>CM031242.1:230071215-231298709 GCA_018340775.1 Taxus wallichiana var. yunnanensis
GTCCAACTACCTTGTGGCAATCTATTATTGCACTTCTATTTGTGATTGATGGTTCTTAATAGTTTAGGCTCCCTATTCAATTTTGTTATGTCCTCCTTTGGCTACCAAATGGATTCAACCATTGCCCAACTAAATTCCTATAAATACCATGCTTGTGTGAAAGCAAAACCTGGAGAAAAATTGTATTCTTGCTACTGCAAAGTTGTTGCCTTTCTTTCTAGAAACTGCAAAGCCAATTTCAATTCAATTGTGCTTGCATTCTTCCACTTGCATTACTTCTCAGTATTCCAATCCAAGTTGTTTTTACTCCTGAATCCTTTGTTCTCTACTATTTCTAAATTCCCATCCTTTGGACTCACATAGATAAACCGAGGGAATGATATTCAAAAAACTATATTTTCCACTATTCTTGCATATCTAGGTTAGAGGTGTTGTTTTTTTGTTCCATTCATTAAAATTATCAATTAAAATTTTATCATCTAAAAGTTCATATCAAATATAATAGAAAATAATTATCTTTCATTTGCAAACTACTAGTTATTTTTAAAGAGGGTTTATATCTTTCATAGCAACTCCCGGTGACGGATCTTCTTTTTTCTATCCCTCTCAATTTGAAGGAGAAATTATATGTAGGAGGTTATTTATCACATCATAGATTAATTGGAAAATATTTTTTTCATGTTAGCACTGTTTAGAAGTAGATTTGATTATTTAAAATAGAAGAAATTGTGTTTGTAATTATGATGTTTCAGTTTTATTGATTTATTTAGGTTATATTCCTTCCATAAGTATCTTAGATTTCTAATTTCACATTGGTTAAATTGTACACTTCAAACTAGTTTAGTACCTAGATTCAATCAAGTAGATCAAACCATAGGGAATTTACACTACTCATTCATAGCCTCTAAATCCCCCCTTTTTCCGAATCACTCGAGAAATCATACTACCGCATCTTAGTAACTCGATTCTCCCATAGCCATCCATCCACACATTCCACACTAGCTATCCCGACATGACCTCGGGAGGTCGGGGGTGAAGGAAGGTCACATGTCATTTTTCTCTCATACGGTACATACCTTTTTGATCTTAAGAAACTTGTCTTTGTGAACTAAGAAGGGCTCATAAACCTCAACTTTAATCATCATGTTTTCTTGTTATTTTTGAGCTCATCATAAAAATATAAGATGGAATCCAAAGTAACTAGTCCTTTGGGTAATTTTTTGATCTGAGCTAGACAATTTGGTCTCCATATTGTTGCTCTAATTTGTCTTGATTCCTTGATGAAAACTTATAAACTTCTTGGATTAAGTTGAAAATATAATTGTAATTTTCAAATACTTTTCAATTTGTTTTTTTCTAGTACAACAAGCCTCACCACTACTTTGATATGCAAGTTCAATCCAAACTTATTGATAATTTCATAAATATCAAATTTTTCTCCCACTGTGGCTAATATATCAACAGATTAATTATATTTCCTTGGGATGGAACAAATATTGAAGGCTTCAAAATAATTCAATAGGTCACATAATCTATTCTTGTAAGATCTAACCAGGTCATTTCTAGCATCATTCAACCATCTTACTCAGTTCACAACTAACTCACTATCCCCAAAGCTCCACAATTTCTTAACATTTTCATTCTTTCCCATTGTAGGCAATGGATGAGGGAGTTATACTCTTCTTAATCGCTGGAAAAATTAAATATAAATATGAAAGTGGAGTAATACCTCATACTAGTAGGAGATACAAGCACTACACCCCCTCATGCACTGTGTCTACTCCTTGATCCATAAAAAAAATATTTTCTAGATGTCATCATGTTACTGATTTTCTTTTATGACAACATGAATAGGTTAATATTCCTCATATAGGTAATAGATGCCAATGATAACTTCTTCAAATTGTTTTTATGGTTCAAAAGCATGGAAATAATTACCCCACTCATCTAGTAGAAAATATGGGATACCTTCAATTTGAGTATCTTCTTCTTGAACACTTGTGTGATCCTATTGATAAAAATAATACAATTATCATTGATGGGGACATGTACATAAGGCTCAATATGGTATGAGGCAATGGGTCTAGACATTACAATAGATTTGTTTGCATATCTTGTTCTAAAAATAATGTGGATCAATCCGTTGATAGGTACACACTAATATTAAAATTGAAATCTCTTGAGAAGCATAAGGAAAAGTGGAAGGTCAATGATGAAAACATCTGGTGGAATTAAAAAGTTGGGGCATGTGTGAAATGTGAAGATTAACCTTCTAATAACTCTAATGGTTCTCACCATAGTCCCATCCAATTGCACTACTCCTTTAGAGAGTGACTCATATTCAAGAAAAAGATGGTCCGTTATTTGTTTTAATCATACAATTATACACCAGATAATTACATATAATGAAATATACATATAAAGTTTGTGGCTTCATGTTTTTACCTATTTTTCATCCTTTTTTTGAAGTGCATTGGTGAGAACCACTTTTTTTTTTTTCTCCGTTGTTTTTTCATGTGGAGTGGAAAGATCAAATATGGTGGCTTGTAGAAGATATCTTTTTCGGGAATAGCTAGAGATTCACACATTGAGATACTCACATTATTATTCTTCATCTTTTCTATAATGTTGAAAGGAGTACCTGCATACTTATGAAATAGAGGGGTGAAACTTTCCTTTCTTGTATTTTCAATACATGGTCTTTTTCTAGATGTTAGAAATTCTTAATTATGTGCATTTACCTTGATCTCGTAGATTATGTTTATCTTGTAGAATCTTGTCTAAGTGTGGCTCTATAATGTTCCATGGATCTATAATACATTGTAGGTTTACTAAATTCTATGGATTTATTATTGAATCCTAAAATCCACTCAATTCTATGGGTTGTCTGAGTTGGGGATACAAACTTGGTGAAGTAAAATGTGGAGTACTTACCTCTGCCTACCTAAATTTAACTCTGGTCTTTGAAGCTACGATTGATAAAGGTTTTGATTACTCTCATGAAATTCATTGATTTTGTAGAACTCTTCCATTTACCAATTCACAAATGAAGTATCTTACAAAAATAATGTGGTTAGGAATCTTCAAAAGTACTCAAGATGTAATGTGGACCCCAATACATTGGGATCCTCCTTGCCCCCCTCTATTTTCTCATGCTCTAAAGATGATAAAGGAATAAACCACATCAATATCCCCTAAATACTCCTAAATAGAGCAATCCAGAAGAATCAAATAGTGCTAATAGGTAAGTTTCTGTGTTATAGACCTAACATTGATGTTGTTAGAAGATGGGCTATAAGGAAATGGTGCCCTCTCGGGGATGTAACTATTTCTTCTATGTCAAATGGTTTTTTATTTTTCTTATTAAGTGCTCAAGAACACATGGATTTTTATTTTTTAGGAGGCCTTTGGTGTGTAGGAAACATGGGTTTTTTTATCAAATGATGGTACCCAAGTATTGATCCAAAATATAAAACATTAATATTATACCTCTCTGGTGCCGACTACCTAGCGTCCCTCTATAGTTCTTGGATAATGATACACTATTAAATATCAGCAAGATTGATGAGTTCTACCATTGGGCTAGATAGCTCAACTAGAAATAGATAATGAATGGCTTATGATAGATTTTGTGTCTCTACAAATTATGAACAAGAGTTCTGGATCATATCATTCTCCATGCAAAATATGGTCCTTGGATGCAAATCATGATCTATGAATCTTTTCAAATGAGGTGCGTAAATGTCATAAACTAGGACATTTCACCAGAAATTTCCCTAATAAAAATACCTCAATGAAAATAATAAGAACAATAAGAAGTCTGAAAATAAGACACCAAAGAAATACCATTCAAGAAGAAATACCATTTTCAAAGGCCCCCTTTCAAACCGAGCCTCAAACCCAAAAAGGTAGCCCGTCTGCAGATCCTAAAAACTTATACCTAAAGATGAGTCATTGAATCCAAATGGAAGTCCTAGTATAGATATGGAGAAATCTAGCTAGATCCTTGTTAAAGATATTCTCTATATGTAATGTAGAAAAATTATATATCCCGTAGGCACTAATAGGGGAGAAATTAAGTGCACACTAGTCAAAGAATGTTCTAGCATTTTGGCTGACTCTCATCACACTATATAGGTATTTGAAGGGTTATTGAAGTCCCCAATCATGATAAGGAGGATGGGAAACTTACCTCATCTTTGAGTCCTGTTCTCAAGGACAACGTAAAATCTCCTGAGTTTACCATAGTTTGCAAAAAAAAGAAAAAATCTAAAGGGTACAAAAATATACTCGATGACCTATTTTTTTATAAGAAAAAGTCTCCTAGTAACTGGGCCACTTCCACTTCAAGGGTAACTAGGTTCACTATCATACAAGAAAATAAAGGTGCTAATACTACATAGATTAGACCTTATAAAAATGATCTCGAGATAAAATGAGATAAACAAAGGTCTAGCTCATGCCACTCGGTCTTCCGGACCATCTGCTCTAATCCTCTCCTCACATTTTTTAATGAATATTATTTCTTAGAAAATTATGGACCTTAATGGGATTGGAAAACAATATACACTCAAATATTTGAGAATAAGTTGCAACCCTTCTATTATGGCCATTCAAGAAACTAAAATGAGTTCTGAGAACTTAAAAGTTTGTTGTAAGAAAATTTGGAAAAAGGTTGAATGGGTTGTTGTTGATTCAAGAGGTGCTTTAGGAGGTATGGTGGTCTTTTAGGATCTTACCAAGGTTACCAGGTAATATCATCCTTTCCTCTCAATCAAATATAAAAATATTTTGAATGACAGCTTCTCCATTATCTCAAGAAGTCGCTAACAAGCTATTGGACTCCATTATGAGAAACTTAGCTATACCCGAAGATTTTTGCGCTCTTGCAAAACCAGCTACCTTAGAAAATCTCCAAAATTAGAATTCTCTATGGAAGGGACAAAGCCCCGGTCCTAGATGGTTTCTCTTCTTTCTTTTATCCAAAATGGTGGGAGATCTATATAGATAACCTTCTCAAAGTCGTAAATGAATTCTTTATGATAGGTAGAATCCTCAAGGAGATAAATAACACTTTTATTGTCCTAATCCCTAAACATGCCAAGGTGAAGGATTTCAAGCATTTCAGACCCATAAGTCTCTCCAATGTGCTCTATAAAATATTCACCAAAATCCTCACCTCCAGGATCCAACCGCTTCTTTTGAATATAATCTCAATCAAAAAAGGAGGATTTGTAAAAGGAAGACTTATCCAAGATGGAGTAATTATGGTTCATGAAACCATACAATCGATGGAGAAAATTAAAAAAATAGGCATGGTGTTAAAAATTGACATGAAAAAATATTTTGATAGAGTTTCTGGTCTTTTCTAGACCAATTTCTATAAAATTTGCTTTGATGATCGGTTTAAAAAGATCATATGGACCTATATTTGTTTTCCCAGATTCTCAGTGATTGTTAATGACAACCCATTGGTTTTATTCTTGAGAAGTTATTGTATCTTTCACGGTGACGCTATCTCTCCCATTCCTTTCATTGTCATGGCGATAGTCTCAGTTGTATAATTAATAGAGTTGTTTCTTTCTGAAACCTCAAAGGCTTAACACTCTTTTATTTTTACATCAAGATTTCCAATCAATAGTTTACTAATGACACTATCTTATTCCTTCTTTCCTCCATCCTAGAAGCCAAAACTATGAAGCATATTCTACAACTATATGAAGAAGCTTTGGGGAAACAAATCAATTTTGATAAAATATCTTTATACTTCTTCAATACTCCTCCTGCAAGACAGAGGAAAATTACACAAATCATGGGCTATGAGATTAACTCTTTACCTACTACCTACCTTGGTCTTCCTCTTGGCACAAACAAGATCCAAATGAGCATGTGGAATACCTTATTGGATAGGTTTTAGAGAAATCTTTCTGGTTGGAAGGGCTTTATCCTTTCAAGTGTTGGGAAATGCCTTCTTATTAAAAGCACACTTCAAAATTTTCCGATTTACATCATGTCCTTATTCTTTATTCCAGTGGTTGTTGTGGAAAAAATTGACTCAAGATAAGAATAGGATGCACTTGGTGGCTTGGGACAAGGCATGTAACAACAAAAAGTTGGAGGAATTGACATCAAAAAATATGTATTATGAATGTTGCTCTTGTCTCTAAAATGGGATGGCGACTTGTGAAGGAAGAACAACCATGGACCAATCTCATTAAAGATAAATATCTAAATCAAGGAAGTACTATGGAATACCTTAATAATGTTAGTCACCCATTGGGATCTAGTTTTTGAAACAATATTGTCAATATCGGAAAGATCTTGTTACAGTGCAAATGGACACTAGGCACGGGTGATAGATTAAGTTTCTAGAAAGACATTTGGGTTGACTTTAGAAAGCGTAAAATAGTGAATACTGGGAACAACTCAAAGACAACCTTACTATAGTATTAAGATAGTAGGTCTCATGACTACATTTAAAACACTTCGATGGAAAACTGCATTGGAAAAACCTTGAGTCCTTTACCCTAGTTTACAAGGAGATTCTTGGGAACCTCAAACCAATTTCAACCTCATACCCATTAGTCAAACCTAAAATCAGGATAACTAGGTTTCTTCTTTTGATGGTAACTATTTGGTGAGATCATGGTATTAGGTGTAGGCCAATGAACCTATTGGTAACTTCCCTTAGAATAAGATGGTTCAAAGATCTTACCCCAAAAATTAATCAATTCCTTTGGTTCGTGCTCAATAAAGGCATACTCACCATAGAAAATCTCATCAAAAGAGGGTCCACCATGCCAAACAGATGCTATCACTGTAAGATGGATAATGAAACTATCCAACATCTTCTTCTTCATTGTCTAGTTGCTAGTTCTCTCTGGAAGCTTATCTTTAATAGTTTTGAAGTCAAATGGTCTTTTCTAGAAGATATCATACAAGCCTAGATACAATGGAAACCTCCTTTTCAATATTCTCTTCTTTGCAGACTATGGAAAATTATTTTCCCTCACTAACATGACCTTAAAAAGTATCCTCAATGAAATCACAATGGCTGTAAAATAAAACATCTTGAAATTTAAACCTCCCAAAAAAGCCATATATCCACAGGAGGAGGTCAGATATCTTAAGGCATGGAATAATGATATAAAACATTGTATTTACCCCATTCAAAGCATTAACATAGATATTTTACAATGGATTTCCCCTTTTGAATGCTGGTATAAGCTGGAGGATGTGGTCTAATCAGAAATCAAAAGGGCCATCTTATTGCATCTTATGTTGGTCCCATGGGTAAGAAAACCACCATTACTCTTAGGCTCTAGTTTCTCTCTGGGAATCGAGTTGTGAGGAATCTCAACATGGGAAACATAATTATTAAAGGTGAATCAATGAACATTGTCAATATTCTCTCTAAGTCCCTAACTCCTAGTTGGACCATTAGAGAATTCATTAATGAAGCCCATAATTTATGCAAAGGTCTAAGTATCATTTTCAAGCATGTGTATAGAGAAGGAAACAAATATGTGGATTTAATTGCAAATATAGGATTTTGTATTAATGATTATAAGGAATGGCATGAATTCAATAACACTCCCACTAAAGTTAGAAATATAATTTCAAATGAAAACAAACTCTCATTAGTATTTCTTATTCAGGGTTGCCACCATGTCTGTAATCCTACAACAAGATCTTCATGAAAATTCGGGCATACCTGAATTTATTCTTCCATGCTTTTGAAAACTGAGTGCTTTTTTCATACAGAGCATTTTAGGAGGAAGGAATTAGGTTTTATCCCTACAACCCATAGGAATACAGGTTGTCAACAGGTTATTAGTACTCATGTTAATAGCTTTCAGTTCATCCCATCAAAATCTTAGAGGTTTTTCATAATGGGTGGTGCCCCTTGCCGAGTAGAACCTATCTTTGACCCACAATGGTAGGATCAGATTGAGCTCTAGGAGACCATAAATATGGAGGGCTTCACCAATTTCATCCAATGCATAAAAGGGCATGACCAATATATCTCTTTACAATTTGTGGTGAATTGGAAAGACCGTAACATCTCTTTTAGAGATAAGGACTTTCAAATCAATACGAAATTCATCTCATTTATCATTGGGCTAAGCATGGAGGGGAAGAAATTCTTCAGGAACAAAATTGATAAGGAAGCGAGAAAATCACTTTCTTAACAATAGAGAAAATGTTGACATTAAAAAGAAAGGAATTCTAGCTTATTTTATCTTGCAGACCATATGATCGGTGGCATGTATGATAGTGCATTATGTCACACTAGAAAGAAAATTGTCCAACATTATGTAGCATCACTTGGTCCTTCTTAACCACTTCAGGCACAAGGTGAAGGTGAGTCTCTCCTACTACATTTTGCAATCAATGGAAAAGTTTATTCTAGAAGTTTGGGATCATAAGAGGACTATTCCTCTTCATCAGGGAGCCATTTATCTCATTGATCAATACATGTCTAATGTTGTCGCCAATGACCCCTACCCTGTTGTGGTTTCTCCCCTTCCCAAACAAACTCACATTCACTCCAAAAACCCCATGTACCATGACTCTATCTCAGAACCACCCCCTAAAAGGATTATTCATAGTATCAAGAAAGGAAAGGAAATTGTGGGCACCAGAAAGAAAGATAAAGAAATATTGCTGGAAAATAATCCTCGCAATTTTCTTCCTGCCATGGAAGAAGGCTCTATTTTGGAAAAGAAATTCAACATGTAAGATGATATTGTTAAAACCATTGAGGACAATGTAGAATTTCTGCTTAATCATACTATTAAGGAACAAGCTTTAGACCCCAACACCGGCCTCAAAGAGGAAATTTTCACCCTAGAATCTAAGATTAAATATCTGAGAAAAAGTAGAGCAACTACTTGGCTATGCATAGTGCTATTTTGGATCTTATGCAAGTCCACATCTACCAAATTTTTGACTCCAGCACCATCCCAAACTCAACATAGAAGAATGGAAAGATTACAAGAAAGTTTAAGGCTATAAATTGGGACCCCACTATCGTCATAGCCCTGAAACTCTACCAAGATTTTAGGGTTTCTTTAAAAAAATTAAAAAATCTGTTGGTTAGTGTCATTTTCTCCTTGTTCTCAGTGCATCTATTTTTATGTTGTTTCCTAGCTACAATTTCGGTATTGTTGGTTTGATGTTGGGATCTATGTAGGTAGATAGCCCTTGCCTTTATTTTATCCTATTTTTTTCTCTTTTGGCTGGGGTGTGGACCCCATGGATAAAAACCACATTGTTATAATTTTTAATCTTGGTTGTTGAGCATTTGGTTGTAACCTTGGGAAAGCTCCCTCCAAAACCTTTTACCAATAATAAAAACGTCAAGTATCACTTGGTAGATCTCGAGGAGGGTATTGTTTTTGTCTTCTTCGCAGGTGCATCTTGAAAGAAGGATGCATTTTGGACCATAAAATATTATCTCGGTATGTCATTGGGGTAGGTTACATGCTTATGGAGAAGATTGTAAGGGAAGAACTACTCATAATCTTGTGCTAAATTTTACCGAAATGGAACTAAAGCCTTAGATGAACTAGACGTGCTAGGATTATAAGACTGAAATGGATTTGTATGGGTAATTTTATTTTGAGGAGCTAATTGGAATGGAATTTTTTTGTGGATAAGGAGGTTTTTTGGGATGGTATGGATGTTGATAAGGTCTAAAATTTTAAACTTTCAGCCTCTTTAAAGATACCAACTCATATCCAAAAAAATTTAATTACTTCATAACGTCCTCTAACTCACTTAAAGGGTTTGTAGAGGTAGATTCCTAACTTGAGATCTAGCTTCTTAGGGATGGAATAAGAGATAATTCAGGGGTTTTATAAGGTCCAGATATCCCTACCTATATGAATATGGGTGTTATAAATATAGGAAAAAATTTCTTATCGTGAATAAGACTAGTTTCTTTCTAAGAGAAATATCATAGACATATGTTAAAGTTCTAAACTCATGGACTAAATCATTACATAAATGTCACTATTTATAGCCATTAGATAATAAAGAAATGCATAGTGAGGTGAGGTGTAGGTATTACCATTTGAGGATTTATATCCCAATTCCTCTATAATTTGATGTTGAAATCAATCATTACACCACTTGTTCCCTATATTTTGTCAATCAATCACTCTACCAAAGATAGGTGGTTTGACTTATCTTTAAAATAGTAGAAAATATATTATCCTAACTCATCCCATGTATAGATAGAGTTAACTCTTAAGATATTATATCATTAGATATATTTTCCTTTGAAAGAAGATTCCAACAATTTGATGGTTGCATTTTTTTTGAGTGTAACATAGTCAACTAAGCATATGTTTGCAACATATTTGATATTGTCTATGGGAGTTATTGTGTTCTATAAAATGAAGAAAGGAATTATTTTTATGGTTTTAATAATAATTTCATCATGTTGGGCCAAATTAAATGTGACAAAATCCATTGAATTCCATTAAATGTGACAAAATCCGTATTTCTTTGATGATCCATGAATTTGATGTGTCATAAAATTATTGAGGATAGTAACAAAGGCCTAATAGGACGAGGATTGGAGAAAACGTATCTGGAGGTGATGTTTATCTTTTAACCGATCTTCCTTTTCTTCTTTTCCTTAGAAATAATTTCAAGTAATCAAGGATCTCCACATGCTATCCTTTATCTTGTTTGAATATCTCTCATGAGATATAGAAATTTTTATGCTTGAACCATTATTTGTAATATGAGGAGGCACCATATGTGTTTTGTAGAGACTCCAAAGGTTGTATATCAAAAATATACACACCATAATATTAGTGAAATGACATGAAATTATTCAAAGTGTTCCTACTGGGTGTGCTAGAATTGTTAAAGAATAAAAGTAGAAACCTAGAGTTGATCATAGAAGATCAAATAATTTTGTCTAACATGGGATTGTATTCAAGTGAGGGACTTTACTCATTGAGATAAACCTCTAGAGAATGTTGTTTCCTTATCTCCTAGCTCATTACATACTAACTAAACTACTCAAATCAGTAACTAAATCTACAACTAAAACCGAAGCCTACAGGATCTAGGGTTGAGATGAAATCAAAAATATACAAAATGAAAGGATGATGATACACAAACACTAAGATAGGGTTCAAATTTTACCAAGAAGACACAAAATATTATATATGTATTTTTCTAATAGAAACATAGATTTTTGAAATACATGAATGCATAAAACTTAATGAAAACAAGAGGGAAAAAAATCCACAAAGAAAATATAGAGCATTTGAAGAGAAAACAACCACAAATGTATTGAACTTAGTAAGTATCCATCATGTTCAAAAAGAATAGGTTATGAATATATAGAAAAATATAAAGTTAAAAAGGTCTCAAGGAAATAAAATGCATTACTCCAAGGTAGATCATACAAATTTGCAAGAAAGAATCCCGTAAAAATGCCTAAGCAGTTACATTTATATAATATGAAAATGGGAGAGAGGGAGAGATGGAGAGAAATTCAAATTTGCATTTTCCATGAATGGATATTATATAATTTCCATAGATATTGTCACCATTAATATCTTCGATAGAAAATATTTTTCCTGCAACACACCATTAAGATTCATAGGTAAGGGCATGGGTGTTGTTTGATCTTATACTCTAGGTAGGTGAGGTGTTTTGGTGCTTGAAATGAGAAACAACACACTTCACCTATTTCTCTTGATTTCTCATGGTATTTCCCCTAAAATTCTTCCAATATTGTAACTCCATATTCAAAATTAACGTCCCTAAGGAGATGAAGTGAGTGTAACATATATCATGTAATTTGGAGCAACACACTAGAAGATATGATCCAAAAAAAGTTCTACACTATACTACAACCTTCTAGATATTATTTTAATGCTCCACAGGTCTTACAACATCCCATGTCTCTTTGGATTTGAATGTATCTATGGATTAAGAAATGTGTGAGATAATAACTCTTTTACATTTATGGAACCTCTACTCGCACTACCATAGATTTCCAACTTTTTTCTCCTGTCCCTTGCACCTAAAATTACAAAGGCTTCACTCCTTATTCATCCAATAGGTTTATAAATCTATTTAATACCACATTCAAGAAACCATTGAACAATGAGATAACATATCATATTTTTAGACTTATCTCGGTCCTCAAATTCTTTAGTATTTATTTGTTGTGTGGTGCTTCAATCCTCTCCTCCATTTGTAACCAATTCTACGAACAAAAAAATAATGTAAGTCCACATTTTACACTTTTTCACATCAAAAAAGGTCAAAAATCCATCAGAATTTGGCTAAGTCTTAAGCTCAAAATTCTCCATTCCACGGGTTAAGAGAACTTGGGAAACACTTGAGATTCTTTAATGCGGAACACCAAATTTCTTTGTTTCACATTTTTTGAAACAAAAATTTATAGAATTCCAAACTAAGTTTTTGATTTGTCAAAATAGCATAGGAGTTAATTGTTGGCATGTGAGTACTATTTGGGTTTTAATTTATAAACATATGTACTCATTAATGAAAAAGGTTTGATAGGTCCATAGGATGTTTGGGATGATGTTGTCATATTGCAAGAGTGAAGAGAATTGGATTTTCTTGATCCAAGTGGCCTAACTCTTAGGCCTAGCCAATAGGATAACATGGAATGATTGAATGAAGGCATGAAGAAGATAGAGATGCCAATTTGAGGATTCTAATAAATACGGATTTAATCAACTTAAATATTTAAATAAATATTACATCATAACATAAGTAAATAAAGAAATACTTAAGGAAATAAATAACACATGTGACAATATTTATAGTGGAAAACCCCAATAGGGTAAAAACACTTTGAAAATAATCTTTTACTTGAGAGAACTTATTTACGTCCAAAGAAGATTACCTCCTCCTTTGAAACTCTATTTACCAAGGGTAAAACCAAATCACTTGATTTGCACACCTTTGACATGCTTCCCAAATATATCAAATGAGGACCTAAAGTCCTTTTTATATAAGGTGATCGGGTATGTCTCCCAACCCACCTTTTCAACCTAAAATGGTTGACACATACACCTAGGTTTATAATATTTAATATTAGAAATATAATCATTTCATGATATTAAATATTTAACCTAAAGTATATACCTAGGTTAGCATATTTAATAATATAAATATAAATATTTCATATTATTAAATATTAACCTATATATTAGTGATGGACCCATATACATTAAGGGTTGGCCATACCACTTAATCATTATGTTCCAACACTCCCCCTTAATGTTAAGTGGGATAACATAACATATGTCAATAGATTACTTGCCCATGGTACACTACATGATTTACAATCCTTAAACCATAAAGATTTTAGGCTAGCATATCGGTTGAAGGAATTATAACACCTTCATGATACTCAATTTACCTTTTTGTACAAAAGGATTTGGAATCCCAAATATCATCCCATGATCAGTGGTTAAGTATGTTTTTGATTTTTACATGTTCTCACGGAGTTCTCATAAAAGTTTATTGAAGTCAAGCATATAGGAGCCTTTTACAACCAAGGGCCTCCTTAACAATATGCTTGTACTGAATGTTTACTAGTAAACTCAATAGCACTAAAGAGTTTATTGAAGACCACCTTTAAGATATTTCTACACTTCTTTCTAAAAAAGAAGCCGAGGAGGTATACATGCCCGAAGGTCTTTTACACTTGCCCAAAAGTCTTTTTACACTTACTAAAAAGTATTTTACAAATGCCTAAAGTTATTTTTACAAAAACCCAGTTCCATTAGGAGGTGACATTGTTATGCACACTCCCCCTCAATGGAAACTCTGAAAATCTAAGCTTTTTATGAAAGTGGCAAAACTTTGCAACATTTAGGGACTTTGTGAAGATTTCAGTAACCTGCTCTTCATTCAACATGAACTTGAGATTTATGTCATCACTTAGTAACTTATCGTGGGTGAAGCGTATATGTATCTCAATGTGCTTCATCCTCTAATGTTGAACCAAATTCTTAATCAAGAGTAATACAACTCTGGCCACCACATAGAAGAAGAATACTTCCTTTAACTTCTATGTGTATCTCTACCAACAACCACTACAACCACATGGCTTCTTTACTTCTTCCATTGTACTTATCTGCCTCAGTAGAAGAAATGGAGATTGTTGATTACATTTTTTGTTCCAAGTAATGGTTCCTACACCAAAAAAACTTAAACACATATCTAATATATTTTATAACACAACATCAGTATGGTTAGAATCACAAAATCCATATAAGATAGCATTTTCATTCTTAGTATAATGCAACCCATAATTGATTGTTCCTTTAATATATCTATTTTTTTTTTTTGCAAGATTCCAATGATCTCTAAAAATGTTCTTGCATAAACCTTGAAGTAATTCCTATTGTATAGGAAATATCTGATCTAGTTATAGTTAGATAAATCAAACTATCAACTAACAATGTATATAAAATAGGATCAACCTTTTTCATATGCAGATTTAGGGTCAATATTTATTCTAACTTCCATTGAAGTAGAAAATGGTTTATAATTAATTATAAGAAAAATTTCAATACAATGGTTGCATATTGTGTTTTGAAAAATAACAATAGAATGAAATACACTCATACAAAGAACATGATGTAAGAGACTTAACTCATTCATTTACAAATATTTCTTTAATTTCTCTTTAATCCTATGAATTAAATCAAAATTGTTACCATTCATAAGAAAATCATCAACATATATACATATAATGATAATATGTAAGCCTTATTTCTTAATAAATATATCATTGTTAGAAGAACAATTAACAAAACCTAACAGTTTAAATAAGGAAATGATTTTTGCATACCAAGCTCTAAGAGCCTATTTTAAACCATAAAAGGATTTTTCAACTGACAAACATAATTTTCTTTACCAATTTCATCAAATCCTTTAGGTTGAAACATATAAATTTCTTTTAAATCGTAATTCAGAAAAGTATTTTTCTTACCATTTAGTGGATTTCCACCCAAATTGAGTGGAAATTGCAAATAACTCCCTAAAAGTACTTATTTTAGTGACAATGGGGAAAATGTCTCAACATAATTAATACCAAGTTTCTAATTGAAACCTCTAGCATCAAGTCTAACTTTATGTTTTTAATGCTACCATCAACATTATACTTTATTTTGTATATCCAACTAGACCCTATAATACTTCGTGGCTCAGGTTTATACAAGGTAATTAATGTATGGTACATATAATAGCTTCTAGTCATTTTCCTAAGGTTAATAGGATTTGAACTTTCTAACATAGATTGAGCCCAATTTAATTTCTTATCTAGGAAGATAAGAGTTTCAGAAACATCTATAGCATCAAAACATCATCATGACCATTTACTAAATCGAATCAAAACCATCATTTAGAAGCATTCAATGAAGTAATTTCAACGAAGAAGACAACACATGTAAATTGTTCACTAGATTATATCTATACATTTCATATAAGATTTGATAATTAACATGTCCTAACCTTTCATGCCATAGTTTTGAATTATTCAAACTCTGAGATATAAAAAAATGTAGAAGAGAAATCATCAAAAATATACAGACCATTTCTTTGAATTCCTTCAGCTATTATACTCTCATTACTATCCTTGATATACCAAGTATCCTTCATGCATGGATTCTAGTTGTGTCCATACCTCTTTCGGATGTTCAATATTACCAATGTGTAGAAGGTACTCATCATTCACATTGTACAAAATCATAGAAAGAGCCTCCTGCATTCATTGCAAGAATGCATTCATGTTATCTATAGTTGTTTTACGACTGGTGGGAGCAACCTCAAATCCAGAAAATCATCTAGATTTTCCTAACCATAAATTCTATTTTGACCTAAATGTTGTTAGGAAATAAGGGATAAAATATGCGGAATAATCCCTCACGCACTTGCAATGAGAGAAAGTAATATGTAGAAAATATTACAGATCTCAAATAAAAGTGTAGAATAAATAACACAACACAGAGAGACAAGATTTAACATGGTTCACCCAATTTGGGCTGCGTCTACGAAGAATCACTTGCTTAGCTTTTATTACAAGACTCCACTCTCTCAATACAATACCAAGATCCGTTTGGAGCCATGCTCAAAAAACTCTGAAAATTCACACCCGAATTTAAAACACATCTACAATACATTTACGTGTGCATCTATCATATGCATAAGACCATATAAATAGACAACTGCTTATGTAGTTTTACAAAACTATGGGCAAAACCCATCCCATAAACATATGGGTCAAAAAAATCACCCATATGAGAAGAGCACATTTCCCGATATGTCGGGTGCATTTTTCGAGGCCAAAAAAATTTACGCCTAAAAAAATTTCTTGGCCTAGTACCGGGGCTTCGCTCCCGAGACCCCACTCGGGCTTGTCAAGCTCACTTCCGAACCTCGGCGAGGATACATGAAAAGTGTACGATTACTCTTAGTGTACAGTCTTAACACTTTCACACATAAAACAGGCTCCACAACCTAACAAATGTTGTAGTTTGTTTCATTTAGGATCTGGGTTTTGTCAAGATAGAAATAGTTAGATGCCATTGTTTTCCTAAACTTGTAAAACACACCCCATTATAATATACAATGTACCACAAAGTTAGATATATATTTATCGATAATAAAAACAACACTTTTAATAGAATCAAAACTAAATTTTATAGATCTAAAGAAACTATTTGATCATAACTAATTATGTCATTACAATGCATTATAATTAACCTCCCATGATCAAAATAATAACCCGCAATATAAAGGGCTCTGATTATACCCCAAATTTATATAAAAAAATATTTCCAGCCATATAGAAGTGAAGAAAAGACCCCCAAGAATATATACAAACTTTAAATTTTTGAAAAAAAAATTAATGTAGAAAAAGATCTCGCCAGCTTAAATTTGACATCTAAATGAACGTCATATTGTCTTATGTTTGGTCTACAATGATGGTCATTTGACCGTAAAATTTAATGAAGTAAAAACTTGTGGTGTATTTCAAGAATGTGAAATTTCAGAATTTCTTCTTCGTATAATATTAGGAGGTTATATTTTAATACTTTATAATAGCCTTTGTTATAATTTATAATATAAAAATATATACACTTTTTTAAAAAAGAGATATAGTTTAGAGAATGTAAAGAAAAAACAACATATAGTTCATAAAAATTATAAACTATAGTATTTTTTTAAAAAAACACAATGACCAAATAAAAAACATCAGCCACTTGGTATGTAATTATTATTTTAGGTTTTTATAAACATAAACTATGCCAAGGCGGCCCACATTAATATGGCATGATAATTTAGAAACATAAGTTAGGATATTAGTTTTTAAAAAAATTAAACATGCCATACTTACCAATGCCACGTGAAAAACCTAATAAAATGCCTTACGATTTAAAAAAACTAATTAGGTTTTAAATTTAATTTTTTTATATCTCACTTAGAAAAAAGAATGGGGTCACTTTAGAGTTGAAGTAGTTTTTACGGTTTATGTGTCCATTTTTATTTTTTTAATGAACAAGTATATGATTAAACTTAGTAATATTGATTACTAAGGCCACCAACCTTCAACTACCCACCATTCACCACGTCGGGCATTAAGATTAAAACAATGTTTTATAGTTTAGGTATGTTCAAAACATTTTTTTATGGAGCCCATACGAATGGGGTAGTTATAAACTATAGTATAAGAACTATATAAAATATATAGTTTTCAAATTATATAAATTTTAATACGATGTTTATATAAGTTATTATATAAACCTTATTCTATATATTTTTTAATTTAAAAAATATAGTTATAGATTAACTATAAACTATAGTTTTTCAAATCAAATTCTTTTAGAGGGGTCCAAAGAACACGGGTATGAATTTACCTTCTGAAATATTTAACCTGCAAACATTTGAAATTATAAAAAATATGGAAATTATTTCATATAGTAAGAAATTCGTTCCTTTTCGTATGTGATTTTCACGAAGATAAATATTTGAAGCCCATTTCACTGTACACTCATCAATCTACAAACAAATATTAATTCCATAAAATTTACAAAATGTAAATGAAAGTAAGAATCATATCATATTACATCTCCCCCAAAAAAAAAGGATTTAAAATTGAAAAACCCTAAAAATTTTACCAAGAGTTTAATTGCACAAATGCAGTGCCAAAATAAATTGGGGAAAAGGAAGAAGGGGATGATATACTTTCAAATACCCTTTCGGTTGGTTGAAAATCCTGTATAAATTAAATAAATAAAATACAAAATATTTGATCTTAATTTATTTAATTTACCTCGCTCTGTTACCATGTTAGAATTTGAGGATTCTAATAAATACGGATTTAATCAACTTAAATATTTAAATAAATATTACATCATAACATAAGTAAATAAAGAAATACTTAAGGAAATAAATAACACATGTGACAATATTTATAGTGGAAAACCCCAATAGGGTAAAAAACACTTTGAAAATAATCTTTTACTTGAGAGAACTTATTTACGTCCATGAAGATTACCTCCTCCTTTGAAACTCTATTTACCAAGGGTAAAACCAAATCACTTGATTTACACACCTTTGACATGCTTCCCAAATATATCAAATGAGGACCTAAAGTCCTTTTTATATAAGGTGATCGGATATGTCTCCCAACCCAGCTTTTCAACCTAAAATGGTTGACACATACACCTAGGTTTATAATATTTAATATTAGAAATATAATCATTTCTTGATATTAAATATTTAACCTAAAGTATATACCTAGGTTAGCATATTTAATAATAAAAATTAGAAATATTTCATATTATTAAATATTAACCTATTTATTAGTGATGGACCCATATACATTAAGGGTTGGATAGAAAACTTAATCATTATGTTACAACAAGAGAAGCATATCCAATGCATGGAAAGTATGAAGAGGGAATATTAAGGAAGTTACATGAGTAAAACAGGGTAGTCGATGGATTATGTGGTGAAAAAGGATAAAATAGGCTTGTTTCGAGAGACCTAGAACAAGCATAAAATAGAGTATGGAGAAAACAAAGTAGATTAAAAGTAGTGCAAGCATAGATCGTGTATGGAGATGGTGTAGAGATGAGGTGAAAGGTGCCACAAGTCAATATTTGACTAGTAGATGCATGTTTGAGGTCTCTTCGAGGCCCATTCTTGAGAACAAGTCACATATACATGCAAAAATCATGATGGATAATGTGATTCAAAGTAGGGCAGACAAAAGTAACCATTGGAGACCATGGAGGAGGTAATCATGAAGGTGTGGATCAAGTTTGAGGACTGGAGAATGATTTTGGAGCAAGATATTGAAGCTTTTCCATTACTGGGTTTTGGGAAATGTAGTTTCCTATTCGAATAGAAACTTTTGATGCCCACCATGAATTATACATTTTACATGGGATAATGCGGCTTTTAGTAATGTGGATTCATTTAGCTAAGAAGCTTTTACAAAAAAACAGTTAAATGAACACCTCCTTTTTATGAACAATATGATTACCTAAAATTAGAATAAATTAGGGGTATGCTAAGATAGTTAATCTAATCTAGGAGGACATAAATGGTGTAAATAAATGTGTTAAAATAGAGATAAAATAGTTATGTAATGTAACTAATGATAATTATCCCTAAAGTGTAACAAGAAAGTGAGGAAATAACTCAACTAATTGTATATGACTATACATGTAGAGTGTCGTAAGTATGATAGGAAATTTTAGAAGTAGGAACGAATGCACGAGATCCCAAAAATGATGGATATAGAAGATTTGAGTATACTCGATCACCAAGAGGGTACTATTATCTATCTAAAGTGCACCCTATAGAGAGATGACTACGATGTTCTAAGCTTGGTTTGGATCTCTCTCTTTCATAGATACAATGGAAAACCCCCAGTCTTTAGGTATACCTATTTTGAGGTGAGTCTTCGGTATCAAGGCTGGTTCCTTTTAATGTAACCTAAAATAATTGTCTAGGGTTTGAAGGTAAAAATATGAATATAAATGAATTGAAAACTCGGCGTGATACACCAAAATTGTTGAGATCTTTGACTGAGTACATGGACATTTATATAAGAATGGTTTCTGGATGCACAAACCAATAGTTTCCAACATAATATTAAGGTAAGCACTTGATGTATTGAGGGAAAATTCACAACAATACTGTTAAGATACACATGCACACTAATATCATGTAGAAAATATTAAATTTTGCAACAGGGTAGGATGATTAATTGGGAATTCAAAATTCACAAGGATTAATAAGACATAGACAAGACTGCAAATTATTAGAAAGGTAGAATAATTCTCAGTCAAAGGGAAAACTGGAAAAATATGCTTGAGCACTCATATGTCCAAAAATTCCTCCTTTGTGCTTTGCCAATGCACATAATATATAGCCAAATTATTCATCCCACCCTTCCTAAAAATAGACTAAAAATTGTACTCACCCATGCATCCTATTTTTATCTTTTATCATGAATAAATAAAGGAATAAAAATAAGCATGCTAATACAATGAGGCATTAATAGCCTTGTTTACAAAATACAACTCAGTCAAACTACAGTTGATTGTTCTATTTTTAATAAAGTTGGGTGAATAATTGACTAATAATAAACTTTTCTTCATGAGCAAGTCTTCTCCAATGCATGCAACCTCTATCTTCTAGACTGATGATGTGACATCTGTAATTTGATCCACTTGCCCCCTTGGATGCACATGTAAAATAATATGTCCCTGTGTGTGAGCAAAAATAACTCTTTATTAGCAATACTTGGCAAAATATTCACCCATGTATCCATCTTGATGGGGACCACCTTGCAGGCTCTGATGTTGACATCCCTTATGTATTCTTGTGGTCACATGAAAAGATACTCCTGTGCAAGAAAATAATGCTTTTGTTTTCAAAACTTAGCAAAGTATAAATCACCCCAAAGTGGGGACCACCTGAGTGCTATATTTCCCTTTGTATTTAGCCACCTTTTGGCAAGGTTAAGGTTATTTGATTATTTTAAGGTATTTAGCCTTGCATAACTCTATATTCGAATCACTTTTGGGAGATCACTTTATTCAAATGAAAAGGTACCTTGTAAAATATAGGTCAAGGGACCCCTTTGCATAATCATTTAAATATAATATGTTGACCCCCTATGGATTTATGGCACAAGGAATAGTTTGGTTCTAATAATCATTTGAGTTTTTTTTATCAGTGTTTGATTATTTTACATATATTATAAGACCTTAACCAAAGGTCAATGCAATGATTTAATCAATGGGGCTGGTCCCCTTTGCCATGATGAATCACCCCTTCACTTTTGTCTATGACATTACTAACTCGGGTTGAGTTAGGATTTCTCTAGATCTTGACAGTTTTATTGCTTTTGGCTGTGGTTGAGTAATTATTTAATGTGGTAGGGTTTGTGTTGAATACACTACATTGATATGAACTATCGATCTGCGGTACTATTGATATCATATCGTTGATATTTTTGGGTTTTTCTTGATCTTGAAAACTACTCTACAGACGTTGATCTTGTGTACTATGGTCTTCTCCATAGTGGATATTTTAATTCTAGATTGGCATAGTGGTTGGCTTGGGTGATCCTCTAATACCATTGATCTTTGTACTGTTGGTCTAGTGTCATTGATTTTTAACTCAACCTAGTTAGGTTATTTAAAATCTCGTTGACCTTATCACTTGGTCATTATCATTTACTCATTCTAAGCGGCGAAGCCCTGAAAAATATTCTAGGAAGCCATTATTGATCCTTTAAGCTCATATCTTCTACATTTTTTCCTTTATGAAGCTCTCATGCATCTGTATTTTCATTATTTTTTGCTCAGTTAGATATTCTGAGTGAGTGGGTGGTGGATTTTCACTACCATTATAGTATCCTTCGAGATCGGTTATTTGTGAAGAAGAACTCTTAAAATAAGTCTTATGAGGTTAATGTGCTTTTATTTTTGAAGTGGCTAGCATTAAACTTTTTTCGAGCTAGTTATGAAGGCTTGTCTGGTTTCTTTGTTGGCTTTTTGAACCACTGTGATCTTTCTGAAGTGTAATCTCATCATTATTTCTTCTGAACTTGGTTCCACTCAAAGGTTTCACCCATATCTTTCTAAAATAGGTAAGTTCTTGTCTCACTACTGATTTTCTGAAAAATTGTAGAGCTTGAAATGGTCATGAAAAGTAAACCATTTTCTCCTTTTCATTCTTGTATGCTTTTGGGTGTTTTACATGAGTATATTTTTATGAATAACACTCTGTTATTTAAATGAATCTAGGTTTTTTCTCTCTTTACTATGTAGCTCACTATGTCATTGGTGAGTTTCAGGAGTTCTAAGTTTTCTCTAGTCATTGTGCATTTAAATCATTCAAGCTCCTTTATTTGATGACTTTCAAGATTTTGACAGATTGTGTCTTCATGTTTCTTCTGAAAACTTCACTGATTTCATTTATACTTACAAAAGATAGCCAAAATGTGGTTTCATCTCTTGTGCTTTCTTATTTACTTATTCAACCTTAAACATTTGAAGTTTTGAACTAGAAATATCTGAAAACTCTTGTACTATGCTTTTTATTCTTATGATTGAAGACCATGTTGTTCAAAGTTTATGGAATATGGTTCAGTGTCATTAGCATGAGTTTGTTTGATATTTTGTGTGTTTATTTAACTCTGCTTTATAACTCTTATGACCAAAAACCCTCTCGATACTAATAGATTTATTCTTTGTCTATTCTAGGTAAGATCTTGCATTGAGCTTTACCTATTTCATTGTTGTTTCCATTTGAACTGCCTCAAATGAGAAGAAGCTACACAATTCTAGGTTTGAATATCTTTCTTTGGAAATAGTGATTCAAATTCTTTACAAAATTGGTAAGTATTTTGATGTTTGGGTAGCATTGTTCTTGTGTATTTCTCCATTTTCTTCTTTCAAAACTATACTTCTGAAACTTGCATTCTTTGAAAAATATCATGTTACATTTTCATTTGCAAGCTTGATTGATGATCTGTTCTATATTGGTATTGAGAATTTGATGGATTAATAGCAGAATATTTGATGATATGAAACTTGCATCTTTTCCACCCTTTGATGCATAAGGACTTTTGTAACTTGTAGTTTTATGAGAAAACTATGTAGTGAGGACTCTTCTTGATTGATGACTGATTATGTGGGTTTCATGCTCAATCCTTCTATCCTAAAGTAGGTTGTCTTTCTTTAGATGGTCTAATGAATATTATAAATTGATAATTGTTTCATTTTGACATACAGTGAGTTGAACTGTAACATGTATTTTGTTTTCTCCATATTCATGCCATTGGTGGTTCTCGCATGATTTGTTCTGAAACATGAATCTTGTCACCCCATTTATTTTATGAAGAGTCTGTACTTTCAGAACCTACTACAACCCTTCTTGATTCCACTGTACTTGATCACCTGTTTCATTTGTCATGCTTTCTAAAAGACATTATGTTCCTTGGAATTAGTTAGCCTGATTTTTGATAAAATTTGTAACTAAAAATGGCTTGCTTGGAACTCTGCATTCTTTTCCTAACCTCTGGAATGAGAAACTGAGGCTTAATTTTTATTGAATATTGGTACCTTTCTGGAATATGGTATCTTGCATCTCTTATGTACCTCTCTCTTTAGTTCACTTTTTGGATTGATCCTTTGTAACTTGTAGTTGCATTTGTACTCTTTGACTCTGAAGTTGATTCTGTAACTAAAGATTTTTTTACCATGAAGTAACTTGTATTTATCTGAATCTGTAGCTTTGACTATACCATGTATTATCTTCTTTCTGTATACTATTTGATTTATCTACAACTCTCAAGCATGTATTAGTTGTAAAATAACAACATGGAAAGATGTAAAATGTCCATTTTACATGGCGAAGCCTTGTGAAAATTTTCTTAGATTCCCTTTTCCATTCTTCTTTAGCTGTAATTTCTCTTATTCTAGTTGTTAGAAATTGCATCACTAGACTTGCATTTATTTTATCAATTAGTACAAGGATATCTTTGTATATTTAATCCTTTAGTTTGAACTGAAATAACTATAATTTTTTGATTCAAGTTACTGAGAATGCAACACTTCTTTCTTCTTACTTGTACCTGTATATTTAGATAAACTAGTTGGAAAATATTAGGCTTTTTGGCCTCTCTTTTATTCCATATTTTTCTCTCTCCTTATTTCGAGTGAATGAGTCATACGACAAGACTAGGATTCAAAGGAGAGCTTATGGAGAAGTTTGAAGATAAAAAGGATGGTTCAAGAAGATGGAAAACCATGAAGGAGGCTAAGGAGAGGAGATCAAGAAGGCCTAATTCAAGAAGGAAATGAAATGCATCTGGGTATGAAATAAAATTTAATAGATATTGATTTACTTGTTATAGTTTTAAACACGAGCTAAAGAATGTAGAAAGCATGGGATAAATGACCATCCATGGAGGGATACCAAATATGAGAAATAAAAATATATACCATGATTCAAATGCCAAGAGAAAGGTCACATTGCTCAATACTACCTTTATGAATCATCCAATCAACTTTGGAGGGTAGAAGACTCAAGAGGTATGAATAAGATAGTTTGATATAATTCTAACAGGGTTAGACATGTTTCTAGTAAGTTTTATGGTCTTGATATTGATAAGTATAGTTGGTATTTCATTCCACATCGATATAGAAGAAAGAATCAATTTATGTGTTTCAATTGTCATAAAAATGGACACTTTGCAAAGAATTATTATAAAAATCAACATCCTAGGTATAACATAATAGATTAAGAATTTAAAGGGAACGTAAATAATATTTACAGAGTGAAAATAAATCCTAAGAGTGAGTCATAGATAGTCATAGGAGATACCAACTCAAGAAAGATATAAAAATTATTGATCAAGAAAAGAGGGAAGAAAGAAAGACTAAGACTAGTCATGAAGAACATTTTCCCCTAGCTGTGATATAAAAATGCATGAGAGGTATCATGTACATTTATTATGACTTCAAGTATACAAACAAGACATAGGTGATGAGGTCATAACACCTAAAGGAGGATCTAATAATATTGAAAAGACTTCAAATGAAAAAGGAGAGAAGATTGAGTCATCAAGTCCCTTTGATGACTTTCTACTATTTTAAGTGGTCTTACAAGCATGATGAGCATTCTCCAAGATTATAGAAGACATATAATACTTAAAATAAGTAGTGGTGTGATCTTGAAGTTTATTTACCATCAATAGATGTTGATAAAATTCTTCACCGTGTTGAAATTGAGTGAATAGTCAAAATGTATGTTGTCTAGTATCTTCATAAGATACTTATTCATGTTGATTCTAAATAAAGGTAAGTTTAAGGTACTTATTGAGTGTTGAAGAAAAATAAATTTTTATAAGGTGTGTGTTTCCATCCCAAGTTAGTGTTGTTAAAAAAAAGTCTTCAAAGGTGCAAATATGTCTACATTCTATCATTCACAAAAAGGTTCTAACTAGATGATCACAAGTGTTCTCATGTCTTGATTGTATAAATGTATGAGAATTCTTTAAGTGGTATGTAGAGTGTGCCATAGGCTAATGATTGTAGTGTGTATAAGTATATGTAAGAGGGGTGTAGTGTGAATGCGTAGAGTGAATAATTCACAAAGTGTGTAGAAGATGCCATGAGAGTAGATTTTGTAAGTGTTTGATGTGTGATGTGTGAATTATGTAGTGTGTAAATTTGAATGTATGATTTTTAGTGTGTGACGTTCATGTGTATAATATACTCTCAATAGTTAATCTGTGAACTATAGCACAAGAACGTGTCATGAGGAAATGATGATGTAGGTGAATCTAAATGTGTATGATGAATGTGGTAGTTAATGAATGATGTTTGGAAACAGATGATGAAAGAGTGTATTATATGTGCAAATAGATGGTGATAAATGTATGCATGTAGGAATGAGTATGTAGTAGATAGATATAGTGGGGAAATGGCATGGGTTCTTATAGGAATAGATCCCTCAATAGTCATGTAAATACCAGAGAACATGAGTGTGTTATTAGGAAATATTGATATGTGCACGTAATCAAGATTTGCATGTGATAGTATAGGTGATAGTCTAGGTGTGACATGATGATAAAATAAGACTCTTATTGATGTTAGAGGGGGGATAAATATGTGTTATGCCCATCAAGTGTGGGATGAGAAAAGATATCAAATAATGTTATCTAAACCGAAAGGTAAATCATATGATACACGATAAGAAATAGTTTCGGCTTGATCGTGTATTGAGCCGTTATGTCGAACGTTGTAACTTGTACATGCCCATTGTATATTATTTGTCGGTGAAAAGGGGTAGTGGAAAACCATGTGGATACCAACATGTAATATTTTGTGAATGGATGAGGAAGGAATCAATATAAATTAAAACACATTAGAAGGGGATAGGAAATGAATTGTCAATATGATCAAGATCTAAGGTTCCCCTAATATAGTCAACCCAAGACTGTCTAAATGTAATGGGAGCAACACGAGGATCTCATGCAAGAAACACTATGAGATGAAAGACATGAATCCCATAAACAATAGTAATGTGGATAAAACATTTATTAAGATGAGTAACATAAGGTGTAGGAAATATTTTTCTACCACAAAGCCTAGATGAGCTAAGCCATCGGGTGTGCAAAAAGTTTCATGACAAGTAGGATCAAATGGAATATTCTCCCAATAAGAATCATTCATGAAAATTGTACATGTAAATGGAGGACATGCTAATGGTGGATGCACATGCAATAGTGAAGTAGGTGGAGTGACATTTAATGTGTGGATAGACCCCAATAAAGTACCATAACATTTGTAGTAGCGGGATGGGAATAAGAAGCGGATGAAACAACATCTAATATGTAAATAGTAGCCTCTAAGTTAGCTAGAGGGTCCATAGGTTTTGGTTCATTTGTAGTGACATATTTTGGAGTGGGGATAGTAGTAGTGGGATCATGTTTGCAATATTTGAATGGTTTGTGATCAATAGGAATGGTGTATTTGATACCCTCATATAAGAATTTAACACATTGATGTACTTTGGAAGGTACAACTTACATGACATGAAGCCATGGTATACTTGAGAAACAATTATATGAAATTGGAAAGTCCATGACAAAGAAAATTGGATTAAGGTTTTTGTCCCAATAGTAATGGGTAAAGTAATATAGTTGATGCATGGAAGAATGGAACCATCGTATGCACGAAGATAAATAGATGAAGGAACTACATTAACATTGAGAGACCGAAAGCCTTAAGGAAGGTTAGAGTATAAAAATTAATTTTAGATCCATTATCAACTAAAATTTGTATGACATAAATATTATGGATGCATATCATGATGTATAAAGGAGGATCATTTTCAAAGGTAGCAAGATCACTAGTAGGATCAGATCCTAAATGTAAGAAGTTACAAAATAAAGATCATAAGTGTGTTTGAAGAGGTTGGGTTCACCAAAATGATTAAGATAAATGTAAATTTTATGCCTAATCAGATTGACTTTTTAGTTGTAACTAAGTGTAGAAATAAAGTACAAAAATCAACCTAAGAAAACTAAGGAATGAAGTAGAAATGTTAAGTACAAAGAGAGTGTAAGAAGCCTTATCTAATTCAGAGAAATATTGGAGGTGTAACAGGCTAGAAAATTGGGAAATACGAAACACTGACTGTCACACCAAAGATCACAAAAATGTAGATCTTGAAGAATAAGCTAGAGTGGGCACCTGGAGAGGGACATAGGCACATGTGGGAACCCTAGACATGTTTCTAGGTTCCCCGATATGTGGAATTGTTAAAAAAACTACCAATGAGTGGTCACTAGTTGTTCATTGTTGTTAACCTTTTTTATCTATGAGGTCACACCAAGATCACCGAGGTCAGTAGAAACCTTCAATGAAATATGAACATTGAAAACCCTTAAATAGACATCAAATCCCAAAAAATAAATATGCAGAATGAGGGGTCATATTATCCTTAGCAGTAGAATGGTGAACTTACACCTAAGCACTATACTACATCTCAAACCCAATGTAGTTATGTGTGTGTACATAATTGTTCCCTAGGTGGCTCTTCTGCGTGTCACACTTCATATCAAGAAAGTAAGCTAGATGTAAAGGAATGTAATAGATGTGTGCATGGAATAGAATGAACTTCCCTCCTATGAAGTGTATGCAGAATAACCAACCCTTTTATCCCTTAGATGGTTCTATATGGATGCAACCTTAGGTTGTGATAGCTAATGCTTAGTGTTTGGTCCTTTATATGATCAAATAATTGTATATTTATATGATTCTTTTGCTTGAATTTCATAACTAACCCTCGAAAGGATGACTGTGAAAAATATAAGATTCTCAAATGGATAGAAAGGACCCAAAATATATGAACATAATATACTGAGGTCAAGGGTGCCCAAAGGGGACGAGGGCACCTAGTCTTTGGCATCTTAGATGGGCGCTACTATCTTGGATGATAAATGATGAGGTATAAAAGTGAATACTTGAGAAAGTAAAGTTGTAAGACCAATAGAAGTAATAGAAATCAAAGAAAGGTGGCCAAATAAATTGTTTAATTAGTAATTTTCTTACTTGAATCACATGAATAATAGTATGTAATCATGAATAAGTAGTTACCAAAAGTGCTTGATTTTGTGTCTATAATAGGAAAATCCACTGAAAATCTAGAAAAAGATGGCAATTACTTGCAAGGAGGAATTTGTTGAGAAGATAGGAAATGGAGTTGGAAAGAGGAAGGGGGTTAATATATTAGGTAGAAAATCATATCCATGCCAACATTAATCAGTACTTCAACACACACATATAGAAGGAAATCAATTTTGTTACTCGCATTAAAAAAAAGTAGAATTAGGAACATAAATTGACTCCTTTCTTCTTCATTGATGTTTTGGAAAAATTGTACATAGTGAGAAATAGAAGAACACATGGTAGGATAATAGAGGAAATTTTACTATCTCTTTTTCTTCACTTCAAGTAGTAATCTCTCCTTGAGAATACAAAATTGAAAACCCTTAAGAATGAGGGTTTCATTATAATTTATAGAGTTGAGAATGAATCTTCTTCTACCCCCACATGAATTTTCATTTTTCCCCTTACAACATGTGACTTTTCATATTCCTAGGTGTAGGATTAAGTCCCCTTTTATTAATTAAGGGTGACTTATTACATTAAAAACTAAAGTCACATTTAAATGAATAAGAAAAAATAGGAATAGGAAAAAATTAAAAAGTGCAACCCCTCAACAAAGGAAAAGAACATGAAGGACGAGGAAGAGAGGGGAAGAGAAGAGAGATAAAGAGAGAGAATGAAAGAGAACTATGTTGATGAAGATGTCACTTCGATAATTTTTCCTTTCCAAATGATTGATCCTTGTCGAGCTCCACTAAAAATATTTCCACTCCCTTGAACTCTTTATTGTATCGGGCTACCATAGGTTCTACCTTGTCCACTTGAGGAATGTAGACAAAACTTAGGGACTCGAGCCAACCTTATGAGATATAACTAATGTTTTTTCTGTTAGAAAACCATGATGGATGTTTCTATACAATGTTTTAGATTTTTCTCTGATCTTAGATAAAGAATCAAACATATTTTCATTGAAGGAAAAGGGGTCCCCGACCTTTTTGAAAAATACTCCTCAAATGGTCTCAACATTTATTTTGTGGTGGTGATCTCATTGAGGACATGTACTCTCAATTTTTATGGTCTGATGTTGATGTTGTCTTGAATTTTGAAGGAATGCTCCTCATTTGAATCTAGTTCATCAATGTTCTAATTCAAAATTTCATTTCGAGAGGTAAGGGTTCTCTCCCATAGGAGTGACAAGTCTTTGGATGGATAATTGAATAGTTTTCTAATAAACAACACTTGGGAGCGACTATCTTCCATCTCTATCAATAGTGGATGAAATTGGTCCTACTATTATTTTTCTCTTTCCAATCCTTCCCTTTTCATATGGACCTTATATTTAGTAACACACATGTACTTGTACAATGAGATCAACTCTAGAAGAATTACTTTTCCTTTCTCAATGATCATGCTCATCCATTTTTCATTTTCTAATCCATGTATGGTGAAGGCTTGCGTCTTCTTAATGGACTTTGGGTCAAAGCTACTGATTGGGGTAACTTCTTCAATTGGGAGTGATGATGAAGCATTCAGGTCCATGAAGTGTTGCACATATGAGGAGAGTGTTTTCACTTGGTCTTCCAACTGATCAATTTTCACCTTATACTCTCGGTTCCTTACAAGAAGGAGAGTGGAAGAATCCTAGAACATGTCTACATCTCCTTCATGAGTGGTTGGGCCTAAGGGAATGGTGCTCATTTCATAGTCAATTATTTTCATTTATTTGATAGGATTTATTACTTTTAGCCTAACTACTTCGACATACGATAACTGTGGAACCATTGAAAAAGTATTAAGCCACTCTGAAAAACTTTTTCTTCTTCCCCTTGGCCAATGTTAATATTGATAAAAAATCAAGGATTGTCATTTGCTTTGGACTATATGAGATGCTTGGGTGATCATTTCCTTTAACCATGGAAACATCTCATTTATTTCAGCCTTGATAACTAATGTAAATATTGTCTCCTGCTTTCAGGGTGAGAGGGTACATCTTGTATACGAGGACCATGAGAAGTCATATAAGTTGGAAAAAGCTAGGGGTGCTGAGAATTTGAGAGATGAAGTGGCTCATTATCTTCAAGTTATACTTCTACTACATGATCCTTTGTTGATCTAACCTTCTTATACAATATTTTGTAGTAGGGGGATCGACTCACTTATTTATTCTTTAAACTCTCTTTGAAATGGAATGAGCCTGAAATATTCTCCACAACCTTCAATGAATATTTGTATGATTCTTGTCTTTGAAGGGTGGGGAAACTTCTTGATGTGTGGAGGAAAATTACTTCTTGTTGAACCATTTTTTTGATCTTATGATCAAAAATTTGGCTCTCTTACTTACGTCTCCCATCTTGTGGATGTTCTACGTTGCCTATGGAAAAGGTGAAGCATTCATTTCTTTATATTCTAGATCATACAATTTTGTGCCATCATCTTGAGTTCCCTCTTTATACTAGTAAAACCTAAATCCCCTCATTTTTCCAATTGTCATCTGCATGTGGTCTATTTCCTTAAAATCAAACTCATTTATGTAATTTAGCCATTAATCTTTGATTTACGGTACATGATATGACTTTGAGATATGTAAAGTGTCTGGATCATGTCAGATTTCAATGTCTACCATCCGTGTATATGAATAAAATCCCAAGGGTATGAAGGAGGATTATAGGTGTGATGCATAATTGAAACTCTTGTAAGTGAAGATTCCAAGTGAGATGGGAAAGGAGATGTTCTTCCTTTTCTAGTTCTTAAGCTTACTATGAACATCTTCCACCTACTTGCAAAAGCTAAAAAAATGATCTTGTCACTGAGATACCAAGGTAGTCTAAGCAGAGAAAGATCATAACCAAAAACTATGATGCATGAGAAAATGAAAATTTGTGTGAATTATGAACCATATTTATTGATCAAAGAAGCCAATTTTGGTGGTAACCTTGAGTGAAGGTTCCCCTCCAGTATCCTGATGATGAACATAGTGATGGCATCATTTTCACTCTTCAAGTTTCAATTTCTCTCTTTCAAACCCAACTAAGGATATCTCTCAAATGTTAGAACCTTGGGAGAGATGTTTTGAGAAAGTATCAACACTTTAAAATGTCTCAAGATCATGAGAGTGTACACATGATATGAATTCATTATGAATTTCTTTGAAACAGGTACTTGAAGCAACCGATGGTGCAAGTTTTCACCGATGATCTCTCCTAATCAATCATTTTTTATCTTCTATGATCATGAATATGAAGAGAGCCATCACCTTTTGAAATTCCTTTAACGTTTCTTCTCCCATCACACTGAGAAGAATGATTGCATTTGAATATACTTTGTGGAATTATCTTCACATGAAATAATTGGCAACTGTGAAGGTTTTCTTTCTTGTTTCAACCATAAACAAAGAGTGAGTCCTTGAAGGTATGATTCCATTGCAGTCCACTCTTTTGCTATAACATCTTTTGAAATGATGGCCATTTTGCTCCAAATTTTGATCTACATTGAATAGGAGATTTCTATGGGAAAAATTACCAACGTGACTAAGCCATTGTCTACTCGAATGGTTTTGGTATCAGGTTCATAGTTTTTAAAATTCCAAAACCAATTCCACACTCTGCACTAAGACTAGATGTCCACCTACCCCATATAGTTTGCTTGTGAAAACGTTTTCCTCCATTGGATATCTTGGTCCTCCAAACATTTGTTCTTTGAGATCTTTGAGGTCTATGTGGGTGATATTATTGTCCCTCATAGGCTGAAAATGAGAAGGGAGAGATCGAGACTAGTTCAATGCTTGAAAAATCAAACTTCATGGTCGACACTAGAAATTCTCTATCTAGAATGGGAGTTTACTATTTTTAGTAAATTGATATTTTTACCTCTTTGACCTTGGAACACCTTTGATCACCTTTCTCATTCCTCTAAATGTCCATTTGTAAAATATTCTTTTACAAAATCTTCCTTCATTAGGATTTTGTATTTATAGTAAAGCTCTTGTGTAGATATTATTATTAGAAAGTGGCTCTTACGACGTCAAATTTTGACAAAATACAATTTTTGATATGGTTTTTTCTTCTTCATCTCACATATGAGTTTTTAGCTCAACCCATCTCTCGAATAACAAGAAATAAAATTCTAAAATTTGCGGGTATGAAAATGGGGTTTTCTCACCATAAAAATATGGTTCTGCATGTAATTTTTTTCACTTGGGTCTTCAAGGCTCTTGTAAATGTGGATGAATGCAAAAATCCCATGTCAATCCATGCACTAGTCCTCACGTTATGAAGATTTTCACTTAACGGGTTATGGAGTCAATATGATGAAAAATATTCCTAGAACCTTTAAAATTTGTAGGTTTTTATAAAATTTCTCTTTCCAAAATAATGGGAATATGTTTGAATGAATTCAAATGAAAAATGAGGGTGGTGGAATTCTTGAAAAAAATTCCAGAGTTTCAAATGAAATTGGAGCAATGTGGGGGAATGAAGAAAATGACTAAGTGTTGGTATTTATATGCATGAGAGGGAGAGAGGAAGTGTGGGTGTATTTTTATTTCCCTATTATCCCCTTTGGAACAAGAAAATGGGATGCAAAAATTTCACTTTATCCCTAGGGTGACACATGACACATATGCATAGGCGAGGAAAAATAAGGAAAGGGCTTAATTTGAGTGCACAGGGCCAATTTTTGGTCACGTGAGGAACCTACAAGGAGCATGGTGGGGGGGAAAATTTTCTACCCCCTTTTCCCCTTCGAATGTGATGGGGGAAACCAAAATTGTACATTATCCTGGTGATGACGTTTGGCAAGCATGTAGAGCGAGGAGAGGGGGCTCAAAAACTAGCCAAAAGTGCTTGATGGAGGTCTCTGGGGTCGTATGGTGAGCCCATGAGGCCTAAGATAGGGGGGAAATTTTTTTTACCCTAGCTTTCCCATTATAATGGGACACAAAAAGTGTGCCTTATCCTAGTGGTGACACTTTTCAAGCATGAAAAAGTTAGAGCAAGGGATAGAAATTTGGTGAAGTTGTTTATCAGAGCTCCCCAGGGTCATGTCATGGGTCCATGAGGCTTAAAGTGGAGGGATGAATTTTTTTGACCCCCTTTTCCCCTTGGAAAGGGATAGAGGGACACCAAAAGTACACCTTAGCCTCATGGTGACATGTGTCACTAATTTGTTTGGCTAAATAGAAAGCTTGTACATTAGAGAAGAACTTAAAAATGATAGTACAGGAGCTCCTAATTTTTCTAAGGAATTTATTTAAAATATTTTTACTTGTGAAAATATTTTTTGAAGGATGGGAGGGGTATAATGGTCTGATTCATCTTACAGCCTTCTCAAAAATGGCCTTTTTGACTAGGACTATCAGTTTTTCTTGCAAAGAATGAGTTTTGGAAAGTAGTGTATGGTTTTTGTGAAAATATGAGATTACCCCATGTAGTAAATTTAATTATCTTTCCATTGATATTTTGTTTGACCTCTAAATAATTTTGGAGCTCCTAGAATCATCTCCCAAATCTCAAGTTCTTTTTCATAGTGCAAGCTTCTTTGACTTCAAAAACTCACTTTTGCTGAACTAGCTCCTAAACCTTTGAAACTTTCAAAAATGTTCATAAATCAATTTCACAATGATGTTGGCTCCTGAATACACATCCTTGATGAATTTATGAATTTGATTTAGCTCCAGAGAATGTACACCCACTTGACAAGTCTAAAAATAGCCATTCCCAAGCCCGCTAAAAGATCTTCCTTAAAAGGAATTATATTGAAAGACTCCTTTGGAATTATTTCCTTATTTCCACACATGGGGAAGGGTGGGACCATATAAACATATATTATATATATTATGGATAAACATGACATAGGGGATGGACTGACCTAGAGATGTGTTGGGGAAGGGTTACAATAAAAAAATTTGACACTAGGGTACAATTATCTTGCTTTCAAGTGAATTTTTCCTAGATCAAACAAAGTTAGGAATGGATTATAAGTAACTCTAGAATTAAATTTACAAATTTGACCAACTCCTTATCCATTGTGATTTACAAAGTCATTAACAATAGATAGTTATAAAGGAGTACACACACACATGGAAAGAAACACAAAACACACGAAAGGTAAAGAACATACACAACAAGAAAGGGAAACATGTACCTATATCACCTATGGTACAATGCAAGGGATAACCTACTTTTACTACTATTACAATTTAAGATATTACCCACTACAGAAAACTCCAACCGTTTTCTATCCAAATATGACATATATAAGGCATTCTCTCTAGAGGTTTTAGGAATTTGGAATGGTTTCAGCCACAAAGAGTTGAAATTCCCATGGATTCCTTTTGGCTCTCTTTACTTGTCCCAAAGTATAAAAAGGTCTCAAACTTTGAACTCCCAAGCCTTCACTTTATTGATGAACAATTTATTGACCTTCAATTGACGTTATTTGATGTGTTCCACCACCTTGAACCTATCTTCCTCAAAATTCTCAAGAAACAACATTATTTTATCGATAGAACCATGATATTTCCTATCTTATACTACTTGGAGAAATTTGAGTGTTGACATCTCCATTGTGACTGGAATCTATGCCTCGATCCCATAGAGAAATCAGAAAGGAAACATACTAATTAATTTCCTTAAAGCTATTTTGCTCCCCACAATGCATTGTAGATATTTTTGTGCCAATCCGTTTGATTCTCATCTACTAGTTTGTGGACTTTGGTCACGATGTTTTTGTTTCTTAATTTCACCTAACCATTTCCTTGTGAGTAATAGTTAGATACATGTGATAAAGAGATTCCATAGATGTATAAAAACTCAATTAGATCATTGGAGGAAAAATATGTCACATTGTCCACTAAAAATGATATTATCCTTGATGAAGTTACACATTATTTTGTTACTTGATTTATTTTTTAGGATGGCATATACCCACTTGATAAAATAATCAGTTTCCATGAGCACATGGGTATGACCTATGCTCAAGTGAGGATTTAAAACTCTAATTAAATCTATACCCCTATGTTGGAAAGGTTCATCGATCACTAATATCTTGAAGGGAAGAGAAACGATGTGTGGTCTCCCAAAATCTCTTGACATGATTCACATTTTAAGACCCATCACTAGGCATTCTCAAATAAGTTCGGCAAGATTATCATCCATGGAGGATTTTGTGAGTTGTTACCATCGCAAAAAAAATTCTCCACATGTTTGGTCATGATAAACCTTTAACAACTCCCCTCAAATCCCCTCTTGTAGAGTGTATGATTCCATATAATATATTTGGTTAACTTTAAATTGAAGGTTATTCTTATTTTATGATCAAGGTGAGGAGGAAATTCACCATAGGTCAGGAAGTAGGTGATGTATGCATACCACTACTTTGTCTTTCTCATGAAAAGGACTTGAGGAAATTCCTTGCTAACACATTCACAAAAAAAATTCTATTGTAACATTCTTTATTACAAATGCTTCATCCTCTACACGACCCATTTCCTCTAACTAGGTTTGAAGGTCTGATCTCCAAGTCATATTCTTAGATCCTTGCCACCCAATTGCCACTTTTTATTCTTGGACCCTGTTGAATATGAATTGACTTGATGGTATAACTTGTAACCATTACCACCGTGTGGGATTTGAGGATATAGAAATAAAATTTCTTTACCACATTGACCACTTTGCATATATGCATTATCCTCAAATGTATTATATTTCAACTCATGGATATATATAGGAGAGTTCATGAAAGTGACAGGATATTTGAGGCCTTCTTCATTCTTCTCAACCATAATTGTGGATATTGCGTGTTTAGAATTGTAGCAATAAAAAATAAATTATTTTTCAAAATCAGGGTACACCAAAGTGGGATCCTTTATTATCATTTATTTTATTACTTCGAATTCCATTTTCCTTATTCCATTTGAAGTTTTCTTGTGGCTTCATCATGACAGTGATGTGTTTAGTCAACTCGGTGAAGTATGGGACAAAGTGCCAAAGGAAGTTGAATTTGTGAAAGAAGGAATGTACTCCATTTTTTCTTATTAGAAATGATAGTTATTGGATGGTTTTTATTCCTTCCAGATCAATAGTTTCTCCCTCCTTGTTCACAATGTTTCCATGGAGTTTTCCTTCAAGTGATACTGAAGATGTATTTCTTAGGATTTAGGGATATCCCATGCTTCCTACATCTGGTGAGAAATTGTTTGAGGTTTTGAATGTGGTATCCTCATTTCTTTAACAATATGAGGTCATCTAGGTAAATTACAATATAATTCTTAAGGTATTTGAATGCTAGTTCCAATTCCCTTTGAAATTTCACTCCCACATTGATTAAACCAAAATTCATTCATTATATGAAAAATTTCCCGTTCGGGTATTGTGAAGTTTGTCTCACCATATCTTCTTCTGCCACTTCAATCTAATTATACCTTGATAATCCATCTAGTAATGAGAGCATTTCATATTCTATGACTACTTCCAAGATATGATAAATGATTGGGAGAGGGAATTTGTCTTTCAAGGAGGCTTGGTTCAAGTTGTGAAATTCTTCACAAGTCCTTATCTCCCCATTTTTCTTTCACACTGGAATGATGTTTGATATCCACATGGAGTGGTTGGTAGGAAAGATGATTCTCACATTAATCATCTTGATGAACTATTCCTTGATATTATATTCTATCTTCAGATGGTAAGGTAATTTTTTTCTTGAAAGGTTTGGATTCTTGATTTAGAGGGATAGAATGGTACATTTATTTACCTTGAAAATATTTGATTTTATTATAGGAATATACTACAACATCCAAATACTTCCCAAATAGTGAGAGAAATATATATTTTTCTTCGGAAGAGAAACACTAGCCTATATTCACCATTTGGGGTTACTTTGTAGTTCCAATGTTTTCTTTCTTGAACTCGGTTGTGCACCATGATGACTCTTTTGTTTTTCCTTGAAAAATCTATCATGTTTGTCAAATAGATCCTCCAATGAGACTAGGCCCTTTGGAATATTATTTCCTTTAAGTTTTGTTACCCCTTCCGATTCAACTCCTTTTATTTATTATTTTTCATCTTCTTTACTAAATCAAAATGTGGACTTTCACTTCACTCATAAAAGAGACTACTAAAGTTGTCCCTTTGTTCCAAGAAAGCAAGGAGTTGATTGTCATCATTGAAGACCTGCCAATTATTTAAATTTTCTAGAACGCTTGGTCTGAAAACCATTTCAATAGTCACCTTGTCCTTATCAAAGGATGAGTAGGGATTGACCAATAAAGATAAGAGTGTGATTAATTCATACCTTTCATTCTATTCGTGAGGAATGACTTGAAAGATTCAATGTAGTTCCAAACTTTGTTTCTATAATGCTTTGGTATTAGGTTTTCGAGTGGATACTCATCTCTCACTTACATGAAGATCACTTCAACATCTCTAAGACACTTGAGATTATTGATACCCATGGACTTAGTGGAATCCATTTTGAGGAGGAGATCCTTGTATTCTATAGTTTTTTTAGTATTTTCAGATTTTACCACAACTTGTATACAAATGGGAAGAATTCACCTAAATGAGAGATCAAGACAATACTAGATCAATACCCTGCACTTGAGTGGATTTTTTCAAACTCCATGGTCCATAGTTCATCTTCTTAATCTTTGGTGAGGAGAAGAAATTTTTCATTCCTTCCAGAGGTGAGGAAGTAGTTCCCAATCCTAATATCTTGAAACAAGATGTTATCTCTTTTTCATCTAACTATTGAACTATATACTTCTTTCACATGTGGAGGAACTTCTTCATTTGCATATTTAGTGGAATAGTTATGGATGAACAAGCCATTTAAATTTCACCACCCAGATCTCTAAAAATATTTCTACTTAACAACATACCATATGACAATGGGATATCTCCCACCGTGATTATGAGCAACACCTTCTAATATGGGAATTTCGCCAAGGCCACCTATGCATCTTTGATCCTTCCCACCAAAATCACTTCCTTAGATTCCATAGAATGAAAAGATCCATTTTATAATGTCAAATTAAGTTATAAGGAATTGACAACTTTTATGGGCATGACATTATCAGAGGCTCTAGAATCTATGATGCAATTGTTTAACTAGTAGCCTTTGACTAAGAGGGATACATAAAAGGGTTTTGATTTATTAGTTTTATATGTACTGAGTGTGATCATGTTTTGTGTGGGAGTTATAGGTGGTGTCGGTAGTAGACCCTTAGGATTGTAATTTTTGGTGTTGTATTTTGGGCTACCACTCTTGATATGATTAAAAACCTCTCAAATTTCTCCAGATATGGTTAAAATTCAGTTTCAAAAATCTGAATATTGGTCTTATTTGCATGTTTGATGTAATTTAATGGAGTTGAGGCCAGTGGGATTAATTTCCTAGGGAAAAATAAAGTCTTACGTTATGGAGACGATGCTACCTTGGGAGATTGAGAATTTTTATTGGATGAGGTAGCCAAATTGGAAGCGAATGATTGGTTGACCTTGATTGAACATTAGAGGTATTCTCCATGCTATCTTTTGGTAAAGGATTATATTTATAGGAATATTTTGAGCTAGGGGAAAACCAGAGGACTTAATATTTACGGTAGTTGTCTTCTTGCTCATAATTGGGTTTTGTTTCCCCTTTGTTGAATCCATTGATCATAGAATTCAAGATCCACTACTGATGATCTAATTTTGAGGGACCACTACTGGAGGGTCTTCCTTTTTCTCTTCTTTGGAGTGTCCAATGAGGAAGAAAATTCCATCTGAGACTTGGAGTTGGTAGACAAAACACATGATACAATTGGCACCTCTTCATCATTATCATCTTCACTTGTCGACTATTATTCGATGAGACCATTTTGAATATAACCCTTGAATTCTTTAATCTCAAGAATGTTGTAATTTTCAATTTCTTCGTCTTCTTCTTCTTCTTCGTCTTCTTCTTCTTCGTCTTTTTCTTCTTTTTCTTCGTCTTCTTTTTCTTCTTTTGCATGCAAGTTACATTGATCGGTAGTGCCTTAAGAGCAAACTCAGTGAGGAGGAAGAGATATTCTTGGCATGTTTTGGAGATTGGTATTCTTTGGAAAATTTATTAAGGTGATTTAGGAAATTTATTTCTTGATAGAAATCATATCATTGGACAAATTTTGAATCAAAGGATCTGTAGGAATGAAGTTATAACTTTGAAATTTTTATCACTATTCAGATTTTTAACTTTACCTCGACAAAATTAGACCATATTCTAATTTAATGGATTAATATTGAGCTTCTTTCAATGTTCTAGGATGAGACCTTTTGATAATAAGCCCAATTTCAGGTAGTGAGCATTTATAAAGAATATTTTCACATTATCATCCAAGATCATGGCTTTAAAAGGTATCCTCTTGATTACCCTATTATATCTTTCTATGAAATACCTCGTACCTTCATTATATTCTTTCTTCATATACATTAGTTGTGCGAAGAGGTATTGGTAGTCTTATGTAGATTTCAACCCATCTTCAAAATAAGTTAAGATATCATCCTAACAAGTAATTTATCTAGTAGGTAGGAGATAAAACCATTATGTCACTTTTTCTTGCAAGGAATCCACAAATAATATGACATATACATCTTTGTGTTCAACACCCAACACACCATAGGTGGTGATGAAGGCTGCCACATGTTCTTCTAGGAGTTGTGAGCCATCTCCTGAACTTTAAAACTATTTTTCTTTAACCTCATTGCAGCAACCGATGAAGAGGATGTGGGTGTGCTATTTGGCCCATGTTCCTACCCCATTGTATAATAGATTGTTGTATGTATTCGTCACCCATGGTGGCTTTGGATTCTATTTTGGCCCTTTCTCTTGCTTCCTCTTTGGTTACATATCTCACATATGATCTTGTTCAAGATCTTATTTCTGCTTCATTTTTTTGTATTACTTCTGCTCGAGATCTTTCTTTTGTTTCAACTTCAGTTTCCACATCGGTAATTTTTTAAAATCTTCACTGAGATTTGGAAACTTTATGTCCAATGGGTTGACATCACTTGGACTACTAGTGAGAGTAATCATAATGAAGGGAGTGCCTTGATAATCTTATTAGTTCTTTCCATATCTAAAGCTCTTCAAATATTTGGTCAAAATTTACTCCTTGCCTTTGTGACCTAGTATATTTGTAATCAACTGGCTTGTATGCTTGAGATGACTTAGAATATTCTTTATTTCACTTAGGATTTTATCACTCTTTCTCATTATTTAGTATGTTTCTCTTCCATGTCCAAAACCCCGACAACTATGAAGTAGAGTTAAAAAAATTCTCTATTATGATAGAAAGGTTCCCTCAATTTTGATACTATATCTTCTTGAATGTGGAAAATCAACTCAGGTCTCTAGACGAGAAGGGTTATTAGGAATAGCCATATGTATGAAACATAGGGATATGTGACTATTCAAATTAATTTTTTGGGGATACTTGATTGTTTTTGTATTTTCTTGTGATTTGTATTTTGGGTGCAAAATTTCACCAAGTCTTCCCCATGGTGGGAAAAAAACTATTAGCAAGAAAAACATTTAGGTGGACAAATTCGTATGTATCCATCAATGCTCACGAGACCTTAGGTCCCTCTTCTTGAATGGTTCAGCTCCATTTATTATGTGTGCATGAAATTAAAATTTGTGGTGGCCTAAGGTTGGGGATCCAATAGGAACACTCCACTGAACCTATGGCAAAAGCTTGTGATTTCTTACAAGGGAGCAATTTGCTGAGGAGATAGGAAAGGTAGTGGGAAAAGGAAGGGGGGATTAATATCTCAGGTAGAAAATTATATTCTTGTAGACATTAATTAGAGTACTTCAACGCACACACATATATATAAGGAAAGTAATTTTTTTACTTACATCAAGACAAAGAAGAATTAGGAACACCAAGTTTCAATAAATCTCTCATAAAAGGAAATAAAATCCTTTCTTCTTCATTGATGACTTGGAATAATTGTATATAGTGAGAAATAGAAGAACATAGAGGAGAATATAGGAAATTTTACCATCTCTTTTCTTCACTTAAATTAGTAATATCTCCTTGAGAATAAAAAATTGACAACCCTTAATAATGAGGGTGCCATCAAAATTTATAGACTTGAGAATGAGTCTTCGGCTACCCCCTACATGATTTTTCATTTGTCCTCTTACAACATGTGAATGTTCATAATCCTCTGTGTAGGATTAAGTCCCCTTTTATTAATTAAGGAGGACTTATTACATTACAATATAAAGTCACATTTAAATAAATAAGACAAAATAGGAATAGGAAAAAATGAAAAAATTGCAACCCTCAACAAAGGCAAAGAACATGGAGGAGGGGGAGAGGGGAAGAGAAGAGAGAGAAAGAGATAGAAATATGCTGATGGAGATGCCGCTTCTATTGATTATGCCTTGCCAACTGATTGATCCTTTCTGAGCTCCACTAGAAATATTTCCACTCCCTTGAACTCTTTATTGTATCGAGGCTGCCATAATTAATACTTTATCTTCTTGACAAATGCTGACACAACTCAAGGACTTGAGATAGCCATCTAAGATATTATTAATGTTTTTTCTTCGCGAATAATGACATGTTTCTCTGCAATGTTTGAGATTGTGGCTCTGATCTTAGATAGAGACTCCAATGTATTTTGTTAAAGGAAAAGGGGTCCCCAAACTTTTTTAACATAATCCTCAAATGGTCTCAACAATTCATCTGCATTGGTGCTCTCATCAAGGGTGGGCACTCCAAGTTTTTGTGCTTTGATGTTGACATTTTCTTGTATTTTAAAGGCACACTCCTCATTTGAATCCAATTCATTAATGACCTAATTCAACATTTCATATCGAGAGGAAAGGGTTATTTTCCACACGTGTGACAAGTCCTCAGATGGATAATTGAATAATTTTCTGATCACCAACACCTAGGAGTGAGCATATCCCATCTCCATCACTAGTGGATGAACTTGGTCCCAATGTTATTTTTCTTTTTCCAATCCTTCCCTTGTCATCTAGACCTTGTCTGTAGTGGTGCACATGTACTTGTATAGTGAGATCAACTATGGAAGAAGTAATTTTCCTTTCTCAATGATCATGCTCATCCATTTTGATTTATTTGTCCCTATATGGTGAAGTCCTATGTATTTTTAATGGAATTTGGGTTGAAGATATTAATTTGGGTAACTTCTTCAATTAGAAGCAACGTTGAAGAAATATTGTCCATGAACTGTTGCTCATATAAGAAGAGCGTTTCCATTTTCTCTTCCAAGTGATCAATTTTCACCTTATACTTTTGGTTTCTTATAAGAAGGTGAGTGAAATACTCCTAGAACATGTGTACATATCCTTTGTGATTTTTGGGCCTAAGGGAATGGTGGTTATTTCATAGTCAAATAGTTTTATATCTTTGATAGGCTTGATTACTTTTATTATGACTACTTCTACATAGTGATTACTCGTGGCACCACTAAAAAAGTGTGAAGCCGCTTCGATAAAAATTTTCATCTTCCCATTTTCTAGTTCTTATATGACTGAAAAATCAAGGACCGTCTCTTACTAGACTGTATGAGATTATTTAGTGATAATTTCCTTCATTTAGGGAAACATCTCATTTATTTTAGGCTCAGAAACTGATGTGATTACTATCTCCTACTTAGCGTGAGATGTACATATTTCATAGGGGAGAGTAGTAGCGGTGGTGGAAGGTGGGTAACTCTAGTGGTGTTGAGAAGGCGAGAGGTAAACTGGCTCATTTTCTTCAAGTTATAATTATACTAAAATATCCTTTGTTGATTTGAACTTCTTATGTAATCTTCAATATTAGGGGCCTTAGTCTCCACTTGATTTAAACTTCAAACTTTTTGGGGTGTTAATGTCAAGTGGGGATAGCCACTAAGACAACTCCTTGTCTTAAAGATTATTTTAATAATCTTAGTCATTCTTTCACAACTAAGAAATTAATGAAGCGGTATAACCGCTCACCCATCCTATATAAATAGGATGATCCCTCACAGATTGGATGGCTTGATCAACTTAATATTATTAACAATCATATAGAACAATTGATATGAGCTCAAGATATTTATGCAAGATGTTATAAAATGAGACAAAATTTTGTGAGTGTTTATTGTGAGACCAAGGATCAAAGTGGAAATGTTGGGAGAAATCATTGAGTGCATAATATAAGACAATGCTTTTTAGTGGAGTTTTTTCCCTTTGAGTTTCTCCACTTTAATCTAGTGTTATTTGTTTCTTCACTTTTCTCATTTTCTTTCATCTCTTTCTCATCGTGATCTGTGATATGTTTTTAATTTACTATTTTTTAAGCTAATTATGTATCTATTTAACTCACAAGTATAATTTATAATCTTCGGCATCTATCTCGTGAATTTATAATTTGTTAATTATTCATTCCATCTATCTTTCCAACATGGTATCAAAGCTTGTGATTATGTGTGTGTAGAGCTAGATCTAGATGTTTTCTGGCTTGCAAGAGTGAAGAAGCTTGAAGATCATTTGATCTGTGAAACCCTAAAAATTTAGCCAACAACTTCAAGCTAAATCAGGTGTAAAGTTCTAATTTTCATCCCCAAATTACTTGGATATTGGTCGATTGATTATTTAAATCCTATCAGAGCTATTTGTATGCTTGATCCTTACTTTTGCATCTTGTTTCAGTCGTTTTCAGTTTAAATGCATTGTCTACAAGATTATTTTAAGTTTTCATGTTGTTTATAGCCGTTAGGGTTATTTTTTTATTGTGGACCCAAAATATCTCTTTACATCTAGTTAATTTGGAGATTTAAATATGTTCCATTTTTAATCTTTATTTGTTGCTAGATCTTCTTTTGTGAAGTTTGATCCAATATTTTTTTCCATCTGTCTTCATTTTTTCAGTTTTACAAAGTTTAGACCAATAAAATTACTTCTAATATGTACTCTGTCCTCTTTTTCATGTTTATGAATCCACACCTATTCATATAGTGCCAAGTGTATTCAAACTGATGTATTTTTGTCTTTGCAAAGCTTGGGTGAATCATTTTTTCCATCTGGCTTTGCCCTATCAATATTTTTGACTTTTTTCATTTACGTAAATTTATTTTAACTGTGAAGCTTGAGACAATCAAAAGGCTCCATCTTTATTTGTGGTGTCAGTAATATTGTTTATATGATTGTCAATTACAATCCACAAGCCAGTAATGGTTTTACGCATGTCTCCTTCTTGTCAGACTAGACTTAACTATCCTCTTTCATTTGTGAAATCCACGTATCTATTTTGACTTAGTCGTTGTGGTTACACTACGAAGTGTGAACCACTCATCTGTTGACATATATTTTAACCCTCCACATGTAATATTCTATCTTTCTCATGGCTCTTCAATCATTTCCTTTGTACCATGGTTCATAAATCCCTTTGTTAGGTGGATTTACTAAAGTCCTTTGTCTCACAGATTTCAAATTAATCATGTAGCTCAACTCCAACTAAGCCATGTTAAATAAATCTTATATTCAACTAAATCAAGTTGTTTTTTGTCTAAATTCAATCTATTTGCTTTTTTATAGCTATAAAAAAGATATGTAGCTAGGTTTTTGTCTCTGTCTAGATTCCTTAACTCATTTTTTTAAGCTCGTAATTATTTTCATTATAATCAAAGCTTTAAAAATGGCTAGTTTTTCTTGTTTTTTGTCAGATAAGTCTTAACTTTTGAATGGAATGAACTATAGTATCTAGAGGGTAAGGTTAAAATATTGTTTTATGGCTAGAAAACTTTGGGATCTTGTGATTGGTATTGAAAAACGTCCAACAGGGAGACAAAATACTCCCAAAACCTTAGCTCCTTCTCTTAGAGATCTCAAGAAGCCCTGTCCATCCTATTGCAAAGCATTAGAGATGAATTATTGATGCATATAGGTCATATGGACTTACCTATAGATGAATGGAAATAATTATAGACCATGCATGAAGGAAGTAGGTTTTCTAAAATAATTAAACTATTTTTAGAGCTATTTACAACACCCATGAAGGGGGATGAGAAAATTGTCAACTATTTAGCTAAAATTAAGAACATTAAAGCTCAACTAGATGGCTACAACTATGAATTATTTCAAGATAAGATTCTGTACTTTATAATCTAGATTAACATTAGTGAAAATTTCAGAAATTTCATTTCAATTATTAACTCAAGGTATCAAAATGAGAGTGATTTTCCTTATATGGACACTTTTTCTTCTATTTTGATTCAAGAAGAGAGAGTAATGGAAATTTTGATTCAAAAGAGACTTCCTCTCAAGCCTTGTTCTCTCGAATCATAAGGCAGCCCAAAACAAGTCTAATAATCATTCGATAAAAATTCTAGCCTTAAATCTAGATTTAAAGAAAATCATAAGCCTAATCTTGCAAACAATAGGAAAAAATTAAATTCAAGTTCAATAGAACTTGTAACAATTGTGGAAAATTTGAGCATAAAGAGAATAATTGTAGAGTTAAAACTAAGACACCAGATCAAGAATGCTAAAAAGAACAAATCAACAATAAAAACAAAAGTCAAAATCAAAAGCAAAATCAAGAATATATCACTAAGTAGATACATTTGCCTTGTATGCATCCCTTTGATTCAAATGAAAATGAGTGGATTCTTGATAGTGGTGCTTCTAAGAACATGACTTTTACTCTTGGTATCCTTGAAAATGTTGTCAATTATGAGGAAAATATCTATTTAGGAGATAAATTCATCATTATATCTAAACTTTGTGGCAATATTAAGTACATCAAATGGTGTAATTAAATATGTCTTGTATATTCCTAAACTGAAAAAGAATTTTTTTTATTTTTCTCAGCTAACTAAAGAAAAATGTAAAGTTTTTTTCTATAAGATAAGTGGTATGTCAAAGATAAGTTTAAAAATGTTATTGCTTCCAGAATTCAGAAAAATGGCTTGTATATCTTTGATGGATTTATATCTAAGTCTTCTTTTTCTTCATCTTCTAAGAATGATATTTACCTTTGGCATGAAATACTTAGGAATGTTAATTTAAAAATCTTGTATGATATGTCTAGACTGAATCTTAATATTTTTCTTCCATAGATAAAGTTATATCATAAAACTTGTGAAAGTTTCCTATGTGGTAAGCAACATGCTCATCCTTTTCACAAACATCATGATCCTAAATCCACTCAGTTATTAGAACTGATTCATAGTGATGTAAGAGGGCCTCTTGAGGTTCCTTCTCGTAGTGGTGATTTTTATGTTGTTTTCTTCATTGATGACTTCTTTATAATGACTTGGTATTATTTCATCAAGAAAAAGTCCTATGTCCCATCTAAATTTCAAGAATTTAAAGCTCTAGTTGAGAATGCTTCTAATCTGAAAATTAAAATAATTAGGACTGATAATGGAGGTGAATATGTCAGCAAAGAGTTTGATAAGTTCTATGTGTCATGTGGGATTCAAAGAGAGCTAACTACTCCTTATTCCCCTCAGAAAAATGGTATTGCAGAAAGGAAGAATAAGATTGTCTTAGAAATGGCTAGGACTATGATTCATGCTTCCAATGTGCCTAAGTTCTTATGGGATGAAGAAATGAACATTGTTGTGTATATTCTTAATAGAGTTCCTACTAAATATCTTTTCCAATCTACTCCTCATGAAGTATGGACAAAGAAAAAACCTGATATCTCTCACCTTAAGATCTTTGGTAGTCCTGCTTCTATCTTCATTCCAAAAGACAAAAGGAATAATCTTGATCCAACATAATTTTATAATATTTTGTTTTCCTATAACTTTAAAACTAAAGGATTAAGATTTTATGATCCATTCAAGCATGTGAAATTGTTAAAAAAAAATGTTCAAGCTTAGAAATAACTTTCTCTGATGATCCTCATGAACCCTCCTCTGCCACTCCAGAGATACATCCTGATAATTATTCTCTAATGGAAATAGAAGTTCAAGAGGATGTTCATCCTAATCTAGATATTATGGAGATTGAGGGGGAATCATCCCAAACTATCATGTAACCTAAGGTTCCTAAATGGGCTAAATGTCTTGTTCAAAAATCTCAACCTAATAATCTTAGAAAGCTAACTAGAAGTCAACATACTTATAAGGCCTTAATTACCCTCTATGAGGTAGAAACACAATCCTTTGAATAATCATCTTAAGATGATAGATGGATTCAAGTTATGAAGGATAAATACAATGCTTTAATAAACAATGAAACTTGGGAACTAGTCCCTCCTCCTTCTAAAAGAAGCATTGTAGGATCTAGATGGTTGTTCAAAATAAAATATAATTGCTAAGAGAGATTGAAAAGTTATAGGAAAGGATTGTAGCTTATGGTTTCAATCAGAAACTTGGTATAAACTATGTAGAGACCTTTTTCATGTTGCTAACATGAGCACTGTAAGAGTTCTTCTTGCATTAACTGCCCAATATGGTTGGGAAATTCACCAAATGGACGTCAAAATTCTTTCTTAAATGGTGACTTAAAATAATAAATCTATATGAGTCACCTAAAGTTTTGAAGAACATGGTAAAGAAATTTATGTATGTAAGCTTAAAAATTCTTTATATGGTCTTAAGTAAGCTCCTAGAGCTTGGTATGCTAAAATTAACAATTTCTTTCAAGATCTAGGTTTTCTAAAGGTTGTTACGATAATGATTTATTTTTAAGTTCGATAACAATAATATTATCATTATTGTTCTCTATGTTGATGATATTCTTATTACCAGTAGTGAGAAATTTAATTATTAGAATCAAAGAAAAGCTAAAAATACATTTTGAAATGATTGATTTAGGTTTATGAAATCATGTTATTTGCATTATTATACTTCAAGATCATAAGTCTATCAAGGTTCATTTTACGAGACCTCCAAGAAATTGACGATGTGATGGAAAATCCTGGTAAATATCCCCATAACCACTTTTGTGAAACATGCAAATTTTCTAGGGTTTGTGAGCAACATTTTTTCTTGATTTTCAAGACATGCGACAACAAAGTTGTTAACATGTGACAAAAAGCATTACAATGTCGTATGAAAGTAACCTTGCTATAAGGAAACGATAAGGTCATTGTCACATGACAACAAGTTTGCATTCACACGACAATAACATTGTTGTCAAGCGTCAACAAGGATGCTATCGGAACAACATCTTTATCGATGCATGACAACAAGGTTTTGTCATGTGAAAACAAGGTTGTTGTCACGTGATAGTGACCTTATTATCACCGACAATAAGGTTATTTTCGTACAATAATAAACTTACTATCACATGAAAATAACCTTGTTGTCACATGAAAAAAACCTTATTTTCACACAAAAACAAACTTCTTTGTCGCATGACTCTAAATTACAAATCTCTCATCATGCATCTCCAAGCTCTTGTCATGCATCAACAACACATAATTTTCATGCTTCAATAACCTCCTATCCCGTGTCAACCGATTCAAGTCACACATCTTGAAAACACCCTTGTCACGCGTCAACAAACTCCCTTGTCGTGTGTCACAAAAATTTCCTTGTTGTGTGTCAATAAAAATTATTTGTCAAGCGTCAATGATCAATAATTTTTGGGCATCAACAAATATCCTTTTCACGCATCATCAAATAATACTTATCACCCGACTAAAAATTTGATGATGATCTATAAAACTATACTTTATGTAATGGACTCTGGTGCTTCACAAGTTCATTGTACTTTATATGCTTATAGTGGTATGGTACCTCACTATGAGTATTCTATAGTATTCTACCCAACAAGTCACCTAGGTTTATTTTGGGGATGTTTTCAAGGGTAGGAAAACCTGACCCCTAAAACAAATTATACTATAATTTTTAGGTGAACATGACACTTCCCTGTTTCAAACAAATCACCTTTAATTTTTTTTATAAATGTAATCTTTTCCAAATTATGAATATTCACCACTAAAAATATCCCTGAAGTCTATTATTGCATCTCAATCTTAGTATGATATGAATTTCGTTAGAATATTTAACATAATTGACTGTAATCTTGTTGTCATTCCTATGGAAGTTGGTGTTAAGTTAGACCCGAAACCGGCTTGTGCTAAATTTGATCTTACTCTATATAGGAAGCTAGTTTGTAGTATGATTTATTTGAACATTACTAGAATTGATATTTATTATACATTAGGAGTAGTTTCAATATTTATGTAAGAACCTTATGAGGTTCATTGGAAAATGGAAAAGAGAATTTTGAAATATATTAAAGGAATAATCAATTATGGTCTTTTTATACTCTTCTTGTAATGATGCACAATTATTTGGTTACTTGTGATTTTGATCATGTTGGTGATGCTACATATAGAAAGTATACTTCTAGATATCTTTTCAAGTTGGGTACAGGTGCCATCACTTTGAGTAGTAAGAAGCAACCAACAATGTCTATCTCTTCTCTTTGAGGAAGGGTATAAAAGTGTTATGGAAGTTTCCAAAGAAGCTATGTGGCTAAAAATACTATTGGATGAGATGCACATGGGCGTAAAAGGGAGAACTAATCTTCTATGTGACAACCATAGTTGTATTTATATTGTAAACAATCTATTTTAGCATCAAAGAACCAAGCATATTGAAGTTCATATGCATTTTATTCGGGAAAAATTCCAAAATGGTGATATTGATCTCAATTTCTTTTCTACTAAAGATTAAGTTGTAGATATCTTAACCAATCCATTGTGTGATGTGAAGTTTTGCAATTTTTGTGTCTTATTGGGCCTATCAGAGTTTTCAATAAGGGGGAGTGTGCATGAAAATGCCACCTCTTAATGGTTGTTCTAAACTTCCAATACTTCCTCCATTTTGTAATAAGTAAATGTGTCATTATATGTGAAGTTACTTATAAATCCCAGTGAAGCTTTAGTTATGAGTATGCCTTGGTTTATAAAAGGATCCATAATCTAATGTAAGTCTTCATACATAAAGCACTTGTTCTTAAGAATTTTTGTATGGGAAGATCATTTGATTTCCCTTATTTGCATGCTAGCCTAAATCACTATTTCTGATTCAAGGATCTGTAAATCCTTTTGTAGAAAAAGGTAAATTTGGCATGTCTATTTTTTTTCTTCCCCACTTAACATTAAGGGGGAGTGTTGGGGTGTTAATTTCAAGTGGGGATAACCACTTAGATAGCCCCTTGTCTTAAATATTATTTTAATAATCTTAGTCGAGTATTTCATAGCTTAGAAAAGAGTGAAGCGGTATAACCACTCACCCATCCTATATAAATAGGATGATACCTCATGGGATTAGATGGCTTGATCAAATTACTATTATTAACAAGCATATAGACCAATTGATCTGATCTCAAACTACTTATGAAAGCTGATACATAGTGAGACGAGTTTGTGAGTGTTTATTGTGAGACCAAGGATAAAAGTGGAAGTATTGGGTGAAATCTATTGAATTATTAATATAAGACAATGATTTTCAGTGGAGTTTTTCCCCTTTGGATTTCTCCACTTAAATATGGTGTTATCTATGTCTTCTCTTGTCTCATTTACTTTCATCTCTTGTTCATCATGATCTGTGATCTGTTTATAATTTACTATTTGTTTAAAGCTAATTTTGTATATATTTAACTACACATTATAATCTATAATCTTCGACATATGTCTATGTATTTATAATTTGTTAATTATTCACTCCATATATCTTTCCAACATAAATCTCTATAGAATGGAATGATCCTGAAGTCTTCTCCACAACCTTTAATGAAGAGTTGTATTATGTCTATATTTTAAGTGTGGGAAAAATTCCCGATGTCATGGATGCAAACTTATTCTTCTTAAACCATTATTTTTATCTTTTGATCACAACTTTAGTTCACTCACTTATGTCTCTTTTCTCACAAACATTTTATGTTACATGTGAAAAAGATGAATACTTCAATACTTTATATTCCGGATCATACAATTTTGTGCCATCATCTTGAATTCCCTCTTCATACCAGTCAAACTTTAATTTCCTCATTTGTCAAAATTTCATCGCATGTGGTATCCTTCACGACATCAAACTCATTTATGTAATTTACCAAACAATATTTGATCTACACTACATGATATAAATCTGAGAGACACAAAGTGTCTGGATCACCTAGGATGTCGAAGTATACCCTCGGTGTAAATTAATACAAGCTCAAGGGTGTGAAGGAAACTTATAGGTGAAATGTATCATTGAAACTCTTGCAGGTGAAGATTCCAAGTGAGATGGGAAAATAGAAGTTCTTCATTTTCTAGATCTTGAGCTTCTTGTGAACATATACCAACTATATGCAAATATTGAATAACTTAATATTTTTGTTGAGATACCAAGGTAGTCTAAATGGAGTAAGATCATAACCAAAAAATTTAATGTATCATAAAGTAGAAAATTTTGTGATGTATGACCCTTATTTATTGATCAAAGACATTGTTTATGGAGACAACCTTGAGTGAAGGTTTCCCTCCAGTGTCCTAATGTAAAACATGGTGAAGGAATCATTTTCCCTCGTGAAGTGTCAATTTCTCTTCTTCAAAACAAACTGAGGACATCTCTCAAATTTTGAAGCCTTGGGAGATATGTTTTGATTAGTGAAAACCATTTGAAAGGTCTCACGCTCGTGAGAGAATACACTAAATATGAATTCATTTTGAATTTCTTTGAGACCATTACATGAAGCAAATGGTGGTGTAGGTTATCATTGATGATGTATCCCTAATTAATCCTTTGTTTATCTTGATGATCATGAATATGTAGAGATCCTTCTAGTCTTGAAATTCCTATGAATTTTCTTCTCCTATCACCCCATTGAGAAGTATGATTTAATCTGAATAAACTTGATTGTATTCACCTCCCGGGAAAGACTTGGGCACCCGTGAAGGTTTTATCACTTGTTTCAACCATGAACCAAGAGTGAGGCCTTAAAGGTATGAGTCCATTTTGGTCCACTCTTTTTCTATAACCTCTTATAAATAATGGACATACTTCTCAAAATTGGGATCCACATTGAATGATAGATTACATTGGTATTAAGTAACATCATGGTTGAGCCATCATCTTCTTGAATGGTCCTGGTATCAGGTTCATAGTGTTATGAACATGCCAAAACTAATTCCACACTCTGCATTGAGACTGGATGTACACCTACCGCATATAGTCCACTTGCGAAATTTTTTTCATCCATTGTCTTTATTGGTCATCCAAACATTTGGTATTTTAGATCCTATAGGTCCATATGGGTGACATTACTATCCCCTATAATTGAGTAGTACTCAAAAGAGAGATCTAATACCGGTTCAATGCCTACAAACTTGAGCTTCATGGTCGAAATACTGGCCCTTATCTATGTCTAGAATGGGAGTTTACTATTTTTAGTAAATTGATATTTTCACTTCTTTAACCTTAGAACACCTTTGATAATATTTCTTGTTCCTCGAATGTCCACTATAAACTCTTCCTTTGCAAAATGTGCCCTCCATGACGATTTGTTATTTATAGTAAGATATTTTGTAGAGAATTACTATTTTTTAAGTGGCTCTCTAAACATCATATTTTTATGAAATAAAATTTTTTATATGGATTTTTCTTCTTCATGTCACATATGAATTTTTAGCTCAACACAATCTACTGGAATAGCGATAAATAAAATTCTAAAATTTGTTGGTATTAAACTTGGGTTTTATCGCCATAAATAATATATGGACATGCATGTAAATTATTTAACTTGGGAATTCAAGGGGTTTTTTAATTTGTATTAATTAAAATAATCTCACATCAATACGTGCACCAGATCTTTAAGTTACGAAGTTTTTCACTTTGTGGGTTACATAGTCAATCTGATAATAAATGTTCCTGGAATCCTTAAAATTTATAGATTTTTTTTGTAAAATATCTCTCTCCATAATTATGGGGATATGTTTGAATGAATACAAATGAAAAATGAGGGTGTAGGAATACTAGAAAAATTTCTCTAGAGTCCCGAGTGAATATGGAGCAATGTGGGGGGAATGAGGAAAATGACTAAGTGTTGGTATTTAGAAACATGGGAGGGAGAAAGGAACAGGGTATCATTTTTCCTACATTGTATCCTTTGGAAAGGGATAAGAGGACACTATAATTTTTCCTTTTCCCAAGGTTGACACATGGCACACATGCAAAGATGAGGAAAAATGAGGAAAACACTTCGTTTGAGCACATGAGGACAATTTTTAGTCACATGAGGAACCTAGCCATAGAATGGTGGGGGGGAATTTTCATACCCCAATTTCATCCTTGGAATGAGAAATTGGGAAATGAAAAGTGTGCATTATTCTATTGGTGACACTTGGAAAACATGCGGAGTGAGTAGAGGGGGCTCAAAAACTAGCCAAAAGTGCCTAACGAAGGTATCTGGGGTCGTATGGTGAGTCCATGAGGCCGAAGGTGGGGGGGTGACATTTAATTCCTCCTTTCTCCCCTTGGAATTGGATAAAGGGACGTTAACATTGTGCCTTATCCTAGTGGTGACACTTGTCAAGCATATCATAGTTATAGTGGGGGCTAGAAATTTGGTGAAAGGTGCTTATCGGGGATCCCCAAGGTCATGTCGAGGGTCCATGAGGCTTAAGGTGGGAGGGATGAATTTTATTCCCCTTTGTCCCCTTGGAAAGGGACAAAGGGACACCAATAGTGTGCCTCAACCTCATGGTGACATGTGTCACTGAAAATTTTGGTTAAGTATGAAGCTTGTACCTTAGAGAAAAACTTCAAAATGACATTGTCAGAGCTCCTAGATGAATTTTTAGGCACTCATTATTTTATTTTAACTATAAAAAACATAATTATAAGGATAGGTGATATCTCAAGGTCTAATTCATCTAACAACCTGTCTCAAAAATGGACTTTTTGACTAGGACAATGAGTTGTTCCTATGAAGAATGAGTTATGGAAAGAAATATATAGGTGTTGCAAAAAATATAAGATTATCCCCATGTAGGAAGTTGAATTATATTTCCATTGATATTTTTTTTGACCTATAAATCATTTTGGATATCCTAGAATCATATTCTGAAGTTCATGTACTTTTTTGCAGTGCAAGCTCCTTTGACTTCAAAAACACGCTTTTGTTGAAATAGATCCTTAACCCTCAAATATTTAAAAAATATTCCTAAATCAATTGGAAAATGATCTGTATTATGACCACACATCCTTGATGAATTTAGGACTTTAACTCATCCTTCAAAGAATGTGCAGCTACTCAAGAAGTCTAAAAATAACCATTCCCAATCCCACTGAAAGATCTTCTTTGAAAGGCATTGTCTTGAAATACTCTTTTGGAATTGTTTTATTATTTTCCACATGTGGGTGATGGTGGAACCATGGAAATAGTTACTATAAATATGTGGGATAAACCTATTATAGGGGATGTAATGAGTTGGAGAGGTGTTGGGGAAAGGTTATAATGAAAAAAATTGACACTAGGGTAAAGTTGTCCCATTTTCAAGTGAATTTTTCCTTTGAAAAAACACAAGAAAACACAAATTTTCAAAGATATGGTGTAGAAAGCCTTAGGATATTCTATCATAATCCTCACTCATATCAATTTTTATGAACATTCCCTCCTGGCAATTTTTTTCCATGCAGTGGATTGTTTCATAAATTGAGATAATGTTTTCCATAATTTTTCTACCCTCCACAAAGGCACCCTCTTACTGCTCGAGATTAAATTAGGAAAAAAGGACTTCGATATGAATCACAAGGATTTTCGAAGAAATATTTTAGGTTTTTGTAGATAAAGTAAAAATACTTGATTTTGAAGGGACCAAAAAATCTTGTATAAAAAAGAAGCCAGGAAACAAATAATCTTGGAAAATAAACAAAGGAATCCAAGTCAAAAAAATTTGACCAAGAGGATACCTAGAGAAAGGAATGACCCAAACCAGGTCTATAGATTTACATTTTTTAAGATAATACATAGTAAAATCCATGGAAACAAGAGAAAAAAACTAGCATGAACCACGAATAGAAGTGCGGCCAAAGTGTTGCCATCAGATTGATTTACTTGGAAGAGGCTTTGCTTTTAGTTCTTGCACTTAGATCCTTGTTTATGGCTCTACCAAGATCATCTTTCCAAGAAATGATAAAAATTTCAAGGACATTCTCAGTAGGAGCCTTCCTTTGGTTTCCATGAGCTCTTTTTCCTCCGAATGCTCATCTCTAGACACTTTTTTCTTACCATCCTCAATAGCAAAATTTTTGATTTGATCTTGAAGAATGGAAATTATTTGTTCCTGTAGGACCATTTCCTTACTAAGCCCACTAATTCTCTTATTCTGCACTTCAATTTTTTTGTGACACTCCTTAATCTCTTGTACAATATTTTTTTGAGAAGGAGGATCATCTCAACATTGGAATCAATCCTAAAAACCATAGCTTCCCAATCCATAATATTTATTCCCCTCTCCTTGATAGCAACACTTTCCCTAAGGACTTTATCTCCCTATTTCATATTTGTGTAGGATATTCAAAGATATGTCATCTTTATTATCATGTTTCCCTCCCTTTTTAATGCAATTCAAGCGATCGAAAGGGTTTGATTATACGAATCCACCTCCATATGAACATGGGTTTGGGTTGAAACTAAAGGTTTAACTTTCTAATACATTAAAAAAATCAACCAATGATGCAGTGGAGTTTCAAATTTAACATTTTTATAATCATTAATATATGAAGTGAGGGATCTCAAGAGAAAGAAGTGAAGAAGGATCATGGATTTTTTTCTTGTTAGAGCTCAAAATTGTACCCATCCCATATTAGAATGAACAAGGGATTTGTGGAAACATGGGACTATCTCCAAGTTGTTTGAATTACACTTGAGATATACTTTAAGAGAAGGCCTTCATTCTCTACTTATTTCTACTTCAACAACTATTCCTAGAAAGGGAAATGCAACTACCTATTACTACTATACAATTCTAAGGACCGGGGTGAGAAGGAGATGCAAGAAGGGAAAACTAGGCTAAGGGGTGGTGATAACACTAGAAATATGGAGATGAAAAATCTCAGCCAAATGAAAATGAGGGAAAACACACACAAGGAGGGAAGACAAATATACCACAAATTGAAAAAGTGCTCACATGCTCACTTCTATAGAGAAACATAAAAGAAACCTGTAAGGGACATAAAATATGAACAAAAAACAAGCAATACAAGGGAAAGGAAAAATATGCAATAAAATACAAACTAGGGCAGAGAATGGCCAAAAAATAAGATTTTATTACTCTTAAGTGATGCGTGATCAATTATAATGATGGATGAGGCATGTATCCACATGTAAAGAGCCACATCTAAGTCATGCAACTCAAAATGCTAAGTAACAATGCTCTGAATGATTACCTTAGCAAACCAAAAGGGTCCAACCTTTTGCAATGAGCATTTTTTAACAATTTATAGAATAATGGGAGAGAAGAGAGATGAGAAATAGAGTCAAACTTAGATTCTAATTTTCAACCTCCAACATCAAGCAATAAATTCCTGCAAATACACCTATAACACTATTAGATCCACCTCACCATGTTTTTAGCTTGTAGAAGATGTTAAAACATTTATGAGAATGAATAATTAAAAGATCATTAATCCACAATATAGATTGGCAAAGTTTATAGATTATGAAATACAATAATTAAAACATATATTGAGATGTTTATCTTCTCATATTACAGAATGTAAATACCATGAATAGAAAGTAAATAACATAGTGATACTATATAAGTGGGAAAACCATGGAAGGTAAAATTCCCATGAAAAATCACTTATCTTTATTGAGAATATACTTTTACCCAATACTCGCACTATTTTGTGTGTAGTTACATCTTCAATAAGGAATTATGAACTATCTCATACATCTTCTCATGAGTCTTACAAATTTTCTCACACATATAGCTCGCATATATAGTTATAACCATGTATAACCAATACCTAAAGGATAACCTTGTTATATACAAGGCGAGTGGTCATGATCCAATCTTTAAAAGCTGACCTGGTCATTTGGAAGGTTTTATAAATAAATAGTTTCCCCTTTAATATTATAACTCCAACACTCCCCATTAATGTTAAGTGATAAAACATGAAAAAACAAGTTAAAATTTGTTCCTTATGCTAAGTCACATTTTGGTAGAAAAGTAATTACCTTCCATAAATCAATTCGTGATTTAGGATAACCTATAAAAACACCTATTCTGGGGTTTGCAATTTTTAGTGCACTAAACAAAAGTCTTGTGGGGTTTTCAATTCCACAATACACTCCCATAGTGTCACGTGGACTTATAAAAGTTTGTGAACAAATGTAAAAGCATTGCAAGTTTTAGAGAATCCACTAGACACTATTTTTCCTCAATTCAAAACAGCATTCTAAGGATTGTATAAAAACCAAAATATAAAGGAACATGTACAAATTCTCAAGATAAAGTGATTAATGATGAATACTTACATCAAATTATGGATCCTTTTATAACACGAGGCTTACAATAACTAATATTTTTCTAGGAATTACAAGTAAACTTCACATACATGACAATTTACTTAAACAACATAGAAATAGTCTTGGGAGTATCAAATTTGAAGTATTTAGGCCATTAAGGGGTGGAATTGTCATGCACACTCCCCATCAATGGAAACTCTGAAATTCCCAACAAGGCAAAAAACTTGCAAAACTTCACAATACACAACAAATTTATGAAAATATTTGTAACTTTATCTTGATTAAACGAGAACTTGAGATTAATATCACCATTTAATATTTTCTCTCAAATAAAGTGCATATGAACTTCTATATAATTTTTCCTCTTATTATTAACTACACTATTTGAAATGCAAGTATGAATATCATAAAGAAGATTATTTCTTCCTTTGATGCCCATATGGACTTCATCCAACAAACTTTTTAGACACATGGTTTCCTTTTATCCTTTCATAGCATTTCTATACTCTACTTCAGTAGAATAGATAGAAACTATTAGTTGCTTCCTATTGCTCCAAGTGATGGAACATGCCCCCAACTTGGAAACATATCTAGAATTAGATTTTCTATCTATAACATCACTAACATGGTCAGAATCAAAATATCCAAATAATTTTGCATCATCACAATAAGAATAATACAAACCATAATTAAATGTTCCTTTAAAATATTTTAGAATCATTTTTGGCCATTTTCTAACGATCCTCATAAGGATCTGCTTGAATCTAGAAATAACTCCTACTGTATATGAAATATCTAGCCTAGTAATAGTCAAATAAATCAGATTACCAACCAATTATCTATACAAAGTAGGATTGAATTTAGCACATATAGGTTCAAGATCCAATTTAACACCAACTTCAATAGGAATGGCAACATGTTTATAGTTAATCATGTTAAATGTTCTAATTAAATTAGTAGCATGTTGATATTGATATGCAAAAATAGATTTATGATTCTAAAATATAACCGTGCCTAAAAATGATTTAGAAGACCTAAGTCAGTCATTTCAAAACGTTGTTTTAATATTTTTTTGATCTTAATAATTAAATTCTTATCACTACTAGTAATAAAAAATATCATCAACATATAAAACAATGATAATATTATTATTTTAAAAATTAACAAATAAATCATTATCATAACAACAATTAGAGAAACTAGGATCCTAAAAGAAACTATTAATTTTAGCATACCAAATTCTATGAGATTGTTTAATAAAATATAAGTATTTTTTTTTTTAATTTACAAATATATAGTTCTTTACTGTTTCTTAAAAACCTCTAGGTTTATTCATATAAATTTGTTCTTTCAAATCACCATTTAGAAATACATTTTTAATCTCCATTTGGTGAATCTCCTAGCCATATTGGGCAGCCAAAGAAAGGAGAATCCCGACGGTGCTCATTTTTTCTACAAGAATAATGGTTTAACATAGTTAAGACAAGAGTTATAAGTGAACCCCTAGCTAATAATATTTCCTTAAATTTATATATTTATCCTACATATCTATACTTAATTTTATATAACCACTTGGATCCTACAATGATTTTTTTAGGAGGGACTATTTCCCAAGTGTTATTTTTAATTAAAGCATTGTATTCATATTTCATATCCTTGATCCATTTGTCATCTTGACTATCTTCTTCGAAATATTTTGTCTTAATCTCATATATTGACATTAGGGCATGATAAGAATGTTGACTATGAGTTACCTTTCTTAGGTTATTAGGATGGAAGCCCTTGACAACATTATGAGCCCATTTAGGAATTCTAGGATACAACACATTTTAAGGTAACTCCCCTCAATCTCCATAATATCTAGATCGGGATAATCATCCTCTTGAACTTTTGTTTCCATATTGTATGGAGAATTATTATCGGGATCTATTTCAAAAACAGAGGAGGGTTCACAAGAAGAATCACATAATGTCTTTTCCAAGACATGAACATTCCTATTTTAAACTATGTCATGCTTGAAAGCATCATAGAATCTTAAACCTTTTGTGTGATAACCACAACGAAAAAAATACATGAATAAGAGGTTGGGTCAAGTTTATTCCTTTTAACTTTTGGAATTAAGATAAAAGCAAGAGTACTTGAATATTATTAAGTGAGAAATATCTATTTTTATTTTTCTATACCTCCATGGGTGTAGCTTGATGAATATATTTAGTACGAACTCTATTTAGGACATAAAAAGAAATATTCATTTCTTCTTCCCATAGATACTTAGGCACATTTGATGTATGAATCATAGTCCTAGCCATTTCTAAAATAATCCTATTTTTCCTTTCTACAATGCCATTTTGTTATGGAGAATAGGGAATTGTGAATTCCCTTTGAATCCCACATGACAAATAAAACTCATCAAACCTTTTAATAACATACTGACCTCCATTATTAGTTATAATTCTTTTTGTTTTTAGATTAGATGCATTCTCAACAAAGGATTTAATATCCTTAAATTTAGACAAGACATATGAATTTTCTTAATTAAATAAGACCTAGTCATCCTAGATAAATAATCAATAAATCATACAACATACAAGGCACCACTAAGAAAGGGAACTTCAAGATGACTTATCACATCACTGTGAATCAACTCTAATAGATGAGATTAATTTGGATCACGATGTTTGTGAAATGATTCAATATGTTGCTTACCACATAAGAAAATTTCACATGTTTCATGATCATATTTCATCTTAAGGAGACCAATTACAAGAACCGAGTGAGACATTTCATACATACTTCTAAAATTCACATGTCCTATCCTTTCAGGTTAAAGTTGAATATCATTTCTAGAGGAAGAATAAAACATGATTTACAAACAAATCCATCAAAAAATATAAACAATGTTTTCATATACCGATGAAATAACATTACTGAGTTCATATTTCGCATGCCACATATCATGTAATAGAAAAAAATTAAAGTTTTCTTTAGCTAACTCGAGAGAAATATAAAAGGTTTTTTTCAACCGAGGAACATATATGACATTCTTAATTATTCCATATTTTAATTTAACATTACCACAACTTATAGATATAATGATAGAATTATCCCTAGATCTATATTTTCTTCAAATTTTATAACATCGAGAGAGGATATCCCAAATATAGGTCATGTCCCTAGAGGCACAAATTACTAGGATCCATTCAATGTCATTTTAAGTTGAGAGACAAGTATATAGGGAAATAGAATTCTCAACATTATTTTCATGATTTTAATCCTAATTCTAATCTCTCTTCGATTGTTAAATTTACTTCTTTCAGTATTTTTAACAAATTTATTGTATTTCACATGACAATCAGACTCTTTATGACCAAATTTTCCACATTTGTTACATGTGCCATTGAATTTCACTTTGAAGTGTTAATCGTTTCTTAAAGATTTGAGTTTTGGTATGATCTTAGTTTTCTTATTAGGGTTGATATTATTCCTATTTTTAAAGGGTTTATGATTATGAGAGAACAATTCCTAAGTTTAATTTTCTTTCGAATCAAAATTTTCCATTACACGCTCTTTTCTAAATTAAAGGTGAAGAAAGGGTGTCCAAATCAAGAAGATCATTTTAAATTTGGTATTTAGAGTTAAGAATGGAAATATAGTTTCTAAATTTTTCATGGATATTTATCTAAATGATAAAATATAACAATTTATCTTGAAATAATTCACAATTACATCCATCTAACTGAGATTTAATGTTTTTTATTTTAGCTAGATAATTAACAATTTTCCATCCCCCTTCATGGGAGTTGTAAATAGTTTCATTATAAGATTAGTTATTGTAGAGAGGTTGCTAACTTCATGCATTGTTTCTAGTTATTTACATGCACCAATAGAAAAATTTATATGACCTATATGCAGTAGAAATTCAAATTTTATGCTTTGCAATAGGATTGATAAGGCTTCTTGAGATATCTAGGAGAAGGAGATAATATTTTCAGGGTTTTCATGTATTTCAATGGATCATTTATCCACACCAGTAACAAGATCCCGTAATTTTCTCACAATGAAAGAGGAATTTAACCTAACTCTCCAAATACTATAATTTTTTCCATTTAATGATTGAGATTTATCCAATGAAAAAAGAGTAGAACTAGCCATAAAAATATATGAAAAATAGAGTGTAGCAGATTAAAATTTCAAATGGAACTTGATGAAAATATCTAAAAAAATTTCAGGACCTAAGAAGGAAGGCCAAAAACACAAACAACAAGTTGTAGAAGGTTGTGAAGCGAGAAAAAACAAGTTATAATTTTTTCAAATTTTGAGAGCCACAAAACAAGGGATAAGTGTTCTGCAGATGCCTAAAGTGCTAGTAATCAATGGAAAACTCGTGTCAACGACCACAAAAAAATGGGTTCTACATGTAAAGGAAAGAGGAAATCCATAATTAACTAAAAGAACCACACAAGTCTAACAAGCCAAAAAGATTTTTAAAATCCACAAAAGTCTAAAAAACCATAGAAGATATACAAAATCATTAAATAAGGAATCAAAATATTCAAATTAGATGAAAAAATATAATGGTTATAAAGAGAATGAAAAAAACAAATTAGCCGCAAATAACTAAGAAAACCGTGAAGGACCACGAAATTTACTACGAAGGCATGATAAACTTAGAAAAAAATCATAGATGGAGAAGGTGCGATCTATGCACACAAATGGTACTAGAGGCTAAAAACATATGCACAAGAAAGATATGAAAAACTAATCATCTAATATTCAATATTTTGGTGGGAAATGGAATTTTGAACCTGATTAGTCTTGAAGTCATTCACAGAACAACTAGGTTTTTGTAGATTAAAAAATTCAAGTTTCTTCACACCTATGAATCAACAAAAACATCCAAATCTATCCTACACAAGAATAATCACTAGCTCTGATACCATGTTAAAACATTTACAGAAATGAATAATTAAATAATCATTAATCCACAATATAGATTGCTTAATATTATAGATTATGAAGTACAGTAATCAAAACATATATTGAGATGTTTATCTTCGCATATTACACAATGAAACAAGATATATGTGGGAAAACCATGGAAGGTAAAAAAACCATTGAAAAATCACTTATCTTTACTAAGAATATACTTTAACTCGGCACTCCAACTATTTCACATGTAGTTACACCTTCAATAAGGAATTATGAACTTCCTCACACATCTTCTCATGAGTCTTATAAAGTTTCTCGTACACAATGTTACAACTCTTTGTAACCAATCTTTACATGATCATCTTATTATATATAAGGTGGGTTGTCATGATCTACTCTTTAAAAGTTGACTCAGGTCATTTGAATCCTTGGAGGGTTATATAAATAAGCGGGTTCCCACTTAATATTATAACTCCAACAGAAGAAGGAGACTAAATCTGATCAAATCGTGTGGTTGAGTTATTTGGATGTGTACATTAATGGCCTCGAGACTCATTTCCTTATTTTCCACCTACCAAATCCATTAAATATATGATTTGAATATCCAGGAGTGTAGGTCACTTCAACATCTTTCCATCATGACCATGTGTATGGGAATCCAAGATCTGCACTAGAAGTTATGACAATTTAAATTTGTGTAGTGTAAGTTGAACACAAAAGAAACACGTGACAATTTTGTCACCAAGGATTTAGTTGTCTTTCTATTTGTTTTTTATTTTCTACCACGTGTCATGCATTCATTTTATGTGAGGATTCAATATGCATCTAGTATGTTCTTATAGGTTACATGTTGTGTACTTAATCGACATCTTGACACGTCTTTGCTCAATGATTAGAGAAAAATATTATGCTTTGCCCAAGAGCGAGAACCAAGAGGTGTAAGAGGGAAGAATGCAAAGGTCTGAAAACACATGGAAGGGGTTGCAAAAAGAGTGAGAATAAAGGTGCATATCTACAAAGTACAAATATGTAAGTAGGCTAGGGCATTCGTTCTAATGGGCGCATGACAATAAAAAGGAAGATGCACATGGAGAAAATATATGCACTTGGGAAGATGAGGACAAAGGCATGATCAAAAATGGAAGGGGAATGAGTGTGTGTGAGGGAATGTGTAGATGTTAGGAAGGAGTGCATGGGGAAAGCATGCTAGGGACTTAGCCAAAATAGGAGGAAAGTCGAGGGCTCGCATAAGAAGTGCACAACAACTAGGGAGGGAAAGTGAGTGCACAAGAATTACGTGCAAGGGGAAATGAAAGGAGATAAAATAATAAAGGATAAATTTGGAGGAACATAGAATAAATCTAGGTGAATAAAATACTCAAGGATGAAGTCGGAAGGGTGCACAAAGGTGTGCGTGAATACTGCAATCATGCAAAAGTGCAAAGGTATAAAAGCAAGATAACTGTGAATTTATAGAATAAATAGGGTGGTTATTTTGGATGACATTTTGTTTAATTTCAAGGCCATATTATTTATATATTAATGATATCAATAAACTTAGAATCATCCATTGGGCATGAAGTCTTCCTAGAAACATGTTCGATCTACAACTTGAAGAACACCCCTAAAGTAACTTAAGAACATTATCTCAACTATGAAGAACTATTATTATCATGTGAATATTTTACGATTCAAATTTTATGAGAGTGGAAAACTACTGAAAACTATTGGATACTTCCCCTTTGAAAACTAGAATTCCATTTTGGAAGTAACAACAAATTTCATGTAAGGGAGCATGTGAGAGGAAATAACTATATACAAATAAGACAAAGTGTGTGCAAAGTAGACTTGGAGGAATTGAAACTACTCTAATATGCACATGATGTAGATGAAACTTTATGCAAGTGTTTGACATGAATCCCATTGACTGGGATTGATAGTGTATCTTCACCAAGTTGAGACAACTCAAAAGAGTTATCCTCCTTACAATAATTGATTATATATGGGCCACAAAGTGCATCAAACTTTGAATAACACACATGTTTAGCTCTGTCAAGATCCCATTTTAAAACTAGATAATCCATTTTAAAAGCTTGAGGCATAGCCTTTCTATTAAACAATTTCTTCATTTATTTTCAATAATGTTCTACCTTGATCATGACAGAGTTTCTTGATTCTTTAAGTTCAACAAGCTCTGTCATTCTGATTTCTCTTTGGTCTACACCCTCAAACTCCAGTTATTGGGCTAGCTCTAATGAAGGCAATTTAAGTGATAAAGGAAGTCTAGCCTCCTTACCATAAACCATTTTATAAGGTGAAGTATCTATTACTTTCTTCACCATGATTATGTCTTCCCGTAGAGAGTGCATGAGACCTTTGTGTGCCACTTTGCCTCTAGTTGATAATCATTATTCTTTCATGATTTTGATTAGGTTATTATTAGTATAATTTTTCACCCCATTTCCATAAGGGTCTGAGATCCCAATCACAAATTCTTGCACCGAGGAAGTATTTTGAATTATAAGAGAAAATGGTCTCGAGGAATACTAAACCTTCTTACAATTCCCTTGAGAAAGTAAAGGATGAATGATGCGGTTGATTCCTTGAGCGTGATAGATTTTGTCCATATGGTGAAGTAATCTATAGCTATCAATACCCATCTATAACTAGTGATTGAGGGTGGGTCAATCATGACGATAAAATTTAGACCCCATTTCACAAAGTTTTAATCACTTGGATTGGGCGGAGGAAGCACATCTAATTTTTTATTTCCTACAAATAAGGTGTATTCCTTGCATTTCACGAACCACATGTGCACATCTACAAAGATGGTAGGCTATAAGTATTTGTTCCTTAATAATATTCATTAATGTTTTTGGAAGATAAATTTCCACCAAATAATCCATCATGAAATTATCTAACACTTTGTTAGTATGCATGCCATCAATACATCTTAGTAGCACACCATCAATGTTTCTCTTGAAGATAACACCATGAATCAACACATATGGAATGGAATATATCCTCATATTCCATCTCTTTTCCTTGTTCAAACTAATATAGTATGCTCTAGAAGAAATTAATGTTGTCATATCTTCTAACTATGTGCATGTGATAGGATTTTCATTTTTCTCTAGCTCGGTGCGTGGGATAAATTCATCCAAGACTAATAAAGTCTATTATTCCTTCTACACGTCCTCATCAAGTTTCTTACAGAGTGCATTTCCTCTATAAATATTTGTGTCTTTGATAGTCACATCATAATCAATGATTTTGTTCACCCATATTTCTATTTTCTTACTTATTTCTACTCTCATGATGAATTCTTTCACACCGAAGTGTGAAACTAGCACCTTGACGTGTTTTTAGCGAGCATAATCTTTGATTCCTTAAGAGTGCACATGATGGTGAATATATTTTTTTACATGTTACTATATTTTAATTCATTATCCTTCAGTGTTTGACTGAATAAATCCATTAGATGCTCTAGTCCTTTTTCATTTTCTTGTGTTAAGAAATTTCCAACACTCACATAAGCTCCATAAGCATAAATTATTAAATCCTTAGAGTAATCAAGATTGATGAGTGTTGGGGAGAAATAAATTTCTTGCTTGATTTTGTTACTCTCTTTTCCTTTTTCTATCCTTTTTAAGGTTATGTCCTTCTTGATCATGAGGGTGATGGGCCTAACCAATCATGCAAAGTTAGGAATGAATCATCTAACAAAGTTGACTTTTCTTAGGAATTATTGCATAGCCTTATTATGCACTGACAAAGATAGATAGTGGATAGTTGAAACACATTCATGATTAATAAAAACACCATCCTTTGAGACTAAATGGCCCAAATGATTTCCTTGCGTAGTAACAAAGTTGCATTTCTTAGGGTTAAGAGATACCCTAAAATCTCTACATCTCTAAAAAAATTATAGATGCATGATGTGATTAGCACTCTATTTTGAGAAGAAAGATATTTCATCCAAGTAAACTAGGATGAACTCATTGATATATGATTTTAAGGCAACATCCATGGCTCTCTAAAATGTTACGCCTGCATTTGACAAACCAAAAGGTATTTAATGATAGGCCTAGGTTCCCCATTTGGTTGTAAATATTGTTTTCAATTGATCCTCTTCCTTGACCATGATCTACTTTATTTCAAAATACCCCTCCAACATAGATAAACTTTGTGCACCATTCACAATCTACACAATCTACTCCATAGAAGGAAAAGGATAAGGATACTTTAGATATGCCTTGTTCAAGTCTTTAAAATCAACAAAAATTATGATTTCACCATTCTTATTGTGAATTGGAACAATATTCTCCACCCATGTAGAGTATTTGATGGGAAATATTATTTTAGACTCAATGAGTTTGGATAAAACCCTTCCTCGTGAGGGGTTATATATTAGAATTCATGGGCCTTTACTTTTGTCTAATGATCTTGCTACTAGGATCAAGGTAAATGGAGTGTTAAGAAACACTTAGATCGAATCCTTTGAAGTCTTCATACTCGCATGAAAATATGTTATCATAATCTTGACATAGAGAGATAAATGCATGCTTTTCATCATGCATGCGATCTTTTCCTAGCAATTTTTTTTTCCGTAAACAATAACAACTGAATAATAGTCTTCTTGCACTACATGAATATAATTTTCTTCACCCTTGAACTTATCATCAAGGATGAATATATTATCTAAGGTAACCAACCATGTAGGTAACCATTTTGTCTATAGTTGAATCACTTAGTTGTCATAGCTATCATGTAAGCCAGTTTGTATGTTTGAAGAGAACTCAACTTCATTCAAAATTAAGTATACAATCTTCATTTTTCTCTCAAACACTTTCCATCTGGTCTTGTTATCTAGAATAGGTGGCTTGACCACCAACATAATGTGTTGCACATTACCTTTGACAAAATCCTTAGGAGGTGAGAATTGTGAACCAATGGCTATCATACGATCCACTTATTTGTTCAATTTCCTTGGCACCACCTACATATTAAGAGCTTCAAATCTCTCCAAGAGGTCCCAAACTTTATGTTTGTAAGATGTTCAAAAGATTATTATTTTTTGTGAACTTGTTTGTAACCTAGTGGATGACCAATTTAGTATCCCCAAATATTTTCAACTCTTAGATCTATTTATTTTCATCAATAAGAATACCATGAACCAATTCTTCATATTATTCTATGTTTTTGGAGCATGTAAATTGTAGCCTATGTATGAAGAATAACTTCTCACTCTTAGGAGATATGAGAAAAACACATGTGCTGCTTCATTTATGCTTTTGTAACCATCAAAACATAACTTCCACAGTCTTAAATTTTCAACACTTTTCTTGAGTACGGTAGGCCACAAAACTTCTTCTTCAAGTATGTAACAAGTACCAAAAATAGTTTCAATAGTTGTATCATAGTGATCAAATCCATAGTTATCTTTATCCCATTCATCTTAAAAAAATCAGGTATGGATGGGAAAATGGGATTCTCTTCTAAAACTATATCTTATTCTTGGCCTTCTTGGAATAGGAAATTGACTTGGAGAGGGGATGGGTGACAGGACTCAACATGATAGGTAAATATAGGCTCATATTGTATGATAAATCTCGTACCATAGATTATTTGTAGTAAAATATGAGACCAATCGGAAAAAAAGTAGCCACCCACCTTGGCAAATCTCTTAATAGATAAATGGAAAACAATGGAGGTAAATCAATGATTGAAAAATCTTGAGTTATAGTTAGGCTTAGAAAAACATGGATGGTTATATCAAGATCCTTGATAACTCCTAGAGTAGTAATATTTAAGCCATAAAGTTGTAAGACTCCTTTATATATAGGGTTATACTTAAGACCTAGAACATCAACAATTTTATTTGGCATGATAGAATTACTAGCCCATAAGTCAATCATAAAATTGTGAACAAGATGTTTTCCTACTATCCAAGACATATAAAAGGGTGGGGTTATAATTATTTTTTTACTTGCTTCTCCTCTTCTTGAAAATATTAAAAACTTGAGGTCTTTGGATAATTTGATCAACGCGCGTAGTTGCACAAGAGCTTCTATGATAGGTCACACTAAGTTGTAATGGATAGAGCATCCCACATTGTGAAGTTTACATTTGTATTCTTCAAATGGTCCACAATGTTGAATGGAAGGCCCATGTATTTATGCATTTGAGGAATAAAAACATATTTTCTTGATTTATCGGTGTAGAAGAAAGGGCCTTATCTTGTGAAGAGGCTTGACGTACCAAATGAAAATTACACACCACTTCTATTGGAGTATTACGTAAAACCTCATGCATAGAAACTTAGATGCTAGAATTTTTGGATGCATTAGCATCCTTTGATTCTTGAGGAGTGGTATGTTTTACTAGAGAATAAGGTAGCACACTTGACTTCTAATATTCTTTTCTTGTACCTTGTGATGTTAGTAACCTATGTATATGGCCTATTTGAGTTGTCAATAGCTTTTTCTATTACACAGAAGTCCTCGACACAAAATAACATGAGGTTGGTCTCAAGGAATACTTTTGGAACTTCTTCGATTTATACTTCATGCACAATAGTGGAAGGCTCAAAACATGAAACATTCTAAATCATGTAGGCTTGCACACTTAAGGAATTTGCACAATTTTACTTGGCTCTATGGAAAGTTTTAAGGAAAGCATCATTTTGTCTCTTGGACCATATTATTCTACACTGAACTAGTGTTTTTCTTTCTACATGTACTTGAAGGGGTTGTGCGGGGGAAAGTGTTTGGAGAGGGTGGTGCACATTATCATGCCGTATATCATGTAATTTCATAAACGAGGATGGAATCCTACGTATTTTATTAATGTGAAATTAATAAACCATTACAATGGAGTTACGTAATATTTATACATATTAGACAACAATATAAAAACAAATAAATGGGTTTCACAGTACAACCAAAATCACAACAACTTCCAAAATACATCCAGGAAGCAACAATAATTAAATACAAACAAATAATAATTTTTACAACTACATAACAATATAACCTATGTAATAATATGAAAAATATTTTTATAAAAATATATAACAATATATAAAATAATTACCTTATTAAATAATTAAATATTTTAAGGTAATATGATGCATAAATTAACCTAACATTCCCCCCCTTAATTTTGCATTACCTCAAGGGATGAGGAGAGGAACTCTCTAAACAACTCAAACTTGTCATGTGCAAGTGACTTCGTGAAAATATCTACTTTTTGTTCAGTTTTTAGATAAAACTGAAGCTATATATTGTGATTCAACACATGTTTGCGTATGACATGAACATGTACTTCAATATGTTTTGTTCTTTTAGGAATCACTTGATTATGAATAGCTTTGAGAACACCTTCATTATCGACATACATGGTGGTTGGTTTATCCTGTGGTATTCCAAGTCCTTCGAGTATGTGACGTAGCCAAATCACTTCACAGACATATTCTCTTACAGAATGATAATTGGCTTCTATGGAAGAATGAGAAATAAAGTGTTGTTTGTTTCTTCCCCATGATATTGGTCCAGATCCCATAAAGAACAAAAATCATGAAGTGGATTTCTTATCGTCAATGTTGCATGCATGATCTAAATCCAAATATTCTGAAAAGAAGAAGTTTTCATTCTTCTTGTATTCTAGACCAAGATCAAATGATCCTTTGAGATATCTCAAGATGTACCTTATTGCTTTCTAATGACAAACTTTGGGTTCCTACATGAACCTGGATAGATAGCTCACTGCAAAGTTTATATCTGGTCTAGTGTAGGTAAGGTAAATGAGACTCCCAATCAACTACCAATACATAGTGGCATTTACCTTAGGAGAGGGATCTGAACAAGATAACTACAATTTGTTCTCCATAGGTGTAGCAATCGGTGTGTAATCTATTCTCTAGGTTCCTACATGAACTTGGATAGATAGCTCACTATAAAGATGATATATGGTCTAGTGTAGGTAAGGTAAATGAGACTTCCAATCAACTGCTGATAGAGAGTGGCATTTACCTCAAGAGATGGATCTGAATGAGATAACTACAATCTGTTCTCCACAAGTGTAGCAATCGGTGTGTAATCCATCATCCTAAATTTATCAAGCATCGTCTTGGTATATTTAATCTAAGAAACAAAAATATGATTCTCTTTTTAGCATACTTCCAATCAAAGACAATAGTGCATTAGCTCAAGATCTGTCATATTGAACGATTGATTATGATATTTCTTCGTTGCATCAATCATCCTCACTAAACGCCAGGTGATGACTAGATAATCGACATAGAAAACGAAAAAAATCACAATATCCCCCTTTATTTTTGTGGTAAAGATTAGGATTGTATGGATTTGTAACAAATCCATGTTGTATGATATGCTCATCAATTTTGATGTACCATGCCTGGGGTTCCTGTTTAAGGTCATAAAAAGATTTCCTAAGTCTGTATACCTTTTCTTATTGACCAGGTACTACATATTCCTTAGGTTGAGTCATATAGACGTCTTCTTGTAAATATCCATTCGAAGGCACTTTTTATGTCCATCGATGGAATTTCCAACCAAATTGTGCAATAGAGAAAAGATCATCATGATCATCTTGATCTTAGTTGTGGGATAAAATGTCTCCTTGTAGTCAATACCTTCTTTTTTACATACCCCTTTACTACAAGTCTTGCTTTGTACTTGTCCCCGTCCCATATTATTTGTACTTCATTTTTAATATCCTTCTACATCTAATGGGTTTCTTCCCTAGTGGAAGATCGACAAGATACCACATGTTATTTTCATTACTAAATGATATTCGAGTCTATGACATCTTTCCAAGATTTTGACTATAAGTCTTCCTAGACTATAAATGGATCATCATACTCAATAACTCTACTCATCAAAGAAAAATTAATTTCTTCTCTTGCTTTCTTTGTGAGTCTATGCTCCAAGGGTGGATGTATCTAGTGGAGCATAAATTATTACATCTCGTAACATGTTAGTACACCACTTGGGAATATGTTGAACTATTTGCATGGGTCGTGGTTCTATTAGATCAACACCATCATCCCCATCATCACTTTCATCATTTGTGGGAACATAAACATCATATTTTACAACCGGTGAAGAATCTACATCGAGTGAGTCTAGGGAGGAGACTCTACTTCCTTCTTCTCAAATAAATTGACATATTTGCTAGTATAGACTATCCTAGTCTTTGGATCCATCAATTTTTACCCAAGAGTCTCTTCATTGTACATAATGAAGATGAGTTTCTGTGACTTCATGTCCAATTTATTTCTGTTCTTCTTGGGTATGTGCATACTTTCTTTACATCTGAATACTCTAAGGTGTGCAATGGATGTTTTTTTCTTTGACCATGCTTCTTTTGGTGTTCCTCCATCAAGACCAACTGTGGGCACTCTATTCAATAAATACACTACTATCTTTGTTTCTTCTTCCCGGAATGTCTTTGCAAGTCCAAAGTCATCAATCATGCATCATACCACTTCCATGATAGTATGATTTCTTCTCTCAACAACACCATTCTATTGTGGTGTGTATGGAGGAGGTATTTTTTGATGAATCCCATGAGTTTGTAGGTAGTTTTTGAAGTCATTACTGGTGAATTCCCCCCCTCGATTTGAGTGGAGAGTTATGATGTGATGACCATTTTTTTATAACTACTTTAAACTTCTTGAAAGTTTCAAAAGCTTCACTTTTCTTGCGAAGACAAAAAATCCACATTTTTCTTGAATAGTCGTCAACACAAAGTATGAAGTACTAAAATTAAGAATGAATTACTTGCATCAGACTACAAAGATAGGTATGAACTAGATCAAGCTTACCATGAGCTTGATATGTACTCTTCTACGGAACAAAGCTTTGTGTTGTTTTCTGCTGGCGGTGAGGACACTTATGCTGTATCCTTCTCAAGAGATGGTTACCGATGTACCATATTACAGCAACAAAGTGTCTCGAGATACTTAAAACTAAAATGACCAATTCTTCAATGCCACAACTATGCTGAGGTAGATTTCTTAGCCACAAGTGCTTGATCATCTCTGTGGACAAAATCAAGCTAGAACATACATCCCACATTGGAGGATTTTGCAACTATTTTTGAGCCTCATGATTTGTCTCAAATCAAACATGTTTTCTTATCGAAATGAATATCAAAGTCAATTTTTAAGTTGTAATATAGGATTTGACTAACTGAAAACAAATTATTTGTCGACCCGGGGACATATAAGGTATCGATAGCTTGCGATTGTGTGAACCAAGGGGTAGAGAAATGTTCACAATCCCTTGAACTATATATGAAGAATTATTACCCAAAAAAACATGGTTTTTCAAAATTGTGTCCCTCATTGATTTAAAATATTCTCTGCGGTTGGTCATGTGTTGAGTGGCTCCCAAATCAACATACCAGAAATCATGAGATGATGTGGATGGTTCACTTAATTGAGCGATATAAGAAGTCTTATTTATTTGAATGTTCTTCTTACTCAACAATGTTTCCTTGCTGATGGGATCTTCATTTCTAGTTCCCCATATTATTCCCTTGATTGTAGTTATAATGTCCCCTATGAGATTGTTGTTGTGGAGGTCCAGAGTTTCTTGATGATCCTTTTTGTAAGTATTATACCAACAATATTTTAATTCATGTCCTCTTTTACAAATTGGACATTGCTTCTTCAGTTGTTTGTCCCCTTGATGTTGATACTGATTCTGATGTTGGGAATTTTGATAGGAATTATGTTTTCCTTTACCTTTTCCTTTCCATTTTTGATGTGAAGAAAGTGTCTGCTCCTCTTCATCATCCTTATTATGCATGGCTTCCTCTTGTTGCAATAGGTTTACCATCTTTTCAAAACTAAATGTTGTATCTGACACATTTAGTGTTGTGACAAAAATGTGGTAAGAAGAGGGGGTGATCTCAGAACAATGGGAACAAGAGCATCATCTCGTGATGCTTCTCCAAAGGCTAGAAGTGAAGCCCTCAATTGTGTAACTCTTCTTAAGAAAGAGTCAATTTTCTCATTTTGCTTGAACTTAAATCTATGTAACTAACTCTACAAATTTAGTATGACATTCTTGTTTACGGCCTCATATACTACATGTAATTTATCCCATGCCTCTTTGGTTTTTTTGGCATCTCGAATGTGGGGTTGCACATTGTCGGACACTCCAAAGAGCTTGGGGATGGAGAAATTTGAGGAGGAGTCTCGAAGAGGGATGACCGATGAAGGTACCTTAGGTATCCATTGTTGTAGCTTGAAGGACCCTTCGATTGACTTGAGAGGTTACTTAGAAGTGAGGACAAGTATATCCTCACTGTTTGCATTGGATTCATGCTTCGCATCGCACTTATCCTCCTAGGTCTCATCAGTGAGAACTTCCTCGAAGTTCTGTGTGGTTTGCCATTTTCCTACCTGTATTTCCAAAAGCCTTTAATCTTCCTAGAATTCTGATCCTTTCTTCTTAAGGTTGCTTTACAGTTGAGTATGGAAACCTTTAAATTAGTACAATATACAGAAACATGTAATTACATTCAAATAATTTAGAAAAAATTAAGTGGTAGGAATATTTTTTTGTTTTGCGTCTTGGTGGCCTCTAGAGCCGATACGGCTTCTTGAGCAAAATAATATTGAAAACTAGCTCAAATGAAGTTTTAGGTAGCCCTTCTTTGGAAAAAAGTGCTCAGAATGCAAAAATATGTAGAGTGGAGGAAAAAAGTTTTTCCCTAAAATAGGGTTTTTCTCGCTAAATTTAGTTAGTTATAACTAAATTTTAATTTACCGCTAAAGTTAGCGGTTCCACTAAATTTCCTACCAAATTTGGTAGTGGGTGAGGGAGGGGGATTTGACCCCTTGACCTCTCTTGATGGGAAGTGTCTTACAAAAGTTATGCTAGCCACTTGGGCGGCTAAGCTAAACAAGTATGTATAAAGAGAAAATTATAATTAAATACTTCCAAACTGTAAAACCATACCGCTTTAAAAAACCACGGTTTGGGAAAGGTGGTTTTGAGAAAAATTCCATCAAAGAGAAAAAATGATAGGTGGTTTTGATGAGAATGTAGGAGATTTTGAGTGTGTATGGTGCCTTAGATCAATTTTCTTCCTTCTTGAGCTTGTAATATCTTCCTTGGTGTATTCAATCCTCCTCAACCTTAATTGCATCGAATAAAGGTGGTTTTCATGAATTTAATGGATATTTTGAGGAATTTCATGATGTGTTGCATGGGATGGGGCGGGAAGTTGCGGAGGTAACTCGGCTCTCCTTTTCTTGCACAAGCTTTTCTAATGCTCCTCAAACTCGATGCGGTCCTCCAATATCCTTGACCTTCTCGACACCAAATGTAATTTCACAAACACAGATGAAAGCTTGTATATTTTATTAATGTGAAATTAATCAACCATTACAATGGAGTGTTGCAATATTTATACATATTGGAAAACAATATACAAACAAATAAATGGGTTACAGTCAACCAAAATCACAACAACTTGTAAAATACATCCGGTAAGGAACAATAATTAAATACAAACAAATAATAATTGTTACAACTACATAACAATAAAACCTATGCAATAATATGACAAATATTATTATAAAAATTTATAACAATATATAAACTAGTTAATTACCACATTAAATAATTAAATATGGTAAGGTAATATGATGCATAAATTAACCTAAAATATCATTTTATTTGTGTTTCCTATTGACAATGATATTTACAAATGAACCATAAAAGTCATAAGAAACCTTAGGTTGGTGAGGCATGCACCCTAAGGTGACCTCCAAGTTTTCTGAAATTTGCTCGTCTCTACTTTTTAGGCATAGGTTTAGAAAATCATGTAGATGATTGAAATAAAAAGGCAATGCACCAAATTTAAAAGAGAAATGATAGAATATTTGAAATCTTTATCAAGAATCGTTGAAGGTCTAAACATCACGATCTACTACTTTGATAACATAAATAAGGAGCTGAAATGATTAATAATAAATGAAAACAAGGAAATTTTGAGTGCATCAAACACGATGAATTTCTGACTCATTTAAAACTACCTTTCATATAAGAAATGAAGGTTCAAAACATATGAAAATCTAATTTGTACAATATAACAACTCTTTATTCATATAGAGAAAGGGTGCATAAAATCAATGAAAGCACAAATTACACTTCTCTTCTACGACAAAGCCTTACTAAGGCTAGATAAAACATACAAAACTCTTCACATTCCTCCTTCCTTTTCTCGCTCAAATTCCCCCTTTTCCCTCCTTATCTTCTTATATCTCACCTCCTTTTATATGAAATGTTTCTTCCTTTGTCACTTTCAGCTACCACCCTTTACTTTTAATTCATAAGGCCTTGGACTTATCCTTCGGCTTCTACCCCAGTAGTTTAAATGCAATGTCGCCACTGTCCTCCCTATTAATTCAGATATTTAACCTTCATGGTTTTGGAATAAATATTTCATCCCTTTATAGAAATCTATGCATCTACTCCCTTCTTGGTATTTCCACTGAGTCCCTGTCAGATTAGACTCCTCATTCGGGCCACATGGAGGGCTCGTGCTTGTTTAGGATCCTCATTCCTTTTGGGATATATAAAACATGTGTCAGATATACATGTGGAGTTTTTGTGTGATTTTGAGAACCCACTTGAATGCTTGAAGTTGGGGATGCACCTATGAGACATGTGGATACCACCATGAGCATTTCATACTTAGTCGTTACTAGATTTTGATCAACTAAGGGCGTCTACAGTCTAGGGACAAAATACTTAACAAAAGATTCATAAAAAAATAGTATAATTAGTTTGGTCACTCACCAAGGGACTCCATACCTGCCATGGAAGAATCTGATATCTCATGCCTTCCCAAAATTTCAAAAAAATACACTAATTGCAGGTCATTTAGAGCATTCGCAAAGAATTATGATACAGAGCCATTCTTCTTTCGTTGGGTAGGTTCTTCTCTACAAGGCTTAAAAGCTTAGTCTACTCAATTATCTCTCTATGGGAGAAACCTTGAAGGCTCTGCATGACCACATGCAAGTGGAACTCTAGCTGTATGATAGGATTAATGATGGCCTCAACCTTAGCGACATTGGAGTCTTCCTTCAAAGACTAGAAAATTGTCTTCTCTTAGCGCTTTGTGATCAGAAGATGCTAAATATGGTCTTTGGATAAGACCGTAGGCCCAGTTTCTGAAGGGAGGGAAGGAAGCCAAGCTATACTAATTCATTTATATTCTATTTTCTTTCCCTCATACCCTAAGCGAAGCTGTGCCAAGAGATTCTGACATTTGATAGAAGCTTTGTCACAACTCAGAATCTCATTGATCTTTGCCATCATCAACTTCCCCGTCGATGATTCTTGCGTTCTAAAGAGTGAGATCTAAGGCATCGTAGAGTTTCTGAATCAATATTTTTGACTCCTGGACCTTGTCGAATAAGGCACTATTGATGGTAGAAACTTTGCTTTCTACCCTAGAGCATAATTCCTATGCATTGGATATAAATCTGAGTGTCAGGGATAGATTTTTTGTAGTGGTGGTGATCCTTTCACATCAGGAGGCATATAGACCTTGTACTAATGATATAATTCCATATTTATGAGATTCTTGACTCAATTAGTTAGTCAATTCCTTGAACGTTTCATGAGAATATTATAACTTGGCACGAAGGCCATCCTTTCTGTGAAAGAGAATTAACCAGACCTCAGTGGTGATGAGCTTAGCTGCTAGTGATTTTTCCTCTGCTTGAGAAGTCATGAGGGATTTCTTGGTCGATGTTTCCCTTAACTCCCTATTGAGCTAGTCTACCTATCATTCCTTGGCCTTAAGCTCAGCCATGCAGCCCGCCACCTTGTAGCTTCTACCATTTGGAGGCTAGCATGCATATTTTACATCTGATTGTTGAGATTTAAATAGTCAGTAGTGACTACCACTTGTCATTTCATTCATCAACTCACCTTTGTCTCGAGGCCAGAATTTAGTGAGGTCCACTACTATAGTGCTAATGGAATAGTAATCATGGCGTATTTGTTCCATGGGATTATATACCCGAGGGACAAGGTGAGTGATGGTTAAGGAGCCTTGTTGATAATCATACAAGGATAGAACCTACTTAGTTGATAGAGCCACCATCTCCTTTTTTCTTTGCTTTGATCCCCTTTTATCTTAGGCTACCTTGGTAGCCTTTGCTTGGATGTAAAACTCAGAAGTAGAAGAGACCATCCTTCCCACAAATGGAAAACTAGGTGGCGGGCCGTGCAAAGCATCACTTGTGATTGAGATACTGTAGATACTAGGTTTGAAGAAGGGGGTATGATAATGCGAGGTGAGAAGATCAAGATAGTAGTAGGGTGCAGTAGAAGTAGAGAAGCACCAGGCAGAGGAAGAGGCTAGCATGTAGTGATAGATTGAAAGATTTCTTTTGAATGGGAAGGTGGAGGTGGAAGCATTAAAGAGTGTGGATCCTAAGGTGGTGGGCTTCAGGAATCGCAACTGATTTTAGCTTCTTGCAGGCTAGGATGGAGAGAGCCTCTCCCTCTGATGTAGCTTCTAAGAGCTTAGGGGATGGAGAAATTTGAGGAGGAGTCTGAAGAGGGACGACCGATGAAGGTACCTTAGGTATCCATTGTTGTAGCTCGAAGGACCCTTCGATTGACTTGAGAGGTTACTTAGAAGTGAGGACAAGTAAATCCTCACTATCTCGCATTGTATTCATGCTTCGCATCAAACTTATCCTCTAGGTCTCATCAATGAGAACTTCCTTGAAGTTCTGTGTGGTTTTGCCAATTTCCTACCTGTATTTCCAAAAGCCTTTGATCTTCCTAGAATTCCAATCCTTTTTCTTAAGGCTGCTTTATGATTGAATATGGAAACATTTAAATTAGTACGGTATATTGAAACATGTAATTACATTGAAATAATTTAGAAAAAACTAAGTGGTAAGAAAGATTTTTTTGTTTTGCGGAGTGCGGGTGGCCTCTGGAGCACGATACGACTTCTTTGAGCAAAAAACTATTGAAAACTAGATCAAATGAAATTTTTAGGTAGACCTTCTTTGGCAAAACGTTCTCGAATGCAAAAATATGTATAGTGGAGGAAAAAAGTTTTTCCCTAAAATAGGGTTTTTCTTGCTAAATTTAGTTAGTTATAACTAAATTTGAATTTACCTCTAAATTTAGCGGTTCCACTAAATTTCCTACCAAATTTGGTAGTGGGTGAGGTAGGGGATTTGACCCTTGACCTCTCTTGATGGGAAGTGTCTTACAAAGATATGTTAGCCACTTGGGTGGCTAAGCTAAACAAGTATGTATAAAGAGAAAATTATAATTAAATACTTCCAAAATGTAAAACCATACCTGTTTAAAAAAACCACAGTTTGGGAAAGGTGGTTTTGAGAAAAAATTCCATCAAAGAGAAAAAATGATAGGTGGTTTTGATGAGAATGTAGGAGATTTTGAGTGTGTATAGTGCCTTAAATCAATTTTCTTCCTTCTTGAGCTTGTAATATCTTCCTTGGTGTATTCAATCCTCCTCAACCTTAATTGCATTGAATAAAGGTGGTTTTCATGAATTTAATGGATATTTTGAGGAATTTGATGATGGTATTGCATGGGATGGGGCTAGGAAGTTGCAGAGGTAACTCTGGCTCTCCTTTTCTTGCCTGAAACTTCTCTAATGCTCCTCAAACTCATTTGCGAGTCCTCCAATATCCTTGAACCTTCTTTGACACCAAATGTAATTGCACAAATAGGGATGAAAGCTTGTATATTTTATTAATGTGAAATTAATCAACCATTACAATGGAGTGTTTCAATATTTATACATATTGGAAAACAATATACAAACAAATAAATGGGTTGCATAGGTACAACCAAAATCACAACAACTTCCAAAATACATCCTAGGTAAGGAACAATAATTAAATACAAACAAATAATAATTGTTACAACTACTTAAAAATAAAACATATGTAATAATATGACAAATATTATTATAAAAATTTATAACAATATATAAACCAGTTAATTACCTCATTAAATAATTAAATATGTTAAGGTAATATGATGCTTAAATTAACGTAAAATATCATTTTGTTGGTGTTTCTGTTGATAATGATCTTTACAAATGAACCATCAAAGTCATAGAAACCTTAGGTTGGTGAGGCATGCACCTAAGGTGACCTCCAAGTTTTAAAGAAGTTTGCTCGTCTCTAGTTTTTAGGCATAGGATTAGAAAATCATGTAGATGATTGAAATAAAAAGGCGATGCACCAAATTTAAAAGAGAAATGACGAGAATATTTGAGATCTTTATCAAGAATAGTTGAAGGGATAAAAAGCACGATCTACTACTTTGATAACACAAATAAGGAGCTGAAATGATTAATAATAAATGAAAACAACGAAATTCTAAGGGTGTCAAACATGATTAATTTCTGACTCATTTAAAACTACCTTTCATAAAATAAATGAAGGTTCAAAACATATGAAAATCCAATTTATGCGAATAAGAACTCTTTATTCATATAAGAAAGGGTGCATAAGGTCCATGAAAGCACAAATTACACTTCTCTTCTACGACAAAGCCTTAATAAGGCTAGATAAAACATACAAAACTCTTCACATTCCTCCTTCCTTTTCTCGCTCAAATTTCCCACATTTCCCTCCTTATCTTCTTATATCTCACCTCCTTTTATAGGAAATGTTTGTTCCTTTGTCACTTTAAGCTACCACCCTTTACTTTCAATTCTGATAAGGCCTTGCACTTATCCTTCGTGCTTCTACCCCCAGTAGTTTAAATACAATGTCGCTATTGTCCTCCCTATTAATTGAGATATTTGACCTTCATGGTTTTGGAATAAATATTTCATCCCTTTATAGAAATCTAGGCATCTACTCCCTTCTTGGTATTTCCACTGAGTCCCTGTCAGATTAGACTCCTCATTCGAGCCACGTGGAGGGCTCGTGCTTGTTTAGGATCCTCATTCCTTTTGGGATATATAAAACATGTGTCAGATATACATGTGGAGTTTTGTGTGATTTTGAGAACCCGCTTGAATGCTTGAAGTTAGGGATGCACCTATGAGACATGTGGAGACCACCATGAGCATTTCATACTTAGTCATTACTAGCTTTTGATCAACTCGAGGGCATCTAGAGTCTGGGGACAAAATACTTAACAAAAGAGTCATAAAAAAATAATATAATTTATACGGCTTCTTTGAGCAAAAAACTATTGAAAACTAGCTCAAATGAAGTTTTTAGGTAGCCCTTCTTTGGCAAAAACTCCTCAAAATGCAAAAATATGTAGAGTGGAGGAAAAAGGTTTTTCCCTAAAATAGAGTTTTTCTCGCTAAATTTAGTTAGTTATAACTAAATTTGAATTTACCGCTAAAGTTAGCGGTTGCACTAAATTTCCTACCAAATTTGGTAGTGGGTGAGGTAGGGGGATTTGACCCCTTGACCTCTCTTGATGGGAAGTGTCTTACAAAAGATATACTAGCCACTTGGGCAAATAAGCTAAACAAGTATGTATAAAGAGAAAATTATAATTAAATACTTCCAAAATGTAAAACCATACCTGTTTAAAAACCACGAGTTTGGGAAAGGTGGTTTTGAGAAAAATTCCAGCAAAGAGAAAAAATGATAGGTGGTTTTGGTGAGAATGAAGGCAATTTTGAGTGTGTATGGTGCCTTAGATCAATTTTCTTCCTTCCTTTGAGCTTGTAATCTCTTCCTTGGTGTATTCAATCCTCCTCAACCTTAATTGCAATGAATAAAGGTGGTTTTGATGAATTTGATGGCAGTTTTGAGGAATTTGATGATGGTATTGCATGGGATGGGGCTGGGAAGTTGCAGAGGTAACTCTGGCTCTCCTTTTCTTGCACAAGCTTCTCCAATGCTCCTCAAACTCTGTTGCAATCCTCCAATATCCTTCAACCTGCTCTGACACCAAATGTAATTTCACAAATAGGGATGAAATCTTGTATATTTTATTAATGTGAAATTAATCAACCATTACAATGGAGTGTTGCAATATTTATACATATTGGAAAACAATATACAAACAAATAAATGGGTTGCACATGTACAACCAAAATCACAACTTCTAAAATACATCAGGTAAGGAACAATAATTAAATACAAACAAATAATAATTGTTACAACTACGTAACAATAAAACCTATGCAATAATATGACAAATATTGTTATAAAACTTTATAACAATATATAAACCAGATTAATTACCTTATTAAATAATTAAATATGTTAAGGTAATATGATGCATAAATTAACGTAAAATATCATTTTGTTGGTGTTTCTGTTGACAATGATCTTTACAAATGAACCTTAAAAGTCATAAGAAACCTTAGGTTGGTGAGGCATGCACCGTAAGGAGACCTCCAAGTTTTAAAGAAGTTTGCTCGTCTCTAGTTTTTAGGCATAGGTTTAGAAAATCATGTAGATGATTGAAATAAAAAGGCAATGCACCAAATTTAAAAGAGAAATGATAGAATATTTGAGATCTTTATCAAGAATAGTTGAAGGGATAAAAAGCATGATCTACTACTTTGATAACACAAATAAGGAGCTGAAATGAGTAATAATAAATGAAAGCAAGGAAATTCTAAGGGTGTCAAACACGATGAATTTCCTGACTCATTTAAAACTACCTTTCATAAAAGAAATGAAGGTTCAAAACATATGAAAATCCAATTTGTATAGAATAAAACTCTTTATTCATATAGAGAAAGGGTGCATAAGGTCCATGAAAGCACAAATTACACTTCTCTTCTATGACAAAGCCTTACTAAGGCTAGATAAAACATACAAAACTCTTCACATTCCTCCTTCCTTTTCTTTGGCTCAGAATTCCCCCTTTTCCCTCGTTATCTTCTTATATCTCACCTCATTTTATAGGAAATGTTTCTTCCTTTGTCACTTTAAGCTACCACCCTTTACTTTCAATTTTGATAAGGCCTTGCGCTTATCCTTCGTGCTTCTACCCCTGGTAATTAAAATACAATGTCGCTACTGTCCTCCCTATTAATTGAGATATTTGACCTTCATGGTTTTGGAATAAATATTTCATCCCTTTATAAAAATCCAGGCATCTACTCCCTTGTTGGTATTTCCATTGAGTCCCTGTCAGATTAGACTCCTCATTCGGGCCACGTGGAGGGCTTGTGCTTGTTTAGGATCCTCATTCCTTTTGGGATATATAAAACATGTGTCAGATATACATGTGGAGTTTTTATGTGATTTTGAGAACCCACTTGAATGCTTGAAGTTGGGGATGCACCTATGAGACATGTGGATACCACCATGAGCATTTCATACTTAGTCGTTACTAGATTTTGATCAACTGAGGGCGTCTACAAAACAGGGACAAAATACTTAACAAAAGAGTCATAAAAAAATAATATAATCAGTTTGGTGACTCACCAAGGGACTCCGTGCCTGCCATGGAAGAATCTGATATCTCATGCCTTCCCAAAATTTCAAAAAAATTCAGCTAATTGCAGGTCATTTAGAGCATTCACAAAGAAGCTTGATACCCGAGCCATTCTTCTTTCGTTTGGTAGGTTCTTCACTACAAGGCTTGAAAAGCTTAGTCCAACTCAATTATCTCCCTGTGGGAGAAACCTTGAAGGCTCTGCATGACCACATGCAAGTGGAACTCTAGTTGTATGATAGGATTAATGATGGCCTCAACCTTAGCGACATTTGAGTCTTCCTTCGAAGACTAGAAAATTGTCTTCTCTTGGCGCTTTGCGATCAGAAGATGCTAAATATGGTCTTTGGATAAGACCGTAGACCTGGTCTAGGGAGGGAGAAGGGAAGCCAAGCTATACTAATTCATTGATATTCTATTTCCTTTCCCTCATACCTTGGCGAAGCTATGCCAAGAGATTATAACATTTGATAGAAGCTTTGTCACAATTCAGAATCTCATTAATCTTTTCCATCGTCAACTACACTTGTCGATGATTCTTGTGTTCTAAAGAGTGAGATCTAAGGCATCGTAGAGTTTCTGAATCAATATTTTTGACTCCTGGACCTTGTCGAATAAGGCACTATTGATGGTAGAGACTGTACTTTCTATCCTAGAGCACAATTCCTATGCATTGGATATAAATCCGAGCGTTGGGGCTAGATTTTTGTAGTGGTGGTGATCCTGTCACAATAGGAGGCATATAGACCTTGTACTAATGATATAATTCCATATTTATGATATTCTTGACTCAATTGGTTAGTCAAGTCCTTGACCGTTTTATGAGAATATTTTAACTTGGCCTAAAGGCCAGCCTTTTCTTGTGAAAGAGAATTAACCAGGACCTCAGGTGGTGATGAGCTTAGGCTGCAGAGATTTTTCCTCTGCTTGAGAAGTCATGAGGGATTTCTTGGTCGATGTTTCCCTTAACTCCCTCTTGAGCTAGTCTACCTATCATTCCTTGGCCTTAAGCTCAGCCATGCAGCCATTCTCTTTGTAGCTTCTACCATTTGGAGGCTAGCATGCATATTTTTCATCTGATTGTTGAGATTTAAATAGTCGGTAGTGACTACCACCGTCATTTCATTCATCAACTCACCTTTGTCTCGAGGCTAGAATTTAGTGAGGTCCACTACTATAGTGCTAATGGAATAGTAATCATGGCGTATTTGTTCCATGGGATTATATACTCGAGGGACAAGGTGAGTGATGGTTAAGGATCCTTGTTGATGATCATACAAGGATAGAACCTGCTTAGTTGATAGAGCGACCATCTCCTTCTTTCTTTACTTTGATCCCCTTTGATCCTGGGCTACCTTGGTAGCCTTTGCTTAACTGTAAAAATCAAAAGTAGAAGAGACCATCCCTCCCATAAATGGGAAACCATGTGGCAGGCTGTATGGAATAGTCACTTGTGATTGAGATACTGTAGATACTAGGGTTGAAGAAGGGGGTATGATAATGCGAGGTGAGAAGATCGGGATAGTATTAGGGTATCGTAGGAGTAGATGAGCACTAGGTAGAGGAAGAGGCTAGGATGTAGTGATAGATTGAAAGATTCCATTTGAATGGGAAGGTGTTGGTGGAATCATTAAAGAGTGTGGATCCTCGGGTGGTGGGCTTGCAGGAATCGCAACTGATTTTAGCTTCTTGTAGGCTAGGATGGAGAGAGACTCTCCCTCTGCTGTAGCTTCTAAGAGCTTAGGGGATGGAGAAATTTGAGGAGGAGTCTAAAGAGGGGTGACCGATGAAGGTACCTTAGGTATCCATTGTTGTAGCTTGGAGGACCCTTCGATTGACTTGAGAGGTTACTTAGAAGTGAGGACAAGTATATCCTCACTGTCTGCATTGGATTCATGCTTCGCATCCCACTTATCCTCCTAGGTCTCGTCAGTAAGAACTTCCTCAAAGTTCTGTGTGGTTTGGCCAATTTCCTACTTATATTTCCAAAGGCCTTTGATATTCCTGGAATTCCAATCCTTTCTTCTTAAGGCTGCTTTCAACCCTTTCCTAATCATTATACTAGGGTCAAATGTATTTTTCACTGGATGAAACAACTCCCAGTTTGGAGTGGGGATATCCAAGAGTTCACCAAGACCTCGGGTGATTTAGACTTGGGGCTTCATTTTGAGTCGAAAACGGTCTTGATTCATGTTTGCAGGGGACTTTGATTTTATTTGTAGATAGGGTTTCAACTATTTTCATGTCTGGATCAAACCTCCATGAGTCCTAGATCAAGGCAAAGCCATAGGAGGCAAAATTTTGAAACAGACAATGGTCCACCTACCTCTTGATTACAATAATCCATCCCCTACCAAAATAGAGGTCATAGATTGCTTTCTTCTTTCTGGTCAAGCCAACCTCCATGTCTAGCACAACGAGTTGTCCAGTGACTTTGAGACCTGCTATCTAAGGTGTGAGGATCCTTGGGAGCATGAAGGATTCAACTCTAAATCCATGGAATCAAATCATAGAATGAACTCTGGAAAATAAGTAGTCAATGGGGTGTAATGGGTCTAAGAAGATAGTCTGCACATAGTGATTCATTCTATTATTGATCCATTAAGGATTGAACTCTAGCAAAAGAGGCTCCACAAAATCATTGAAAAACTCGTAGACGTCCAAAGAACGAGATAGTGTATGGTCCCACATAGATGTCGGGATAATATTTGGGGAATTCACCTCCGTATCCCATAGGGTCGGGGCATGAATTGACTAAAATACGAGCATTTTGGTATAGAATGAGGTGAAAAAGGAAAGATGAATACCTGAAGGTGGACTTCATTGAGAAATGCTTGAGTTGTTCACAAATTGACCCTATTATGACTTCCGCGAGTTGAATTTTTATCTTTTCTTTATACTTGTGATCCTCATTCGAATATAGACACCATCTGCCGATCCTTAATGTCTTTGTCGATTCTGACCAAAAATAAAAGCCAACATAGAGTAGACATCCTGAGCGTTAGGTTTGAGGGACTTTAAGGGGATGGGGAAACTAGGAACCCCCAATGCGCTGGAGTCTAATTATCTTAGTTCCTTAGTAAGGGTCATGGCGTTTGTTTGACATTGGACCCATACATTCTAGATCTTGGCTATATCATAGAAACTGGTTGACTAATCATAGTTTAGGGCTAACATGTCCCTAATGGCATATAGTGTGATTATAACAACTAAATTCGACCCTTGATGTTATGGTTTCCTGAGTTGAAACTTGCCACGTAAATTTGTATTAGCTCTAGGCACAGTGCATGTGAGAGGAACCATTTATTAGTAAGAGTAGTTCTCTAGGTCCTAACATCGAATGAATTCGTGTCTCCTGGGAGGTTGAACTTAGTGAATACCACTTCTATTAAATATTTAGGCCTTTTGTTGAGACTGGGCTTAAATATATAGTCGGCGGGTTAATGACCAGCGAAGGTTCACCGTATTGAGATAATGAGTCTAGGTATTTTAACTTTGGATGGTACTTGTAAGGGAGGAATGGGATGTCTGTGTGAGACTTTGTTACTTGAGCGGAGTGGAGGTGGTTCGACCATGGTGATCTAAATTTCTTCGAATGACTCTGGAGATTTTGGAAACTTTAATATTTGTCGATAAAAATCTAAATACTTCAGAATGATCTTACCGAACATAGCTTGAGGGGCCTTTAATAGCCATTGCTCCCTAGGAGTAAAAACTCATTAATGCCTAAGGTTACTTCTCATAATGATTCTTTTAAGTGAGATATCTAAGGCAATTGAACTTGGTTCCTTTAATAGATCTTTCAATGATTGTGGTTCTTTTATTTAGGAAATAGGCCCCTACCTTTGATGAAGACTTTAATGTGAGAAGATGGCAGGGGTGCTTTCTTTGATTTATCAAAATTGATGTGGAAAAGGATGGTGGAGCACGTGGTAAAAACATCCAATGAAAGTGGAGGATCATAAGAAAACTAAAACTAAAAATAGGAAACAATATATACATATGATATAATTTAAGAAGATGCCTAAACGTAGGGCTTTAGATGAATTCCATTTGCTGGGATCGCCAAAGGATCTCCTACCATGGTTTCAAGATCAAATGATTTATGCTACTTGTATGCACTGATTATGAATAGTCCAGTCCATAAGGGGTCAAAATTTCCATATTTCCTGGGTTTAGCTGCTCTAGCACCCCACTTTAAAATGACGGTTTCGATTTAGAAGTTTGGGTACAATGTATTTTGATCGAACCATGTCTGAACTATTTGTTGGTGATTAATCATGGCCTCATGGGTGAGTTCACACTTTTCCTAGAGTTCTACCAAATTAGTGAGCCTTACTAAAATTGCTCCATTCTCCTCTATCTCAAATCCTTTCAACAGTTGTAATGCGGAATCTCCAAAGAAATTGGCATCACAACACTTTTCCCATATACCATTTCATATGGTGAAGCTTTTAGGATCTACTTTGGAGTGATCTGATCAGCCCATAAGGTTGTTTTAACATGCTCATTCCATAACCTTTTATGTTCATGTCCCATCCTTTCAATGAGTCTTATCAGATTCTTATTTGTAGACTCAGCCATGCCACTCCCTTGTGCGTAATAGTTAGAGGATGTCTTTAAATATATCTCATGTTTGACCACAAAATCAGACACCTTAGCTCCCAAGAAAGATTTATTATTGTCAGATATAATGGTGCAAGGGGAACCAAAACAAGTGGTGATATCCTACAAGAGTCCTAGGATCACATCTTCAGTAAACTCCTTAAGTGGGACTTCCTCTCCCCACCGGGTGAAATAATTATTTGCCATGAGAATCCATCGGTGTCTAGCACTTGAAGTCGATTACCCATTTTAATGAAATCAGACTCCATTGTGTAAATGGTTCCTCAATTAAAATGGGGTTGAGGAGAAATGCTACGTTTCTTTACAAACCTAGGTAAACTTGACAAAACTTAAAGTTGTTTGTTTCTTATTGATTATTGGTGAACAAGCTAGGCCAAAAGTATCCTGGATGCAAGATCTTTATGGCAGTGGGTTGGGCCAAAAAATGACAACATGATTCTCTGTGATGCAATTATCTTAAGACTCTATTTGGCCTCTTCATCTTTAAGGAATATCAACATCAACCCATTAAAATTCCTTTTAAAAAGGAAGCCATTAATTATAGTGAAATGAGTCCCTTGTTTCCTGTAATACCTCCTCTTTTCAAGGGAGATGGCTAGGGTACTCTCCAGTTTGAATAAAATGAATTCTATCAGAGACCCACCCCTCGGGCCTATCCTCCTATAGGTACATTATCTTTTCCGACTCGTCAATTATTTCGAGGGACCGGTTCCTATGTCAAATATTGACACAGTCCCTTTCCTCTTATGAGCTTCGTGGGATTTATCTCTATGTCATATTCTAGAATTTTGGTTATCCAATTTTCCCTTTTTTCAGTTATCTCACCCTCCATTATATACTCTTTGACACTGGGGTGAGCTACCATGACCAGAATTTTGTTGTGTGTGACCAAGTGTCTGAATTTCTTCAAACCTTTGACTATGGCATAGGCCTACCTTTCCACAAAATTGTACCTTGTTTCATAGTCATGAATCATTTTTGAAAAGAATGCAATGGGGTGTTCCTCCCCCTGTCACTCTCCCTTTTGAGTTAACACAAATGTTATGTTATTTTTCCCCGTATACATACATGATGAAATATTTTGAGAAGTCGGGGTTGTGGAGTATGAGGGTCCAATGCAATAGCCTCTTTGATCAATTCAAAAGACTACCGACCTTCCTTAGTCCATTTGAAAAGTAGATCTTTCTTTAGCATGAGAGTAATGGGAGTAACGGTTCCCGTAAAATCTGATATAAACCTATCGACGAAGTTGATCTTTCCTAAGAAGGATTGAAAAAACTTCTTATTGGCTGGTAGAGGCAGCTCCAAGATGCTCTTGACTCTCTCAAGATCAATGGAAAATCCTTCCTTTGACACCACATGCCTAAGGATTTTTCCTTGGGGAATGCCAAAAATACATTTCTTAGGATTCAAAGAGATCCAAAAATTTTGAAATTTTTTAAACATGGATTCTAAAGCATCAAAATGCTCCTCAACTGTACTAGAAAACATAGTGAGATCATCAAGGTATATGAGGATTACCTTGTTTATCAACTCCCCAAATGTGGTGTCCATGGCTCTTTAAAAAATAGCCTCTATGTTTGTGAGTCCAAAGGCATCTTTGCATAGGAAAAACTTCCCTATTTAGTCGTGAAAATAGTTTTATGTTGATCCCCTTCAAGTGATACATATTTGGTTATAACTCGAGAAGCCATCCAAAAGGGAAAACATATCAGATCCTACAACCGTCTGTAAAATTTGTTCCATAGAGGGCATGGGATAATGGTATTTTAGGGAGGCTCTATTAAGATCCCTAAAATCTACATAGAGTCATATTTCACAATTTTTCTTTCTTACTGGAACTAATTTGGAGACCCACGTTGTGTTCTTTATTGGAAAATGATGAGAGCTTGCAACAATTTTCTCAACTCCTCACCATGAGGGACTCCACTTTAGGATTCATAGGTCTCTTTTTTTGTCACATAGGATTAGCCCCTTCCTCCAGATAAATGGTGTGCTAGTAATATCTTTATCATAGCCAGGAAGATTGTCGTATGTCTAGGCCATCACCTTGTCATAATTTTGACACAAAGCCATGAGTCAATATCTATCCTTTTGGTTTACTGACTTGCCAAATTTTAGTCATTTTTCCCTGGCTATTTCTAGCTCTACGTAATCTTCTTTTATAGCTTCAAACCTCCTTCAATCCGAGTTAGCATCATTTGAGTTGAAAAGGTTTTCAATCATAATTAGTCCTCTTTGGAGCTTGTTTGTATTTAACTGTATTACTTGGTCTCCATATGCTTCTTCAAACATAGAATGGATTTGACTCGTAAATTGATCAGGGCTTTCTAGAGGAAATGTATGACCTGTCGGTCATTATCAAACACCTACCAATGATGGAGGTTTTCAGGATCGAGGGCTAATGATTACCTTTATGGCATATGTATTTTCTATAAGGTCTTGAGTGGGTCAAACTAAGACCCAATGGTGACCATTTTGTCTTCATCTACATTCTACTCATGGGGAACTACCTTCATGTTGAAATCTTCAAAATCCTCTATTAGATCCCAGGACCCGGTCTGGTAGGATATTATCCTTAGGTTCTTGGTGGCAGCATTATTCGTTACTTATATGACCACTAATTTTGAATCACCAAATACCCTTAGGTGCCTGATACCTTCCTTCTGAGCGGAGCATAAACTGTGCACCAAGGCCTTGTATTCCACTTCATTACTAGTACAAGAGAATTGGAAATGCACTAACTAGAGAATATTCCTACCAATCGAGAGGTGAGGAAAACTCTAGCTCCTGAGCCATTCTTACTTCTATCCCCATCAAAATATAAGCTCCATATTGGAGGGTTCTTTGAGAGAGCTTTTCCTTGGTGCGTCACCGTCATCTTTTATCTTTGGGATTGTGGGGTTTTTGTCATAAATGACGTAAGTGCCTAGGCCAATTGAATCTAAGTTTCCAAATTGATCTCCGGGGGAATATTAGATAGATGGTCTCCCTCCTGGGGTTCTCCACCCTCTATAAATATCTCTTCTATTATGATCATAACATGGGAGGCCTTAAAACTAGAAGGTATTTGGTGCATTATCTGTTCCTTGGAGAGTGGGTTAGACGAGACCTTCATCTTGGATCCATACTTTATATGTAGGATTAAGTGGGACCAATCCAAAGACATGTACCTTCCAATTTTAGTTATGAAGTCTTAGGAGAGGAAGATCTCGGAGATCGGTGGGACATTAACCACCATGATATCTTGGTGGACAATTATATTTAGATAAGAATATAGGCGTAAGAGGAGTCCCTTGATAATTCTTATGGTTGACACAAAATTCCCATCCGAGTTGCATAATCCCCTTCTCCAAAGTCTCATACTATAATCTTAAAGCATCTACTACTTCTGAGGCATGATAGTAGTGCTTGCACTAGAATCTATCATGGAATTATGTAGTAACTTATTTCCTATAATAAGAGTAAAAAAGAATGGGTTGGGCCTTGGTTTACTCACTTCTTCCTTTTGATTTAGAAATATGGATTCAAGGCACCCGCACATCTTTGACTTGTCCTTTTGGGGACCTTCCATGGTCACATCCTCCTCCAATCTTAACACCCCTTAGAAGCTCCTTCTACTCGGGAATGCTTAAGAGATCCCACAAGGATGTGTTAGATGGTGCCTTTTTCAGCTGTTGGACTACATTGATGGGTCTAACTAGTGATGGTTTAAGAGGTGGCTGATGCTTTGTCCTCTCCTTCTCAAGGTGATGGACCTATTTCTCCTGTATAGTTGGTTGGGGAACTTCTTTCGTCTTCAACAATGGCATGCTTATAATAATCGGGGCTCTTTATATACCTTGTCGACTAAACTAGAAGTTGGTGTGTCTACTTCAATGATCCTTTTCTTGAAGTGAGTATTGTAGTTGAACTACATAGGTTTTGGAATATATGCCTCATTTATAAAAATGAACTCCTCCCCCTCTACCTAGGAGAAAAGGAAATGCTCTGGTGCAATCTCGGCCTCTTTTTCTAAAGATATTCCTTGCATTTGGGTGGTGAAAGCAGCACTTTGGGCTCCCTCATATTGATGAGTTCTAACTACAAATGTGTCATAACCCTCTCTTGCTTGTTGCTTGGCTATCCTTAGCTGCAATTTCCCTAGGGACGAGAATCTTGACATATGAGGATTATTATAAGGAAGCACCAGGTTGGGTTCCTCAACCACATGATTTTATCCGAGGATGGGCTATCTACTACTATTTGGGGAGTTTTTTGAAGAAACATGGGTACAAAGACTATTATATTCGATGGCTAAGTGGTTGGTGGCCTCTAAGCATTCTCAGTATGTATACAGGTAAGCGGGTTGGCTACTTTGGACATTCTAATAATTTTTCTTTGGATAAGCGGTTTGATTTCTCTTAAGGTTTACTATCTTGTTTGAGAGACTTCTCAGGATGTTTCTCATCTCATCCATCTTAGGAAATGAAGATGAGGTGATAAAAGTGGGCATGGGAGCCAAAATTACTAGGGATAATTATATACGAAGTAGGGCTTGAGGTTGAATTCTGGGCTTGTACTTGTGGAAAGGGGGCTATCTTAGGATTTATGGGAAAAAGAGTTCTAGGAGGAAGCTTCCCTACATCTATTAGATTATTCTCAGCTTGGACTGCAAGGCTATAGGATTGCAGAAAATAATCCCCTCCTAATGACTGAATCATTACCAAAATATTTGAATTTAAGGATTTTAAGTAGAAAATAATAGCCATACCTGTAGGTGGTCTAGCCAAGACTGGAATACTTTGCCAAGTTTTGTGGAGTTGGGTGTTGAAATCCATCATCAATTCTTTCTGACTCTTTTTTATACCAATTAATTGTTGCAAGAGTGATGACCGGTCTCCTTTCTTTTTGAACCTTGCTAAAAATGGTGTTCCAAACTAGTCCCAAGTACTGCTAGTGTTAGGGGTCAAGGATCGATACCATTCCAGGGCCTTCCATTTGAAAGAGGTGGACAGTAATCGTAAGGCAACATCCTACTCCCTTATAAAATGTACCACACATACCTCCACTATGTCTTAGAGCTGTTCCTTGGGGGTTTTGAAGTCTTCACCATCGAACTTGGGAAACACTTTTAACACATTAGGTGGAATAGCATTCCATGCCACCAGGGGTGTGGGAAAAATGAGTGGACTTCCCTGATCCCATGAAGTATATGGTCTCGAAATGGAGACTAAAGGTGCACCATAATGATATATCTAAGGGTCCTTGTTGGTGAGAGAAGGGCATACCTAGTAGAGGGGTTGAGAGAGTCAAGTTTAGGGGATGCGAGACCTCTTAACCTATCTTTCTCTTCTATGTCACAAAGGGGATATATGAAAATAGTCGACGAGACCTTCTTCCATCGCTTTTGATCTCGTTCACTTTGATTGATAAATCTTGGGTACTACTTTAACCTATAGCAAAGTTTAAAGTCCCATCATGCATTCCAAGAAAAATGTTGATGATGATCTTTACAGGTGAACTGTCAGAGTCATAGGAAACCTTAGGTTGGTGAGACGTGCACCCTAAGGTGACCTGTAGGTTTTTAAGAAGTTGGCTCTTCTCTAGTTTTTAGGAGTAGGTTTAGAAAAATCATGTAGATGACTAAAATAAATAGGTGATGCACCAAATTTAAAAGATAAATGAAAGAATATATGAGATATTTAACAAGAATAGTTGAAGTGCTAAACAACATGATCTACTACTTTGATAACACAAAGAATTAAAGAACTGAAACAATTAATAATAAACAAAACAAGGAAATTCTAAGGGCATCAAACACGATGAATTTCCTGACTCATTTAGAACTACCTTTCATAAAATAAACGAAGGTTCAGAACATATGAAAATCTGATTTGCATAGAATAAGAACTCTTTATTCATATAGATAAATGGTACATAAGGCCCATGAAAGCACAAATTACACTTCTCTTCTACGACATAGGCTTAGTAAGGCTAGATAAAACATAACTCTTTGCATTCCTTCTTCCTTTTCTATGGTTTAGAATTCCCCGTTTTTCCCTCCTTATCTTCTTGTATCTTGCCCCCTTTTATAGGAAATGTTTTTACTTTGTCACTTTCAACTACCACCCTTTTCTTTCAATTCTAATAAGGCCTTGCACTTAACCTTTTGGATTTTGCCCCTAGTTTTTAAATGCAAAGCTGTCACTATCCTCCCTACTAATTCAAATATTTGACCTTTATGGTTTTGAAATAAATATTTTGTCTCTTTATAGAAATCTTCACATCTAATCCTTTCTTGGTATTTCCACTTTGAGTCCTGTGTATGATTAGACTCGTCATTCGGGCCTCGTGGAGGGCTCTTACACTCGCTTAGGATCCTCATTCCTTTTGGGCTATATCAAACATACATTGGATAGACACGTGGAGTGTCTACATGAGTATGAGAACCTACTTGAATGCTTGAAGTTGGGATGTGCCTATGAGACACGTGGAGACCTCCGTGAGCGTTTCATACTTAGTCGTTACTAGATTTTGATCAACCGAGGGTTTCTGAGTCAGGGACAAAATCCTTAACAAAAGATTCATAAAAAAATAATATAATAATTTCCCATATATTTGATTTTGATATTGATTTCTAAAGGGATAATGGCTCTAGTTGAATCCTTGATTAGATTTAGTTCTAAAGGCTCACACCTCTTACTTTTCTAAGGATATATCCTTATTCGACAAATTTCTAATCAAGGCCTTCATTTCTTCATCATCCTTTTTTTTCTCTGGAGATTATGATGTGGAGGTAATCTGGACATATTTTTTCTTAGGAATGGGGGTAATAGAAGTCTGATGCCCTTGAATTATTTTAGGAAATAAGGGCGTAGGTGGTTTAGGGGTTGTTTTCAAGCTTAGATAAGAAAATTTTCTACCCTAATGGCCACAACATAGGCATCAAGGAGCTACACACCACCCATAAATTGTATCATTGCTGCCATTTAAAAATTCAAATCTTTTCAAGAGTAAAGAAAAAGTACCTTGTGGAGTTGGTCTTAAGAGGGCTGGAATTCTATCCCATGTCTTTTGAAATCTGAAGTTGAAATCAACCATGAGCTCATTGGGAGCTCTCTTAATCATTGTGAGTTTTTATAATAAGGAGATGTTATTAGCTTTCTCCTCAAACTGATTGCAAAGTGCAGTTCCAAGTCCATCCAAGTTGGTAATAGAGGAAGGTCTTAATATTTTATACCATTGGAGCACCTTACCTTTGAGTGAAGAAGAAAAAAACCTTACACCTACATCATCTTTTATAACTACATGAACAAATAATACGTTTTTATTATCTTGAATGTGTTCAACATGCATAAATTAATTCTCACCGGTGAAAATGGTATAATTTTGATCGCACCTAGTGGTATATCATGTTGCATAAGAAAAGCCAAAGGACTTCCACTGTTGAAGCTAAAAAGGTCATATTTCTCTGTCTTATGGCTATAAATAGTCTTAATAACCTAGTGGAGAGCGTGGAAGGTCTTCCAAGAGGAGGGGTGGAAATTTATCTACATGTGAGAGATGGAGATGTGTATGAAAGTTCTATTGATTCTTCTTCTTGGAGACAACTAAATATATTCAAAAGATTCTTTGGCTATAACACTCTTTTTGGTATGTATTCTTCTCATGAAATAGGCATGCAAAATGGTTAAATTAGTAGATATAGAGGATGGGGAGTATCCAAATGTGTTGAAACAATCCTCTAAATGCAAGAAATCAAAAATAACACATCACACTTGTTGAGATAAATATGTATATCTCTTCGAACTAGTCCCACCAGTGTTCCAAAGATTTTTGGATCTCAAAATTACACCTGTCTCAAATCAGGATGAACTAGGGCTTTGAAGTAACATGGTATTGTCTCCAAGTTTTGGGACTTGCACTTGATAAATACCTCTAGAGAAGACCGACTTCCTCTACCTATTTGTACTACTAAAACTACTCCTAGAAAGTGAAATGAAGATACCTATTACTACTCTATGATTTCAATGGACCAGGGGTGAGAAGGAGATACATAAAGGAAACCTAAGGTAAACGGTGATGATAGGGGATGAGCACTCTGAACTAAATTAAAATGAGGAAAAAAAAACAAGGATGGTAGGAAAGCATGTTGAAAACTAAAACAACATTCACACGCTCACTTCCATGGAGCAAAATAGAAAAGAAACTCGCAACGGACATAAAATATACGAGAATAAATAATCAATGAAAAGGAAAGGAAATAGGATGCAATAAAATGTAAAATAGGGTAGAGAATGGTAGAAAAATAAGATTTTATTGCTCCCAAGTGATGCACATGAAATTACAATGATGGATGAGGTAGGTATCCACATGTAAATACCCAAAATTAAGGCCTATTGATGAACCCCTATTTTGTCATGTATAAACCTATGTGAAACCCTATATTACCTTAGTATAATTTTACATGATGTATAATATTGGCAATTTATAATTAATACTTTGTTATATTTTGGAAGGAAATGTTGTGCATATTCTTGTTATCTTTATCTTGTTATTATTTCTTCAAATATGGCTAAATGAACTCTTTTATGAGTATTAACAATCTATTTGGAAAATCATGTGTTGAGTCATCATAGGAGTTAATTACAAGCTAGCACATGACTCATTGGTGCACTACCATAGGACTCACCTTATAGCATAATAATCTACTTTTCATTAGTGTAGGACTCACCTTTGCATTAGTGCAGGACTCACCTTGGAGTGCAGGACTCATAAATAGCTCAAATATCTAAAATATAGGTTAATTCAGGTGATAGCATAAAGACATGATCATGAAACATGTGCCATGTCCTCGAGACCAATTTCATACATATTTTGAGGTCCAATCACTCCTAGTTTAACTCTCATTCCCTGGAAATGTGATAAAGACATACACTTATGGATTTATGATCAGTATTATTCTCTGAAAGTAATATGAGATCTACGATTACCTTCTAGCACCAATTGACCCCCTCAAAGGATCCAATTTCAGAAATCCTTTGTAGTTACAATAATTACATAGAATACTCATTCCATAACTACTATTCTTAAAATAGTTAGTCATTGTTTAGTCATTATTCAATTAAGTAGATGATATTAATTGCAAATAAACTAGTTCTCTCCTAGAGGAACTAAGACTACTCTTGTATAAGAGATATAATGTATTAAGATTCAAGGTCGACTCAATTAGTTTATCATTGTAAAAGAAAACTCTTTCAGTTTAAGAAAATTGCAAATTCAGAGGAATTTTTTTGTGTGACTTTCAACATTGAACCTGATTGAAGGGAAGGAACAAGGGCCACTCCTCCCCAATGAGAAGTGAGATTTTATTGGTATTTCCTTTCAATCACACATTTATTTAAGATTCCAGCATTAAATTATTTTTCGTACCTTTAAATTCTATCTTTAATATTTTGTTTCTTTCAATGTATTTAATATCATAATTGTAGTTAGTTATTATTTAGTAAATTCCGTTATCAAGCATGTACTGAGAACAATTTTGATTATTCCTTTGTTGCAAACAACCATGGAAACCACCCGAGAATGAAAAATATAATATAATTAAAGTGTGATTATCAATGATGCTCGTCACTTTTTGGCATCATTTTCAGGTAATTTAAAGATGTTATCAAAGGTTAAGGTGCTAGCTAGAATTGTCTCTTGATGGTCTGGTAAGTTTCCATTCAGAAATTTTATTTCCATAACTCTTTTTCTTAAGAAGTATAGAAGACCTTGTAGTGACAGCAAGAATCCTCTATGTTTTGGAGTATGTGGAACACAAACAACTAGGTTAAGCATTGATGGTTAGGGAACTATCCTCAGTATGATAGGATTTTATGTTTATACCTAGAGACCGTAGAGGTAGATTCATTAGGATAAATTTTCAAAACCATCCTATGGACCTAATTTTTGACTGAGGAAGGATGGTTGATGAAGTAGATAACCCCAATGGTGTAGAAAATGGAAACCCTCTAGTTGGAAGAACATTTACCTATCCCATATAACTAGATCCTAATGATTATGCTCCTATGAAAAATATATCCCCCTCAATCTTACCAACCTTTCGGATTAGTCTCATAAGACCCTGACCAATTCCTTTTTGAATTCAAGGTCATGTGCCAAACTTATGATTACACTTCCAATTCATGAAGCTCAAGTTATTTCCCTCCACTTTAAAAGATACAACTATGAGATGGTTTATGGGATTAAACCCTAACTCCATCCATAGTTGGGAGGAGATGGAAACAATTTTCTTAGACAAGTATCAAGACTACTACAGAGTCTAAGATAGGAAGGAAGAAATTTTTAGAATTCAACAAAAGGAAGATGAGAGTGTGGAAGATTATCTTGATCAGTTCCTCTTCCTTCACAAGAGGTGTGGGACTAGCTTGGATATTAATCTGCTCAAAACCTTATTCCTTAAAGGGTTGGATGAAGACACACAAGAAGCCTTCAATCTTATGGGAAAGGGAGACATGAACAAACTAGAATTTATAAAAATCATTGACCTCTGTAGGAATTACTCCCAAACTCACCCCAAATTTTGTAAACAAAAAGGAAAAATGATCATTGGCGGTCCATCCAAGCTAAGGGAAGAGATTACAAATTTTATAATAAACCTCTTGGTTTAACTCAATACAACTATGGATACAGAGAAATCCATAAATAGATAGTCTTTCTTCATTTATTGCCCAATATGTAGAGATAAACATGGACTTAAGGAATAACCCTTAGATAGGATAGACATATGTATTATTTGTGAACTTACGCATGCCATAGACTAATGTGGGTTACATCCCTTACAGAAAAACCATTTGAAATAGAACACACAATATGAATCTAAGCATAAATATATGGATCAAAGGAAAGGAGAAAATTTTCAGTCCAACCAAATTCATTCCTGCATGCCAAAATCACAATGGGCCCCAAATCAATGGAATGCACCATGGCTATATCCACAACCTTGAACTCAATAAGCTCCATAAGAGTGGAGCCCACAATGGAATGCGACACCAAGTTATTATCAATAATCTTGGGCTCAACATCTAAAAAATCCACCATTTTAATAGTTTAATCCTTAATACCAATAATAGTGGAATATACCTCAAGCATTTGGGCAACATTATTAGCATAAAATAAGATCCCAAGGTCAACAAGCCTTGCTGACTAGACCTAAAAATGTTACCCCATCTGAAAAACCTTCCAACCATAGATACCAAAGACAAACTCGTAGAAAATCCTAAAAGTTTGAGGCAAGGTAAACCAATGTACACTCACGGAATTAGATAAGAATCCCACAATCAATTTTTTGGATTATAGGAATACATTACTATAGTCGGGGAAGATTACCTAAAAACCTTAATACCTTGTGATAGAATAAATCCTCAAGATAAAAAAATATAGAAGAAACCCATCCTATTCTTGTTGTTGAGGAAAATCCTCAACCAAATGTTGACATTCCTTTTCCATCTAGACTCTCGGAAAAACACAACATTGTAGTTCCTAAACAACCATAATCAAAATTAATTCAGGGATTGAGGAAATTGAGTATTGGAATTCCCCTATTACAAGCTCTTAAGGAAATTCTTGAATTAAACAAAACTATCAAAGATCTTTGTTTTAAGACTCCAGAAGAAGAAAGAACCAACCTAAAACCATCCATGTTGATGGAAACTTGCTATTATTTTTGGAAGGGAATATGACCCCTCCTAAATACAGAGACCCTAGGAAGTCCTATCATTATAGTTTGCATAGGAGATGTCCATATTCCTAACATACTAATTGACCTAGGAGATGTTATCAATGTTATGACCATAGATATTATGTTCATACTATCGAGTTACATAACCATAAATAACCTCCATATTATTATAAATGGAAGATCATTATGTAAATAAGATCGAGGGAATTATAGATGATGTCACCATCTATATTAAATCCTAGGACTATTCGATAGACTTCATGATCATAAAAATAAAGAATAAAAATATTAGATACCCTATAATCCTAAGAAGTTATTTGTTATACATAACTACCGTTGTCATTGATTGTAGGATAGGGAATATGGTGATTACAAATGGACAAGATTCTAAAAATTATATATATACCATGCTGTAAAAACATTTACTACAGATAGTAAACAATGTTGTAAGGATAATTCAGATGATTCAGATGACATAATATCTTCTATGGCCATGGTCATAATTCAGAACACTATAAAACCTATTTGTTACACTTCTCAACTACAAATTTTTATTTTTTATATTTGTTTCCCAAATTAAACATATATCTTCAATGATTTAAATGTACAAACTAAAATTTAAATCCAACATCAAATAATTTCAATTCCTCAAATAAAAAATCAATTAAACATATGCTTATGGATGGGTTAACTACATCCTACTCGATCCCCCATAAGGTGATCTTTCGAGTTAGTACACTAAGTATACTTATTAGTTCCATTCTCAACATTGATTTTCAAGTGTTTGTTCAAAGTGTCTACATGGGGTTTAGTCAATCAAATCCCATCCGACATCACACACTTAGTTAGAACTAGGTGAACATGATAGTTTATTATCATACCCTAATTCATCCAAAGTTTATGATTCATGCATTGCATGATCTATTTTATGATGGTAAAGTAATCAATAGAAATATGTCCCATCACCTTATCACTTGGTTCCATTATTAGAATTGAATCAATTAATTAAAATTAATTTAATTCCAAGTTATAAAAAGGTGCAACCTTGTTCACCATGTATGTTGAGACGTATGTGCCAACTTAGGTAGCTTTTGGGAGAGAAATGTTTCACATGACTTGAATCATAACATAGTCTATTTCTCCCCCATAGAAAACATAATTTGGTACTGAGGTATTCATTTGACATGAAAACAACCTTTGAAACATAGCATAACTCCAATTCTTATATATTACGACGTACATATAAATGGATCTCGAGGGACAACTTGGGATACCTACTATATGGTAGTATTAAAATAATGACATGTGTTATTCGATGAATCCCACTCTACAAAAGCCATATGAAGTTGTCTTGTTATGACCCATGCCTTAGGAATTTCATACTTATTTAATTAAATTGAATAAGTTTTATGACATGTCTAATTTCATTTGCACAACGATACAATATCGCATCTAGGATTCAAACCTAAATTCCAAAACTTATGTTTTTATATAGGCATAATCAATGCATAAGCTTACTATTGAACTTAAATAAACCATTGTAATATTAATTATGGAATAAATCTATTTTATTACATAGTCCTAAATTTCCCATTTACGATAATGTCGTTAAGTTTCTTAAGTATAGATTTACTTTATCTTACCAAAAATTATAATACATATATTCATAACAACATTTAATTATTTAAATAAGACTGTAATAATGAACCAAATGCAATGGTTAAGGTCACTCAACTCAAAAATCTAATTTCAAGATTTCCAAAAGGTACATCACAATAATGGGGAATGAAGGGAAAGAAGAGAAAGGTAAAGGCATCATGCAAAGTGCAACAGATCATAGGAAATCTTTTTCAATTAACCCTATTGAAGGATTCAAGCCCTTGAGAATCCAAGAAAAAGAGATGTCTGAGTGAACCCCTACTAAAATCCCAGAAACAAATGAGGAGGGATTTACCCTAGTGGTCAATAGAAGGAGATCCAAAAATTAGTCTTGGTCAGAATCAAAGGTTAAGGAAAAACAACAGATCTATCAGCTAAGGATTCCCCAAAGGACCGAAATATGGAGCTATTTTCTTCAAATAAAGGGAATGGGAGAAAATCCTATGGTCAGGAAAGTTCTTTGCAAAATGCCAAGGAGGATTTACTGGTGATTGCCTCCGCCTTGGAGGAAACGGTGAAGGACCAGGACTTTAGTTCAGGAGGGACAAGAGCCAAATGAAATTTTGGCTAACCCAAAGGAAGAAAGGATGATAGTTGGAGATTTTATTAATCTCTCCATGGAAGAAATAATGAATGTTCATTTTCTCTTAATCAAGAGAAGGAAAGCAAAGATGAGGAGCTCACTCCTGGCAAGAAGGGGGTTCCCTTGGAAAGAACTCCTTCAGGAAAGAGAAAAGTAGCTCATACTACTAAAAGGGTGAATAAATAATTTTCCTTTTGGGAAAAGGATAATTACATGAAGGATAAAATCCTATTAATGTGGAAAGTACCATCAGTAAACAAGGCAGGCCTAAAAATTTGAATTAAGGAAAAAATCTACCCAGAAGGAAATAGACTCAGGGAAACAATTATGTTTAGACTAGAAGGTCTTTAAAAAAACAAACCCAATCTTAGAAAATGAATTGCATCTCATGGAATGGAAGAGGGCTCAATAGCCCTATGAAATGGAGGGTTCTTAAAGACTTGATTGAAGGACAAAAAATTGATGTGTTAGTTATGCAAGAAACTAAAATGAAAGAAGACATTTTCCTAAATTCTTGTAAATCCTTCTAGAATAATTCAAAATATTTTGTTGTTAGTTCCAAAGGGGCCTTGGGAGGGTTAGTTGTGGTTTGGAATCCTAGCCTTTATGAGGGTACTCTACTGGTGAAAAGAGATCACCATATGGTGTTATGATAAGAAATCTGGAAAATAGAAAAATATGGATCTTATCCAACATCTATGCTCCTACCCATTACAAAGAAAGGAAAAAATTGTGGCAACATCTCCTAACTTTCAAATACCACATCACTAGCTCTGAGTGGATTGTGATGGGGATTTAGTTCCCCTTGTCTCCTGGGAAAAAGGCAGGTTCTCAGGAGTTTACCATTGGCATGGAGGATTTTAATGATTTTATTTCTAATGCTCATCTCCATGACATAGATCTTAAAGGTAGTAAATATACCTGGTCCAATAGAAGAACTAGTTTACAACATATACAAGTGAGATTGGATAGATTCTTGGTTTCAGAAGAATGGTTAAGCCAGGATATTACTCTTTTCTCTCTTCCAAGGATAGGGTCTGATCATAATCCAATTTTGCTAATGATAAAGAACCCCTCTAGAAGAAGAACACCTTTTCATTTTGAGAAGATGTGGCTCCATAGTGAGGATCTGAAAGATATTATTAGTGAATGGTGGAAACTAAAGGTTCAGGGAATTGCGATGTATAGACTAACTAAAAAACTTTAGAATGTCAAAATGAATCTCAAAATATGGAACAAGAAAAGTTTTGGCAATATTTTTTAGAAGAAAGCAAAAATCAAATCTGACTTGCTAAATCTCCAAAGGAAAAATGAAGGGGGGGATTGTGACCTAGAATCAGAAGACTATGATAAGGAAATATATCTTCTTTCGGAATACCACAACATCCTTGGAAAAGAGGAAATTTTTGGAGACAAAAATATCATGTCACTTGGCTCAAGGAAGGGGATAAAAATACCAATCTTCCACCTGTCTACCCTAAAGCATATAATTTTCAATCGAATCTATAAATTAAGGAAAGAGGAAGGCTCCCTTGTGGAAGAGAAGGAAGAAATCAATAAAGAGGTTATTTCTTTCTTTAAAAACATTCTCACTAATCACTTGTGTTCCTAATCTAGCCAAAGAGCAAGATTTTCTAAACTACATCCTGCCCTTGGTTTTAGAGGAAGATAATTCTCTTATTTCTACAACCCCTTTTTTATAGGACGTTTACGATTAAAAATCTTAGTTCTGATAAGGCTCCTGGATATAATAAAAAAGGATATATATAATGTTGTGAAAGAATTTTTCAATCAGAAAAATATGCTAAAAGATATGAATTGTACCTTCCTTTCTCTGGTTCCGAAATGTGGTAATTCCATGGAATTAAAATACTTTAGACCTATAAGCCTTTGTAATACTACCTATAAAATCTACAAAAACTCTTGGCTCTCCGTTTACAATTGATCCTCCCTTCTATCATTTCTGATCAACAAGGAGGTTTTGTCCTTAGCCGCCAAATCTAAGATGGGATCATTACTATTAAATAATTCATTCATTCAACTAAATTTAGCAATAAGGCTGCTATGATCCTAAAACTGGATATGGCTAAAGCATATGACAGGGTCTCATGGAGTTTTCTAGACAAAATTCTTGATCGGTTTGGTTTCGATGATTCCTTTTGAGTCCGGTTAAGGCTTATATTTATAATGTTTGGTTCTCTATTCTTATGAATGGTAACACTTTTGGTTTCTTCCCCAACTCCCAAGGATTAAGGCAAGGGATCCCCTTTCCCCCTTTCTTTTCATAATTTTGGTAGAATCTCTCAGCCGAAGACTCAATGTGGAAACTAGTAATGGCTTCATCAAAGGGATATCTCTAGTGAGGGTGTGTGTTAGTGTAGGTTATTATTTATCATTTTATTTATTTATTAGGATAATTATTACACTTGTGTTAGCCCTACACTTATTGGGTTAGCATGCTTAGGTGTAATAATTGTGTGAGTTAGCTTACTAGTTTTTTGGAGTTAACTTAACTACCGGTATGTCGATTAGTGGGAGTTCTTCACCACCGATTTAGGTAGTATTTGCACTTCCCTCATCCTATATGTAATTTTTTATTATTGAATAATTAAAGTAATTCTCTTGGAATGTATTGAGCATTATGGATTATGATAGATTTCTATATATGGTATTTTAGCTCTTCTTCTTTGTAAATCTAATGTGGTGTGATATTATCATTTAAGATTATGGCTTGGAACAATATTCTTATCATTCCTTTCATGGTATCAAAGCAATAGATGATGTAGACATCCATCTCTCTTGTGGGAAGCTATTCTGGTGGAGCATAGTGTTAGTTTGTCAGTGTTCGAGTAGTTGATTTTGACAACTCATACAGATCTATGGTGTCACTCTACCTATTCTGTAGTATGAGAGGGTGTGGAGTTGATACTACTTCTTCGTGGTTTCGTGCCCTTTCCTTGTTACCTTGGCTTTTTATTGGATCATATAACTCCTATTTATTTGGATCTCATGTCCTTTCCTTGTTTCCTTGGTTTTTCTTGGATCGTGGCACACCTATTTGTAGAAATTGATCAAATTATGTTTGGTGTTTGTTTTTCACTTTTTGACATCACTCCATTGATAGTCTCCTTGCATGGAGCTATTCAGTGAAGCCCAGTGTTAGTTGTTTTTGAGTTATATGATCGAGTAGTGGATTCAGACCATAGTGTGCACCAAACTTCTTCAACATTGTATAAGTTTTTGGAGTTGAGCTTCTGAGGATATCTTGCAGCGGGATTTTGCTCTCTACTTTGTTATTACTGTTTTGGGTACCTTGTGGTGTCTATTTTTCCTAGTTATTGTATGTGGGTACCTCATCAGGCCTTGTTGCCAAGACCCACCTTCTTTTCCACCCACCTAAGCTATGCTTATGGGAGGGTGTTAGTGTAGGTTATTATTTATCCTTTTATTTATTTACTAGTATAATTATTACACTTGTTTTATCCCTACACTTGTTGGGTTAGCTTTCTTAGGTGTACTAGTTGTGTGGAGTTAGCTTACTAGTTGTGTTGAGTTAGCTTCTCAGTTATGTGAAGTTAGCTTACTAGTATTTTGGAGTTAACTTAACTACCAATATCAATTAGTGGGAGTTCTTCACCACTGATTTAGGTATTAGTTGCACTTACCTCCTCCTATATGTACATCTTTCTTACTGAATAATTAAAGTCATTCTCTTGTAATGTATTGAGCATTATGGATTATGATAGATTTCCATATATGGTATTTTAGCTCTTACGCTTTGCAAATCTAATGTGGTGTGCTATTATCATATGAGATCATGGATTGGAACAATATTATTATCGTTCCTTTTAGTGTGGAGAATGTGTCTCATCAACATTTTTTTGATGACACTATTATGGTGGGTGAAGTATTTGTTCCTAAAGCAAAAAAATTTAAAGTCCTTTTAGATGATTACATGGAGGTTTCGGGTTAGTTGGTGAACTATAGAAAAAGTTCTCTTTTTTTCCTCAACTCTTTGGAAAGTAGATGTAATAAGATTGTTGGGATTTTGGGTTGTGCCTATAAACCCTTCCCTACCTTCTATTTAGGTATTCCCCTTGGGGATAAAATACCTTCTAGTGCGGAATGGAACTTTCTTATTGAAAGATTCGAAAAGAAGCTTGCAGGGTGGAAAGCTAATCTGCTATCTCAGGCCGAGAAAATCACCTTACTCAAGAGATCACTTTAAATTCTCCCAGTGTATGTTATGTCTCTCTATCAACTCCTAGGATGATAGTAGAAAAACTTGAAAAGATCCAAAAAAGGTTCTTATGGAGTGGTACTGAAAGCAATGAAAGAATTCCGTTGGTGGCTTGGAATAAAGTCTGTAAACCTAAAAATATAGGGGGACTTGGACTTAGAGATTGGACTAAAATGAACAAAGATCTTTTGGAAAAAATTGGATGGAGGCTAACAAAATAAAATGGGGTATGGACAAGAATTCTTAGGAAAAAATATTGGGTGGATGCTAATGACAAAAGGTGGATCTTCAAACAGGCGTCTTTCAATGGGTCAAGTGTTTGGAAAGCTATTAATTGGGCTAAGGATCTTATTGCTAAGGGAAGCGGTGGAAAATAGGGAAAGGAAATGAAATATGTTTTTAGACTGATAAATGGGCTGGAAACTTTACTCTTAAAGAAAAATTTCCCCAAATCTCAAATTGCTCAAAGAAAAATATGGGGAAAAATAAACAATTATATGGAAACTCAAGAAAGCTTTCAGATTTGGAAACACATAGAATTGGACAGGAAGGAATTTAAAGCACATATGGTTAATCTCAATGTTTTTCTAAAAAACTATGTGTCTTCTAATAGCAAGGAACAAGATCGAATTGTGTGGCATAGAGAACAAAATGGTAACTTCTTAGTTAAATCTTCCTATACGTTATTCTTTGAAGAGGAAACTAGAGAGGAAGATCTTATTGCTGGCATGGTTTGGAACAAGAATATAACCCCAAAGTCAATGTTTTTCAGCTAGCTAACTGGAGATAAATAGGATTCTTATTATGGATAACCTTGCTAAACATGGCTTCCATATGGTCAATAGATGCATTCTATGTGAACAGAACTTGGAAATAGTGAATCATATGTTTTTAGATTGTCCTTTTGCTTTCCATATTATGTCTCATATTCTGGGTATGTTTTCGGTCAAGTGGGTTAATCCCAAGGATATCCAATCCACCTAGAACCAATGGAAATGTCCTTTCAACAATCAAGGGCTGAAAAATCTATGGATTATGAGCCTTGGTCATTCATGGTGGGAAATTTGGAAAGAGAGAAATAGGAGGATTTTCAATAACAAGAAACTTCCTAATAGGTTGATTATTAACAAGTGTTTATAGGCTGTTAGAAATAATTTTTCTATCCTTAAGAATAAATAAGTGGAAGTAATGGACTGTGAAAAATATATCATAAAGAAATGGAACTTAACCTATTATCCTCCACCTAGAAAGAGAAATCCTAGAGTTGGGGTTAAGTGGATTCCTCCATGCAAAGGTGTTATTAAACTAAACTTTGATGGTGTTGTTAAAGGGAATCGGGAAAGGAAAGAGGAGGAGGATTTTTTTGAGATAATAAAGGGATGTTTCTCCTTGCTTATTTATTTAGTCTGGGCATACAATCTAACCATGTTGCAGAGGTTGCAGCGATGTTCTAGGGAGTGAAGATAGATGAAGAGAAAGGGTTTCAAAAACTTCTTATGGAAGGTGAATCTTTGAACATAATTTTGTGTATGAGGGGGGGTAAAAGTTCTGCCTCTATTTCTATTGAAGACTTCATTAACAATGCTAAGAATAAATTATCCTCCTTTGTTGATATCTCTTTCCATCATGTTTTCCATGAAGGAAACAAACTTGTTGATGTAATGGAAAATAAGGGGGTGGAAGCTAAGGATTTTAAGGTGGTCAAGGAACTATCCTTTTTGGAAGCCAACTTCATAGATATCTTGGATCGGAGTGTGCACCTAACATCATTTCTTCCAATGAGGATGGAAAAAGGTAATAATGCCCTTTGGGTGACACACTATGATTTTATGAATCTTGAACTCGTGCAAACCTTTATTTCCTATCATTTCAAAGTTTGGGAGGATTTCCTTGTTATTTTGATTCATCTCTCCAAGTGTGCCAAAGGGAGCCAAAACAAGGGAAAAATTTTTCTCAGTAGGAAGAAGAGTAACTCAAGCACTATGGGTGGAGATTTAGTTAGAACTGAACCGAGTAAGATCCCGATGATGTCCAAAGAGGAAAAGGAGCTTCTCGACAGAGCTGGTTTGTTAAAATTCTTCAACATATTCGACGGGTATGATGAAAATTTGAGTGAAGTAGTCACGAGAACTTGGAAGGATGGTCATGTTAGGGTCAGAAATTTTTCTTTCACTATCTCTTTGAAGTTCATAGCTAAAATATCTGGTCTGCCTCAAGAAGGAAAAATTTCTTTCAAGCCCAAGTTGGACTACAATCAAGAGATTGATTACTTCATGCAAGGTAAGGGGATGCCTAAAATTCTCCATAATGGTTATGCAAGAGGGGATCTACCCCATCCTTTCAATGAAATTTCTCATCTTATCATGGCATACATTACCCTTGAAGGGCGTTATAAAGTAATTTATGGGTATCATTTTCCCATGTTGAATCATGTTAGGAATTGCAGACCCTTTAATTTCCCCAAATTTTTGTTCCTCTCTCTAGAAAAATTAGTCGCTCAGGTTGAGAAAGGAAATTTCTCCCTGCCTCTACATCAAGGCCTCATCAAAGCCATGATCAAGTTAGGTACCCCCTCATTGGAAAAAATGAAAGATTTGGGGCTTCTGCTAAATGGACTTCTATGAGTTTTAAGGGAATAACTAAGAATATGGATGTTGAGGGGATCATGCTAGCAGGGAGGATGTGTGGAAGTCAGTGGAAAAAAGAACCAGATCTCATTTGGCTAAGGAAAGTATTAAGAAGTAACGTCAGGAGAGTGGCACTTTTAAACCTTGTGAGAATTTTGAAGTTATCTCAGACTTAGGGAAGCAGTAGGAAGATGACTTAGGTCATACTGATACGGGTGAAAAACAAGAATTGGATTCCTTCTAAGTGGAAATGAGTGAGGAGAAGGAGTTCGGGCATGACCATGAATCCTCCGAGGGAAAAATATCTAAAAATACTAAGGAAGCCATTGAAAGTTTGCATGATCTTAAAACTATCCGAGAATAATTTGTTTGATTCTTAGGATACTACGGTCAAATCCAATGTTTTCATGTGGGAGTTCAAGAATTATAGGTTAGACACCGATATCAATAGACACAAGATTAGCATGGTGACAATTGATTTGAGGGAGTCTGTAGGAAAAAGTTGAGAATCTCACTTCTATTGTTCTTAGTGAACAACTTAAAAAAGAAATGAAAGATGCCTGGCCATGGAGAATGATATGCTGAAGATGAAGGGGATTATTCTTTAGATCAGATATGTTCACATCCTAAATGTCAAAAGTACTATCCACCATCTTAAACTACTTGCTGAGATGATCCACTCCATGGAAATAGTGAAGAACAAAGAAAAAGATGGGTCTAGTCCAAAAGTGGAGATAGCTGAACTGGATTACAAATTCTGGAAATCAACTATTGCTAGTCTAGTTAAGGAATGGAATGGATGCATGCACACAGTGGGTGAACTAATCAATGAATTATGGTGGTTTCCATTTTAGAGGATGTTTCTATGTAATTTTTTTCTTGCTATTAGTTAATTGTATTATGCTATTAGTTGTTATGTTATACGCCTTTTAGGCTTTTGTTTTCTAGGTGTTGTTTCTTTGTGTGGATCTCAGAACAACCTTTGAGTGGGTTTCAATGGTCATCCCCTTGACCCTTCTATTTTTTTTTGGAAAAATTTGTATAGGGTAGGGCCCCCTCAACCCTCCTTTACCTATTATAAAAAAATAAAATAATTAGTCCTACCTATTAACCATAATAGGTTGATTTCATTTAGATAACTATGGAATAATAATCCAATTTAGTTATCCTTTAGTTTATCAATCATTTATATTCCAATAGCTTAAATCCATTAAAGTCACTAAAGCTATTATACTTTCATATATATTAAACTATCAAGTTCCTATGAGCATCATAATATATAACTTAATTCATCAAAACAGAATTAGTAAGTCATTCTGAATTACATCTTTTGATATCATAATGGTTCAAAATCAACTCACGTAATAAACATAACCTTTATTACAATAATAATATCCAAAATGGATTACAGAATTTATACTTATTTTTCACAAGCATTATTACAAAACCTTGGAGGATAATCTAACTCCTCATATAATTAAGATGTAGAGCGTAAACTCGCTCTTTTTAATCAACCAATAAATGTATACACTTTTTCATCATAATCATAAATGAACCAAGTAAACCATTTTAAAATCATCCACCATATCAGACCTAAATTTTTCCATCTATAAAATGTTAGGAAACTATCAGTTCAAAAGAACTGGCATGGAAAAAGTCTATCATCTAATATTTACAATTTATAGCACTGAATTATTTCAATGAACATAATCTTCATAAATTGAAATCATAAAAGATACAACTTATCTTTTCTTCCTTTTTCTTCATACATAAATCATTAAGAAGACAATTGATTATCCATCTCAAATCAATATAAAAATAATTCAGATTGCAAAGAAATACAACTGTCAAATGTTTACAGAACTTCCACTCATGTTTGATATACCCGTAAGGGCTATATAAAATATCAAACAAGTATTTTATATTTAGAACATACATTCGTGTTCATATCATTTTCATAATAATAAAATGAATTAGATATAGCCATACAACGTACTCGTTATATAACAATTTATAAAAAGGGTGTAGAATATAATGATAAATGATTACACCTTATAATATTATTATTAATAATCTATTATAATCAAATAATATTAAAAATATTCAACTTAATAATTTAATACTATCTCATTTAATCATTTATCGATATATTATTAATTTCCAATAATAGGACACATATTCTACCAAAGATTATAATAATGTGAGCATTATTGGATAATAATATTTTTACACTTATTTCACTAAATCAACATATTCCAAAGAAATCTAGACTCGAGTATGTCAAGTATTGGAATAAATCCATCTCCATTTTTGGGTATATTGGATTCTATTTTTATATTTATTGGATTCCATTATTACTATTATTGGATTCCATTATTAACAATATTGTATTCCAATATTGTCATTATTAGATTTATTTTAGTTCCAATTTCACTATTATTGGAATCCAATTTCACTATTATTGGATTCCAATATCACTATTATTGGATTCTAATTTTACAAATATTGGATTCCAATATTGCTATATTTGGATTCTAATTTCACCACTATTATAATCTAATTTATAAATCCTGATTTTTGGCTTTAATTTTTGCTATTTTAGGATTTCTATTTTGTTTTTATTTGATCCCCCACATAATCCTAGTGGTCATTATCTTACATAATACTAGCGGTTGTTAACCTACATAAGCATAGTGGCCACTAAATTACATGATGAAAGTGCATGATATGTGGAATAAGCCCATTGACGTCAAAGTTACATCTTCCTTGTAGCCACTAATTTACATTTGCCTTACATCTACTAAGTTAGATAATCCTTGCGGCCTCTAAGTTACATAAATGGATGATAAGCCTAGCGGCCGCCATATTACATAAGTATATAGGTTGTTAACTTACATAAGCTTGGTGTTCGTTATCTTACATAAGTGTATAGGTTGTTAACTTACGTCAACCTAGTGGTCTGCTAATTTACGCAAGATTAGATTCATCTAGGTGAAATAATCCTAAGCATTGAAAGTTACACCACCTACCAATAAGCAAGTTTCATAAGCCTACCCACCACTAAGATACATAATCCGAGTGGTTTCTAAGTTACATAAGCCTAGGCGCCACAAAGTTACATCAGCCCATGGGTTAAATTTGGTGACCACCTATGTCTTTCAAACAATTTTTAAATGACGGAAATTTTACAATATTGCCATTTGACAATTATAAAATAGTAGTTATTTAAATACTTCCAATTTATATTTATTTAATATTTTATGTGTATTATATATTGATATAAATTTTATATAAATCTATATAAAAATGATAGTGATATTGTAAAATGTAAGTTAGGTCTCGATAAAGTCAACTACTTTTATACTTTTCCATTCTATAAATCACAAAGAACAAAAAAGAGTTAATAATTAAGTTAAACAAGTTATTTTGAAGAAATGGATTTGAAAATGTATTTCCATAGGAAATCAATTCCTTCGTGAAAATTACATAAGCATTGATCCCTCACAATGGTATTAATTATTGTTCTTGAATTTGTGCAACATATTGTTGGATAGCTTCTTGACCCCGATTTGTGTTAGGAAATAAGAGATAAAACATGCGGAATAATCCATTATAGAATTGCAACGGTAAAACTAATATGCGAAAAATATTACAGATCTCAAATAAAAGTGCAAAATAAATAACACAACACGAGAGAAGATTTAACGTGGTTCACCCAATTTGGGCTATGTCCACCTAGAATCACTTGCTCGGTTTGAAAATGTATTTCCATAGAAAATCAATTCCTTCGTGAAAATTACATAAGCATTGATCCCTCATAATGGTATTAATTATTGTTCTTGAATTTGTGCAACATATTGTTGGATAGCTTCTTGACCCCGATTTGTGTTAGGAAATAAGAGATAAAACATGTGGAATAATCCATTATAGAATTGCAACAAGAGAAACTAATATGCGAGAAAATATTACGGATCTCAAATAAAAGTGCAAAATAAATAACACAACACAGAGAGAGAAGATTTAACATGGTTCACCCAATTTGGGCTATGTCCACCTAGAATCACTTGCTCGATTTTATTACAAGCCTCCACTCTCTCAATACAATACCCAGATCCATTTGGAGCTATTATCAACAAACTCTACGAATTCACACCCGAATTCAAAACACATCTCCAATACATTTGCTTATCTATGTATCATATGCATAAGACCATATAAATAGACAATTGCTTAAGCAATTTGATACAAAACCGTGGGTATTAAAACCATGGGTAAAACACTGTGGGTATCAAAACAACGGGTGCTTAAAAAACATGGGCCCAAAACAAGCCCATAACGGTTACCCATTACCCATGGGTTAATAAACCACCCATGAAAATTTTCTTTGGGGGCTTCGTAACCAAACCCCTTGACCCGCTCACCGGTGAGCGGGACGGCCATAAAAATACCCGAGTGTTACACATAGAAGGTTTACCACACTCTAACATGAAAATAGGCTCCACAAACATAACAATCTCCCACTTGGAGACTAATTTCCATTGAGCAAGCTTCTCAACCCTTCACTGTCATTTGTGAAGGCCAACCAAAGCTGAACATAGCTTTATTTTATCCCTTGTGACCACCTTGGTCATCATGTCTATAGGATTTTGACTGGTATGAATCTTCTCCAACTTCAAATTATCTTCCTCCAAAGTTGTCCTGATGAAGTGATATCTCAAATGTATATGCTTCATCCTGGAGTGGAAAGTAGAGTTCTTAGCTAGGTGTATAACACTCTGACTATCACTATGTAGCTTACATTCCTCCTGCTTATGCCCCAACTCCTTAAGCAATTGTTGTAACCAAATCATCTCTTTGCTTGCCTCTGTGGTAGCAACATACTCAACCTCCATGGTTGACAAAGCCACCAGCTTCTGTAGTCATGAAATCCAGCTCATTGTTGTCCCACCTACAATGTAAATATAACCTATTGTGCTCCTCCTATTGTCTACATCTCCAGCCATATATGAATCTACATAACCACGTAAAGTGGTGTCTGATCCACTGTAGCACAAAATTGTCCCCATGATCCCTCTCAAATACCGAAGGATCCACTTTACTGCTTACCAATGCTCTTTACCTAGATCACTCATAAATCTACTCACAGCTCCCACTGCATGGGAAATATCAAGCCTAGTGCACACCATATTATACATCAAACTGCCAACTACTGATGAGTAAGGTACCTTGGACATCTGGTTTCTTTCCTGCTCTATCTTGGGACACTGCTCCTTTGATAACTTAAAATGGCCTACCAAAGGAGTCCCAACCAGGTTTAGCATCCTACATGTTAAACCTATCCAATACCTTCTTAATGTACTCTTCCTAAGATAAAGTAAGCTTTCGTTCCTTCCTATCCCGAGTTATCATCATACCAAGGATTTGTTTGTCACCCCCAAATCCTTCATATCAAAGGATTCACTTAGCTATTTCTTGAGTACTTTTATTTCCTGCATGTTTTTACCTGCAACCAACATGTCATCAACATACAAACATAGGATAATATAACTTCCATCCTCAAATTTCTTTGTATACACGCAATGGTTAGAATTACATCTAATATAACCTTGCTCCATCATGAAGCTTTCAAAATTCTTATACCATTGACTTGGAGTGCGTTTCAAGCCATACAAGCTCTTCTTCGCCTTTACAAACCATCTCCTCTTTACCTTTGACCTCATAGCCCTTTGGTTGCTACATATATAGTTCCTCCTCCAAATCACCATGGAGAAATGTAGTTTTTACATCTAACTATTCTAAGTGCAAGTCTTCTGCTGCCACTATTCCAAGAACAGTTCTAATAGAAGTCATTTTTACTACAAGAGAAAAGATCTCATCAAAATCTATACCTTGTTTCGTGTAAACCCCTTGACTACCAATCGGGCCTTATATATTTTCCTTCCTCCTTCTTCATCTTTAACTCTGTACACCCACTTGTTCTACAATGCTCTTTTTCCTTCTCGGTAGCTTCACCAAATCCCAAGTCGATTATCCATGAGAGACTTATGCTCCTCATCCATGGCTTTCTCCAACTTGTTATTGTCATCTACCCGCATTGCTTCATCAAAGCTCTTTAGTTCTCCATTATCGGTGAGTAATAAATAATAAAGAGAAGGAGAAAAATGTTTAGGTTATTTTCTTACCGCATGAAGACCTCCTCACTTTGTAGGAGTTTGGGGTTCCTGTTGACTAGGTTCCTGAACTGATTCATGGGTCACTATCCCATCCGGAAGATCCTCTACCACTGCATATTCTTTCTTGGATTCTTCCCTATTTTCCTGAAACTAATGCTTATACATGAATTTCTCATTAAATACCACATCGCTAGACCGAATGATTTTCTTGTCCTTAATACTCCAACATTTAAATCCACATTCATCACCACCATAACCAATAAAAGTGCATTTTTCTAATTTATCCTCTAGCTTGGTCCTATCATCCTTGTCAATATGAACAAACACCTCACATCCAAAGACTCTAAGAAATGAGTAATCAAATTTCTTACCATACCAAGCCTCCTCAGGTATGCCTTCATCCAAGGCACTTGAGGGTCCTCTATTTATTAAGTACACAACGATGCTCACCACTTCTGACCAAAAATAAAGAGGCAGTCCTGCATGTATCCTCATGCTCCTAGAATGTTCCATTATTGTTCTGTTCATCCTTTCGATACCCACCTCGCAGGTTCCCGGAACCGTATTTTTCCTATGGATTCCATTCTTAGAACAATAATCATAAAATTCATTACTGGAATACTCCCCTCCATTATCAGACCTGAGACATTTTAACTTAAGACATGTTTCATTCTCTACCAAGGCTTTCCATTTAACAATAAACCCAAACTTTCCTTGTTGAATCATCAATAAAAGTAACATAATAACTTGAACCCCCAAGAGATTATACCTGAGCTAGCCCCCACACATCAGAATGTACCAGCTCTAACTTACTCTCTTTCTTCATAGGTCCAACCTTGAGAAACCTTACTCGCTTTTGTTTCCCATATATGCAGCTCTCATAGAAATCCAAACATATTTTTGTATAGCTAGGAAAATTATTCTTTATGATGTCCATGCCCTTATGGCTCATATGACAGAGCCTATAGTGCCAAAATGTTGTATCTGCATCTGAAGCCAAAAGATTACAATCATTAATACTATCAATGGATAAATACAAGGTTCCAACCTTCTTATCTATTTCCACCACAAGAGCACCCTTGGTAACCTTCCAAGAGTCACCAGTGTAAATATCACAAGATAACCATCACTTCCCAATTGCCCCGCCGATATCAAAGTTCTCCTTAATGTAGGTACATGTCCGACATCCTTCAATAGCCATGTATTCCCATTCTGCATTTTAACTGAATAGAACCTTTTCCAACTATCTTTGCAAGGCTCATCATCACCAAGAAAAACATGCCCAAAATCCTTGAACATATTCAACAAAATAATGTCTATGTGGAGTAGCATGAAAAGAAGCCCCTAATCTAAAACTAAAGATTCAGTAATATTATGCAAAAGAAATAATTAAAGCATCCCGACATACATTACCTAATACCACATTTGCCTCCTTGTTTTCTTCTTGTTGTTTCTTCTTGTCCCAAAGCTTCCAATAGTCCTTCTTTGCATGCCCGACTTTTCACGGTTCCAACATACAATCTTTCTCTTGGATTTTGACCTTTCTTGATCTTTTGATTTTCCACGGTTTCCTCTATTCTTCTGTCTCCCTCTAGTTTCCACTGTCAAATCATTCCTTGAAGTAGAAGATTTCCCAGAGTTTTTTCTTCACATTTCCTCACTTAGAATCACCCGTAAAACATCCTCAAACTTCAACTTCGAGTTATTCGGACCGAGTTGCTTACCGCCATTACCAAGCTATTCCAACTTTCAGGTAAAGAGCACAGAATTAATAAATCCCTAACTTCTTCATCAAATTCTATTGTAACCAAAGATAGCATATTCACAACCGTATTGAAATCATTTAAATGATCTACTACTGAAATATTCTCAGAAATCTTCATATTAAACAACTTTTTCATTAAAAATATCTTGTTAGAGGCAGAGGGTTTTTCATACAACTTCCCTAATGCATCCATTAGATCTTTTGTAGTCTTTTCCTTTGAAATATTAAATAATACCGAAGATGTAAGACACAGCCAGATCATTCCAAGTGTCTTTCAATCCAACAAATCCCATTCCACATCTGTCATACTCAAGGGTTTGTTCACCTTCTCAAATAATAGAGTATAAAGATCCTTCTGATAAAGGTAATCTTCTATCTGCATCTTCCAAAGAATGAAACTTTTCCTGTTGAATTTATCAACCCTAGATCTTCCATCATTTGGCATAGCTCCCACTCAATTTAACAAATTTCCTTGAGATTCAACACTTCAGCAAACCAAACCAAGCTCTAATACCAATTGTTAGGAAATAAGAGATAAAATATGTGGAATAATCCCTTACAGAATTGCAAAAGTAGAAACTAATATGCAAAAAATATTACAGATCTCAAATAAAAGTGTAGAATAAATAACAAAATACATAGAGAGAAGATTTAATATGGTTCACCCAACTTGGGCTACATCCACCAAGAATCACTTGCTCATATTTTATTACAAGCCTCCACTCTCTCAATACAATACCCAGATCCATTTGGATCTATGCTCAACAAACTCTACAGCGTTCACACCCAAATTCAAAACACATATGCAATACATTTGCTTGTATATGTATCATATGCATAAGACCATATAAATAGACAATTGCTTAAGCAGTTTGATATAAAACCGTGGGTATCAAAACCATGGGAAAAAAACCGTTGGTATCAAAACAATGGGTACCGAAAAACCATGGGCCCAAAAATAGCCCATAACAAGATTACCCATTACCCATAGGTTAATAAACCACCTATGAAAATTTGCTTCAGGGCTCCACCCCGAACCCCCTTGACCCGCTCACCGGTGAGTAGGACCACTATAAAAATACCCGAGTGTAACACATACCACACTCTAACATGAAAATAGGCTCCACAAACATAACAATTTGGTATTTTAATTTGATCTCATTTCCATATTTTTCTTGGACTCCATGCCTAGATGACACTATCTATATCAATATCTAATGTGTCCCTTGATTTTTGCCACCATTTCCTTTTCTTTAAGCATTCCTAGTACCTTTATTTTTCTGTATTTTCTTTTCCTATGGGTTCCCACCAGCGTACCCTTATCTTTTGGCATTTTTGTGAACATCTTGTATTAGTTTTAGTTATGCCTTGCCCATCCATATAGGTACATTATCATCAGCTGGTCTTACTAGTATCATTTGCTCAACATTCACATCCACTATTGGGTTGAATTCCTCTCGAGGTCTATCAAAAATAGGCCCAACATATATATCCTTATTTGAAAGGAAATTTTGAATATAGTAGCTATCCATGTCAAGACATGGTGCACCCACTATCTGATCATACATTGCACTATCCTAAATTTTTTTTGGCCAAAAACAATCTCTCCTCATCATGCTACAATTGACAAAGGGATTCTCTAGGGCATGTAAAACATTTTTCCAATATGTAATCTTTAGAACCCAGTATGCTTCTCCACCATAAGTTAAACTCTTTTCCCAGTGTGTGATGTATGTATGAATGCCTCTTTGCATGTTTTCCATCTCTTTTAGTTCTTTGAAGGGTGCCAATGGAGGATCCCCTTCGGGAAGAAATGTTTCCCATCAAATTTTTCAAGATCTTAATTGAGTGTTACCAATCAAAATCCATGATTGATGCTTTGAAATTTATGACCGTAATGTTTTCTATGACATGGAATTTAAACATCTTTGGTTTGCTGATACCCATGATCTTGTGGTTACCATCTAGTAGGTGTGGTTCCACAAAGGCCTTAAAGTCATAGAATTCCTCGATAAGGTACGAAGTGAATATGTTGGAATCCTCTTAGCATGTTTCATAAGTTTCCATTATTTGTGGCAAAGAGAATGTATCCAATTTACACAATGTTGTTGATAATCAGTTGAATGTCCCATCTATGTCTTCATGTATGTGACCCACTGGAAGGAAACTCACATACACTGTGTTGAAAACCCTTCTAGTTGTTAGCATGGATGCAAACACAAACAATGTGTGATTTTTTGTCACTTGAAACATTATCTAGTTATAAGTAGAGAATTGGTTGTTGTTTTCTAAATGAAATTGAATATATACTTACAATATTAGTTGTATGAGCACCATCATTTTTCTATTTGTATTCCTTGCACTTGTCATATGCATCATTTTGCAACAATGCATCATGTAATGGGTGTTTTGATGTCCCACTACTATATAACAAATCACCATACTAATATGTAAGTGGTTCTTCTAGCTTATGTATACATAGTGTCAATGATGTTATTGTGAAGTTTACTCCTCATTCAATAAAAGGTAGAAAAAAGTGCACGAAACCCCCCATTTGTGCCCATGTGTTAGATTACCGATCAAGGTGATAGGGAGATTAATAGCATTGCTTATTGATTTTACTTTTTTTTTCCTTCCTTGGTATTACAATTTTTAGCTTGTCCATTTTGTCATGCATAATTCTCAAATAGCTATTAGGATTTTGTTTTGATTGCACTCTATGTGTATATTAAGTTACATGAAAAAGGTTAATGTAACCATTTTGTTATTTCTGGTATTGATCTATTTGTACCGGTGTTTCTAGATATGAGGTCATTTTACATTTGTTCTTAAGCTCTCTCGCACTTGCCACATTGCACGAAGAAGTTGTTCTTGGTGATTGAAACATGGGAGAAATGTTCTTGCCATATTTTAATGAGATTTTACTATGACATTGGAGAAAGGTCCAATAGTGAAATGCCCTCGTTAAACTTTTTTAGTATGTAAGAAAAACTATAACATGCAGGAAACAATGTCATTCTTACTTTAGTATCATCTTCTCCCAATGATGAGACTGTGTGGGGATTTATCCAAATTTTTGGATATCAATGAAATAGTTACGATAGTGTTTGGCATTTTCTTTCCTATATTTAAATTTATTTCCCTCCTTTCAACATTAAGCCAAGATTATTTGTATCCATAATAGGTTCCTTTTAGGATTCTATGACATCTCAGTATCATGCATTCGACATAGATACCTTCCACATAACTTCAATTTATCTATAATATATTCTAAAGTCTGACCTTGATCACAACTAATAACATTTGTAGTGAATGTATTAAGTAAAAAGTTTTTAATGCTAGGTTCATTCATACCTAGAGTTAAAATTCAACTGTGATTGAAATCACTTAGAGATATATTAGATAGACATCCTTCCTTGCAACAAGGTTTTTTCTCAACTTCAAAAAAAAATTGTTCTCTTGTTTTTTCATCATTTTCCCTTTCCTTTGGTGTGCTAGATGGAGTAGAATTTACCTTTTTGTGTTTGTAGGCATTGTAATTTCTTTTTATCAAGTTGTTATTACTACTACATATAAATGATTCATATGAATTTGGGTATACCAGTTGAGGAAATGGATATTCAAATGCACTCCATATTAAATGTATCCTATGAGTCACTTCTCATGATGTTTTAAATGCCATCACCCTGTTATCCTGTAAAATTGATGAGGAAAATTTTATAGGTAACCATACCAAATTTTCTCCTGGTCCCTCGTCGGGACCCCTTTACATTCGAAACGCGTTACAAAATCCCTTTCCAGGAAATCTAGTTCTCCAAACTTAGCCATTTTTGATACCTTTTGGCTGGTGCACCTTTTATCTGTGTTACATAGAGTAAATCTACATCCCCTTCATTTCCTTTGGTGCACCGTTTGACGTGTCGACACATGTTTTGGTGCACCTTCCCGTGATGCGCCATTCTTGCGTGTGCCAAGGCACATGTGCCTTCATTTTAACACATAAATTTTTGCGCCGTGTTTTGGTGCACCAAAGGGCGCAAGGAATGAAGTGTTGACAGTCTTAAAATTGTGCCAAAGGTGCAAGTATTCCCATGTTGACACGCGTTTATCCGCACCAAAGGGCGCACCGTTTGATGTGTCGACACATGTTTTGGTGCGCCTCTTGAAAAAGTGGTTGGCGCATTTATTACACCTTTGGCTATATATAGGTGCATCCGCCCTGTCACTTTCACAATTGAAAACACGTGATAACTTTATTCATCTACACTTTTCAAAGCACGCTTTGTCCTCCTTATATCGCATTTGTGGACCCGTTTCACCTCTCACATACTATATATATTCCGGGTAGGTGGTTCTTACTCCTCCTATGTTTTGTTTTGATTATTTGTATGGTAGGAGGCAATGGATTTGTAACCCCCCATTTTTATGTTCTTGTTGTCTTTCTCCCCCAAGCTCTTCCTCCTCTTTCCAGATCTGCTGGTAAGGAGGGTTCTGCCTCAAAAATCACTGGACCTCCTTGCTATGCCCCGTTATCCATCTAAAAAACCATGTAAAAGAGACCTGAAAGATCACGAGCCTGTCAGGAAAGAGAAAACTTGAAAGATTAGTTTAAAATTGTGCTTTTTCCTCTTGGTGCATTCGCCACACCTGTTACATAAAATACAGTCGCGCCAAGAAGGCGCACTGATCCCGCTTGCAACATGAAAATTACCCGCGCCATGTGAAACCGAGTAAATCCTAAACAATAGCATAGGTGCATCCCCTCTTACAGCAGCACAATGTCATACAAGCCTTCCCTGCACTATGTCAAGTTCCCCTTTTGTGCACATAAAGCCTATGTTACACACATCAAACCTGCGCCCTTTAGCGCACCAAAGTTCCATGTAATAGGAAAATTATCTACGCCCAACATAAAACACATATGAATGGTGCACGAATACTTTTGCTTACAATAACAAAATGTCATGTGCAGCATCCTTATGCCCTGCACCCTTTGGCGCTAATTTGTTCCTTATAACACACTTCTTCTCTGCGCCATACTATTAACCCTGTAGCCTGTAGTGTTCATGTACCCTGTGCCCTGAGGCTTTTAAATTGTTAGCTCCTCATTTTGTAATACTCTAATGGAAGATGTAACAACTAACATGGCTCTTATGTGTTGGGTTTTGCTTCTTCTTGTAGATCAGAAACTGAACTCAGATCCACATATGTCTACATCAAGCAAGAGACCGACCAAATCAAAGGGCAAAGCTAAGCTTATAGAGGAAGAGATGAAGTAGAAGTATCAGAGGGTCAGAATGCCCGAGTCCCAGGTACAATGTGACCTGGATATAAGAGACTCTGAGCTCGGTCACGTTGACATGGAAGATTTCTGGGCCAGAACTAGGAGAGTCATGGGGAGTCCTTGGATGGAAAAACTAGTAGGTAGTGGCCTGCATTTTGCTAGGGGGATCCCCGTCAGTGCAGTGAACAATGAATTCATGATGGTAGTGGCCTGCTGCTACAACAAAGACACGAGGTGTGTCCAAAATGAGAAGGGTGAAGTCATGATCAACCTTACCGCCCGAGCACTTCGAAATCATGCTTGGCATCCCTCACCACTAGCATTTCGTGGCCATGAGCCAAGAGGACTGCATTAAGGCATGGGAGGATAATGAAGACCAGTGCATGCAGCTGATGAATGAAGTGTATTTAAAGAACAAAAAGGTGGTAACTAGATCGCCACAGGTTATTCACCATAGTGATTTCTCTGAGGAATTAAGTGATACCATCACATTCCTAAGCAAAGTGTTTGGGCTTTCTAAAGCCCATTATTTTCATAAATGGATGCTCAGGTACTTTGAAAATATGAAAAGAACATACCGGATGAACGCTTTGAGTGGGCGGAGATCATAAGCGGCACCATATCCAAGAAGCTCCAACATAACTCACCACAATGGGGAGGTTCTACATGAACTCCTACGTAGTTTATCTTTGTAGCCTAGAAAAGGGATTATCCAAAGATTGAGCCGATGCGGGGTTTGGCCCTAGGTGAGAATATATAAGTACTACCCGAGAGATGAAGCTAGAGAATAGCATCCCACAAGCCTCCACTCTCTCAATACAATACCCAGATCCATTTGGATCTATGCTCAACAAACTCTACAAAATTCACACCCAAATTCAAAACACATATGCAATACATTTGCTTGTATATGTATCATAGGCATAAGACCATATAAATAGACAATTGCTTAAGCAGTTTGATATAAAACCGTGGGTATCAAAACCATGGGTAAAAAACCGTTGGTATCAAAACAATGCGTACCGAAAAACCATGGGCCCAAAAATAGCCCATAACGATTACCCATTACCCATAGGTTAATAAACCACCTATGAAAATTTGCTTGAGGGCTTCACCCCGAACCCCCTTGACCCGCTCACCGGTGATTAGGACCACTGTAAAAATACCCGAGTGTAACACATACCACACTCTAACATGAAAATAGGCTGCACAAACATAACAATTTGGTATTTTAATTTGATCTCATTTCCATATTTTTCTTGGACTCCATGCCTAGATGACACTATCTATATCAATATATAATGTGTCCCTTGATTTTTGCCACCATTTCCTTTTTTAAGCATTCCTAGTACCTTTATTTTTGTGTATTGTGTTTTCCTGTGGGTTCCTACCAGCGTGCCCTTATATTTTTGGCATTTTTGTTAACATCTTGTATTAATTTTAGTTATGCCTTGCCCATCCATATAGGTTCATTATCTTCAGATGGTCTTACTAGTATCATTTGATCAACATTCACATCCACTACTGGGTTGAATTCCTCTCGAGGTCTATCAAAAATAGGCCCAACATATATATCCTTATTTGAAAGGAAATTTTGAATATAGTAGCTATCCAAGTCAAGAAATGGTGCACCCACTATCTGATCATACATTGCACTATCCTAAAATTTTTTGGGCCAAAAACAATCTCTCCTCATGATGCTAAAATTGACAAAGGGATTCTTTAGGGCATGTCAAACATTTTTCCAATCAGTAATCTTCAGAACTCAGTATGTTTCTCCACCATAAGTTGAACTCTTTTCCCAGTATGTGATATATGTATGAATGCCTCTTTTCATGTTTTCCATCTCTCTTAGTTCTTTGAAGGGTGCCAATGGAGGATCCCCTTCAGGGAAGAAATGGTTCCCATCATTTTTTTAAGATCTTAATTGAGTGTTACCAATCAAAATCCATGATTGATGCTTTGAAATTTATGACTGTAATGTTTTCTATGACATGGAATTTAAACATCTTTGGTTTGTTGATACCCATGATCTTGTGGTTACCATCTAGAAGGTGTGGTTCCACAAAGGCCTTAAAGTCATAGAATTCCTCGATAAGGTACGAAGTGAAAATGTTGGACTCCTCTTAGCATGTTTCATAAGTTTCCATCATTTGTGGCAAAGAGAATGTATCCAATTCACACAATGTTGTTGATAATCGGTTGAATGTCCCATCTATGTCTTCATGCATGTGACCCACTTTGAAGAAACTCACATGCACTTGTGTTTGAAAACCCTTCTAGCTATCAACATTGATTCAAACACAAAGAATGTGTGATTTTTTTTTCACTTGCAACATTATCTACTTATAAGTAGAGAATTGGTTGTTGTTTTCTAAATGAACTTGAATATATCCTTACAATATTAGTTATATGAGCACCATCATTTTTCCATTTGTATTCCTTGCAATTGTCATATGCATCATTTTGCAACAATGCATCATGTAATGGGTATTTTGATGTCCCACTACTATATAAGAAAACACCATACTAATATGTAATTGGTTCTTCTAGCTTATGTATACATAGTGTCAATGATGTTATTGTGAAGTTTACTCCTCGTTCAATAAAAGGTAGAAAAAGTGCCTAAAACCCCGTTTTGTGCCCATGTGTTAGATTACCGATCAAGGTGATAAGGAGATTAATAGCATTGCTTCTTGATTTTACTTTTTGTCCTTCCTTGGTATTGCAATTTTTAGCTTGTCCATTTTGTCATGCACAATTCTCAAATAGCTATTAGGATTTTGTTTTGATTGCACTCTATGTGTATATTAAGTTACATGAAAAAGGTTAATGTAACCATTGTGTTATTTCGGTATTGATCTATTTGTGCCAGTGTTTCTAGATATGAGGTCATTTTACATTTGTTCTTAAGCTCTCTGCACTTGCCACATTTAGCGAAGAAGTTGTTCTTGGTGATTGAAACATGGGAGAAATGTTCTTGCCATATTTTGCTAAGATTTTACTATGACATTGGAGGAAGGTCCAATAGTGAAAGGCCCTCATTACACTTTTTTAGTATGTAAGAAAAACTATAACATGCAGGAAACAATCTCATTATTACTTTAGTATCATCTTCTCCCAATGAATGAGACTGTGTGGGGATTTATCCAAATTTTGGATATCAATGAAATAGTTACGATAGTGTTTGGCATTTTCTTTCCTATATTTAAATTTATTTCCCTCCTTTCACCATTAATCCAAGATTATTTGTATCCATAATAGGTTCTTTTTAGGATTCTATGACATCTATACCATGCATTATGACATACATCCCTTCCACATAACTTCAATTTATCTATAATATGTTCTAAAGTTTGACCTTGATCACAACTAATAACATTTGTAGTGAATGTATTAAGTACAAATTTTTTAATGGTAGGTTCATTCATACCTAGAGTTAAATTCCAACTGTGATTGAAAGCACTTAGAGATATATTAGAGAGACATCCTTCCTTGCAACAAGGTTTTTCTCAACTTCAGAAAAAAATTGTTCTCTTGTTTTTCATCATTTTCCCTTTATAGGTAACCATACCAAATTTTGTCCTTCGGTCCCTCATCAGGGACCCCTTTACTCGATTCGAAACGCGTTACAAAATCCCTTTCCAGGAAATCTAGTTCTCCAAACTTAGCCATTTTTGATCCCTTTTGGCTGGCGCACCTTTTATCTATGTTACACAGAGTAAATCTACACCCCCTTCATTTCCTTTGGTGCACCCTTTGACGTGTCGACACATGTTTTGGTGCGCCTTCCCGTGATGCGCCATTCTTGCATGTGCGCCAAGGCGCATGTGCCTTCATGTTAACACATAAATTGTTGCGCGTGTTTTGGTGCACCAAAGGGCGCAAGGAATGAAGTGTTGATAGTCTTAAAATTGCGCCAAAGGCACAAGTATTCCCATGTTGACACGCATTTATCCACGCCAAAGGGCACACCGTTTGACATGTCGACACATGTTTTGGTGCGCCTCTTGAAAAGTGGTTGGCACATTTATTGCACCTTTGCCTATATATAGGTGCATCCGCCCTGTCACTTTCACAATTGAAAACACGTGATAACTTTATTCCTCTCGCACTTGTCAAAGACGCCTGCCCCTCTCATATCACATTTGTGGACCCCGTTTCACCTCTCACATACTATATATATTCCGGTAGGTGGTTCTTACTCCTCCTATGTTTTGTTTTGATTATTTGTATGGTAGGAGGCAATGGATTTGTAACCCCCCTTTTTTTGTTCTTTCTTGTTGTCTTTCTCCCCCAAGCTCTTCCTCCTCTTTCCAGATCTGCTGGTAAGGAGGGCTCTGCCTCAAAAATCACTGGACCTCCTTGTTGTGCCCCCTTCACCATCCAAAAACCCTGTAAAAGAGGCCTGAAAGATCACGAGCCTGTCAGGAAAGAGAAAACCTGAAAGATTAGTTTAAAACTATGCTTTTTCCTCTTGGTGCATTCGCCACGCTGTTACATAAAATACAGTCGCGCCAAGAAGGCGCACTGATCCCACTTGCAACATGAAAATTACCCATCGCCATGTGAAACCAAGTAAATCCTAAACAATAGCAGTAGCATCCCCTCTACAAGAACAACACAATGTCATGCAAGCCTTCCCTGCACCGCGCCAAGTTCCCCTTTTGTGCACATAAAGCCTATGTTACACACATTAAAACCTATGCCCTTCAAGCACCAAAGTTCCATGTAACATGTAAATGAAAATATATGCGCCATTATCACATCGTCCCCTGCAACATGAAAATTATCTGTGCCCAACATAAAACACATATGAATGGCGCAGGCACACTTCTGCTTACAATAACAAAAATGTCATGTGCAACATCCTTGCGCCCTGCGCCCTTTGGCACTAATTTGTTCCTTGTAACACCCTTCTTCTGTGCGCCATACTATTAACCCTGCACAACTTGTAGTGTTCATGCGCCCTGCGCCCTGAGGCCTTTAAATTGTTAACTCCTCATTCTGTAATACTCTAATGGAAGATCTAACAGCTAACATGGCTCTTCTGTTGGGTTTCGCTTCTTCTTCTTGTAGATCAGCAACTGAACTCAGATCCACATATGTCTACATCAAGCAAGAGACCGACCAAATCAAAGGGCAAAGCTAAGCTTACAGAGGAAGAGATGAAGTACAAGTATCAGAGGGTCAGAATGCCCGAGTCCCAGGTAGAATGTGACCTGGATATAAGAGACTCTGAGCTCGGTCACATTGACATGGAAGATTTCTGGGCCAGAACTAGGAGAGTCACGGGAGTCCTTGGATGGACAAACTAGTAGGTAGTGGCCTGCATTTTGCTGGGGGGATCCCCATCAGTGTAGTGAACAATGAATTCATGATGGTAGTGGCCCGTTGCTACAACAAAGACACGAGGTGTGTCCAAAATGAGAAGGGTGAAGTCATGATCAACCTTACCACCCAGCACTTCAAATCATGCTTGGCATCCCTCACCACCGGCATTTCATGGCCATGAGCCAAGAGGACTGCATTAAGGCATGGGAGGATAATGAAGACCAGTGCATGCAGCTGATGAATGAAGTGTATTTAAAGAACAAGAAGGTGGTAACCAGATGGCCACAGGTTATTCACCGTAGTGATTTCTCCGAGGAATTAAGTGATACCATCACATTCCTAAGTAGAGTGTTTGGGCTTTCTGACGCCCATTACTTTCACAAATGGATGCTCAGGTACTTTGAAACTATGAACAAGAACGTACTAGATCAACGCTTCGAGTGGGCGGAGATCATAAGCAGCACCATATCCAAGCAGCTCCAACAACTCACCACAACGGGAGGTTCTACATGAACTCCTACGTAGTTTATGCTACAGCCTCGAAAGGGATTATCCAGCATTGAGCCGATGCGGGGTTTGGCCCCAAGTGAGAATATATGAGTACTACCCAGAGCTGAAGCTAGAGAATAACATCCCACAGTTTACCAAGATTAACAATGATGCTTTCTTCTACAACGTCATCTACCTTTTGAGGCCCAACATGACTCACGGTCAAATGACCAAGAGCATTGTCACAGCAACGGAGAAGTGGGGGGCCTTATTCACACAATTTCCCACCTTCACCTATCTCAGGGTAGCTAACTTCCTGGGTGAGCCCACCAAATTGCCAAGATATGCCGGTCCCAAGCTGATCCTATGTTGAGCTATCCAGATAGCTCGTAACATACCACGAGAAGTGCCTGAAGAGAAAGAAGGGTGGAACTCCTTTCCCCTTACAGTGGGTAGATACACATGCATCTCTCACCACAAAGCCTAGGAAATGGTTACCAAGCTAGAACTACTCAATCTGAAGCACAACTTCCCGGCGAGGCCCACTTTTGATCCAAGGAATTACCTTCCCAAGGAAAAACTCGATCCAATCCACATTCCATAGATCGAGGACATTTATATCGACCTGTATCATGAGGTCGAGCTCAGAAGAAAGGACCATTCTCACCTGGCCCTGGCAGAGATCATTCAGTATGGCGTGGCCATTGTCCCAAAAGGTTATCAAACTACCGATCAAGAAGTTGATCAGGTGTATCTTGACACGGATGGGGACAACTGGCCATTTACTACAATCGACAGAACCAAAGCGCCCCAGACCATTGAAGATAGGGTCAAAGAAACTCATGGCGGATAAAACACTGGTGCAGGATGAATGGCCTCATCTACCTCGGGGTAGATTTCACTACGTCCCCATTGGGCAATGCACCTGCCAGCCAAAGCATCTACCAAAGGGTCAAAGGCAAAGATAAAGAGGGAGAACCAAGCTCTGCTCAAGAAGGAGCTCCTGAGAGTCCCCTTCCACCACACAAGAACAAGTTGTGAGTCTATTATCTCCAGAGAAAGAAGTGGCCGAAGATGTTCCGATGGGCACATCCACTCAGGATGTTGCCACTACTACAACTACTGAGGTCCCTTCTGTCCCTTCTCCCTCTCCTCCTTCTCCTCCTCATGTGACCCAAGTGACCATTCCTTTGGTCGTATCCTCTCCCCCATCTTCTACTTGTTCCCCCTCCTCATCATCCATCTTCTCTTCTCTCACGAGTTGTCCCCCACCATTTCTTCTCTCATCTCTCAGCTCCCTTCCTTTCCCATGTCTTCCTCCCCTGCAGTGTCCCTTCCCCCTGTGAGCACTTTCTCGGCCTCCCTCTCGATGCCGCCACCAAGTGTCTCTACGCACTTTCCCTCCACTACTGCAGCTGCCCCCTCTTCCACTTCTGGTCCCACTCCCATAAGTCCAGCATGGATCTCCCAGCATCTGAGCCAACAAAAGAGGAAAGTTCCTATCACACCGATGGACTTCTCCATCATCCCAGCAAAGGGGGCTAAGAAGCAAAATCCTATAACCCGCTTCTCTCAGAGTGCATCGGAGAAAGAGTAATGGAGATTGCATATCCCAATCCTTTAAAGGATAAAAAGGATCTGTCTCCGATAGATTATATAGTGACCCAAGTCACAATGGGAACATCTTCTGAAAGCCTTCAAGGAGAGGCCCTATCTGCAGTCGATGCCCTTTGCAAGAAGCTCCAGAAGCAAAGGAAGAAAAGAGGCTATTAAAGGAGAAAATAAACATCTTCTCCACGCCTTGCAGAAAATGGGCAGTGCACCTCCTACAACTCCACCACCAAACTCCCGAGCCCCGAGCCAGATAAGATAAATGAATACGCCAAAATCAGCTGAGCAAGGTATGGCAGTATCCACCTGAGAGACCAAATCCTCAAGGAAAGTGAGGGAGTAATCATCAAGTTCACCGAGTTGTATCAGAACATCAATCAGTGAACAAGGCACTCCAGTGATTGCGGGACCCATCTCCGAAGAGTTGGACCATGCTAGGCTACAGCATGAGACCTTCCAGAAAATGCTCGACTGTTCAGAAAGATCTGGTCAAGTTCGGCATCTTCAATCACCCCAGAGCGCCCAACAAAATCCTTTCTACTTTGGACTACCAGGTCGATCAGTTGGAGTTTGTCCTCGAAAAGATAGATAAAGTCAAAGAGGAAGCCTTGGAGGCTATGCACCAGATGGAGCAAATCATCCTGAGAATGTCCCTAGGCCTGCTCACTCCTTCTTTCACCCTGAGGAAGGCAGACCAAACTATTCGGATCTTTAAGGAGATCATCTCACAAGGGTTAGGGCCAGAAGCCACTTTCGACACCGAATGCATCAACAACCTTCTGGCCTGTCGTGACTTTATAGGGTACCTGATAGAGGTGGGAAATGAATATTCCAAGCTCCTAGAAAGGCTCGTGGATGAATGTGAAACTTGTGAAGTTATCAGTGATCACCACAAGGATCCTGCTCAAGATCAACTTCAGCCCATGATCAGCAAGTTCATGGAATATCGGGCCCAGTTTAACATCACTTCTCCCGAGCAACAGCAGAAGCAAGACACTCCCTTTCAGCCGTGAGATGATGATGAATAGTCTCCTTCCTCTCGATCTTCTTTTTGTAAATATCTAAGAGTATGTTGGCACAAATGATGACATCATCCATGTTGCACCATGGGATGATGTCATCCACCAAGTTGCCAAAAGTCAACAATTGACTTTTAGATATTTTGTAGATATTTGTAAATTAGTTGTTGGTTTCTTTTTGCCTTCTTTCTTCTCCTTCTTCTATATATACTTGAATACTTGTTGTATTCAAGGGATGGATACTTTTCAGATGAAAAATAGAAGTAAGAAGAAAAGACTTTGAGCTTTTTGTAACAGAAGGAAATATTAATACAATATTTAGACTTTGTGCTGAATACCTGTGTTATACATCAGAGCTTTCTTATGTTAGATCTGTATGTTTGTTCTGTTGAATCTACTTCTACTTTATTGTCATTTATTCATCAGTATTGCTTTGTTCGTCTATGCGAGTAAGTTCGGCTCTGTTTACTACCAGCCCAAAACATAGACCCTCCGACCTTTCTAGCTTTGGAATTCATTTCTTTTCTCCCTTCAGATCTTTCCTATCTCCCCACCTCACTTCTTCCCCTTCTTCTTATAGTTGGAAATACCTCTACTGGGATGAGATCCTAAAACCCCAAAGGTAGAATATTGTGAGACTTGCATAGATTCCTGCTGGTAGAATAGCAATAAACCAGTTTCACTTTGCTGACTCAAAGAGGGGCTATGCCCTGCACACTGTTGGCTCATCTATCCATAGATCTATCCACCCGATATATTTTCGACCAACATTTTTTGGTGACTCCACTGGGATCGAACAGATCTAACAGATCTATGATAGTGGTATGTTAGAAAATCAGTGAAAATCAAAAAATCACTACCTGTTTGCAAACTTTTAAACTTTTGTTCAAAATCCAAAATTTTTTTGCAAAAGTGACCCAAACTGAAAAATTTTCTTCAGAGGTCCATAGATCTGGGCTAGTTAGAGATCTTTAGTTCACTGAGTTTTTACAAAAATCTATTTTTCCGTAGATCTGAGTTTTGACAGTTTACCAAAATTTTCAAACTCTTTAAAAAGTCAACTCTAGATCTGAAAATCAGCTTACTAAGCTTTACCATCATTTTATCCTCGTTGATCTTTGTCATTAAAACCGCAATCGGTTGTTAAAAGAGGGATAAAATTAAATATTTAGAAAAGTACATGCTGCTGATTTTTGTTAGAAAATTCAGAAAATCAGCAAGTACAACCAAAAAGAGTTTTAGGATTTGCTCCAAAATATTGCAGATCTGGAAGGTACACTGGCAGGTGAACCATTTACTCAGTAGCAGAGAGCTCATGGAGAAGTTGATCCTACTTTCGATCTACTTCAAAGGCACAACTTCAGTGTTACACCAGCACACTTCTCATCGCTAAGCTCAGCTTGACCGGTCATCCAGGAGTGTCTCACCTCCACGAAGGAAGCACCTCTCACAAGGTGCATCCACATCACTTTGCAGTGCTTTGTTGCTCAGTGGGACCATCCTCCCAAACGCGCTCCTCTTTTCCAAGTTGCTTCAAATGGCAAAGTACCATGGGGAAATGCTATGGGCCCTCTGGCTTTACCACATCCTGTTCACGCGCTCCCACACGGAAACCGAAAGAATTTTCCTAAATTTGATGGGAGCAGGAACCAAAGCACAGATTCACACATATCCGCATTCATCATGTCATGCAGTATCCTGGATGTGACCCATGAAGATGTGTCAGTTCACCTCTTTCTAGAAACCTTACAAGGACCCGCAATGCAGAATGGTTTCAGCATTTTCCGGCCGGATCTATTACTAGTTGGGCCACCTTACGGACTGCATTCGAAGAAAGGTATAAGCCTTCTGAGGACGCATTCACGTTACTATCAAAGATCACTCACCTTAAAGAAGGAGGTCAATGAAACCATGCATGATTTCATCACCCGTTTCAACTCACTAATCAATCGAGTTCCACCTACCATGCTCCCAACGCCAGAAAATCAGAAGTGTTTCTTCGTGAACGCCATGAGCTCAAAAGTAAGTTTCTTACTCTTGCAAGAACAAGTCACTACTCTAGTTCTCGCCCAAGCTGCTGCCATATGGATTGAAGATAATTTGCTTATATCTAGTGAATTAAAGCGAGAGCCATCCAAGCCAAAGTTTCAGCTCCTTCTCCCGCCACTTCATCCGATCCGGCATTCCAAAAGATGGCAAATGACTTGCTCACATTAAAAAAGCAGCTAGCTCAGTCTTCTCCCGGCTCTTCATACCGGGATATTCCACGAGGAGCTTTACTTCTAACAACATCTCACAAAGGCCCCGCCTACCCAGCTACTCCACGGTTGGCACTCGAGGCCCCTCCGGTCAATGCTTTAGCTAAATCAAGAAGAGGAGAAAAATTATGAAGAACCTTCATCGCCAGGTGAAGATGATCAAGATGTCGGTGAACCGACTGGTGACTCTACTATCGGGTATATGGAATTTGATGAGGAAGAATCTGATGAAGAGAGGGTACCCAAGGATATGCAAGTGACAGTCATATGTTGTTTTTACCCACTCGCAAGAAAAAGAAGCGTAGAAATGGCTACCAATACACAGAAAGTGAAGGCCGTGTCACACACGCCTCCAACCATCGCTAAACGAGGTAGTCCCCTTCCTGCTCAACCTGTTATTAAGTCTTTTTCAAAAAGATCTTTTTCCCCTATCTCCCCCGAATCAGCCCTCTCATATTCCTATCAAGGCCAGTAATCCTACCCTACCATTGCGAAATGAGGGACTCATTCCTTCATCAACGCAACCCTTGGCCGTTTGATATAATTGATCATGCTAAAAAGACCAAAATCCAGATGTCTGAGGCCAAATATCTTCAGTCAAATCCCGAGCAGCTTGTAAGGTTGACCAAATACATCCAAAGCCAAGCTGTCATAACTACTCAGGTTTCCCCAAAAGGAATCCTTTCTACTCCTCCTCCATCTCGCATAAATGTTGCCTCAACATCTGCGTCAGGAAAGATAGAACCTTTCTATCTCTCCCTCCTAATCAATGGCCACAAACTAAGCAACTGCATAATTGATTCTGGGGCTTCCGATAACGTCATGCCAGAAAAAGTCGCCCATGCTCTGGGCCTCACCCTTACCAAGCCTTTTGGTAGATGTTATTCCTTGGAAACCAAACAGTTCCATTGATTGGTCAAATCAAGGATGCTTAGTTCACATTTGCAGCGTTCCCAGAGAAAAGAGTAAAGATGACCATCCTCGTTGCTGATATTCCAACAGCATATGGAATTCTACTAGGAAGGAGCTTTTGCAGTGAAGTTGAGGGGAGATTCATATGGATTGGTCTAAGGCTAGAATCCCCATCAAAGGTATAATGCAAACATTGGAGCCAGAATCACAAAAGAAGTACTTGGTTACTAACTCCGATGACCCCAAAGCCCAAATTCTCTTCGAATCATCAGGGATGGGAAACTATTTCTTGTCTACCGAGTCTGACAAAATGGATGTCCTCATCCAAGCAGAGGATCTTAACAAGATCTAGACTTTGCAGTTTGATGGCAATTGCACGACTAGTGGGTGCGGCGCTGGAGCCGTGCTAATATCTCCCAAGAGGAGATTATTCCTCTCTCTTTCAAGTTGCAATTTTTCAACACGAATAATACTGCTGAGTATGAATCTTTGCTACTTGGCATGCAAGCCACAAAGGAAAGAGGAATCAAGAATCTAAAAGTACAGGGTGATGCAGAGCTGGTCATAAATCAAGTTAAAAGGATATACCAAGTGAAGAATGAAAGGCTCAGACATTACCGCAACGCGGTATGGGACAACATTGAGGAGTTTGATGCTTTTTCAATAAAATCCATCCCAAGAGCTCAGAATGACATGGCCGACTCATTAGCCATCTCAGCATCCCTCATGCTCCTCACCTGTGCTTGAAAATGACACACCTATACCATTGAGGTAGTTTTCCACCCAAGCGTGCCGGACAATTCTCAGCACTGGTAGGTATTCAATGATGACAATCAACTTATTGCCTTCCTAGAAAAGGTAGAGAATTTCAGTGAGCTTCATTTTGAAGGATCCACTTCTACATGCCATGAATCTATTACTGATCAAGATGGTGATTCAAAAGGAAGTGATGGCATATGTCAGCTCAAAGGAAATAAAATCCCGAAAGGTTTGGTTTCCCTAGAGCGGTTGTTCGACAGGCATGATCGTTTTGTCAAGAAGAAAAGGTGAGATGATCCTAACTCCTCCCTAGAAACCGAACCGGTTAATTTAGGTTCGGTAGAACATCCATAGTTTGTGAACATTGGAAAATGTTGCACACCCGAAGAGAAGTGAAATTCGTCAAGTTGCTGAAGAAATACATGGATGTATTGGCATGGTCCTATGCCGATCTAAAGTCTTTCAAGCCAAAGGACGTCCAACATGACATCCCATTGAAAGAGGATGTCAAACCCTTTCGCCAGAAGCAGAGACACTACAATCCTAAGATCTCAGGTACTATCCAGGCTGAAATTCAGAAAATGCTGGATGCAAGGATCATTTTTCCTATCCATCACAGTACCTGGGTGGCAAACATTGTGCCAGTACGCAAGAAGAATGGTGAGATACGCATATGCGTAGATTTTCGTAACTTGAATCAAGCCTCCTTGAAGGACAACTACCCCTTCCCATAATGGATCAGGTTCTTAAGCAAGTGACTGGATCAGAAATGTTGTCCATGCTTGATGGTTTTTCAGGCTACAATCAGATTGAAGTCTCACCAAAGACCAATTCAAAATAACATTCACTACCCCTTGGGGTACATTCACTTACAACAGGATGCCTTTTGGTCTGACCAATGCCGGCGCCACTTTTCAATGGGCCATGGACTTTGCATTCAAAGGAATGATGGGAAAAGTCATCGTAGTTTACTTGGATGACTTAACTATGTTCTCTAAATAGCGGAATGATCATTGCGATCATTTGGAGCAAGTATTGATTAGATGCCGAGAGCATGGGATCTCCCTGAATCCAAAAAAGTCCATTTTTGGAGTCACGAGGGAAAGTTACTAGGACACATTGTAAGCAAGGAAGGGATGAAGATAGATGCCGAAAGGGTTAAGGCTATTCAGAGCCTTACTTTACCCACAAGCAAAACCATTCACTCTTTCTTCAGAAAAGTGAATTTTCTCAGCGCTTTGTCCCCGACTTTGCTGAAAAGACTCGCCACATATCAAACATGATGAAAGGATCACCAACTTTCCGATGGAGCGAAGAAGGAAAGAAGTCATTCGAAGATATAAAAGCCTCCGTCGCTCACGCACCAGTCCTGGTATGTCCCGATTTCTCCAAAGATTTTATCATGTATAGCTATGCATCCGAGCATACTGTATCGGCTATCTTAATGCAAAAGAATTCTGAAGATGTTGAATCCCCGATTGCATTCATGAGCTCTCCTCTCAAGCCTCACGAATTAAAGATGTCCCAGTTGGAAAAGCATGCCTTCACCATGGTCAAAGCAGTCAAGAACTTCAGGTATTACATTCTAAATTCTCATACAATGGTACTGGTCCCTGACACGGCAGTCAAGTCCATCCTAACTCAACAGGAGTTAGGGAGTTTGTGAGGAAATTGGATTGCAAAAGTCCAAGAGTATGATCTCGATATAAAACCGACTAAGTTGGTAAGAGGCAAGGGCCTTTGTCAGCTCATGGCTGAAAACCGAGGTTCAGAAGACCCTGACGGAAAAGATGATTGCGCCGATGGAGCACAAAGCCAACTGGAGAAAGCCGATTCACTACCCATGGTTCTATTTGTCACAACCAGTGATGAATGGTATTCTGATATTGCTTTCTTTCTCACTTATGGTGAATGCCCAACCCATCTAACTACAAAGGAGAAGCATGCTATAAAGCTCAGAGCAGCCAGATATGTCATCTGGGATGACGGTCTATACAAACGTGGAATAGATGGCATCTTCTTGCGATGTGTTGACAAACCACAACAGATAAAGCTACTTGGAGAGTTTTCATGATTCAGCCTGTGGTGGTCACTTCTCCTCTTCCGTGATGGCACACAAGATCATCCGGCTAGGTACTATTGGCCAACACTTTTCCAAGATACAACCACTTGGGTAGCAAAGTGTGAGCCTTGCCAACAATTTGTTGGTAAGCCAAAATTGGCTGCTTTTCCCCTCAGGCCGGTCATCATTGATGAACCATTCAGTAAAGTGGGGAATCGATTTTATCGGTGCACTCAATCCCCAATCGAGTGCCGGACATAGTTATGTCCTGACAGCAATAGATTACTTCACGAAATGGGTGGAAGCCATACCTGTCAAACATGCCACTTCCGAGGTTGTTTGCAGTTTCATCAAAGAGAATATCATTGTCGTTCATGCCCAAACAAGATTGTTGCTGATAATGCTTCCAACTTCTCCTCACGAGAAGTTGTTGGTTTTTGCTATGAATACGGGATAACCTTGGCTCACGCCTCGATTATTACCCCCAAGGAAATGGTCAGGCAGAATCCAGTAATAAAAACCTAGTGGCCATCATACGAAAGCTAGTCGATAAGAATCAGCAAATGTGGCACAAGTCATTATATGACACTTTGTGGGCGGACCGCATTACTCCCAAGAGGTCTCTCGGTATGTCACCTTTTCAAGTGTTATATGGGACCGACGCCGAGCTTCCCATTTCTCAGAACTCCCTGCTCTCGCTTGGCACGAGCAATCAAAGATGAGACTTTCCAAAATTCCCTTGAAAAGAGGATCATGTATCTATCAGAGCTTGAAGAGAAAAGAATAAGAGTGGTCGACAGGATCACCGAACATCAGAATCAAGTCAAGAGACTGTTCGATAAAAAATAAGCAAAGAGAGTTCCAGGTGGGAGACCTCGTCCTTTTGTGGGACAAACGGAAAGAGCCAAAGGGCATGCACGGGAAATTTGATTCTCTATGGAGAGGGCCTTTCAAGATCAAATAGCTCAATGGAGAAAATAGCTTCTATCTCTCGTATCTGGATGGAACTGATCTCCCGCTTCCCTATAGTGGGCAGCACCTCAAAATATTTAGGAAGTAGAGCTTGCTCTCTTCTTTGTACAGTTCACTTTTGTTGTGTGTTTTCTTTTGTCGTGTGTTTTGCTTTCATCCTCACCCTTGTTTTTTACCTCTTACCCAATGGATAGGCACATGTTGATATGAGGTTCTCTACCCTTGAGTCTCACTCAAAGATAGTCCCCAGAAAGAGCCAGCTGTTATCCTGTAAAATTGACGAGGGAAATTTTATAGGTAACCATACCAAATTTTGTCCTGGTCCCTCGTCAGGGACCCTCTGCATTCGAACGTTGCAAAATCCCTTTCAGGAAATCTAGTTCTCTCGAACTTAGCCATTTTTGATCCTTTTGGCTGGGCGCACCTTTTATCTATGTTACATACAGAGTAAATCTGCGCCCCCTTCATTTCCTTTGGCACACCGTTTGACGTGTCACACATGTTTTGGTGCACCTTCCCGTGATGATGCCATTCTTGCATGCACCAAGGCACATGCACCTTCATGTTAACACATAAATTGTTGCACCATGTTTTGGTGCCAAAGGGCGCAAGGAATGAAGTGTTGACAGTCTTAAAATTGCACCAAAGGCGCAAGTATTCCCGTGTTGACACACATTTATCCATGCCAAAGGGCACACCGTTTTACGTGTCGACACATGTTTTGGTGCGCCTCTTGAAAAAGTGGTTGGTGCATTTATTGCACCTTTGCCTATATATAGGCACATCCACCCTGTCACTTTCACAATTGAAAACACGTGATAACTTTATTCCTCTACACCTTTCGCACACCTGTCCTCCTCGTGTCGCATTCGTGGACCCCATTTTTCCTCTCACATTCTATATATATTCTATGTAGGTGGTTCTTACTCCTCCTATGTTTTGTTTTGATTATTTGTATGGTAGGAGGCAATGGATTTGTAACCCCCCCCTTTTTGTTGTTCTTGTTGTCTTTCTCCCCCAAGCTCTTCCTCCTCTTTCCAGATCTAGCTGGTAAGGAGGGCTCTACCTCAAAAATCACTTGGATCTCCTTGCTTGTGTGCCCCCTTCACCATCCAAAACCCCGTAAAAGAGGCCTGAAAGATCACGAAACCCATCAGAAAGAGAAAAAAAACCTGAAAGATTAGTTTAAAACTGTGCTTTTTCCTCTTGGCACATTCACCACGCCTGTTACATAAAATACAGTCACGCCAAGAAGGCACACTGATCCCACTTGCAACATGAAAATTACCCGCGCCATGTGAAACCGAGTAAATCCTAAACAATAGCGCAGGCGCATCCCCTCTTACAAAGAAAGACAATGTCATCATGCCTTCCCTGCGCTGCCGCCAAAGTTCCCTTTTGCACATAAAGCCTATGTTACACACATCAACCCCGCGCCCTTTCGTGCACCAAAGTTCCATGTAACATGAAAATATATGCACCATCAAATGGCGTCCTCCCCCGTGCAACATGAAAATTATCTACACCTAGCATAAAACACATATGAATGGCGCAGGCGCACTTCTACTTACAATAAAAAAATGTCATGTGTAGCATCTCTCGCGCCTGCCCTTTAGTGCTAATTTGTTCCTCAGTAACACCCTTCTTCTATGCACCATACTATTAACCCTACGCAGCCTCATAGTGTTCATGCGCCCTGCACCCTGAGGCCTTTAAATTGTTAACTCCTCATTCTGTAATACTCTAATGGAAGATCTAACAGCTAACATGGCTCTTCTGCATTGGGTTTCACTTCTTCTTCTTACAGATCAGCAACTGAACTCAGATCCACATATGTCTACATCAAGCAAGAGACCAACCAAATCAAAGGGTAAAGCCAAGCTTACAGAGGAAGAGATGAAGTACAAGTATCAGAGGGTCAGAATGCCCGAGTCCTCAGGTAGAATGTGACCTGGATATAAGAGACTCTGAGCTCGGTCACATCGACATGGAAGATTTCTGGGCCAGAACTAGGAGAGTCACGGGAGTCCTTGGATGGACAAACTAGTAGGCAGTGGCCTGCATTTTGCTGGGGGATCCCCATCAGTGCAGTAAACAATGAATTCATGATGGTAGTGGCCCACTGCTACAACAAAGACACAAGGTGTGTCCAAAATGAGAAGGGTGAAGTCGTGATCAACCTTACTGCCTAACACTTTGAAATCATGCTTGGCATCCCTCACCACCGGCATTTCATGGCCGTGAGCCAAGAGGACTGCATTAAGGCATGGGAGGATAATGAAGACCAGTGCATGCAACTGATGAATGAAGTGTATTTAAAGAACAAGAAGGTGGTAACTAGATGGCCACAGGTTATTCACCGTAGTGATTTCTCCGAGGAACTAAGTGATACCATCACATTCCTAAGTAGAGTATTTGGGCTTTCTGACACCCATTACTTTCACAAATGGATGCTCAGGTACTTTGAAACTATGAACAAGAATGTACTAGATCAACGCTTCGAGTGGCGGAGATCATAAGCAACACCATATCCGAAGCAGCTCCAACAACTCACCACAACGGGGAGGTTCTACATGAACTCCTACGTAGTTTATGCTGCAGCCTCGGAAAGGGATTATCCAGCATTGAGCCGATGCGGGGTTTGGCCCTAGGTGAGAATATATGAGTACTACCTAGAGCTGAAGCTGGAGAATAACATCTCATGCAGTTTACCAAGATTAACGATGCTTTCTTCTACAATGTCGTCTACCTTTTGAGGCCCAACATGACTCACGGTCGAATGACCAAGAGCATTGTCACAGCAACGGAGAAGTGGGGGGCCTTATTCACACAATTTCCCACCTTCACCTATCTCAGGGCAGCTAACTTCCTGGGTGAGCCCACCAAATTGCTAAGATATGCCGGTCCCAAGCTGATCCTGTTGGAGCTATCCAGACAGCTCGTAACATACCACGAGAAGTGCCTGAAGAGAAAGAAGGGTGGAACTCCTTTCCCCCTTATAGTGGGGAGATACACATGCATCTCTCACCACAAAGCCCGGGAAATGGTTTCCGACCTGAGCTAGAACTCAATCTAAGCACAACTTCTAATTTCTAGGTGAGGCCCACTTTTGATCCAAGGAATTACCTTCCCAAGGCAAAACTTGATCCAATTCACATTCCACAGATCGAGGACATTTATATCGACCTGTATCATGAGGTCGAGCTCAGAAGAAAGGACCATTCTCGCCTGGCCCTGGCAGAGATCATTCAGTATGGCGTGGCCATTGTCCCAAAAGGTTATCAAACTACCGATCAAGAAGTTGATCAGGTGTATCTTGACACGGATGGGGACAACTAGCCATTTTCTACAAATCGATGTAACCAAAAAGCACCCTGCACTATCAAGATAGGGTCAAAGAAACTCATGCGCATGAGAACACGGTGCAGATGAATGGCCTCATCTACCTCGGGGTAGATTTCACTACGTCCCCATTGGGCAACGCACCTGCTAGGCCAAAGCATCTACCAAAGGGTAAAGGCAAAGATAAAGAGGGAGAATCAAGCTCTACTCAAGAAGGAGCTCCTGAGAGTCCCCCTTCCACCGCACAAGAATAGGTTGTGAGTCTGTTATCTCCAGAGAAAGAAGTGGCCGAAGATGTTCCGATGGGCACATCCACTCAGGATGTTACCACTGCTACAACTGCTGAGGTCCCTTCTATCCCTTCTCCCTCTCCTCCTCCTCCTCATGTGACCCAAGTGACCATTCCTTTGGTCGTATCCTCTCCCCCATCTTCTACTGTTCCCCCCTCCTCGTCATCCATCTTCTCTTCTCTCATGGAGCTGTCCCCCACCATTTCTTCTCTCATCTCTCAGCTCCCTTCCTTTCCCACATCTTCCTCCCCTGCAGTGTCCCTTCCCCCTGTGAGCACTTTCTCGGCCTCCCTCTCGATGCCGCCACCAAGTGTCTCTACGCACTTTCCCTCCACTACTGCAGCTGCCCCCTCTTCCACTTCTGGTCCCACTCCCATAAGTCCAGCGTGGATCTCCCAACATCTGAGCCAAAAAAAGAGGAAAGTTCCTATCACACCGATGGACTTCTCCATCATCCCAACAAAGGGGGCTAAGAAGCAAAAGCCTATAACCCGCTTCTCTCAGAGTGCATCGGGAGAAAGAGTAATGGAGATTGCATATCCCAATCCTTTAAAGGATAAAAAGGATCTGTCTCCGATAGATTATACAGTGACCCAAGTCACAATGGGAACGTCTTCTAAAAGCCTTCAGGAGAGGCCCTATCTCATAGTCGATGCCCTTTGCAAGAAGCTCCAGGAAGCAAAGGAAGAAAAGAGGCTATTAAAGGAGCAAAATAAACATCTTCTCCACGCCTTGCAGAAAATGGGCAGTGCACCTCCTACAACTACCACCAAAACTCCTGAGCCCCTGAGCCAGGATAAGATAAATGAATACACCAAAATCGGTGAGCAAGGTATGGCAGTATCCACCTGGAGAGACCAAATCCTCAAGGAAAGTGAGGGAGTAATCGTCAAGTTCACCGAGTTGTATCAGAACATCAATCGTGGAACAAGGCACTCCAGGTGATTATGGGACCCATCTCCGAAGAGTTGGACCATGCTAGGCTATAGCATGAGACCTTCCAGAAAATGCTCGACTGTTCAGTTGAAGATCTGGTCAAGTTCGACATCTTCAATCACCCCAGAGCACCCAACAAAATCCTTTCTACTTTGGACTACTGGGTCGATCAGTTGGAGTTTGTCCTCGAAAAGATAGATAAAGTCAAAGAGGAAGCCTTGGAGGCTATGCACCAGATGGAGCAAATCATCCTGAGAATGTCCCCAGGCCTGCTCACTCCTTCTTTCACCCTGAGGAAGGTAGACCAAACTATTCGATCTTTAAGGAGATCGTCTCGCAAGGGTTAGGGCCAGAAGCCACTTTCGACACCGAATGCATCAACAACCTTCTAGCCTATCGTGACTTTATAGGGTACCTGATAGAGGTGGGAAATGAATATTCCAAGCTCCCAGAAAGGCTCGTGGATGAACATGAAACTTGTGAAGTTATCAGTGATCACCACAAGGATCCTACCCAGATCAACTTCAGCCCATGATCAGCAAGTTCATGGAATATCGGGCCCAGTTTAACATCACTTCTCCCGAGCAACAATAGAAGCAAGACACCCCTTTTCGCCACGAGATGATGATGAATAGTCTCCTTCCTCTCGATCTTCTTTTTGTAAATATCTAAGAGTATGTTGGCACAAATGATGACATCATCCATGTTGCACCATGGGATGATGTCATCCACCAAGTTGCCAAAAGTCAACAAATGACTTTTAGATATTTTGTAGATATTTTGTAATTAGTGGTTGGTTTGCTTTTGCCTTCTTTCCTTCTCTTCTTCTATAAATACTTGAATACTTGTTGTATTCAAGGTGTGGATACTTTTCAGATGAAAAATAGAAGTAAGAAGAAAAGACTTTGAGCTTTTTGTAACAGAAGGAAATATTAATACAATATTTAGACTTTGTGTTGAATACCTATGTTATACATCAGAGATTTCTTATGTTAGATCTGTATGTTTGTTCTGTTGAATCTACTTCTGCTTTATTGTCATTTATTCATCAAGTATTTCTTTGTTCATCTATGCGAGTAAGTTCGGCTCTGTTTACTACCAGCCCAAAACATAGACCCTCTGACCTTTCTACTTTGGAATTCATTTCTTTTCTCCCTTCAGATCTTTCCTATCTCCCCATCTCATTTCTTCCCCTTCTTCTTACAGTTGGAAACACCTCTACTAGGATGAGATCCTAAAACCCCGAAGGCAGAATATTGTGAGACTTGCATAGATTCCTACTGGTAGAATAGCAATAAGTATCCCTTGTTTTTGAATTTTTCCAATGTTTCACAATCATCAATTGTGTATGGTAGTCTCACTCTTCCATTGAATACAATACTTATTGTGAAAACGAATAAGCTATACCCCATGTCTCTATAATGGAGTGTATCTTTGGATGGATAAACTATTCCCGTAATAACTTTCACAACTTTGGATAGTAAATCCATATATGTGCTATCTTCAAAAATAGAGTTCATTTTCAACTGTATCCACAAATAAAAAGAGAAAATTAGTACTAAGGACACTTAAATATTTAACATTAGTATGGAGAATTGAAATAACAATGAGAAAATAAAAATATACATCTTATATGAACATCTTTAAAACCTCATTTTATCCAAATTTTTGAACGTATAGAAAATTGTATTACACCCTTAGATCCCACTACTGTGTGTATAGTTTTATCCGTAAAACACATAGTGTAGGGAAAAGGAGCCAATGGTCATGAATATTAATGTAGGATACTGTTAGAGTTACTTAACTATTAGATTTTTCTAAAAATACCCTTTAAAAGAGTAATATTTTCATAATGCACACATTTTATTTTTTTGCATTTAAATTTTGTTGAAAAAGTATTTCTAAGGGATTTAAAATATGTACTTTTCATTACAAATAAAATAAATATTGGCACTTGTGAATAGAATCACCTTTTGTGACAACTGATGTGTCACATTTTTATTAGCTTATTTGTACATGTGACTTAATTTTACTATTTTTATTGGATGCCTTTTTTAAAAAAATTAGTATAAAAGTTATAAACGTTGACTTCAATTTTTACAACTAATGGTACTATACTTTTCATTACCACTCACAATGATTGGCTTATGCACAATCATTGGCTTCTTTCTTGTATGGATTTTAAAAGTTGTATAACCTAACAATCGATGTGATGTAATTTTTTTTCATACATGCTAACATTCAAATATTGACTATAATGGGAGGCAAAATGTTGGTGATTGCACTTTAATGTGTAAGAGAGTACAATTACAAGTTGGAATAATTATACTTGGACTTTTCAATGATATCTCATCATAGTGCAAGAGAGTTGTGGCCTCGTACATCTATGAAGTGTGATCCCTCACACATCGAAGTGTGACCCCTAAAATTTTGAAGTGTGATCCCTTGTATGTCAAAGTACAGTCCCTCATACATTGAAGTGTTATCCCTTGCATGATGAAGTACAAGAATTTTCAAGATGAAGTGTGACATTTCGCACTTGGAATAGTGATCACTTACATATCGAAGGGCATATTTTCACCTGCCATTTTATTAAAAATAATTCTTGCCTAGCGGCCTCTTGGACTTAAATTTAGGGCCATTAATATTGTGTCAAAGTAAATCATTCATGTATTTAATTCTCTAATTGTATAGCTATGTTTATTTTATGGTATAGAGTTCAAGTTTAGTCTTTATTTGATTAACAATGGTGGTATATGTTACAATTCAATTATGTGTATTAATTATTTGTGAAAAAATTATATCTTATGTAATATTTTAACAATATAAGTTTATTTTTAATAATTTTGTATAATATTGAGTAGAAGTAACCCATGCTACGTAGTTTTTTATTAATAATTGTCAATATTAAAGACTTAATTTCAATTAAATATATGTATGTCAAATTTAAGTTTCAAACAATGTCAAATTTTAGTTTTCATACATTAAAAATTATGTTATAAAAATGTTACCTTAATTCTTTACAATAACAATTACACTTTTTGTAAGGTCAAATGTTACCTAATTAATATTGCACTTCCCTAAACATTAAATGGCCATTAAACCATATAATGTAAAATCCGCCACTTGAGAGTATTTTTTTATTTTTTCGCATCTTGTATTTAATGTTAAGTGGTACAATATTAAATTTTAATCCACACAAAATTTGTTAATGTCTATATTTTAATGCAATAAAATGGAAAACTATATACTCATTTCGAAGGTGAAAACACCAAAACAAGGAGCACATATACAAATGGGGGAAGAAAAGAGTTACAAAAATTAAAATAGGAAAAACATTGTTATTTTATTTTGAAGTATTTTATTTTACACACCCATTTTCACAATGATTGTAAATATTTGATTTGTTAGTAGGTTATTAACCAATTTTCAATTTTTCTCCACATGTTTTGATTAAGTGAATTTAGAGAGTGTAGGATCCCTTGTATATTTATTACTAGAAAATAAAAAAATTAAATTAATTTTAGATAAAAGATGGAGTAAATAATTTTTTCATTTGTGAAGGTCTATAACAAGAAATAAATTTGCGGGACATGGAAAAATCATCATTTTCCTTATTTTCACATTTTGAATCCCAAGTTCTCAAATAAACTCCAAGAAACTATGAAGATAATATGATTTTTTCAACATAGCTAAACAAATTCCATGTAAAGGACTTATGCGTGAAAAACTTAGATGGAAATAGTGTCTCAAAGTTGTAAGAGAGTACAAGGGTGCATAAAAATGGATGTTTTCATTCCAAATTCATAAATTGATCTAAATTATCTATGTATTGTTGATGATTCAAAATTAGAAGAAATTTTTTTAATAACCCATGCATATGACAAAGATAGAAATAATGAGGAGTTGATGAAAGAAAGCAAAGAAGATAATTGGCCAAAATCTTATGTTAAAACTCTTATTTCAAAATATGAAGAGGTGTATGAAGATTTAAACCATAGAAAACTAGGAAAAAAACATTGGGATGGTACTGGAATCAAACCTTTGCATAAGTAGCTTGGAGGAGGAGGAGATTTAACCTTCACATAAGCGGCTCGGAGGAGGAGTAGGTGTTGGATGGTATTGGAATCCAAGACAGTGCTGCATCGCCTAGGGCCTCTGGTGGTTTTTTTTTGCTTATCATGGAGGTTATTTTGGTCTCTCGAACTATGTGTGGACTACTACCAAACTATGGTGCCCTATTGTTTCTTGGTATTTTTGTCCTCTCTGGGGTCCATATCCTGCAATGTAAGAGTTAAGCTTGTTTAAGTCATCTTTCTAGGTTTCCTTTTGTTTTGTTTATGGTTGCATTCCTCTCTTTTTCTTGGCTCTGGGAGCTGATCCTATTTTTGTCTAATCTAATAAAAAAACATTAGGATAATATAGTAGATGCTTTAAATCAAGATTATGGAAAAACATTCATTGGGATGCAATGCAAATAAAAGATGAACAGGTTGAAGAAAACCCTCAAGAAGGAGAAACAATTGGAAAACACAACATTGGCAACACATTCAACATGGAGTTTCTATAAAGATATGGATCACATTACATAGAAAACAAATAAGGTTATTAGTTTTAATGGAAAATAGATAGTTAATATAAGCACTTCTACTTCTGACAAAGAAATGAGAGGGAAATCAGAAATCCCTTCTATCAACATTACAAATTTGGTAGGAGCAAAGCAAGAAACCCCTTTGAATAAAAATGGAATTAAGAGAAAAGGTTTAAATAGAAAAATAAAATCTTATGGATATTTTAAAGAGGTAATAAAAAATAGCATGTATCTATTCAATCGGAAAATGAAATAAATTGAGTAGGGAAGACTTCAACTTGAGCGTGAAAGAATGGAACAAGAGAGAAAGCTAATGGAGAAAATATTAGATGTATAACTTCAAGTCACAAGTCTTTTTACCCAGGTAAATTACAATTTTTTAACCATAATAATATAGTATTGCATCATTCATTCCATTATAAAATATGGTATACATTGTGTAAGAAAAATGTCATGCATTAGAGTTAGCTAATACTTCTCTATTTTGCATTCTTCTTTTTATTTTAGAAAAATTCCAACGATCAACATCATGGGCACCACCAAGATCATTGAAACACACATCCCAAGATATTGTTTGTGTAACAAAAAAATTAAAAGTGATGTCAGTAAACATGTGGCATTTTTATTGAGGACAATATGATAATTCAATATGTGAGACATAAATTGAACCACATATCATTGGTAGTTTAGTCAAAGTATTGAATATTCATATAAACTCTATGTAATTTATAGATGATAATATTGCCAATGAGCATGGCGTTCTTTTTTATAGTATTAATAATATTTGTGTTTGGCATATATGGTTAATATTTGTGTGTTCCATTAAACTGAACAATGTAAAGTTTGTGTGATATTCAAATATGATAATTCAATATTTGAGACATCAAGTGAACCACATATTATTGGTAATATAGTCAAAGTATATAATCACTATGTAATTTAAAGATGATAACATTAACAATGAGCATGGTGTTATTTTGATGATAATTTTGTTAATATTGATCATTTTTGTGTGTGTCATATATGGTTAATATTTTAGGTTCCTTATCATTAAACTGAACAATGCAAATTTCATGTGATATTTGAAATATGTGCATCATTTGATATCCATTAAATATAAAGAAAATTAATGACATCCATGTGTCTTTTATAATTTGTGTTCAAAGAAAGTGACATTTGAAAGTGTCGATTGCATATAATAATAGATTTTAATTTATTAGTATATTTCAAGGACACTTAAATTTGTGAAGCTTTTGGTGAGAACATTGGCATAAGGGAAAACTCCGTAAGCATAATAATTCAATGGAAAATTTGATCTCGGTTTGATTTCCAAAATTTTGACCACTTGTTTGTTTTTGTGAAGGTTTCAATATCGGTATGCATTCTCACTTTTCTCCATCCAAAATTTTGAAATTCTATGAATGTAGAATTTTTGTAGCCTCTTCAATGAAACCCTATTTTTCTACTTTCAAAGTAGTCAAATTCTTCTATTCTTTAACGGTATTTTTCAAACACTTCTCAACTGATAGGGTTTGACGTCATTTTTTCATTCTATCTTCCGATCCCTAAATGATTTGCTAAATATGTGTGTACCCCTCTTCCAAATATTATAAAACATGTTATGGGCATTTTTATAAGAGGAATGAGAAATGATTTGTAAAATACGACACATCGACATCAATGATTACTAAAAGTGAACAATATTAGGGTAGATATAATTCACATTTTAATTATGCATTGTATTAGGATGTTACTTATTTGATTAATTATTATTATATGGTTTGTTAACCATATTTTTCATATTATCTCATAGGTTATATGGTTACATAGTTGTAAAAATTATCTGTTTGATTTATTCAACTTCTCGGATGTTGTTTCAGAATCTTATTTAATCTAGTTTATCGTTGCACGTATACAACATCATTTATTTGTTTGTATACTATTGTTCAATATGTATAAATAGTGTAACACCTCTTTTGTAAATTGATTTTAATTATTAATAAAATATTACAGGCTTCCATCCCTATTTTACATTTGGTACCAGAGCTGGTTGAAGCTCTGGCAAGGTTGAAGAAAGGTTATAGAGGAAGGAAAAATTTTGGAGAATAAATTTGCATCATCAGAGAGTTAGTGCTACCTCTAACACCTTCCCAGATCTCCCTGCAGTCCCACAACCTTCTATGTGATATTAAGGTAAATGTAGAACAATTATTTTTTTCCTCGGTACCCTCTCGAACTAGGAAAATTTACTTCTTAGCACTCACAAAATTTAAAAAATAATAATATCTTTTTCCCCATTAGGGGTTTTGTCTCTAATATTAGAGAAGCATTTAGTCTTTGCTTATATAGCAGATTGGTACATTTGGAGGAAACTCTACTATATTTGAAGGTGTCTCTGCTCCAAATGGGTCTACATCGATATGGTTATTTTGATACATCGTGTCATCTCATACATTGGTGAGTGGACATTTTTATTGGGTCAAGTCACCCTATTCATTGAGTGAGCTTGCATCTACACTAAGTTACATTGGTAGACTATTTTTTTAGTGTATTGGGACCGAGCCCATTTGGAAGGAACCCTTCATAAAAGTGGCCGAGCCACAAAGTGCCTTCTCCTGAGTCTCCATCACCGTCTATGAATTTAGATACCACATCCAAGCCTCACTGAACATTATAATGAGTACTAAGCTTGCAAAGTATGTACCACCTTTTTTGAGTGATCAATCCCAAAATCATTGGTCTGAGATCTATTTGAAAGACCGTGCTCTTTGAAATGTTCTACACCAAGCCACTTTGTGTTGATTGCTTTGAGCAAAACCAAGACCATGCATATGGGTGGCCTTTCCTTGGCTACACCTATAATCAAAGAAAAAGTGGCCTTCCATAGTCCAAACACATTACCTAGTAAGAAAAGGATCTTGCGAGCAATACAAAAGCGAATCAATCAAAACAGAGGTGGAGAAAATACAACACAATTATGTGGGAAAGAAACAAAAAAATTAGTGGACCGGTTATTACATCGGTGAGTTTGACATTGAAGAGTCAATCTAACTATGAGTCCTTTAGACATGGGCCCAGAAATGCATGTCAATGGCCGATCCCTATTTTACATGTTGATCCCGCAATCAAAAAATATAGTAGCATAAGCAATAACAATAAAAATGAACACAAAAGGGGATACAAAGGCTCGATCTGGTATTTCCATTGTTGCCCCTAACATTACAGAAAAAGCGGTGGACTCCCTTTTTGCATAGTCGTGTTGCCATTTTTTAAAATGTTAGGCCATTTTCTATTTGTTTATATACTTTTTGCTTCAAATAATATACATAGCCCATTGAGCACTTCGTTGGATAGTGAAAAATCCTTGGAGTGGTGAAGTTTGGGGTTCCACCCGCACCCCCAACTCCCTTTCCTAAAACAATTTCTATTTAGTGGAAAATTTGGAAAATTTGTCATATTTAGAGGCAAACATAGAGGTTAAACACTACTAAAGCCTTTAGTTATAACCAAATCCCCTACTACATTTAGTGAGGAAAATCCTATTTTAGGGTAAAAAAATAATTCTCCTAAAAGGCTCATTTTTTCATTCCAAAAAACATTTTCCAAAAGGAGGGGAATTCAAAAACTTCATTTTGAGCTAATTTTTAATGGTTTTTTGCTCAGAGAGCCATATTAGGCTCTAGAGGCCACCAGGGCCCCGAAAAAAAAAACAAAGTTTTCCTCTCATTCAATTTTTCAAAAATTTTAAATGTAATTGTATACTTTAATGTATTGTACTAATTTGTAGGTTGCCATAGTCAACCAAAAACATTGTAACTACTCAAGAACTGACATAGAATTGCAATAAAAAATAGTGAAATTTGGTTCTAAAAACACTCACGAGATCTTAGATGTCATTCATAGTGTTTGGTATATACAGTGCCTATGGGAAGCACTTATGGGTAAAGTTATCGCAACTACTACTACACTTAAAGCCTATTATAGCTGAAACAACGTCATCGAGCATCAACCCTTTAAATCGATAGGAAGTAATAAGGATACGATGCACAAACTATGAGCCCTCCCATCCATCTATGAATGATTGCATGAAATAAATTTAGAATGAGAAATTATCTAAGTATATAGCAGAGTTACATGTGTATGAGGATATTTCTTTGAGTCGGTGTCAATAATCACACGACCCCCCTTTTAATACTTGTCTTAGTACCACATATAAAATTATTTTCATGTATATTAATGCCTCTTTCACGTACCACATGGTATATCAAAAGGGATATCTTCTTCCACATACCAATGGGTATATAAAAAGGGTATGTATATAGAAAGTTTGATTTATCGGATGATGTTATATCGATTGGGAGACCTTATACCTGGTGGTAAGATCCTAACCTTGTCGATTGATTCTATAAAATGGGCACCGGTTCCCCCAAATTATTTCTTCTAGATTCATAACTACTCGGAGGAAATAAATATGCTATCTAGAAGACAAAAATCAAGGTACAACTTGAGTTTTAAGAGATCGACCTATTTTGAATGGTAATCTAACCGGATCAACAAGCGATACAACACAACAAAGAAAGTTTGATAGATAAGATGAAAAATCCAAGCTCATAATCTTGTTTAGAATGTATAAGGATGTGAAACCCCACATTCAAGATGGAAAAATAGCTAAAGAAGCATGGGATAAGTAAAGCATGATGTACGAGGACAAAAATAAGAATGTCATTCATAATTTGTAGATTCGGTTACATACATTGAAGTTTAAGAAAAATGAGAAAATCAAAGCTTTATTGAGAAGAGTTACACATTTGAGGGCTTCAATTCTAGCCCTAGGATATGAGGTCACTGATGATGCTCTCTTTCCCATTATTTTGACAGCATCCCTTCTTCATACCACATTTTTGTGATAACCCTAAACTTGTCAAATATGATAGTTAGTTTTGACAAATTAGTAAATCTACTGCAACAAGAGGAATCCCTATATAATAAGGATGATGAAGAGGATCAAGAAATTTCTTCTCATCAAAAATGGAAAGGAAAAGGAAAAGGAAAACCTAATTCCTATGAAAAGTCCCAATATTAGAATCGAAATCTACAAGGGACAAACAACAAAATAGGACATGAATTGAAATATTGTTGGTATAAAACTTATAATAAATGTTCATCAAGCAACCCTATACCTTAATACCAACATTCTCAAAAGGGACATACAAACTACAATAAAGGGAAGAAAAAGGGGAACTAGAAAAGAAGACCCCATCAACAAGGAAATATTGTTGAGCAAGAAGAACATTCAGACATCTTGAAGACTACTTATACAAAGTGCTCAATTAAGTGAACCCTCCACGTCATCTAGTGATGTATGGTAAGAACCATTCATATCAATGATAAATTTGGGGAGACACTTGACACATGAATGGCCATAGAGACTGGTTTACTTCAATGAGGGACACACCTTCAAAAAACCATGTTTCGTTAGGTGATGATTCTTCATACATAGTTCAGGTGATTGGGAACATTTCTCTACTTCTTGGTTCATGCAATTGTGGATTGTCAGATGTTCTCTATGTCCATGGGCTATCTAAAATTATTATTTTAGTCAGTCCAACTCCTTGATCATAACCTAAAAATTGACTTTGATAGTCATTCCGAAAGAAATTGTGTCTAATTCGAGACAAATCATGAGGCTCAAAAATAGTTGCAAAACTTCCAATGTGGGACTGATGTTCCACTTGATTTTGTCCATAGAGATAATTAGGCATTTATAGGTAAGAAATCTACCTCTGCATAGTTTTTTCATCGAAGACTTGGTCATATAAGTTTCAAGTATCTCAAGACACTTCACCAATGCAATATGGTAAATGGTTTACCATCTCTCTAGAAGGATACGAGATAAGCGTCCTCACTACTAAAGGAAAAAAAAAAAATCTTCATTCCGGAAGAGTAATTTTTGAGCTCATGGTAAGCTTGACTTGGTTCATACCAATCTTCACAATCCAATGCAAATGAGTCATTCTAAATTTCAATACTTCATGCTTTATGTTGATGACTATTCAAGAAAAATGTGGTTTGTTTTTCTTCACAAGAAAATTGAAGCTTTTAAAACTTTCAAGAAGTTCAAAATGGATTTTTAGAATGAAACTAGTCATCACATTAGAAATCTTCACTCAGATCAAGGGGGGGAATTCACCAGTAAAGAGTTCAAATCCTACCTTCAAGATCATGAGATTCATCAAAAAATGCCTCCTCTTCACACACCATAGAAAAATGGTGTTGTTGTGAGAAGAAATAGTATTATCATGGAAATGGTGTGATGTATGATCGATGACTCTAGACTAGAAAAGACATTTTGGGTAGAAGAAACAAAGATAACAATGTATTTATTGAATAGAGTTCCCACAGTTTATCTTAATGGAGTAACACCACATGAAGCATGGTCAAAGAAAAAACCATCTGTAGCACACCATAGAGTATTTGGGTGCAAAGAAAGGATGTACATACCCAATCAAAATAGAAATAAACTAGATATGAAATTATAAAAACTCATCTTCATTGGGTACAATGAAGAGACTCTTGGGTACAGATTGATGGATCTGAAGACCAGGAAAGTCTACACCAGCAAAGATGTTGAGTTCTTTGAGAAGAAGGAAGAAGAGTATCCTCCTCTAGACTCACCTGATGTAGATTTTTCACCATTTGTAAAAAATTAAGTTGATGTTCCCACTAATGATGAAAGTAATGATTGAGATGATGGTGATGATTTGATATAACCAAAACCCACGAAACAATACAACGTATGCCCAAGTGGTATACTAGCATGTTACGAGATGCAAGAATGGATGCTCCACTAGATACATCCACCCCTGGACCAAAGAATCATAGTAAAGCAAGAAAAGAAGTGAACTTTTCTTTAATGAGTAGAGTTATTAAATCTGATGAGTCCTCTACAGTCTAGGAAGCCCTATAGTCAAAATCTTGGAAAGATGCCATAGATGTTGAATATAACTCAGTGATGAAAAACAACACTTGGCATCTTTTCAATCTTCCACTAAGGAAGAAACCCATTGGAGGAAGATGGATATTCAAACAAAGTACCAAGAATATGGGACCATAGAAAAGTACAAAGTAAGACTAGTAACTAAGGGGTATTTGAAAAATGAAGGAATTGACTATGAGGAGACATTTCTCCCATAGTTAAGATCAAAAGGATCAAAATGATTTTTTCTCTAGATTTACGGTTTGGTTAGAAATTCCATTAGATGGACATAAAAAGTGCCTTCTTGAATAATTTTTACAAGAAGAAGTCTACATGACTCAACCTTGAGGGATATGTTATACCTGGTTAAGAAACAAAGGTATGGAGACTCAGGAAATATTTGTATGGCCTCAAACATGCACCCTAAGTATGGAACATAAAAATTGATGAGCATCTCATAAAACGTGGATTTGTTAGAAATCCATACGATCCTAATCTTTACCTCAAAAGAAAGTGGGGATATTGTGATTATCATTTTCTATGTTGACGATCTAGTCATCGCTTGGAAGTTCGGTGAGGATGATTGATGCAACAAAGAAAGATCTTAAACAATCATTTGACATGACAGATATCAGGTTGATGCGCTATTATATTGGATTTGAAGTATGGTAGAAAGAGAATCATATATTTTTTTCTCAGTTAAAATATACCAAGACGAAACTCGAGAAATTTAGGATGATGGATTGTACACCGATTACTACATCTATAGAGAACATATTACAGTTATCTCATTCAGATCCATCTCTTATGGTAAATTCCACTCTCTATTGTTAGTTGATTGGGAGTCTCGTTTACCTTACCTACACTAGACCATATATTAGCTTTGCAGTGAGCTATCTATCTAGGTTCATGCATGAACCCAAAGCTTTTCATGAATTTCTTGTTTTTGTTAAATCCTAATTACAAATAATATCTAAATAATATGTTGCAACATAATTTATTCGACACTAAGCTAAAATTTTCATTCTTTGTATTGTTAAATGCTCATGACATTTAAGATCGACATATTCTTGTTATGGAAACACCTAGATGTTGTGTAGCTCAAAATTTGATAATTTGATTTGTTAAAGCATATCGCTGACAACTTGTAAACAATATGAGTATACATATTATAGCAGGTGATATCCTCCTAGAATATTAATTTAATGTGTTAAAATCCTTGCAATTGCTATGCTCCAAATATTATGGGTTAAATCCTAATTCTGAATGCCAAGATTAAATTACTACATTGTTGTAAAGGCTAGAAGTCACTAAGATCAAATCAATTTCATTTAAAATGATAAATCGTGTCGAGATAAATTTTTTAATATTATGTTGTTGTAGTACGTAGAGGACACTAATTTTAGAGTAACTTAATTTAATTTATTAAATCTTAGTGACCACTAAGCTCCAAATAATATGTTGTGGAAATACCTAGTAGACACTAAACTTGAAATATATTTCTTTATGTTTTAAATCATAGCGAACATTGTGTTCCAAATACTATGATGTGGCGTGTCTTAACATCCTAAGAGTTCAAAATATACTTTATTGTGTACCGATCGCTAATCTCGAAAAAATGTTGTTAAGGCATAACCTAGCATTTGTTAAGCTCATTATATATTACTTGTTTTATTGTTGAATCCTAGCAACAATATATCTACAAATAATAAACATAAGCTAGTGAATGAAGATACATATTTCATTCTTTGTCTTGTTAAATGATCGAGGCATCTAAGCTTGAAATATTCTATTGTGGAGGCACCTGGGCGCCATGTAGCTCAAAATTTATGAATTTTAACTGTTAAATCATACCACTGACAACTTGAAAACATTATGAGTATGCATATTCTAGCAGATGCTATCCTCCTATAATCTTAATTTAATGTGTTAAATACTTGTGACCGATATTCTCCAAATATTATGGGTAAAATCCTAACGAATGCTTAGCTTAAATTATTGCATCATTGTAAAGGCTAGCGGCCACTAAAATAAAATCAATTTAATTTAAAATGTTAAATCCTGTCAAAATATTTTTTTAAATATGTTGTTGTAGTACATAGTGGCCACTAATTTCATACTACCTTAATTTAATTTTGAAAATCCTAGTGACAACTTAAGCTCCAAATAATATGTTACGAAATACCTAGCAGACGCTAGACTCGAAATATCTTTCTTTATTTTTTAAATCCTAGCGACCGCTATGTTCCAAATATTATGATGTGGCAGTGTCTTAGTGACATATAACTTCATGATATCCATTATTGAGAACTTCTCACTATGTTCATAAAATATTTTTGAGGCATAACCTAGTGGCCACTAAGCTCACAATATCTTACTTGTTTTTTGTTGAATCCTAACGACAACATATCTTCAAATAAAATGTTGCAACATAAGCTAGCAGATGCTAAGATAAAAAATTCATTCTTTGTCTTGTTAAATGATCGAGACATCTAAGCTTGAAATATTATATTGTGAAAGCACCTAGATGTTGTGTAGCTAAAAACAATTATTTGATTTATTAAAACATACTACTAACAACTTGCAAACGTTATGAGTATGCATATTCTAGCGGGCTCTACCCCCATGGAATCTTAATTTTATGTGTTGAATCATTACAACCACTATGCTCCAACTATTATGGGTTAAATCTTAAAAACACTAAGCTTAAATTATTACATCATTGTAAAGGATAACATTCGCTAAGCTCAAATTAATTTCATTTAAAATGTTAAATCCTATCAAAATCTTTGTTTTAAATATTATGTATGTTTCAGCAATACGTAGAGGCTACTAATTTCATACTACCTTAATTTATTTTTTGAAACCCTAACGACCCCTAAGCTACAAATAATATGTTGTGGAAATACCCAAAGGATTCTAGACTCACAATATTTTTCTTTATTTTGTTAAATCCTAGAACAACTAACATCCAAATAATATGTTGTAACATAATCTATCACATGCTAAGCTAAGAATATAATTCATTAATGTGTTAATTTATAACAACCGTAATGTTCAACATATTAGGTTTTGGCCTTCCCTACAGACTAATAATATTATGGCCTTCCATAGAAACCCTAATGAATTAATATATATGACAATACTCTATGTTCCTCAAATAATGCATGGCCTACTAATAATATTGTTTTAAAATAATTATATTGTCGTGACTACAAAGCTATGTGATTTTTTGTCATGGCTTAGTAGTGGAAAAAGAACATATATATAATAAGTTTACCTTCCATAACAAAATAATTTATTTCACAATTGAAAACTTAATATTATTTTATAGTTCTAAACCATTTTGTTAACCTCAAATATCTTCAACTGCTTTGAACTTGTTCAAGGCATTAGAGGAGGTTAATTTTTTTTTCAGAAATGTCTCATCTAGAAAGTTCTTTCCTTCTTGGTTATTATTTTTTTTTTTTGGTTGTTCCATTGTTGTATGAGTAGTTGTTGTTACACAACTTTCTTCTTGATATTTTGCACTATTCTCGGTAGTTTGGGGTAAGTGCACGAAGTTGGTGGACAATTCTGTGGACATAAAAACTTGAAATTCAGGAACCATAATCACGGTTCCTAAATTTAGCAGTTTGGCAATAACCGAACCTAAAACCGTGATCGCGGTTTAGAACCGTGAGCGCGGTTATAAACCACGATCGCAAAACTCTGAGACAAAAAAAAATTAGTCCCACGAGTCCTCATTTTCCCCATTTTTCATTTCAAACCATGATTTCTCCTAGATGTTTTTCACTGGAGCTTTGAATACCACCTCAAAATTGCTCATCAGACTTTTGGATCATGATACATTCAACCATGCTTTGACAAGGAGGTAAGCCCCCGATTTTAATAATTTTTTTACATTTTAGGTTTTTTTTTACATTTTAGTTTATTTTTTTGCATTTTCATAGGTTTTTTGAAATGTTTGTTTATGTATACAATTTTATTGTTTTGTCAGTTGGTCGGAAAGCTTGAAATCATGTAAACTGTCAAAAATTCCTCAAAACCCTCCGAACATTCCTCAAAACCCTCCTCCAAACGTAGATCTACCTCCCGTGGCTCCTTTTGTCCACATTGAACTAGTAGGAACATAAGATAATATTGTTAGAAGAATCAAAGAAAATAAAATTGTCATTGAGAACCCTATTCAAACTATAAGACAAAATCATGCCACAAATCATCCCACATGACTTTAGACAACACATCGCAAACATTGATTGGCGAAGTCGACTCTATGCAACCAACCAAATACATAGATGAAATACCTTTAAAGGTGATTGTAGGTGGTGGTATGTGGATAAATTATCCCATGCAGCCATAAAAGAATTTTTTTGGAAAAGATCTCAATTTTGCATTATTTATTGACACGAGAACCAATGCCTCCCCACAACTACTCTTAAATGGTTCCCAATCCATTGGTGCCACGATGACCGAATCAAATTTTTTTTTTTCGAGACCGATGGCGGTTGGTTTTTTATTATCCACCATGCAACAATAATGAGGTTCCTCTCTATTTTTTGAAGAAATTATATTGCGAGTTCATGCTTAATGAGGTCCTGAATTATTTTGACTTTTTCTAATTTTTTTGGGCGAGGAGGTGGCTTTACACAAAGTAGACCTGGTGCACGTGTAGGTCAACCAAGGATCCCCCATGCCCCAAAACCCCCACTGCCTTCAGTTATCCCTCCTATAATGAAGGAGGTTGTGGAGATTGACACATTGCATGCATTGAGGGAGCTCACTGACACTCTAACCCAGCATAGTGACTAGATTGCATATGGTGATGTTGGTGGAGGTACCAATTCTAGTGCACCACACCACTATGGATCATGTGGTGTCGTATGCACTGTGAACGAGACATCATTTGCTGGTTCACATGATTTATTTTCTATAGATGAGATGTTGGGGGATGTTTTTGGGCTCGGTGCCACTTTGATATTGGTCTTTCACGGGTAAATTTTAAATAAGTATAAATAATATATATATATACAATAGTTTAAGTCATGTTTGAGATTTTAATATATATGTATTTGATTGTACGCCATGTACATACATGTAAAAAACTAATTTTTATTTTATTTTAAATAGCAAGAGCCAGTAAAGGAAACATCCAAAGGCATTAACATGCTAGCTATCAGTATGGGTGTGTTTCAAACGTAAGTTTCAAGTTTTACAAACTTACATTTTAAATTTCATTTGATTGCACTAGATTATTATTATAATGTTTCACATGTATGTTGTACATATTAATATGTTTGTTTTTATACACAAGATCCTAGCGAGTCATCATCACTCTGGGAACTAAGGCTACTAGCATGCCTCACATGAGTTTTACACGGTTAATTTCTCTTTACACTTTGTTTCTAATTGTGGAAGTTCATGTGGATTACATGCTTTGGACCTCGGTTATACGGTGCGATCAAGTAGACTTTAATATTGATTTGTACATGTTTTTGTATAGTTTATGATTGCAGAGAGACTCCTCCATAAATGCAAACCGTAGAGGCTACTATAGATATTGCCATAGCATCTACGAGATCCACTAACTGAGGTAAATTTTTTTAAATTTGTTAAATTTTGGAGGTCCATTATTTCTTATTACTTAAATCTATAATATCAAATTTTGTATGTATCTAAAATATTTAATTTGAAAATTAATTATTTGTATGTAGCTTACCCCTCGTGATTCTCTTGTTGTCCTTGCGATGCATCAATGAAAAATTGATAGGGATCATGACATTGCGGTAAGACTTCACATGCATTTTAACTAAATTGTACAAGCTTCTAAATTTTGAATGTATTTTAAAATTTTGGGTGTTAAAAATTTGTTGTTTATGAATGTGCGGAGTTAGGATGTAGACCTTATTAGAGATGCCTAAGACCACATGAATAAAATTCATAGTGACATATCCCTCCACTACATCCCCGTGTCATGGATGTGCTACTTATAGTAGGGCAAAGAGAGGGAAGATGTTTCATGAGTAGATGCATATTCCACCTTGATGTACATAGATATATATATGGGTCATCTGGTCCTAGTGAACATGTTTCTTCATATAGTCCATTGTATATATATAGCATTTTCCAACCGCATGTGGTCCTATATGTATGACACACTTAGTTCAAGATGTACACATGTTATGAACTTACATATTTTTAGAGATGTGTGTCTGGAGCACACTTTGTTTGATTCTTATATATCCATGTGTGTTGGTTTTCATAACGATATTACTTCTATATGTTTGATTTGATTTCATAGCATGTATGATATCCTTCTATGTATGTATGTATGTATGATTCGATTTCATAACCATTTATTAGTTCTAGATATGTATGTTTGATTTAAAATTAAAAACCATGTCGTGAAGCACGACATGGTACAATTGTTAAGAAAAGCTATTCCATTAACCAAAACCATGCTAGGTGAACTAAAAAAGGGCAATACGTAATTACTTTTTTATTTTAAATCTAACACTCATCTGTTGCATATCAACTAATGTGAACATTGATAGAAATAAGTGAGGTAGAGTTCATCTTGAACTATATGAATATAACGTTACTTATGGCACAACATTACATGTACAATTGTTAAGAAATTAAGGGAAGCATTTACATTGTTTTAGAGAAATTAAGGGAATCAATAGATGTACAAACCTTATCTCTTTATAATTTGGTGCTTATATGCCAGTCAACTAAGAAGTTAAACATTCAATTTAATTATCGTTTAAAGTAGATTCACTTCTCTCTTTCATTTTCATTGTTTGTCTCTCTCTTCTTGGACTTACCATCCTCTCTTTCCTTTTATTTTCTTGTATGTATTCAATACTTCTTTCTTTCTCCTTCTTATTCTGCCATTGTTCACTATTTTTTTTCTTGACTTGTTTCTTGTTGCTTTGAATATCCTGTCATAAATATCTCCTAAAGCCTTTGTATTTCCTCATATACAACAAGTATTCACTCTCTCCTTCACTTTCTTCATTTATTGATCACAGCCATTACATGCTTTCCTCAAACTAAAATTTGACCTTTTCTCACCACTTTCCTCTTGTTTCCCATTTCATATTGAATGAGTACCTATTTATTCTCTAAGCATTTAATTTTACACTCCCTTTCTCCTTCATTATTCTTCTTCCATGATATGTTCTCCATTATGATAATTCTTTTCTCTTCTTCATGTTTCTCATGCATGGAAACTATTTTCCTCTTATTCCTTCATAGGCTCTCACTTATTTGTTTTTCTTCACTTCTTTTAGCATGCTTCATAAGTGACTTGATTGGCCACTTCACTCTCTTTCTAAAATTCCATCCAAATATGTAAACTTGAAGCTACTTGCCTTAGCATTTTAGTGATAATCTTATTCATATGTTCACATTCTCACCATACTATTAGAAACAATGAATAAATGCATTTCATTCCTTTAACATGACTTACCTTTACTCTTGCCAATTTTCACTAGTTCTTGTTTAACTAGCAATTATGGCTCATTTAATTTCAACTCCATTTAGTATTCTTGACTTATATTCAAATACTTAATCCACTATTAGAATAACAAGGGAATACTTTATTATTGTGAATCTTCAAAGCATGATAATTATGGTATTAGATACCCATTAAGGGATGAAAAGTATGTAAAACTTTTCAAGGTAGCCAAGAGCATGACCATATTACAATGCAAACATAATGAGAATGTAAGAACATAGTCTGAAGGCGAGAAGAGGATGGATAGAGATCACCAATACAAAACATCTCAAGAGAGCAAAGCAAGGATAGTGATGAAGCACCTAAGAGGACAAAGGCAAGTCCAAAGAGAACAAGAGAGATGGAAGGTAAAAAAGTGACATTGAATGAATTGAGTCCTAGGAAATGAACGGAGGTGAGGAGTGAGAATTCATGCCTCAGGATGTCATGGCACTAAATTAACTATGCCAACATGTCTAGGTGGCTAGGTGAACACTACATGAGGTGGTGTTTCACTATGCGACAAGGTCATTGCTTCCAGGCTACTTCATTCGGGCGTAGTCCCTTAAGATCCCTGAGACTAAAATATCATTCAAATTCGATAGGTGACTACTCGACTTTGCGGAACCTAGAGACATATCATCTGATCTAAAACCTCTTTGTAAGGACCCTCTACAATAGCCTCTCTTGGTTTCTTCCTTCTCGGATAGATGCTCTCGCTTCCTATTATGTGTAAACACGTGAAATAGTGTAGTTTAAGCCAGTATAAGGTTGTCAAACGTTATATTTTACAAACGGTGGGTCGTGGCACCGAACCGAATGTGCTAACACATCCAAGTGGCTAGGTGAATCCTAGATGAGGCATTGTTTTGGTTTGCAACAAGGTCATTGCTTCCAGGCTACTTCATTTGGGTGTAGTCCCTTAAGAGCCCTGAGACCAAAATATCATTCAACTTCGATAGGTGACTACTCAGACTTTGTGGCACTTAGAGACATCTCATCTGATCCAAAACCTCAGTGTAGGGACCTTCTACAATAGCTTCTCTCAGTTTTTTCCTTTCTAGATTAGTGCTCAAGCTGCCCTATTGTTTGGAAACACGCGAAACAAGCGATGTAGTTTGAGCCAATATAAGGTTGTCAAACGCTATATTTTGTAAACGGTGGGTCATGGCACCAAATAAATTGTCTTTGACACATATAGGTGGTCAGGTGAGTGCTAGAGGAGGTGGTGTTTTGGTGTACGACAAGGTCGTTGCTTCCAGGCTACTTCGTTCGGGTGTAGTCCCTTAAGAGCCCTAAGACCAAAATATCGTTTAACTTTGACAGTGACTACTCGGACTCAGTGGCACCTAGAGACATCTCATATAATCCAACACCTCAATTTAGGGACCCTATACAATTTTATCTCTCAATTTTTTTCCTTCTCGAATGGTGCTTTTGTTGCCTATTGTTTGCAAACGTGCGGAATAGTGCGCTTTGAAATGGTGTGTAAGGTTGTCAAAACGCTATATTTTACAAACAAGTGGGTCGTGGCACCAAACCGACTATCTTTGACACATCCGGGTGGCTAGGTGAACACTAAAGGAGGCATTTTTTTGGTGTGTGATAAGGTCGTTTCTTCTGGGCTAGTTCATTTGGGCATAGTCCCTTAAGAGCCCTGAGACAAAAATATCATTCAACTTCGACGAGTGACTACTCGGACTCCGTGGCACCTAGAGATGTCTCGTCTAATCTAAAACCTCAATGTAGGGACCCTCTATAATAGCCTCTCTTGGTTTTTTCCTTCTTAAATTGGTGCTTTCGCTTACCCTATTGTTTGCAAACGCATGAAATAGTGCAGTTTGAGCCAATATAAGGTTGGCAAACACTATATTTTACAAACGGTGGGTTATGGCATCAAAAAAACTATGCTAACATATCCATGTGGCTAGGTGAGCACTAGAGGAGTTGGTGTTTTGGTGTGTGACAAGGTCATTGCTTCCGGGCTACTTTGTTTAGGCGTAGTCTCTTAAGAGCCCTGAGACCAAAATATCATTCAATTTTGACGGGTGACTACTCAAACGCTGTGGCACCTAGAGACATCTCGTCTAACCCAACACCTCGATGTAGGGACCATCTACAATTTTCTCTCTCAGTTTTTTCCTTCTCAGAACGGTGCTCTTGCTGCCCTATTGTTTGCAAACGTGTGAAATAGTACAGTTTGAGCCAGTGTAAGGTTGTCAAATGCTATATTTTGCAAACAATGGGTTGTGGCACCAAAATGACTGTGTCTTTGACACATCCGGTGGCTTGGTGAACAATAGAGCAGGCATTGTTTCGATGTGTGATAAGGTCTTTTCTTCTGGGTTACTTCATTCGGGCGTAGTCCCTTAAGACCAAAATATCATTCAACTTAGACGGGTGACTACTCGGACTCCGTGGACCCTAGAGATGCCTCGTTTGATCTAAAACCTTAGTGTAGGGACCCTCTACAATATCCTCTCTTAGTTTTTTCCTTCTCGAGTTGGTGCTTTCACTATCCTATTATTTACAAACCCATGAAATAGTGCAGTTTAAGCCAGTGTAAGGTTGTCAAATGTTATATTTTGCAAACGGTGGGTCATGACACCAAACCGAATGTTCCAACACATCTGGGTGGCTAGGTGAAAACTATAGGAGATGGTTTTTTGGTGCACGACAAGGTCTTTGTCTGAGCTACTTCATTCGGGCGTAGTCCTTTAAGAGCCCTGAGACCAAAATATCATTCAACTTCGACGGTGACTACTTAGATTCCATGGCACCTAGAGATGTCTCGTTTGATCTGACACCTTGGCATAGGGACCCTCTATAATATCCTATCTTAGTTTTTTCCATCCCAGATCGGTGCTCTCATTGCCCTATTGTTTGAAAACACATGAAATAGTGCGGTTTGAGCCGATGTAAGGTCACAAATGCTATATTTTGAAAACAATGGGTTGTGGCACTAAACCGATTGTGCACACACATAGGTATGGTCTTGTAAACACAATTAGGGTGGATTTTTTTGTTTCTCTAGGCACCATGTGCTTCTGGGCTACCTCCTCCAGAGCCAAGAATCCCTTCCATGAGTACATAAATCATTGTTAATTGTTTCTCTTTTCTTGTAAAACAATGAAAGATTCTCTTAGCTTCAAGAATTTAAAATTCTTTACTAATAGTGCCAACCACATGAAGGTGGAATATTTTCTGTACCACTAACTCCGAACATAAAAATGTTAGTAAAAGAAATTTAAGTTTCAAATCAAAACCATACTAGATATATACAAAATACAAAAATTAAAATAAAATATATGAACTTAAATCTATCTAACTAATTTTTATATATCAAAGAAATTATATATACTGACATGAGCATAGAAAATTCATTTCAATGAGCCATCGAGATCGGATCTACTCGAATAGTGGACAAGAATGCTTAATGATCGACTCTCGAACTTTCCAAATAATCTTGTTATTAGGCCTTCCTCGATATCTATACAGCTGAATATTTGTCGCTAGAACTAGATGTGAATATAAGAGTATTTTCTTGTGTGTCTCAAATTCTTCAAACACCCAAACAGAGGATTTTTTTAATGGATACCGTCAAAGCCAAGTTCCAGTAACTACCACTGACCTTGTAGGATACTCAATATCTTCTCCATTTATAATAGGAGAAGTAAACTTATTTCTTTCCTCGATGCAACAACATAAGAAATAGTCCTGCTCCTTCTTCATTGTCTTCATCACAATAATCAAAACACATGTCCTATAAAAAAAAAGGTTAAACAACTTAAATTTAAATTACATATTAAAATTTCAATGGAAAAAATCAATACAAAAATTAAATAAATAACCATAAATACCTTGTCTCACCAAAATCAAAATTTCTTCAAAGTCCTTAGATGTTGCAACTTCATCTACAGAAACAAGTCATAATGCTTGTGAAGGTTGATAACTAGGAACCGAAGTTAGAGGCCTACAAATCCATCCATCCAACATTCTTGTTCATCACCCTCAGGAGTGAAAAATTCGATACAAGATGCACAAAAACATGTCAAATTTCTTGTCCATACGGCCCACAAAGTAGCGTTTGAGCTACAAAATGAGTGCATATCACTAGACCCAGTGAATGTCATACAATCCTCATAGTTAGCAATTTGTTGTTCCTCTATCAACAAAAATATATGTAAACCGTGGAAATTTCTTGAGAACCTCGGGCCATGTTGTTAATACACCATTCCACTATGCTCTTTGCATCTTTCAATTTAGCACCATCTTTGTACTTCAACTCTTCTCTTGTAAGAGCTCTTTTCACACATGCCCTTGCACCGTCATGCTCTCCTTTTCCATGTCCATCCTCAGTGAAACTCCAAATATGTTACACACCCATCTTGACGTGCATTCTACTCATCCAATAAAACATTCGTGCATTCTTAAACTAAGACGTGCAATTATCTGACCATATATAATGTTGTTTGAAGTGGATGTCCCTATCAGACAAGTTTCCATAAAATAAATAGAAACACCCTTGCACAAATTTAGTAGAATGAGTACAATCATCACTAATATAAAATTGGTACTCTCTTAAAAATATTATCATTCTCTCTACTATCGGAGAATTGTAGAAATGCTATATGCACAAAAATGGTAACTTGTACTTAGTTGTAATATTACGATTGAACCTCCATTTGTGGTTGCAGTAATGTAATTCTCTACAAAATCAACCACCTTGAAACAATATTACTAATAGGAAATGTGTCCTTTCATATCTTGAACTGCTCATCTAACCATCGAGCTCTATGTGTATGCCTAGCATACTCATAAACAATTTCATCCTTAAATTTTCTCAAAATTAGAAAACAAACATTTGTTCTATAGCTAGCTCACATTATTTAGACTATTTTCCATCTTTCAAATGGTATGTAACTGATTTATATTCATCAAAATCAACTAAATTATGTCCTATTGTACCTTTAATTCACTCATGGATGTAACTTTCTAATTTAGATAATTCATCGCATGTACTACAACTTCCATCTAAACAATCCTGACTATAAAAATTGTCCAACTTCTTTTCACAAAATATAGTAGGAATGAAATCCCTAGAAGATATTGGTGGAACTTGAACACCACATTCCGATAACATAGTTTCAGAATGAAAAATAGAATGAATACGTAAAAATTTAGCATAATGCATTGCAAATTCAACATGTTGCCTACAACAACTGGTGTGAGCATGGTTGATTTTCACATAGAATGGTTTCAACATTTCAAAAAAAAATTGACTAATTTTAATTTCTAGATTCTCTTGTTCAAAATTACGAAAAAATTAAGTTTGAGTCATATCTAAGAAATGCTTTAGATGTAGTTCACGATTAGTATAACCAACTCTCCATTTTATAACATCTCTTGTATTAGGTGAAACTCTAGTGTTATCATGCCAAAATTGAATAACAACTTCTCTTATAGCATCGAATTATTTTTGTCCTTACGTGGTGCTCTAGCAAAAAATGCCCAAAAATCAGTGTTATTGAGTGATTGAAGGATATTACGTCTTTCAATTGCTTTCATTAGAGTTTTTTGATTAACTTGTAACATTTGACTTGTTTGCGTAATCAAACGTTGTTTTTTTATTGATTCACTTACAACACTAGTAGCAAGTACACGACGCACAATATTACTATCCCTAGTGCATCTCTTGACACCAACAATGTGATATGCATCATGAAGGTTTTCAACAATTGTAGAGGTTTGACCACGTATATTATATTTTTTTAATCCTAAGGTGTTTAATGTAGGTCTCATTTTAATCAATTTCATCAAACTAACCAACAACTGACATCTTTGGGAATCATTTAAAATTTCAAAATGATTATCCCAAATTTTAGTGGCTTTTCTTCTGATTTTTCATTTAGAAAGTTTGTCAGACATTGGTTTCAAAATGTTTTCATCAATTTCAATAAAATAATTAGGTTTCTTACATAAAATCCTAGGAGGTTTTTTTGTCAATTTTTTCTGTCTACAGTTTCAACATGAATTTCCTTATTCACATTTTCATTTTCTCCTTCAATTTCAACATTTTCTACATCATGAGTATTTAATTCTTCTTCAACATTGACAAGAAATGATCTTCATCACAAGTATTTAATTCAACTTCAAAATTGATAGTAGAAACACTACCTAGTTTTTCATTGCTTACAATAGTTGGGGTTGAAGATGAACCTCTTCTTGGTTCACAAAGATTCCGCATTCTCTCAAAGATTTTGAATTTTGTTGGCCTCTAATTCATTTGGTGTTTTTTTACTTAATGACTTCATTTTTTGACTTCATTTCTTGTCTCCCATGATGTTTTGCTTCTGGTGATAAGAAAAATGTGTAGAAAAAGACATAATTTCACAGTAATTCATATGGTAAGGTTAGAGAGTAAAAATCACATGGTAATTCAGACATTTGGATGTGTGTAAATATGATTTATGAACCACGAGTGCACTTTATAAACCATGATTGTGGTTTCTAAAGTGCACTCGCGGGCAGTGTTAAAAAAACCGAGATCGTGCTTTAGAAACTGCAATCGTGGATCTATCTCACAACCCTAAACTTTGGGATATATTTGTTTTCCCCAACCAAAGCTATGGAAGGTCATTATAAAGTGTAAAAGGTCAAAAACCTCAAATTTTCTCTTCCAAATACTTGAACCATGCTAAGAAATTGAAAAAATTCAAAAAAATGATGTCATCGTGTAGGGGAGACTGTTAGCTTCATAGAAATATTGATTTTAAAGTGAATAGAATAAGATAAATATCATTTTATAATATTTTATTAACAATAGGTTTTTAAGGCATATTTTCCCATGAATGTTCATGTCTATGTTTAAGACTATAACTTTTGTTTCGCTTATCAAAATATGATAAAACTATACCATCCCAAGTGTGGAAAAATTCTATACACGTTAAAAATAAAATAAAATTATTTCAATATTTTTTGATATAGTTATGGCGGGAAAATGGAAAGTGCTCCTTTTTCTAAATATTTTCAGACCACTTTCACGGAAAAAATCATTAAAAATAAAAATTGCTTGAAAAAATACAAAATAAAATCCATCCCAAGATAGACAACTACATCTAACTTTTCACCAAATGAAAAAAAAATAACAAGATTTCATCATCCAAAAAAAAAAAACCTAGTCATATAATTTTAAGTGTTTAATATAGCTAAACTTTTCCATTTTTTAAAAAATTAGTATTTTAGAAACTAGATTCCAGATGCTACGATTCATATTTATATATTTTTTCTAATTTTGAATGTGCGTATTGCTAATAATCCCTACAAGTTGATATTTCACTATTTTTTGCAATATGACGTCCACTTATGACCCCATTTTTGTCCATCAACTTCCTGCACTTACCCTTTGACACCTCCTTTATTTTCTAAGGTTTTCTCAGAAGATAAGGCCATTTTGTTGGGAGTGGTCTCCCCGGATAAATAAACCACTTGTTTCGTCTAGCTCTTGGCTTCTCTTTATCTCGGGGTTTCATTCCCTATTATAAAAACCACTTTTATTTTCATGTAGATCTAGCTTGTGAGCCTTTTTTATCCTGGATATGGTCCCATTCAATAAGGTATTTATTAATAATAAAAAACATCAAATATGTTATCACAAAGTCAATGTGGCAACCATATAAAAATGTATGATAAAATAATTACCTCAGGTTGTTTCTATCATCATAATAAAAGGAAAAAAAGGTAGACATAACGATACAAAAAAATTATTTTTGAGTCCTATTGAACATTACAATTTTAAAAGCTAGTGATTATGTGACTCATGCGATCATTATCGAGAAAATATAATCTAGAGGGGGACACGTAATGATGGAAAATTAAAAACGTTCAAATGAAATTAAAAGTAGAGCTGAAGAGGGATTAAAATTTCTTAGGTTAGGACACAATATATTCCTTGTTTTCTCAAGAACAAAGAAGTGTGAAAATTGACCGAAGGAATTGGTAAGAAGAGCTGGGATGGGGAGTGCATTTCATAGGGAAAATAGGGCTAGACGGCATGCAACAGATAGGAACTAGTAAGAATAAGGAGGTTTGAAAAAATGATCAGAAGGAACCCGTAAGTAGAGATGGGTTGTGAAGCACATTTTTGTAGGGAAAAATAGGGTGGAATGACGTGAAAAATACATGATCTAGTTAAAGATAGAATGATTGAACAAGCCCGCTATAGAAAGGTGAACATTTAGTATAGTAGATATTTTTGATAAATACCTTATTTAGATATGAGATTATTTCGTGCTTGGTGATGTCATTCAAACCACCGTCTACTACAGAGAACTATTTGCACTACTTTTCCACAACCCCTTTTTCTTCCCTAGTTTGTGTGTAACCTTTTTGTTACTTCCTGATTGTTCCTTTTTGTTAATCCATGAAAAAGATTATAATTACTACCTGATTGTTCCCTACCCAAAATTACTAGGATTCTTGCACTTGGCCTTGCAATCTATGAATTTATTCTTTGTTCTATGATTTCACAAGTTGTTCTACAAGACTGAAAAAATAAAACCCTAAAAACTAGTTCTCTAGGGTATTTAATATTTTTTCCGGCACATTCCACGTTAGAAATTTTGAAAATATAAAAAGTGTGGGATATGGAAATTTGAAAATTAGAGCAGGGGAAATTTTGTTAATATTGAAATTTTAAATTCTCAAAATGTGGGGAATCAAAAATTTGAATTTTGAATTTACTACTCATTAAGAAAAGGTGCGGGATATCGAAAAAATAAAGAATATTGAAAACAATGCCTTTTTTAATTGGCTATAGCTTAAAATAGTTAAAATGTAATAAACCATATAATATTATAATAAAATAGAAGAAATAAAGTGTATGAATGTATAGGCACATTTATTTTTATTTATTTCAAGATTGACCTAGATAATGTTAGATGTAATTCCCTAATGAAAAACAATTCTTCAATAACTCTATGTCACGTGGCATGGTTGAACCTCGAAAGTTAGAAAGCATTATAATTGACACATTCATTATGAAATTTAAATATAAAGAAACGATTATAAAATATTTCAAAACTATACGGAGCCACGATAATATAATATAAATAGTAACTAGTAAAAAGACAACAGATGGCACAAAATTTTGAAATCCCATAAGGTATATAGCTAGTGACTGATCTAAGCTATATTATTTTTTTATTAGATAAGGTAAGAACAGGATGGGCTCCCAGGGGCCATACAACAAAGATAACATCGTGAAAGTTTTACAAAAAGATGTAGAAGAAGAAACAGGACCAAAGGAAGTTAAACATGCTTAACTTCAAAGATACAAGGTCCAAGAAACACCAACCAAATAAAAACACAAAAAAAAAAATAAAAACATAACTAGTTTGGTAAAATTTCACTAAAAATCAAATAAACTTACAACATTACACTAATTTTTCTTTTGGATTTTGGAGGGTTTGTTCTTTATGGTAATAGTCTCATTGTTGTGCTCTGGGATGCACTTCCTTCTCGGGATTCCTCCTTATCTCGTTCTCGGGTTCTATTTTTGTCTCATCCCTCCCTTTGTCCTCTTCATTGGAGTTGTTATCATTAGATAGGTAGTTTCTTTTTTCTAACATCTCTTCTACCACTTCCAGCTTTGGTCCTCATGTCCTGGACAGATTTTCTAGATCATTAATCTCTCCCCTAATATTATTATAGGAGATGAAGATTTTTGGTGGCCTCAATACTATAAATCATTCCAACTCTAATGTCTCGTATTTCCCTCCATAACTTGCAACAAAGTCTCCAAATATTGCAGCCTTTTCCTCAAATCCTCATTGCACGCTCCTCATCCATAACCATTTTCCATTTTCCCTTCGATTTCCTAGCCTCTTGATTAACCATAACCTTCATACTATCCCTCTCTTCATCTCTATTGTGGGAAATCTTTCCCTTCTTCATTTTAGTGAGGCATTTGGCTAATGTAATATCATCATCCTCATCTATACTGGCCATAGGTTTGACCGAACAGTTTTCCATTTTGAAAAAGGAGGAGGATGAGGCTTTAATGGATGGGGGTATCCACCTTCCACTTCTGTAAATCTCTCAAATAAATCGACAAAGGCATGTAAAGAAAGAAAGGGATGCTCGTCTTGATTTTATGCCTAAACATGTTTAGTAAAGAAAATTGATGGGTGTAGATCTTACGATACTTGCCTTCTAGGGTTAAATACTTAATTATGTGAAAACATACCTCATTCCACACCCTAGGAATACATGATTGAGCAATTCCATTAGTGAAGAAATGCATTTTTTCCTTCTGACAAAAAACATATTAATTTTGTGATCCCTCTAGTTCCTGTCCTTAAAAGTTTTGAGTTCGGTCTTCTTCGTCTCGAACATGGGCAATAGTCTTCTCTTAGAGCTCAATTTCCATACCCTTGAAAACCACCTTGTCCTCCTTCCACGCCATACCAAAATCCTTGGTGAGTGATATATTGTGCCCATATAACTTAGAGATATACTATCTAAAACCCCCACCTCCGAGAAAGTTCCACATTGAAGGATTGTTGATAATATTTTCAAGGTTTGAAGGTTCCACTCTTACTCTATCACCACACATGATATTAGTATTGTTTTCCAAAAAAAAAGAAAATATGAGCCCCGATTGATGAAATCAAAATGGATTTTCTTGTAAGTTAAATTCTTGCAAACGAGTTTATTGTCATGAAAAACAAACCAACTTATGTCTCTCGTGTGAGAGATAGAGGAATTATTGTGATCTTTCACTTTGAATAAGATCATTAATAGATGTGGGGATTTCATCACCTTTAAACCATACCTTGAAATCATGATAATGTACCCCCACATTAGGCAACATATCCACACACTTATTACCAAGGAAATGGGTATGGTTAATAACAAAAGAATCAAACCCTTTAAGATGTTCCTTAACATCAAAAATAATATTATGTAAGGCCTAATTTTAAGATTGGTCATTAATGATGGCATTAATAATGAGAATATTTAATCCCCTTAATATGAATGTGCTTAATTCCTTTTTCCTTCACTAAAATTACCCCGTAAGAAAGCACGAACCTTAGCCACATTATTACTTTGAGTCCTTAGAGATCCCACATAGGAAATGATCCAATTACCTTCATGATCTCTCGATAATACCATCTCCCCTCGCTAGTCCAAGATTTCCTTTCAACGCAGCCCGTCAAAATTAAGTTTGTATCTATTCACATCCAGCTTTGACCACTTGATGGTAGAAAGAGGTAATTTAACTGGGGAGAACTATAGGTAAATTGTTTGAGAACTTCCTCTTCCCTCTTAAGGAAAACATGTTTTATATTTCCTTTGAAAAGTTTGTTATTTTCTTTGATAGATGAAACAATTCTAGTAATGACCTTACTGATGTTATATTTTTATTTTCTGAAAATGAGATTATTCCTTTCCTTCTAAAGACACTAGAAAAGATGATGGAGGGACATCTTCTAGGCTGCCATAAGAACAAGAAAACTGAAACGGATTTCCCATTGCAAGAAGAAATCCTTTATGGAATTGGGTTGGACCCACTACACTTAGAACAAATAGATAACCTTAATTAGAACCATTTTGGATAAGGGTCGATAAATAAAGAGGTGGTTGACACTTTCCTCCTCCCTATTACAAAAAACACACCTATTAGGGATGACCATGCCCCTTTTCTTCAAGTTATCAATAGTGGGGATTCTATTCTGATAAGCTATCCAGTAGAACACATTCACCTTAGGTATGAGATCTTTCACCCAAAGTATAACCTAATACTCATTTTGAAAAGAGTCTTTAAAATTGATGAGGTAGGTAGATTTGACCATATATTCCCGCATTTATCATCTTTCCAAATGATTATATCTTCCTCGATGTTGAAAGCTAGGTATGTAGAAGTTTTTTAAGTTAATATTTACGTCTCTTAAAGTTCCTCTATCCCCAATGAAATTTTGGGGAGGGACCATCTCAATCAATATTATTTCCCCATTAGATAATTCCCAATCGTCCTTGACCCACACTTTACCAGTATCTTTAGAGATCTGTGACACAATTTTCCAAGGATCTTCCTCAGAAATCTGTCTCTCTTGTACCCATCAATCCTTCTAGAACCTAATCCTATTTCCATTTCAAATATTCAACTTTATACCTCTACCCAATATCTCTGGAAGCAAGAAAGGACCTCCGAGAAGAAGGATCCACTAGGAAGATTATCTTGCAAGAAAAAAATCTTTATTCATCCAACATTCCTTAAGTATTTCCTCTTGATGGTATTTGTCCATAAACCCTCTTCTTTGATTACCCTCCAACTAGACTTGTCCACAAAAGATTCATTCATTTATTTCATAGTCTTCAGCCCTAGGCCACCACATTCTTTGGGTCTAGCAACTATTTCCCAAGCCACAAGAGGGAATTTTAAATTCTCCTCTGCCCCAACCTAAATGAACTTTTTTGTATCCTTTCAAATGAATCTAAGATCTTAGGCAGTAATTTAAAAATATACATAGCATAAATTTGTATACCTTGAAGCGATCTTCGAAGAACTTGAATTTTGCCAGCTTGAGTGAGGAGGGTTCCCTTCCATGTGGCAAGTTTTTTATTGACTCTCTCCAACAAGTTGTTTTAAATTGAAGGATCTAGTTTCTTATGAACAAGGGGCATACCGAGGTAAATGTATAAAAAGGTATTAATCCTACACCAAAGGATGCAGGTAAGTATTACTTAAAATTGATCCTCCACATTGATGAAGAAAATAATGCTTTTGTGGAAATTGACATATTGTCCTAAAAATCTCTCATAATATTCAACAATTACTTGAAATTAAAAAATTCCTATATAGATTCATTTCCCTTCAGAAAATTATCATCCACAAAATGGTTGACACATATAGATGGGAGATTATTAGAAATTTTAATACCCTTGATAAGATTAAGAGAAACAACATGGTTGTAAAGTCTGCTTAAATATTCATCCATTATAATATAAAGAAAAGGAGAAAGAGGATCTCTTTGTCTCATTCCATGCCAATCCTTAAAGGAACCTTTAGGTTTTTCATTAATAATAATAGAGAAACAAGCCATGAATATATAAACCATGATCATGTTAATAAAGAAATCATCAAAACCAACCTTTACCATGATAACATATAGAAAGGACCATAAGACCCTATCATAGGATTTATGCATATCAAGCTTGAAAAACATGTCCGATCTACCAAAATTTTCTATCAAATTTTGCTAAGCTATATCGAGGATTTTTATTCTATTGCTATTTCTAAATTAAGTAATTGTAGTGCCCAACATACCCTATGTCATTTCATTCAATAAACAAAATAGCTTATTGGTCACTATGCATTTTCTTTGATAAGAACCGATGTGAATTATATGTTGCAATGATTTATCTTATCAAAAATAAAAAAATATCACTTACTCTTAAGGGTATATATGGATTCCAATTTACAAATATATATCTTATACAAAATAAATATGTAGTGCAACAATTGGGGCTGCCATGTAAAGTCTTCCCAAAATGATACAATTACAATCAATGAAAAACATTATCAATCAAAAGTAGAAAAAATACTAATTACAATGGAAAGTGATAATGATAGGAGCCTAGCGATCACTAAGCTAGACCATGGTTTGTTATTATATATATTCTCAAATTAGAAACCGTAGAGCCTAACAAATTGGGTACATTATTCCTTTCAACTAGTAATGGAGATTAGCATTTGCCAAAAAAATTATTTTATATGAACTGAAATTATTGATCCCTCTCGACATAATGAAGTGTAGGAACTATCGCCAAAGGTAACATATAACCAATTTGATACAATTATAATCATTGTAAATTATAATCGATTTAAATATGTAAATATAGTGATTACTATGACAAGAAGTAATGATAGGGTCGTAAATGACCTCTACGATAGACTATGAGTTGTTAATCAATATCTACTTGGAAATTAAGAAATTATTGAGCCTAATGCGGTCATTAGGATTTTTATTTGATATAAACAAATATGGATTATAATTTACAAATATATATCTTAGGATAAATAAATAATTCTTGAATCCTCTCGATAGAATGTATTACCACAATTGATTTTTCCATGTAAATTCTTCCCAATATGATATAATTGCAATCAATGAAAACACTATCGATCCAAAGTAGAACAAATAGTGATTTTAATGACAATTGATAATGATAGGAACCTAGCCATGTTGCTAACATTGATCATCATTTTTATAATATTGTTATTCTCAATTTTTAAAATTTTGAGCCTAGAGACCACATCATTATTCCTTTCAAATAGTAATGGATCTTAGTGGTCACTAAACATTTTCTTTGATATGAACTAAAAGTCTTGATCCTGTCAATGGAACACGGTGAAAGAAATGGCTCCACTAGGTAACATACGAACCCATTTAATACAAATATAATCATTGTAAATTACAATTGATCCAAATATATAAAGATATTGATTACTATGATAAGAGGTGATGAAAGGATTGTAGCAACCTCTAAGCTAGACCATGAGTTATTAATCAATAACTACTTTGAAATTGAGAAATTGTTGAGCCTAATGTTGCCAATATTTTTGTTTGATATGGATGAATATGGATTATAATTTATAAAGATAAATCTTAGAAGAAATAAATAAGTCTTGAATCCTCTTAATATAAAGTATTGTAACAATTAGGTATGCCATGTAAAGTCTACCCAATACGATACAATTGTAATCAATGAAAAAAACTATCGATCCAAATCAGAACATATATTGATTAGAATGACAAATCGTAATGATAGGAGCCCACTAAGATAGATCATTATTTGTTATTATATAGTTATTCTCAAAGTTATTACTATTGATCCTTGTGGTCGCTTATGTTATTCCTTTCAACTAATAATGGAACTTAGCTATTGCTAAAAAAATTATTTGATATTAACCGAAAGTCTTGATCCGTCTTGATGGAACATAGTGTAGGAATTGGATCCACCAAGTAATATAAAACCAATTTGATACAATTATAATCATTGAAATTTACAATTAATCTAAAGATGTAAATATATTTATTACTACGACAAGAGGTAATGAATAGATCCTAAGGGCCTCTAAGTTAGACCACGAGTTATTAATCAATAACTACTTGAAATTGACAATTTTATATCCTAGTGGCTGCTAGGATTTTTATTTGATAAAAATGAATATGTATTATAGTTTACAAAGATATATATTATGATAAATAATTAAGTCTTCAGTCCTCTCGATAGAATGTATTGCAACAATTAGGTCTACCATGTAAATTCCACCCAATACAATACAATTACAATCAATGAAAAACACTATCAATCCAAATCATAACAGTAGTGATTACAACGAAAAATGGTAATGATGGGAGCCTAACAACCGCTAAGATAGATCATTGTTTTTTACTATATAGTTATTTTCAAATTTAATATTGTTGGGCCTAGCGGCCACTATGTTATTCTTTTCAACTAGTAATTGACCTTACCATTGCTAAAAATTTCTTTGATACGAACCAAAATTCTTGATCCCTCTTAACAGAATGTGGTACAGGAATTGGCTCCACTAGGTTACACGCATCTAATTTGATAAAATTATAATCATTAACAATTACAATCAATCTAAAGTTGTATAGATATTGATTACTATGATAAGAGGTAATGATAGGATCGTAGCGACCACTAAGCTAGACCATGATTTGTTATTCAATGGCTATTTTGAAATTAAGAAATTGTTGAGCCTAGTAGTTGATAGGATTTTTATTTGATACAAATGAATATGGATTACTATTTACAAATTTATATCTTAGGAGAAATAAATAATACTAGATGCCTCTTGATGGAATGTAGTGCAACAATTAGGTCTGCCATGTGAATTCTATCCAATATGGTACAATTAAAATAAATGAAAATAACTAGCCATAAAAGTGTAATAGATAGTGATTATAATGACAAGTGGTAATGATAAGAGCCCAGTGGCCGCTAAGCTAGACCATTGTTTGGTATTATAGATCTATTCTTAAATTTAGAAATTTCTTAGCCTATCACCATAACGTTATTCCTTTCAACTAGAAATGGAGCTTAGCGGTCGCTAAGAATTTTATTTGATACAAATAGAAAGTATTGATACCTCTCGATGGTAAGTAGAGCATCAATTGGCTCCACCAGGGTAACATGTAGCTAATTTGATACAATTATAATCATTGACAATTACAATCAATCTAAAGTTGTACAGATAGTGATTTCTATGACAAGAGGTAATGAAAGGATTATAGTTGTCGATAAGCTAGACCATGATTTTTTATTCAATAGTTATTTTAAAATTTAGAAAGTTTTGATCCTACTAGTTGATACACTTTTTCTTTGATACAAACAAATATGGATTATAATTTACAAAGATATATTTTAGATGAAATATATAAATCTTCATCTTTCTTATTGGAATTTTGTGTTGCAATTAGTTCCTCCATGGAAAGTCCATCCAATACGATATAATTACTATAATTGAAAACAAATATTGGTCTAAATCTGAAAATATAGTGCTTACAATGATAATCGGTAATCATATGAGCCTAGTGGATGCTAAGCTAGACCATTGTTTGTTATTATATAGCTATTTTCAAATGAAGAAAATGTTGAGCCTAGTGACCGCTACGTTATTATTTTCAACTAGTAATGGAGCTTAGAGGTCTCTTTTTCAAATTAAGAAACTGTTGAGCCTAGCCTTCGTTATGTTATTTCTTACAATTAATAATGTAGCTTAATAGTATTTAAGCATTCTACAATATAATTAACTAACTAAATTATATGACAAAGAATATATCTTATGAGAAAATATAAGGCTTCATCCCTCCCAAGGGTATGTAATGAAACACTTGATTTTATCGGGAATAGTCAATTCAATATGATACATTTATAGTCATTGAAAAACTATCAATTCAAAAGTGCAGAGATATTGGTTACAACCACAAGAGGTAATATCGAGAACCTTGAGGCTAATAGGGTAGACAATGATTTGTTATTTTATCTCTTTTTTAAATCAAGAAATTGACAAGACTAGCGGTATTTATGTTTTTCATTTCAATTAATAATGGGGATTCATGGCCACAAAGAATTTTCTTTAATATGAATGGTTGTGAATTAGGACATTATCCTATACTCGATTACAAATAAAAATCGTTATGTCTTAGTGGGAACTATGTTATTCTTTGAAAAATGTATTATGGGACAACTAAACATTTTTATGTTTAAAAATTCTTCATAAATGCGACCGCTTAACACATTATTGTGATTTGTTTCTCACACACTCTTCTCACCATTCAAAAATTAAATATAATGGCCTTTACACTAGTCCATTGAATTGGTGTAAATTACCAACAAGTAATGTTTGAAATTATAGATTCATATGTCAACTTAAATCCTCTCTCTTGTTAACATATATGTTTTAAAACATTCCTTTCATGCTATCTATGTAATGTGGATGGTTTTCAGACAACGGATAATCCTTCCAAAATATGTTACATGTTAATTTTCAAGAACAATTTTGCATAGTTTCTATTATTAATGATGTGATCCACAAAATACAATTTACAGTAACCAATTGAAGGTTAGATATCATGTTCGGTCGAATCCTAGTGGTTGTTAACCATTACGTTGATTAATCTCCAATGATAAAAAGTAATGTACTATAGAGATTGGTGATCACAAAGGCTAATACTTACATTCATTATCATACAATGGGAAAAAATTACTCCATATGTGAAGTAATTATTAATATATTCTACTCCAATTGTAGGTACAATGTCTTCCATTGGTCACAATCCATTCTTGGTAATTCCATTCATTGAAGGTACTGAGTGCTGGAAGAAAAGAGACGAGGAATGGTTTGTTTAAATCCATGCCCCTAACAACTACTACAATGACATGTGGATTTTTTGTTATAGATGATAGACATGAGGAATTTAGTATGGTTATATCCTCTACAATTATTGATTTGAGTACATTGTGTGTTCAAGTCGAACACATTGACTATGAAAATAATAAGTGTCTTATTTTAGATATGGATTTGGATGTTTCTTTATTTAGGAAATGGGAGATGAAAGCCTCAAAAGAAAAAACACAATGTTCCTATTCAATATATGGTTGGGATTTGGGTTTTTTAGTAGATAATGACAAAATTGGTTATTCAAATGCAAAAGACATTCACAGTGGCATGCTTTGCAATACTCAAAAAATTGTATAGAGTTGATACAACCTCTTTTGTTTGTCATTTTTTTAATATAAAAGGTTCACTTTAACCGCCTAAACATGCCAAGTTGTTTAATATGTTGAATTGAACATATTTGAATAAATTAGAGCTCAATTCATCCAGATAAAAGTTACAAGGGTTGAAAAATAATACTAAATCAGTTGCATTGCTGAAGAAATGGACCACTATATTCACAAAAATAGAAGCTTCAACTATTCAACACTTTGATTTTTTTAATGGTGAAGTATTTTCAATTGATTTTTTTAGGTGCCATTTAGCACCTCCAAAGTATCAATATCATCATGTAGATGATGAGAATTTTGACCTTCTTGTGCACTCTATGTTGATAAATGTCATTCCTACACGAGGGATGCAATTCTTCTTCCCTTCTTGTAGTCTATGAATATGGTTGTGGAGCTCCAAGATCTACAAGACCTGGAAAGGGATGACATTAAATTTTATATAATTGATGGAAAAATACAATATGTGCACAAAAATATTTTGGGCTAAGATACTCTCAAGTCTTTACATAAGAGGCTACGGTTTTGAAGGGCTCGTATTCTTTCTGCAAATGCAACTAACAATTCCATTACTAATATTTGTAAACAACATCATGAAGTGAATAGAACTTGGATGGAAACCACAACTAGATTATTTTGGAAATCACTGGATGTCCTCAACGCCTAGGATTGACAAAAAAAGGAGTGGAGGGTAATGTATTTTAATTTAATTGAATTTTTATTAAAATTTATCTTCCTTATAAAAAAATATAAATCATATGATTGTCCTTTGAATGCGTAACTTTGAGAATTAATTCCATTTGATTTTTAAAATGGACACAACCAATAATCTATACAACAAATGGAATTTTCTATTATTGTTAGATGATATATGGAATAAATGGACTACAACATTTGAGTTTTTTTAGATCTAGTGGCCTTGCTTGTTCACATATTAAAGATAATCATGATAAATTTTAGCCTAATTCATTGGAAAGATTCACAACCAATTCATTTAGGGCTACTAGAGGAATGAACAATAGAGAAATATCAATAATTGCATATAAAGTACAATCACGAGATGTTTGTTTAATCGGCCCTGTTTAGGTAGGTGTAATAGCAGAGACATTTTATTCTTACTACCAAAGAATAAAAGGAGACAAAAAAATAAGAGAAAAAATTCTACAATATTTTAAAGACAAACATCCGATATTGATCTATTGACATCCTCAGTGAATCCAATGTAATTGAAAAATTTAAATTACATGAATCACACTACTTCTAGTTGTCTATACTATTGGGTGAAGAGAGAAAAGGAAATACAAAATATGATTCCAACATAGGGCATAAAAATTCTAAACAAAAAAAGGACCAAGTGGCGAAATAAGTTCTTCTTGTCGAGGCTAAGAGAATATTAGAAAACTATGTGGTGTCAATTGAAGACAATTTACTAGCAAGGATGGAGGGCACCAAAGAATTTACCTGTAAATATGCATACTGCTTCCATCTTTCATCAACTCTAATAGATATTCCCGCCACCAATCCTTTCAATGCAGAATGTGTTATCGCTGATTTTTACAATTATTTTAGTGATATTTATTCTAAAGTAATAATAGAGTTTCTAACAGTTATTGGAACCATTGTGTTGGATTGTATTATTATTATTCTCATACTAATTGAATATTCAAATTTTTTTAGAGAAACAATAAAAATATATATGGAAAAGGTTAAATATAGTGAAGAATCGATTATGGATTGATGTTACAAACTCTATGATAGTAGTGGGTAATTTAATTTTTTTTTTTCTTATGTACACAATAATTGGAGTGCACAACTGCAACGATAAAAATGATGAAAGAGAAGAAGTCACTAAGGATTGGATAGAAAACTTTCCACAACAATTGATAATTGCAAGCGAAATTGGATTAAAAGGAAACACACATCATTTTCCTCATGAGCGATCATATGAGTTATACTCGAGATGTTTACTCGATGTTGTTCCCATAATTATTTAGTATTATTGCTTATGGTGGTAGTGTTACGTGCATTAGTTGAATCCAATCTATCTATTGTTTTAATTGTTTAGACACATAGTTAGGAAATGTTGTTGAAACATTATTATTCTCATATGAAGAAAGTTTTGCACTCAAATAAAAATCAAACATGTGATTATGATAAATGTATTTCAACCAAAACTCTACTTACACATTTCTTATTTACGCAGAAAACCAAAGAACAATAGGAGTTTATGTACAAACCTTTCAACTTCACACTACAAAACCAACTCAACATGGTGATTGACCTTCAATCATTTTATAAATATGTAAAATGATCTTTGTTTTCAATTGCCATTGTTTTTTGTTATTTTGACAATACTCTATGTTCACCATCTCTGACGACAAATGAGGAGAAATCAGCCACATCATGCACAAATATGAAATCAAATCCTGCTATGCTATTTGTGTACATTTATAAATAGAACCACTACCAATCCCCACAAATTTATAAGATAATTAATGGTTTATGTAGAGGACACAGGGAAAATAATAGTGGAGTTTATGGTGGTAACCAACACGAATATGCAATCGTAACTAGGTATGTTAGCCATACGTATTTTTAAACATAACCATTTCTAAGGCTCAAAAATTTATGGAAAATGGTATTAGATAATTCTAGAAGCAGAACCATTTTCAAACAATGAATTACCAAATAACATATTTCAAAATTTCATGGTGGCATCAAATGCTACATAGTCTATAGTTACTAGGTTGTTGGTTGTTGGTATAAACCATTAATATTGACATAAATATATAGACATTATAATCAATGCTTAGTCCATCCAATATGGCTTAGCCTAGCTCAAAAATATACACCCATTGGTCCTCATTCAATTATCCACTCATTCACAACAATGTATAATTAAAACATGCCACTACATTATTTTGTATCTTTTTGCAATATGCCTTGATCTAGGTAATTCACTTAGTACCCTTCGATTAATTAATTTACTTATTCCCAACTATCCTAAGTCATAATCCTCCCTATTTTATTCAATTAATCATATTCCTATATTACTATTTCACCACCATGTGCAATCCTCTTTCACACTAGTTAACTATAGTATAAAATTAATAAGGAAACCTTCTAAAATCACCCTATGGTCATCCTAACTATTGGACCCTGAATTTAGTAAGTCCCAAGGTAGAAGGAGCATGCAATTAGGAAGGTGAATGAGGAAAGGCATGTAAAAGAAGAGGTTGGTGTGCGAGAAGTAGAAGAGGGTTTGGGGACTTAGTCACATTTCAAGGAAGTATCACAGGGGAAACACATGAGGGCCCGAGTAGGCATGATGAATAGATAAGGTGCCATCTTGGTGCGTTGGATGTCAAGAAAATAATATTCCATGTAGGGAATATTCCCAAAAGGATCATTACAGTTAATGGAGGCCTTTGCAAGATGGCATAAGCACTTGATCATGGAGGACCACACTTCTATGTGGAATGTGATCTACTCATGGGTGAAACTATGATGGTGAATCCAAATTCTATTTAAATGAGTGCTTGGGTCCGAAATAAATAGATTTCAAGAGGCTTTAGAGACAATGAAGTTCTGCAAGAATGTTGCTACTAGGCATATATGTATGTGCTCGGGTCTGAACAAGGGTTGTAATGGGAAAGTATACCTAGGATATCTGTTTAGAGTATTTTTGTAGGGTTAAAATGTTATTTTATGATGTATATGGTATGAGATGACCATGTGTGACGTAATATGTCTAATTTAAATGGATTTAATCAATATCTGGAGCTTTTTCTTATATATTTGTGTATATGGACTAAACCCTAATGTATTTTCATGTTATTCATAGTTCATATATATTTTCATTATGTTGTTATGATTTTAATGTTTATCTCATGGAGCATTAAAAATTAAAAATAGATTCACTACCTATGTATCTGATTAAATGAATATGTTTTTGTTCTATAAACCTTTCCTCCATTAATGACATAACATTCTCACAAGGCTCACATAAAGGAGGGGCTTCGCGCATATGTAAACCTCGGGTGATAGGATGATGTGCTTGGGGTTGAAAGAAAGATTAGAGTATAGAGGTAAACAAGACTACATTTTGGTTTTATTGTTGGAACCTATTTTAAAGATATTACAAGAATGATGTGTGATAATAAAGCGTCTAAACTTGGATAGCATCGATACCTAGCTTAAAATAATGAAGGATGAGTTTACTAGGAGGTTTAGTACTTGGATCTAAGTTTGATGCATGTAAGTGGGTAGAGTTGAACCTGTATCATGAGCTCTATGAGAAATTATTTTGTTTTTTCCTAGTAGAGTTGTATGAATGGCTCTTAGCATATGCATCAAGGAAGAATTGGTATTATAGACCTTGTGTTTGCACCCGGAGGAATATCAATACCGATCCGACCTAGACTCATGTTGTTGATCATTGGTGGAGATGGGTATTGACTAGTTACACATTGGAGTACGTAATATAAACTTATTCTTGTCTGGAGGTTGTTGAGTTTGATTTATTATGAGAACCCGTGAGGATATTTCTTATGTGCTTTTTCATTAGCCACCAAGATCGTGATTAGTAATTTTAGTTTGGAAGCATCTCCTATGGTGGCTAAACTCTCGCTAGGCGCGAGGCATGGAAGATGGTGTGGTGGAGATGGAAGACCTTGTGGTGGAGGCAGAGAGAGAGAGAGGTGGATCAAGTACAATGAAGTGTAAGAAAGGGAGTTGGCGAGACAATGTGAAGTTACCGGTGTGATGAACTTATGGAGATAATAAACATTATGAGAAGAATTTGAGGTTAGTGTGGAGGGTATGGGACCCGAGAAATCTATGTTACCCCATCTTAGAAAGTGCGGGAGAAAACCCCATGACTTCTAGTGAGATCTCATTGTATGAAGAGTGGAGGATATCCATAGGCTCCGCATCTTGGCCCACTTGGAGACTAAACCCCGTGCTTAGCTTTTCAAGATTCGAGACAAGTATTTATAGTTCAATTTATGTTGGTGATTAGATAGCATAAGGTAGATATAATTTTACATTACACCCATCTATGTCCACATAGAAATTTCCTATGTTTGGAGGTATTTTTTCCGACTCATCGCTTTGGAAACATGTGGGTTAAAAAGGTTTGGGTATCACATTTGGATGTAGTGTGGGAAACATATCCGGGAGTGTTGTGGTATCATAGACTCTCGAGAACAGTTTAGTGTGATGGTGGGAGCAAAAAGCACAATGGATTGAGGTCCCTAGCCTTCTACGAAAGGAGGATTAGGTGGATCTAGATGAGTAGGAGTTAGTGGATCTAGTGAATCTGGTGGTGGAGGAAACACGAGAGTGAATCAAGGTCCTAGATCTAATGGGAAAGGTTCACAACACCATCAATAGGTGTTTTACAAGATTTCACTCCACTTACCTGATTACAAGGGTATTGAGGATGCCATAGAGCATGTACACAAGTGTGATTTTTTATGGAAAATGAAGTGCATCACATCCCCAAAGTGGAAAACAAGTCAATTTACAACTACATTGTAATGGCGCATGTATAGCTAGAACCAAAAGTATCACTCCCATCAGATGGTCATGGATTATACTATTTTGCATGATGAATTCTTAGCAGAGTTTCACTTTCTTGAGTTCGAATAGAAGAGCATCAACATATTAAATGAAATCCAAAAAGGTATGGTGGAGAGTGTGCAGGAGTATGATGCACATTTTAATACTCTCATATCAAAGTTATCATATGATATCCATCCATCCTAACATACACAATGGTTCTTCGGGGGCTTGATCACGGCCTTCAGTGAGCCCTTTCACACAAAAATTTCATCAAGCCATGTGAGGCCTTGGAGGCTACTTTACATGTTGAGGCCATGGGGAGTATTGACACTGGAGTGAGTCCATTTTTGGAAGCTCGATTTCTTCCATGGCTAAACAACTTGAGATTTTTTCGTAAATTCGGATAGTGAAACACACGGTGGAATTTGGTGTATGGATTGTGAAGTGGAGGGGCACATGAAGGATAGTTTCCCTCGAAAGAAGATGTATGTCATGTCAATAGATTGTGAAATATGTCATGGAGATCATGATGCAAGTAAATGCCCATTGTTGCAACGCATGATCTGTAAGAATGTGTCCTATTATTATAAGATTTACACATCTACTACTCATGATATAAAGGATTATTGATTGATACACCAAATTCTTGATGCCATTGATCTTGGTGTGCACCCGCCTAGCACCGAGAGCAATTCTAAGGTAGAGGATTGTCGTATGAAGGGTACAAGGATGGAGGAGGTCAAGGAAGAGGTTTTCAAGAAGGATTTAGAGGCCATAATGGTCATGGAGGAAGAAGTGAATTTCCCCATGGGACTTGTTACAATTATGAATTTACTAAACACTATAAGCGTGAGTGTAAGTGCGAGTGTATAGACTTGTTACAATGTTGATGGTGTGGAAAGAAGCATAAGTATGAATATTTCCTGGATTTATATGAGCACACAAGAAAGAACCCGGAAGAAGGAAAAAGGTACAGGGATGGTGAGTGTAAAGAGGTGTGACCCATAATGGATGCTAAGGGTAATGCTTAATTTCGAGCGAGCTTATTTTGGTCACTACATGTTCTAAGGATGTACGTGTCCGAGGGGAACCAAAGTAGAGGCCTCTTATCACAAGAGAAGAAGTGATACATCGAGATATACCCGATCCTACCCACTAGAAGGACTTATATTAAAAACCATGGAGGTGATTAAGAGTTTTCAAGGAGAAATCTAGTGTCTCGAAGGAGCAATCACGACAATTGAGAAAAAAAGAGCGTTGAGCTTCCTCAAGTAGATATGGATGAGGTTCAAGAAGTATGTTAGATGTTGCGCTAGGAGAAAATTATTCCTCTATTGGGAGAATGGCTAAGTGAAAAGGTAGCGCATGCTAGAGGAGAGTGTGAGAGATAAGTTCTATATGATAACCTACCTCCCGACAACATTGATTATGATAAGGATATCATACGAATGCGCGTTTTTGATGGGTGGATCCTAAGTAATATATTTATTTACATAGGCATGAAGGTCAATTTCCTTACTATGGATCCATGGAATCAAATGGGAAGACCCCCATTACAACTATATTTGAATGTTTTGCACATGGATAACAGAAAAAGGTCATGCCTCCATGGGTGTTGAAAGATACATCCATAACTATTGAAGGGGAAAAGTTTACTAGAGACTTTGAGGTTATAGAGCTTGCTGAGGCTGATCATTTCCCAACAGTACTTAGGCACCCTTGGTGCTATGCAAACAATGTTGACCTATGTTTCAAGAAAGGCTACATAAGTTTTTAGAACAAGGAGGATCACGTGATTATTCCACTAACTTATTGATGGTGTGTGCCTTATGTGAAACAATTGGGTGAGGAAGACTTAAATAAGATATATGTGTGCACCATCAGGGACCTAGAGTTTTCTCAGCCACCGAAGGAAGGGGTCATTAAATGGGATGATACACAGTCCATATGTGATACAACCAATGTTTCTTGTGATAATTGGGGTCATGGAACATACGAGTTGGTTGGAAATCATCTAAAGGATACTGGAACAAGATTTTTAAAAACACGCTCAATTAGGTGCTTGGGAGGAAGGAAGTTACCACTATACACTGGGGAGGGAAACCTTGATGTTTTTTTGCAAGAAATGGAAATCTAGTGCAAGTGTCAAATGGAGAGAGGGAATATGCTTACCTATAATTTCTATGGAACAAAGGCACGATGGTGGGTAACTCATCAAGATAATATTTTAGAATGGTTTGAGGTGAGAATAGTCCTCTTTGTAAGGTTTCTCCAAAGAAATTCACCATCTCAGATTTTGTTACTATGATGTAAAGGTACCCACCTCATTCCATGTTCACGACCGTGAGAAAAATTAGATGGGAGGTGTGGAAGCTTTAACCCACTCCCTATGAGTTCATAAGTTTTATTCCACCTTGTATGGTTGTACACACGCCTAGTACATACATTCAAGTTATGTGGTTATATAGGGAATTGGTAGGAGATGATGGTGGATATCATCTAGAACTTTGAGTACCAATCCCCTATTTAATCGGTGAATGAGGCATTGTGGGTAGTCAAGTGCCTTACCCTTGGATATTGTGTAATGGCTAAGGACCAAATATTGGAGTTTTTTGGTGAACCCGAGTTAGGGATGCACTTCACTAAAGAAGAAGAAGAGGTGGAAGAAGTACAACTTGAGCACGCTTACATGGAGAAACATAAGGGTAAGTTTGTGTACCTTGTGGATGGTGAGAAGATTGAAAATTTCCATGTTGAGCATTCTGAAGGAACATGCAAGATCCTGGATAAGGTAGATGAGAAAGAAAGCACCTACCATTAACCCTTGAAAATGAATAAGGTTAACATTGATATTGAATTAGAGCCCAAGAAGCTATTATAGGAGATTACCGGATAGAAAAGGAGGTTTTGAAATTGGATGAACTACTACACGATTTCAAATATTTGTTCCTCGCGTGGGTAGCATGAGTTAAAAGGGTTTCATCCTTTGTTGGGTGAAATGTGGATCAAGTTGAAAGAAGGTGCGTGCCCCATTAGGAAACATCCTTATAGAATGAACCTGAATTTATGCGTAAAGGTTAAGGAGGAACTTGACAAGATGATAGAATCATGAATTATTGAGGCTATTGAGGAATTTGAGTGGGTAAGTCCCATGGTCATTAGTATAAAAAAGGATGGAAGAATAAGGATATGTGTAGACTATATGGATATCAATGCTTTGCATGTGTCATAGACCCTTTCCCAACCCCATTTACTGAAGATATTCTGGAAGGTGTAGCTAGGCAAGAGATCTATTCTTTTACAGATGGATTATTAGGTTATCATCAGGTGATAATTACAAAGGAATACCATGAGAAAACAACTTTCACCACTGAATGGGGAATTTTTTATTATATAGTCATGGCTTTTGGATTGAAGAATGCACCTACTGTGTTTTTGCGCATTGTTGTGTAGGCCTTTCAAGAATTCATCCATAAATTTTTGTAAGTTTACCTGGATGATTGGACGGTGTATGGGTTAGTCAAAGACCATTGTGACAATCTACGGTTGATGTTTGAGAGATGCAGTAGTTGAGAATCTCCCTAAATATTAATAAGTGTGTTTTTTCCACTCCTTTTGGCATGTTGTTGGGACACATTATTTTCAAAGAAGGATTATTGATAGACCAGTAAAAAAATTATAGTAAGAATGGAGGATCCTACCACCAAAGTGTGATGTGTGGGTTCCTATGGCATATAGGGTTCTACAGGAAATTCATCAAGGGATATGCTGGGATTTTTGGTCCCTTAGAAGAGTTATTGAAACATAAAAGTAAGTTCTATTGGGGAGAGGAACAATAGGTGGAATTTGACACATTTAAGGATAATCTTAGCCTCTCGGATAAGCCATTTCATGTGCATGTTTATGCATCTAGGATGGTGATTGGAGTAATACTAGCAAAACCTAGAGAGGGGATTGTTGATCATCCCTTGTGCTTTACTAGTAGGAAGCTTACTCTAGTAGAATAAAATTATACCACCACAGAGTGTGAGGCATTATCAATGATCTATGTGTTACACAAGTTCAGGTAGTATTTTCTAGCAACTCCTTTTATTTTCTACACAGACCACATGGAATTAAAGTACTTAGTGAACAATCCTATTTTGTAAGGGTGCATATGCCGGTGGGTCCTATTATTTCAAGAGTTTGAGTTTACAGTTGTGGTGAAACCAGGGAAAAGTAATTTGGGACCTAATCATTTGTCAAGGATTACCTCAGGTGAGGATGTGCAGAGCATTGAGGATATGATGCCGAGGTATAGTTATTCAGATTGTAGCACATACCCTCTAACTTAGAATATATTATATTATTCCTACAAATGGGTGGGGCACTAGAAGGGATAAATTCATTAGAAAGGAAGTAGTTAGCCATACACATTGTGCCCTATATGTTAATTGGTAAGAACTTATATAAACCAGGTCATGATGAGCTTTTGTGTTGGTGTGTAATCGAGCATGAGCGCACTACAATCATGGAGGAGGATCATGGTGGAATTGTAGGAGGCTACTATGTAGGGAATGAAACCATGCACAAGATTATTTTGGCTAGTATTTTGTGGAAAACAATTTCTAAGGATTATACTGAGTATTGTAAGGCTCCGTGACCAAGCACAAAGACCTTGGAAAACTAGGGAAAAGAGATTCAATTCTATTAAGGCCTATCGTTAGTGCGTAACCATTTGAGAAATTGGAAATTTACTTTTTAGGCCCTATTACACCAGCCATGCAAAGGATGAGTTCATGTTATATCATTACATGTATAGTATATCTTACACAATGGGAAGAAGTGGTGCCTACGAAGGATTAGACGACAGGACAACAACTAGATTCTTTTGGGAGAATATAATCAACAGGTATAGATGCTTGCATTGAGCTTAACAAGTGATAGGGGTAATCATTTCCTAAATGAGACAATTAGAATCCTATTGGTAGAATTCATGGTGGCCCATCACAAGACTACCCCTTATCACCCACAAGCTAATGGGACAATGGAAGCTTTTAACAAAATTTTGAGTCACACGTTGACCAAGATTTGTGATGTTGGCGACACGTGACTGGGATGATAAATTTTTGTCATGTTATGGTCATATCAGACTACTTATAAAATATTAAACAAGGACACACCTTTTCAATTGGTGTTTGGCGAGGTTGTGTTACCTATTGAATTCATGTTACCATCACTATGTATTGCATGTGCAAGAGGTTTAGCTGATGAACATGTGCTTGAGGAACAAATTGATAAGTTAATGTAGTTGGACAAGTGGTGTTCCATAACAAGATGGAGTTAGAAAACAAAAAAGGCCAAGTAGAAGGCATAACATGATAGACACATAAGGAACAAGAAGTATGAGGTTAGGAATATGGTTTTACTTTATGATTCTAAGTTTCTACACCATCTTGGCAAGCTCAAAGTCCATTGGTTAGGGAAATATATTATATCCTATATACTTGACTCGTGCTTTCCATTACAAGTGCTAGATGGAACATGGTTGTTAGGGTATTAAATGGGAGTAGACTCAAGTCATACTATAAAACAATATTCTTTATGTTTATAAATAATTCATTATTGCTATTTAGCTTAGGATTTCCCTTACTTAATTTTCCTTTCTTTTTGTTTCCCTTTTTTGTCACTTTGCTTTGTCTTTTTTTTGGTTTGTTGTGGGTGTGCTTATGCACTTTTAGCCAATTACTATCTAAAGTGTTTTTATGTGTAGAGGAACACACATCTATTTAGTGTGGGGTGGAAGATGTCAATCAAGATTTGTTGTAAAAAAATGTGGTAAGGTGAAGTGTCGGGAGTGATTTTCATAGAGGCCCAAGTGATAAAATAGAAAGCGCATGGGTTTAGAAAAAGTGTGCGTAGTAGAAGAGATCATGAGAGAAGATTTGTGTTGAAATGATTTGAGAAAACCATGTATAAGGGTAAAAAGTGTAGGAACAACATGAGGTAGGTGAAGGAAAGAGCTTGGTAAAGCACACTGAGGTTGACACAATTTGACACGATGAGTGTGTGTAAGTTATTCTATTGTAGAAGAAGTCTTGTGCACCTAATTTTTGCGTAGAGGTTTGAATCATACACTTGTGACTCGATGAATACACCATAAAAAACACACTTAGATAATTTGTATAATCGAATGTGTGATGCATTTGAGGAAGAATGGATAATCCTAGAGAAACTACCAGCCTTGGTGGATGGTGAGGTTGAGTTCATTGTATACCAACACTTCTACATAGGTATATTTACTTTGACTGATGGAACAAAAATCCCTTGGTGTAAACTACCCTTTTCCTTCACAATGCAATACTCTCAAAATATGGTTAATAGGTTCAAGGAGGCAAAGAAGTTCATACTTCATCTAAGTGAGGTAGATTAGGATTACCTTGGGTTGCACCGAAGTCTAGTTTACCATAAGAAGCGTGTGTATGTGGAGATGTATGTCTCCCACGAAGTAAATATGATGAATATTTTTAGGAAATAAGGGATAAAATATGTGGAATAATCCCTCACGAGAATCGCAACAGTAGAAACTAATATGCGAAAATATTACGGATCTCAAATTAAAGTGCGAATAAAATAACACAAGACAAAGAGATAGTATTTAACATGGTTCACCCAATTTAGAATATGTCCACAAAGAATCACTTGCTCGATTTTATTACAAGCCACCACTCTCTCAATATAATACCTAGATCCCTTTGAAGCTATGCTCAACAAACTCTACTGAATTCACAACCGAATTCAAAACACATCACAATGTTACATTATATCTACAATAAGCACAAAACCATATAAACAGATAACTACTTAAATAGTTTTACAAAACTATGGGTATTAAAACCATGGGCCAAAACCATCCCATAAACCTATGGGTCAAAAACCCACCCATATGAGAAAATCATGTTTCTTGATATATCAGGCACATTTTAAGGCCCAAAAAAATTGGTGGTTGCACCCCCAAACCATTGCTACCGAGAACTCGCCACCCCCTGGACCCCCTCTTGGGGCCTGACCTGGCCCCGAAACTGGTGAGACAACTGTGGAAAGTGTATAATACTCTTAGTGTATAGTCTTCAACACTTTCTCACATGAAAATAGGCTCCACAACCTAACAATCTCCCACTTGGAGACTAGTTTTCCTTTGAGCAAGCTTCTCAACCCTTCACTAGTTTCTATGAAGACCAACCAAAGCTGAATACAGCTTCAATTTTTCCTTGTGACCACCTTGGTCATCATGTCTATAGGATTATGACTGGTATGAATCTTCTCCAGCTTCAACTTCTCTTCCTCCAAAGTTGTCCTGATGAAATGGTACCTTAACTATATATGCTTCATCCTAGAGTGGAAAGTAGAGTTCTTAGCTAGGTGTATAGCACTCTGACTATCACTATGTGACTTTACTTCCTCCTACTTATGCCCCAATTCCTTAATTAATTTCTATAACCAAATCATTTCCTTGTTTTCCTCTGTGGAAGTAACATAGTCACCCTCATGGGTTAACAAAGCCACCAACTTCTCTAGTTGTGAAATCCAACTTACTATTGTCCCACCTACAGTGTAAACATAATCTTTTGTGCTCCTCTTGCTATCTACATCTCCAGCCATATCTAAATATACATAACCACACAAAGTGGTGTTTAATCCACTATAGCAAAAATTGTCCCCATGGTCCCTCTCAAATATTGAAGGATCCACTTTATTGCCTGCTAGTGATCTCTACCTAGATCACTCATAAATCTACTCACCACTCCCACTGCATGGGAAATATCAGGCCTGGTGCACACCATGGCATACATCAAACTACCAACCACTAATGAGTAAGGTACCTTGGACATCTGGTTTCTCTCCTGCTCTGTCTTGGGACACTGCTCCTTTGATAACTTGAAATGGCCTACCAAAGGAGTCCCAACCGGTTTAGCATCCTACATATTAAACCTCTCCAAGACCTTCTTAATGTACTCTTCTTGAGATAAAGTCAACTTCTATTCCTTCCTATCCCGAGATATCCTCATACCAAGGATTTGTTTGGTTGCCCCCAAATCCTTCATAGCAAAGAATTCACTTAGCTACTTCTTGAGTACTTTTATTTCCTGCATGTTTTTACCTGCAACCAACATGTCATCCACATACAGACAAAGGATAATATAACTTCCATCCTCAAATTTCTTTGTATACACACAATGGTCAGAATGACATCTAATATAATCTTTCTCCATCATGACGCTATCAAATTTCTTATACCATTGACGAGGAGCTTGTTTCAAGCCATAAAAGCTCTTCTTCATTTTGCACATTATATCTTATTTACCTTTGACCTCATAGCCCTCTCGTTACTACATTTATAGTTCCTCCTCTAAATAACCATGGAGAAATGTAGTCTTTACATCAATATGCTCTAAGTGTAAGTCTTTTTCTCAGTAACTATTTCAAGAACAATTCTAATAGAATTCGCTTTTACTACATGAGAAAAATCTCATCAAAATATATACCTTTTTTCTAGGCAAACCCCTTGACCACCAACTAGGCCTTATATCTTTTCTTTCCTCCTTCTTCCTCTTTGAATTTGAACACCCACTTGTTCTATAATGCTCTTTTTCCTTCAAGTAGCTTCACCAAATCCCATGTCTGGTTCTCCATGAGAGCCTGATGCTCCTCATCCATGGCTTTCTCCCACTTCTTCCTAGAATCTACCTACATTTCTTCATCAAAGATCTCTAGCTCTCCACTATCAGTGAGTAATAAATAATAAAGAGAAGGAGAAAAACATTTAGGTTCTCTTCTTACCCTAGAAGACCTCCTCAATATAGGATTTTGGGGTTCCTATTGAGGAGGTTCCTAAATTGATTCATGTGTCACTTTCCCATCTAGAAGATCCTCTACTACTGCATATTCTTTCTTGGATTCTTCCCTATTTTCCCGCAAATCGCTTGCTTCTTATACATATGAATTTCTCATTAAATACCACATCCCTAGATCGAATGATTTTCTTGTCCTTAATACTCCAACATTTATATCTAAAGTTATCACCACCATAACCAATGAAAGTACATTTTTCTGATTTAGCCTCTAGTTTGGTCCTATCATCCTTGTCTATATGGATAAACACCTCACATCTAAAGAATTTAAGAAATGAATAATAAACTTTCTTACCATACAAAGCCTCCTCGGTATGCCTTCATCCAAGGCACTTAAGGGTCCTCTCTGTTTATCAAGTACACACAACAGTGCTCACCACTTCTATTCAAAAAGAAAGAGGCGTCCCGCATGTAACCTCATGCTCCTAGCATGTTCCATTATTTTTTTGTTCATCTTTTCGACACCCCATTCTACTTGTGGAGTTCCCGAACCATCTTTTTCCTACATTTTCCATTATTTTAACAATAATAATCAAATTCATTATTGTAATAATCCCCTCTATTAGTTGACTGAGACATTTTAGCTCAAGACCTATTTCATTCTCTACCAAGGCTTTCCATTTAACAAAAGTGTCAAATACATCATATTTTTTTCTAATACAATAAACCCAAAATTTCCTTTTTCATCACTAATAAAAGTAACATAATAACTTGAACCCCAAGAGATGATACCTAAGCCAAATTTCCCATACATTAGAATGCACCACTCTAACTTATTCTCTTTCTTTGTAGGTCCAACCTTGAGAAACCTTACTCACTTTTGTTTTCCATATATGCACCCTCACATAACTCCAAACCTTTTTCTCGTATATACAGGAAAATCCTTATTTATGATCTCCATGCCCTTATGGCTCACATGACTGAGCCTATAGTGCCACAATGTTGTATCTACTTCTGAAGCCACAAGATTACAAACATTAGTGCTATAAGTGGTTAAATACAAGGTTCCAACCTTCTTACCTTTTGTCATCACAAGATCACCCTTAGTAACCTTCCAAGAGTCCACTATAAATATCATAGTATAACCATAACTTCCCAACCGCCTGCAGACGATATCAAATTTTGTATTAATGTAGGCACATGTTTGACATCCTTCAATAGACAAGTATTCCCATTATGTATCTTAACCTGAACAAAACTTTTCCAACTATGTTACAAGGCTTATCATCACCAAGAAAAACATGCCAAAAATCTCCTTAAACATAATAAAAAAATAATGCCTATGTGGAGTAGCATGGAAAAGAGCCCCCGAATCTAAAACCCAAGATTCAATAATATTGTGAAAATAAAGAATCAAAGCATCCTAACATACATTACCCATTGCCACATTTGCCTCCTTGTTTTCTTCATGTTGTTTCTTCTTGTCCTGAAGCTCCCAACAGTCCTTCTTTACATGCCCAGACTTTCCATAGTGCCAACATACTATCTTTCTTTTGGATTTTGACCTTGCCTCGATCCTTTGAATTTCAATGGCTTCATTTATTCTTTTGTCTCCCTCTGGTTTCCATTGTCAAAGCATTCCATGAAGTAGAAGGTTCACCAGAGATTTTTCTTCACATTTCCTCACTTAGAATCACCCCTACAACATTGTCAAACTTCAACTTTGAGTTAGCTAGAACCGAGTTTCTTACCGCCATTACTAGGCTATTCCAACTCTCAGGTAAAGAGCACAGAACTAATAAAGCCTTAACTTATTCATAAAATTCTATTGTAACCGAAGGTAGTGTATTTACAATCGTATTAAAATCATTTAGATGATCTACTACTAAACCATTCTCAAACATCTTCATATTAAAAAAATCATTAAAAATAACTTATTAGAGGTAGAGGGTTTTTCATACAACTTCCCTAATACATCCATTAGTTCTTTTGTAGTCTTTTCCTTTGAAACATTAAATAATACTAAAGATGCAAGACATAGCCAGATTGTCCCAAGTGCCTTCCTATCCAACAAATCCCATTCTGAATATGTCATGCTCGAGGGTTTTTCACCTTATCAGACAATGAAATATAAAGATCCTTATGATAAAGGTAATCTTCCATATACATCTTCCAAAGACTAAAATTTTTCCCATTAAATTTAAGCAACCCTAGATCTTTGATCATCTACCATAGCTTCCACTCAAGATAAAACTTTCCCTGTGATTCAACACTTTAGAAAACAAAACTAGGCTCTGATACCAATTGTTAGGAAATAAGGGATAAAATATGTGGAATAATCCCTCACGAATCGCAACAATGAGAGAAACTAATATGAAGAAAATATTACAGACCTCAAATAAAAATACATAATAGAATAACATAACACAAAGAGACAGTATTTAACATGGTTCACCCAATTTGGGCTATGTTCATGTAGTGCCCACTTTCCTTTGGCACCTTTTATTACTGATCATGATACTGTAGAATATGAAAGATATTTTAATAGTTTGATTTAGTATGGTGTTAGATGTTAGATCCTGGATTATTGTTGAATCTGATTATATATAATGCATGGTGATTATTAGAGACACTCATGCATGGATGATGATATACTATTGGCATGGATGTTTAATGGAAGTTAGTCGGATGTGTGATTTTGGAGATTATGAATAAACCTAGAAAAGAAAAAAAAATTGATGATGACATAGTTGTCGATATAAATTGTAAATGATTTTTTTGATTGCCTTGATGACTATTATGATTCATATGTATCGATGATTTTTTGATTATATTATATATTCTTTTTGGATGTTCTTATATGGCCATGAGACCGAAGGAGGTATTTTGTTTTACAGGTTTAAAAATATCACAACAAAACATCGGGGGATCGGAGACCAACCAAAATAGAATTCTGGGTAAATTCAACATGGTCACCATGGCAACTTGTTTTGTGTGTGTGTTGTATTTTGTTAGGGATTCCCATGGGGGATTACCTTTACATGTTACCATGGGTTTGTGTATTTTATCGGTGTGTTTCCTTTTATTATTGTTATATGTATTTTAATAAGTAATGTGTTCCTTTCCTTTAAATTAATTAAAATTATGATGGATTAATGTGGGAATCATATAGTTAAACTTTAAATAAATCAAATTGGGATATGGGAAGTAATTATAAGAGTTGATGGCTGTTGTATTTAATTTTGTAAGAGCTTGTGTAAGTCAGATTTGGAGTATGAAATACTCCACCTCCATGGAAATTCGAATTTGACCTTGGGGGCTGTTTTTGGAGACTTGTGGGACAAGTAAAACTTGTCCCATGCCTCTAAATTTATTATACCAACCATACTTATGGATGGAGATGTGATTTGTGACTTTTAAATGCATTTTATTCATCATGTTGCTTGTTTTGGATTGCACTCTCTTACATTTTATTAAATAGCTATCCCTTGTGGTGTGGGCTCTTTTGGAGTGTGTAAGTTAATTTTTCATTTCATTTATTGTGCTTGGGAGAATGGAATTTTGTCTTTTGTGTTTGAATTGGAGGATGTGTGATGTGGCATCCTACATGGATCCACATCATCCTCTTCTCTCCCTCTTCTATTTAATTCAAACTCTCTTCTTGTTTTGGGTTGTTAAACCTTTTTGCATTCTTCCTTGGGGTACATTTTCTGGTGGGAGCTCTAGTTTTTGAAGGAAGTTTTGAAGATAGCTTTGCATGCTTGGGAGCTTTCTATTTTGTACTATGTTTTGCATGCATCCTTGGGTGCATTTTTCTGTGATTAGAGCTCTTGTTGATTTGGAGGAAATTGGAGAGAATTTGATACTTTGCACTGCTATTTTGGGACTGTTTTTGACATTCAAAGCTTGTTGTGTGGAGCAAATCCTTCCATGGAGAGGTAGGAGTTTATTTCTTCCTTATTGTTGTTATTTTCTTATTGTGTTGTGTGTATGGTGCATGCATTGTTTTATTTGTTGGCTGGTTGGGTAGACTGCCTTAGGAATGGTGTAGGAGAAGGCTATGGGGAATTCTTGTGGGGGCATAAGGGAAATGCCATGGGCATCAGAATTTTGTGGAGGGAGTTTTGGGTTTGGGATCCACCATGGAAAATAAATAGCTTGCATTTATTACTTATGGGGGCATAAGGAGGGGTTGGGAGATATAAGGTTTATGGGTTATGATATGTTATATTGGTGGTATGATTTTTGGTGGATGCCCAATTCCCAATTGGGAGGCATAAGTAGCTTCCCCCATAGTCCTTGCTCCTTTGGCTTGCATGATCAAGCCTGAGTTGTGATTGAATGTTTTTATATGCAGTTGTGAACTGTTGTTTTCTTTTGGTGTTGCTTTGTGTTTTAAAAAGGAAAATGTGTATGTGAAAGAATGTTGTGTGTGGAAGCCAGTTGTTGCCATGGTTGAATTGCACCTTTTATTACATCTTGGTTGGGGCTTGGGGGCCAATGATGAAGGAAGGCTTCTCCTTTCATTGGATGTCTTGGTTGGGTGGAGAGCATTGCCTTTCCCCCTCTTTGTTGTGATAAATTTGGAGAAAAAAAAGAAATGGAGCATGTTGCTGTTTTGAGCAAGAGGAAAATATAGTTTGACAGTCCCTTCTTGTGAGAAAGTTTATTGTATCCCTTCCCACTTTGATGTGGATGAATTGTATAATTAATTGCAATAAGAAAATACTTGTATTGATGAAGAAAGATTGAAATGGAAATGTGAAATGTAAGGAGTTATATTCCATTCTCTGTTTTGAAAAGGAATGTGAAGAATTGTTATATGTATTGTATATTGTATTTTAGAAATCAAATGTAAAAGAGAAAATTGTAAAGAGTTATTGGAAAACAATAAAGGATTGCATTCTTTTCTCAAAATTGTACTGGATATTGGATTTGAATGGCTTTGGTGAATTAAAATCTCTGTTGGAAAGAAGAATGCGAAGGAAGGAAGTATATTGTTTTTGCATCCTTGGAATTACATTAAATTTGGAATCAGAACTTGTAATTTAACTTGGAAAGGATTTGTTTAGAAACAACTATATGCATTGGATTAATTTAGAAACTATATGCCACACTTAAATGATAAAATTGACAAATAGATCCTTTAAAAATTTGATCACTGGCATTGTGACTTTTAAAACTGGTAATTCTAAATAAAATGCATAGTTTGAACCAACACTTAACAATCTACCTAGAAACCTTAAAATCCAACATGATATACTAGTAATGAACTCAAATCGACAAGAAGATTTAAGAGAATAACTTGAACCATTGCAAATTCGAGCTTAATCTCCTTCTCAACCATTTCCTATCATTTGTTGGACAAAATCCCAAATTGGAATCAATTGTACAAAATTGACTTTCCTAAAACACTCTAAACTCTCCCTAGACCAATCCTCCATGTCTGTTTGACATGTTGAGTGAAGGAGGAGATATAATTTAATCAAAATTGAAAGTTGGAAACTTGTCAGTTGGCTAATTAAAAGCCTGCAGATCCTTTTTGTAAAATTTACCCCTTAAACTTCATCAAAAAGTAAAATTTGTGTTTCTTGTGCAAAGAGGGCATTGAGATATTTCTGAAAAGTCCTTGTTTTCCCAAAACTAAGCTTTCTAGCTCAAGTTATGGCACTTTGAATTTTTTGTGCCTTGGTGGGAAAATTTGGGAAAATTTTCCCTTACGGCCCGCAACCCAAAAATTTCCCGTCAAAATTGCCCTTAGAAAATTTTCAAAAATTTTGGCTTAGGAAAATTTTCATATTTTTCTCCCCAGCCCACAGCCAATCAGAGGCTACCACATGTCCTCACGGGGCAGCGGTGGAGGCGTGACAACTTTTGCCCTTTGAGTTTTTTTGAAAATTTTGGAAAAATTTTCCATTTCTCCTGTCGGCCCACAACCAATCAGAGGGTGCCACATGGCACCTTGGGGGTGGCAGCAGAGGTTCGGGAGAAATTTTTATTTTGTGCCACATGGGGAAAATTTTCAAAAAATCCCGTGACCCACCAACCCGCCAAAGGAGATTTCCCCTCCTCTTGACATGTGTCCCCTTGGGGAAAATTTGATCCCAAAACTCTACCGACCATATCTTGAGTTCCCGAAGGAGTTAGGAGGACTTATTTATATCACCAGAAAGGTGAGAAAATTTCCTATCCATTGGGAATGGTTTAGAGAAATTTTGGAAGCATTAGGTATGAGAAAAATCAAGTTGAAACTCTGAGCCTATTAGAGAGTGGGTATGGGAGTAAAATTGCTCCCTGAACCTAACTGAAACTTATAGCCCTAAGTTTTGGACCTTGTGACCTTTGAGAGTTGTTTTTAAGGGAGAAGTTTGTCCCAGTGAAATTGAATTGCTCTGAAACCTATCAGTGGCAACTGTTGCTTTGCAACTTGGTGGTAGACACTCTAAATCAAGTTCTGGGAGTGGGTAAGTGAGACCTTACTCTGTTGATTTTAAGTATGTATTCCTTTCTCACTGCAATTAAACCCTGCTCTAGTCTTGACCTTATGGAATTAAATACCTAGGGTATTTAATTGTTTTGGGTCCCTTAACCCTAAAATTTTTAATCAAGGAATATTTAGCTAAATGTCAATGTAATCAGTAAACAAAGTAATCCCTAGAGAGATTTGAGCTAGGTGTGGACTTATTGCACTTGTTGCTCTATAATGTGAAATCAGTAATCATTATAATGGGAAAGGTTATCAGTTGAATTTAATTGTCTTTGAGACTTTGGTTGTCAACTCCTAGCCCCTTAAAAATAAAAATAAAAATTATTTCATAATTTTCTAACTAAACCTAGGTGGTTCATGGTTCTCAAGTGGGTTGTTTAACTGGGCATTACAATCCACAAAGAATCACTTGCTCAAATTTTATTACAAGACACCATTCTCTCAATACAATACCCAGATCCGTTTGGAGCTATGCTCAACAAACTCTACATAATTCATAGCCAAATTCAAAACACATCTCGAATGTTACATTATATATATAATATGCACAAAACCATATAAAAAGACAAGTGCTTACCAAGTTGTACAAAACCATGGGTATCAAAACCATGGGCCAAAACCATCCCATAAACCTATGGGTGAAAAAATCCACCCATATGAGAAAATCACATTTCTGATATATCGTGGCATGTTTTAAGGCCCAAAAAATTGACAAGACAACTTGGAAAGTGTACGGTACTCTTATTGTATAGTCTTCAACAATTTCTCACATGAAACTAAGCTCCATAACCTAACAAAGCTAGTGTCAATTCCTATTGTAGGTAAAACAATGGAAATGGTGTATATCCACCTGAGGCCCAAGTTTGAGAAGGTTGTGTGTCCTTGGAGAATGATGTATCCATCCCAAAGGACCCTTTTTTAAAGAAGGGAACAAAGAGAGAAAGTGTAGAGGCCACAATAAGTAGGGCATGGAGCACACATACCATTCAAACTATAATAGTGTAGGAGTCAGGTGTAGGACTAATTACCTATACAAGGATGAAGAAGTCTCCTCTTAAGAAAAAGACACCAAAAAAAGAAGAGTCCCTTGTGTTAGAGGAATAACCAAAGTGAACAAGAATAATAAAGTGGTGCAAATATCTGACTCTGAGGATATAAAGAGCATGAAGGGTGATGACTCTCAAGAGGAGGATAAAGAGTGTGATGAAGGTAAGAGTCCCACTTTATTACGATTTACATGAGTCTGATGAAGAAAGATATGAAGAGGAGAATGAGTATGAGGAGGGTTCCCATAACAAATAAGGAAGTGAGGAAATGGACATACATGCTTAGAAGACCCTAACCCGAAGTAGAGAATAAATAGATGACACAAAGCAGAGGAGGTGGCAGGTATTATACAACAGTTAGTGGGTCACGAGGTGGAGCACAACACCAACGAAGTGCTAAAGGAAATAGAGGAGAGTGTGAGTATAGGGAAAGAGTATGGAAGCATGGGTGGAGATCCCAACATGGCGAAAGTGTCTCCAAAGCGGTGTGTACAGGTGGAAAGGGCATAGTAGTGGCGTAAGGACTCACCATGACTTATATTAATGATCCAAACAATATACTATGTTTGTGTTTCCAAATAATAGTTCCCACAAACCAACTCCTCACTTGGTCTTCTTTTGACGAAGAGAGTGTGTACCCACCCACACAAAAAATGCTATTATGGGATTTTGAGTTCCATGTTGATGAGCCCTAGTTTTAGGTTAATGGTGATGTATTGATGAAGACACCGATTCCAAAGGAGTAAACCCTCTTGTGAATACCCAGTAGCTGTCAGATGAGAAATTTTTCAATGCACTCAACAAAATGTCGATGGAGGTGGAAGAAATACTTTTTGATAGAAATGATAGAATAAGATTATTTGAGGATGATCTTGAGAAAAATAATGAGGAGATCATTAAGAGGGATAGGGAGATGAAACAGAAGGAATTGATCAATGTGTAGTTAAGGCGTGAGCTTAGGGATGAAAATGTGAAGGTACATAAATTATACAATAAGGTAGAGTTTATTTAACATGTCATTATATTGAAGCACCTAGACACTGGCCCCTCATGAGAAAAATTATGAGTTGACCATGAACTTCTTGGAAGACTTGATGTGCATACTCCCCATGGAGAGGAAAACACTTACATTGGATTTGGTAGAAGAGGTGATGGTGTGCCAAAAGGAAGAATAAAATTTTAAGGTTGGGTAGATAATAACTCGGTACTCCAAGATCCTTGCCTCGGTGAAGACTACAACGTAAAGGGCCGAAGTTGTGTATGATAATTGTGGTAATAGAGATAGAGTAGCAAACATATTGGTTGCTATCCATGAGGTGGATCTGAAGGAGTTTCAAGAGAAAAACAAGGGAAATAGGGCAGAGTGAGATAAGATCTTGGCAGAGGTCGAGAAGAAATCAGAGGTGATCAAAACCTTGATGGTTTTGATTAAAAATAAACTAAAGGAATTGTACCCCAAGTAATTCACAAGATGGACCCCATGAGAGACCTTAGCAAGAAGATGGAAAAAATCGAAGATACATTAAAGGATAAGGGAGGTGAGCTAAGTTTTGATGAGGTTAGTGCATTTTTGAGTGATTTACTTCAACATGTATAGGGTGAGATAGATTTTTGGGATAAAATTGAAACATCCGTGAAGAGATACTTCCCACTCCTCATGCAAGAATAACATGGTTCTTCTATTCTTCCATTTTTATTGAATTACAAATTGTTTCATTTCTCCTATTATTTGATGAAGGATCGAGTGTTTCTAGGGATTGATAACATGCATAATGTGGGGTAATGTTGGGCCCTAAATTGACTAAGTCCCAAGGCAGAAGGAGTGCACGTGCACAAGGAAAGTGAGTAATAAGGAACTAAAGGAAAGGTGCGAGGGAGAATAGTTTGGCATGTGGAAATAGAATATGGTTTGGGGACTTAGCCACATTTTGAAGGTGGTATCGTAGGAGAAACACATGAGGGCCCGAGTAGGCATGATGAATGGATAAGGTGCCAGCCTGGAGCCTTGGAGGTCAAGAAAAGAATATTCCACATAGGGAATATTCCTAGGAGGATCATTATAGTTAGTGGAGGCCTTTGCAAGATGGCATAAGAAATCAATCATGGAGGACCACACTTCCACTTGGCATGTGATCTTCTCATGGGTGAAACTATGGTAGTGAATCTATATTCTATTTAAAGGAGTGCTTGGGTCTGAAACAAATAGAGTTATAGAGGCTTTAGAGGTAACAAAGTGTTGCAAGAATGTTGTTACTAGGCATATATTTATGCACTCGGTTTGAATAAGGATTGTAATGGGAAATCATAGCTAGGATCTCTATTAAGATTAGTTTTGTAGGGTTCGAATGTTATTTCATGATGTATATGGTCTGAGATTACTCTATTTGATGTAATATGGGTATTGTAAATGGATATAATAAATATATGGAGATTTTTATTGTATATTTGTGTTTATGGTCCAAACCGTAGTGTGTTTTCATGTTATTCATGGTTCATATATATTTCCATTATGTTGTTGTGATGTTTATATTTATCTCACTGAGAATTTCTACTTAAACATAGATCCACTACCTCTGTATTAGATTAAATGCATATGTTCTTGTTCTGAAAACCTTTCCTCCATTAATGGCAGAACATTCTTACAAGGCTCACATAAAGGAGGGGATTAGCACCTGCGCACACCTTGGGTGAGAACCTAACACTTGGGTGATAGGATGTCATGTTTGGGGTTAAAAGAAATATTAGAGGATAGACGTAAATGAGACTACATTTTTGTTCCATTCTTGAGACCTATTTTGAAGATATTGCGAGAATGATGTGTGATGACAAAGCATCTAACCTTAGACATTGATAAGACATGGCTTAAAATCATATAGGATTATTTTTCTCATAGGTTCAAGTACTCTATCTAAGTTTGATGCATGTAAATAGGTGGAGAAGAACCTGTATCATGAGCTCTATGAGACATTCTTCTATTGTTTCCTAGTAGATTTGTATGAATGAATCTCAACATATGTATAAAGGATGATTTGGTACTATAGACCTCATGTTTGGATCTTAGAGGAATAGTAGTGGTTACAGGATGTTTATTTGACCTGGAATCAGGTTGTTGATCAATGGTGGAGAGGTGTATTGATTAATTACATGTTGGAGTACGTAATCTCAACTTATTCTTGTCTGGAGGTTTCCACTTTTGAATTCTTTAGAGAACCCAAAAGATCTTTCTTGTATTCTTTTCCATTAGCCATCAAGATCTTGATTATTACTTTGAGTTTGGAAGCATTTCCTATGGCTACCTAAACTCTCGCTAGGTGTAGGATGCAAAATTTGGTGTGGTGGATATGGTGGATCTTGTGGCAGAGGTAGAGAGAGGAGAGGCAACTCAAGTACAATGAAGTGAAAGAAAGGGAGTTGGAGAGACAACATGAAGTTACTGATGTGATGGACTTATGGAGACAGGACGTTGCAAGAAGGACTTGAGGTTAGTGCGGTGGGCACAAGACTTGAGAATTTTGTGCTACCCCATCTAAGCAAGCGTGAGATAGAAACCCCCTCAGATTCTAGTGAGAGCTCATCATATGAAGAAAGCAGAAGAGCTGTAGGCATGCATCTTGACCCACCTAGAAACCAGACTATGGTGCTTATTTTTCCAGTATCTAAGACAAGTATTTCTAGTTTAGTTGGTGTTGGTGAGAATATAGCATCAGGTAGATATCATTTTACATTACACCCATCTATGGCTGCGTAGACATTTTTGGTGTTCGGAGTATTTTTTCTAGCACATCGTTTGGAAAAGGTGTGGGTTCACAAGGTTTGGATATCACATTTGGAAGTGGTGTGGGAAACACATCTGGGAGTGGTTTGGTATCACAAACTATTGGCATGTAGTTTAGTGTGGTGATGGGAATGCATAGGAAAGATGCTTCAAGGCCCTCACCTGCTACAAGAGGAGGATAAGGTGGATCTTGAAGAGTAGGAGCTAACAAAACTAGTGGATCTAGTGGTGGGGAAAACAACGGATGGAATAAAGGTGTTGGAGCTAGGTCCTGAGACAATAGAAAACCAAAGAAGAATACTTGGACTTCTTCAAGGATGACTATATTAAGGATCTTGATTTATACTTCTCTGAGGAGGATGACCCAGACTACTTTGTGGGTTCAAATTTCTCTGAGAATCTAGACACCGATCTTGATTCTAAATTTGAGCCTTAGTCATATTTCTTTCTATGTTATCATCATCAGCTGTAATGATCTAAATAAATCATAAACATTTTATCACATATTTCATATATCATATGTTGTATTTCATTTACATAAATAAACTTGAGTGTCTCAAAGTGGGTTGACATCCATACAAGGAAGTCCTTTGACTTATGGGAACATGTCTTTTCTAAGAAACCCACCTACCTATATAACTAATAATCCTTTATTTAGTGTCAGTGATCTGTAGATGGTTTCATTTCTTCCATGGAGCGCAACAATCCAATTTCCTTCCATCACATCCATGGGTATCACAAAAAAACCCTCTATATCGATGTTTTGTGAGTCTTACTATTCTTGCTTATTTGGTTAGGTTGAAGAGGTAAGATTTATATTAAACAATTTGGCATGCCCGTGGGACCATTTTCCCTATTTATTCATTAATAGTTTCATCTTTTTTTTAATGGTTCTCTATTAAGTAATAGCTTACGATTAGAGAAATCACAAGGAATTCTTACAATTTCTAGTGATTTTTGTGACTCCATTTAATTTCTCTATAGTTTTCCTTTTTAATATACTTGTTTTTGCTTTTGTCTCTATTTTCTACATAACCTGGTAGCAAATTGTTGTTATTGCTCTCCCGACTTGTTCGATTGCTTTGGTCAAAGCTTAAAATTTTTCTAAGATAAACAAAAAAACATGGAGTGATTTTAAGGTGAGTCCCAAAGCTTTCCTTTTTGCTTTCTATATTGCATCCTTGTTTGTTTTCCTCATCAAAAGAAACATTTTTTTGGGGTTTTTAAAATAAACAAATTGCATTCTCCTTTCTTCACATAGTCTAATTAGGAAGGAAATTTGTTACATTCACTTATTTCTTCCCCACACACAACCAAATCACTTCAATATCAAAACACATTAAAAAATTCCCACCTAGGTAATAACTAATTGGGACTTCATCAGCCAACAAGGAAACTAACTCGAGTTTTTGGCTAAGTTCCTATTTGTCGGTATATTGGTAAATCACCTTATACCCTTATCACTATAAGACCGTGAAGTGAGGGGGTGGTCCCCAATACCATGCCTCTATTGGCAGCTATACGGTGTTGGGCCTCACATACCTTCATGTATTTTGAGGCTTCACTCTTAAACATTCATGAAACTAGCCATAGGCTACCATTTCCTAGGACCTTCGTTAACCATCTTACACATTTCACTTCTTAAAATAAAGATAATATAAAACAAAATTTTGCTTACTTTTTCTTGATGTTCGTAAATCAACCCAATTAGTTATTTTTCATTTTCTAGGTGTTTGTGTGTTTTTTACCATGGTACTTACTAGAAAACAAGATCATAACCAAACTTTTGAAAACATGTCCACCCCACTACCTATATCATTTCAGAAACATGTTCCACTTTATACTGCATCACTTACACTATCCCCTACAACATTTCCTACTCCAATACCATAAAAAATCCCATTTTATCAAACAATTACACCAACTTCCCACTCGATGCCCAAAAACTTGGAATAATGAAGAAATGAGATAACAACTTTTGAATTCCACACATTAATATCATGGTCAAATCCTTCATACATATGGACTAGAAGAAATAGAACAACCCTTTTCTCGCTAGTTATCAATAAAAGACATATTAACCTCTCTTTATAATAAGGGTGAACCTATTTTCAAAGAAATGTTAGATTTAAACCCCATTTATCTTAATCCTTATCTAGTAGCGGTGGTGTTCAACCAAAACCATTCACACCCCGAGCAGTTCCATACACATATGATCCTTCATCTACCATTGCACTTCTTATCAATCAAAATCAAGAGCCTTGTCATCCAATAATTATACTCATACACTTCAATAAGTCAATCCAAAACATCAAATGTCAGTCAACCTGAAATATCTTGCATCCCTATTAACCAATTTGAAGCATTGAGTGATCAATCTTCTACCATTCAACCCGAGACATCTAATGTCTCCTCAGTTCCTATTTACAACCTTCATATGATTTCATCACAAAACACAATCGCCCAAAGAATTTACATCTTTGCCAAACCCTTCCATAGGTTCCACACCTCCCCTAAGAAATGCCACTACTTCCTTTTCTACCTCACTAGTGTCTTCATAGGTACAAACACCTCCATTGAGTTCTGTAGCCTTTTCCACTATCGTATCTTCACAACCAGTTACTAGCCCCATTCAAAACATCACCATATCTATCCCTACAACTACATTGCTAATCAATACTAGTACCATTGCTAGCACTCACCTTATTTCACAACACATACCACAACCATCACAATTGATAATCTCCACACCACAATCTACACCTCTTCAAAACATTCCACAATACAATATACCACAAAAAAACATTCTACAATAAGCACCATCCTTAGTTTCATATGTTATACCTTTCCAAAAACCTCTTACCTATTCATAACTACTCACTTGCACATAAATGTCATTCCAATATCAATATATACAACCCTCATAGCCTTTAGCTTATCAACGAAGTGTTTTATGTTAATAGAGTATCCTACAAAAATATCCTTTTTCAACAGTATACTGTAGAAAAACATCTCGTAATATAACATACCTCGACAATACATACCTAAAAAAACTACATAATACAATATCCCACAAAAAATTCCTTCACTAGTAGAATGTTCCTCAATAGAAAATTCCACAAAAATATCCCACAACAAAATATTCCCTACCAACAAATCATTCCTCAGTAGTATCAGGCATACTCACAACCTAGCCAGTTTTTATTTCAACCTAGCTCATCCTCGCAGCGAAAAATTCAACCTCATCCTCTCTAAGCCCTTATGAATTGCATATCCAGTCTCGAATTTTCTTCGTCTACACCCAATAATATGCTCTCCTATGACAAAATATTCAATTATCCCATTCACCCTTCAAAGTGATGTATAAAGCATATTTACATTAATGGGAACTTCCAAATTTCATCAAATTTTACTCCAAGGAAGACCCTCAACAACACATTTGTTCCCTCTATCATGCTTGCTATCTAATATCTCATGACCAAGACCTTATGCTGAGGAATTTTCCCATGTCCCTCATTTTCCCTGCCTTAGATTATTACAATACCATTTCTCAATATTCCCTATTTTCCTTCACACAAATTTCTCAACTCTTCTTAGGACACTTTTCCATAAAATATCCTATAAATTCACTATCAATGACCTATATACGATCAAAAATTTAAGGAAAAGTCTATTATTGATTTTGGCACCCATTGGAGAGGTGTAATTAATAAAGTGTCCTTATCATTTCTAAAAACAAAAATAATTAAATTTTTTTGGCTCATGTTCCAAACATATTTCATCTACATTACAAATCCAATAATTTCAAACATTTTATGAAGCTTTTACCATGTCCTATAAATTGAAATTGTGAGCTCTAGAAGATGGTCGAGTTAAGCTTCGTCTTAAGAAATGAAAATTGGAGTTTCCATATAAATCATCATCCAACCTTGTTAAGTCTAAAACATCTTCCAGTGTTGTCATAGTTAAATCTGATCCAAAGGAAAAACCTACTAATGAGCGTTCCCATCAACAATGTAGCTATACACCTATAGGAGATACTTACAGTGCAATTTTTGACAAACTGCTTGTTGCTAACATGATATCTCTCCCACCTATTTGACCCATCGACATGTCAGTATTCAAACCCATTTGGTATCGAGATAATGACTATTACAAGTACCATAGGGTTAAGGGACATTACATCAAGAGGTGTCATAATTTCCATAATTTACTTCAAGATTTTATTGACAAGGGTGAAATCCACTTGAAAAATCCAAACGCACCCCTAAAATAAAAATCTTGACATATTTAAACAACCTTTTATGAATCACCTTTCATCCTCAAATCAACCACAAAAAAACTCTATTCACACCATCAATACAATAACAAAGAAAAATCCTATCCCTGGACCCACCTTGTTGCTTCATCAATCAAAACCTATAGAATCAACACTAGTACCCAACGAGCCTAAAAGTATGACTATTGAATATTTGTCTCTTGAAAATTGTACTAAAACTATTCCCATGTCCTTGTAACATGCCATTACCAAATCCATACCTACATCCTCAATGCCTCCCAAAACTATACCTAAATCCACATCTGACAAACAACCCAAATATCCCTTACCTTAGGAAAGTCTATCTCTTCTACATCCTCTTCAACCACCACGAAGTTAATCTTAAAGTAAAAAAGTACCTCATAAACAAGGTGTTGTTCAGGTCTTCAAAAAACCTCAGTATGTTTTTCCATATCAAAACCATTTGTGTGGACCTCTCTCCCTTATACTTGTTAATCACCCTATTATTTTAGGGTCAGTGTCCATCTTCCAAGCTCCTACATTGAGTCCATATCCTACACCCATCACTCCCGACATGAATCTATATAGGTTCTTCGTCCCTCACCCCTTGCATAGTCCAAGTACCCTTAGTAATAGCCACCCATACATGGTCCTCATTCCCCATCTGTTATGACAACTAGAAAACATATGTAGCCAACAATTAGACAATCTATGACTAAAATTTTACTTCCTCTCGAGGAGAATATAGATATAACATTATCACCATACATTTCTATGCCTAGAAGTTGTTACGCCACAATTTTACTTGACCTCCTTTTGTGGTCACTTATTATGTTACCACCTCTTAAATTTTTTGATCATCAAGGATGAAAACCTTCATGGTATGACTTCAATGTTTTTTTATTACCATAGAACATGAGGTCATTCCATAGAAGATTATAAGGCCTTTCATTTAAAAGTTTAGGAAGTTGGCGAGAACACTCTTCTTTCCTTCTCAATCAACCATAACCACAACATCAACATTACCATCAACAAAACCTAAGGAACCCATGCCTTAAACTCCTTCTCATCAAGTTGACGTCATGCACATCACTACTCATTCACAAAATTATGACAAAGAGTCATCCAAGCCTAAGAAAAGTAAAACTTTTTTTGCTATACCTCCACCTCCCAAATGGATCGATTCATCTAATAAACCTAAGGTATCTATTTCCTTAGCTCCCAAAGCGTATAATCCAACACTTTGTCAATAAGAGTGAAAATTTTGATACAAGTAGTGGCACACCCTTTTATTCCAGACAAAAGGTTGTTATCAAGAAATTACATCAATTCCCCATCAGGATGTCACTTTATGAACTATTTCAAACATCACCTTCTCACAAAAAGATATGATAGAATCCCTTCAATCCATAACTATGTCGGCCAATGATCCTATTCCTTTCACAAAATTTGTAGGTGCCCTTAAAACATCCACTGCTATATCATTCAAACCATATAAAATTCCCTCTCTTAGACTAGAGGACCATAATCTGCCACTCTTCATCACTACTCAAATCAATGACATCTCCATTAAGAGGGTCATGATTGATAACAACGATGCCATTAACATTATATCCTCCCTTGATTTTGACCAAATTAAACTACCCAACATTGTTATCACTCAAAATCTAATTTTACTACAAGATTTTAATGATACCATTACACCTACAATAGGTAATGTTATTCTACCACTTAAAATTGGTGTGAAATCCCTACCTAAGATCTTCTACATTATAGAAAGTTAATTTTAATACATGATGTTAGGATTACCTTAGATGTGCGCCATGCATTGTGTTCCTTCCACCCTCCATCATTGTCTCAAATATGAACACGAGGGTCAGAATTTCACTGTCCCTACTGATCCAAATCCATTCACTGACTGTTACATGACATACCACCCAAATGATATCCTTATACCTAAATCCACATCTAGATCATCTGATGAAGCATCCACTAGTACATCTATCCCATCTTCCAAATTACCATATTATTCATCTCTTGGTGAGGTTTTATAACATCTTACGCTCAAGGAGTACCATCTTCTCATGCTTAACTCTATACCTTAACCCAAAACATATGGTCACCCTTATAAGCAACCCATGTATGAGCCAAATATATGAGATTTTATCTCTTATGGTCCTACTTATCTTTAAAAAATATCATCTATAGGGGAATCAATAATCCTTCATTCCATGTTATCAATCCACACCATTCCATTTCATTCACATTGGACTTTAAATCCCACAATAATCCAAATTTGTCCTATATGTATCTTCACTACTTTGCATGGAGAGGTTTTGGCCTTGGCCATTATGAATAAGGAACCCATGACTTGATGTCCAATGTTATCGTAAATCCTATGAGAAATATTGTTTAGGTTATAAGTTTAGATCTGAAATATTTGAAGCCACTACATCCAATCCCACTACATCCATACTCATTCCCAAACCAGATTCATCATCAACCGTAAGCCATGAAGATATTATGTACATAGATGACAATGTATCCATTCCATCTAACTTTTTTAAAAATTAATGTTATATCTTTAGTGCTTCTTACTTTTCAATATGGCCACTCCACCAAATCATTACCTCTTGTTTGGACATAAATGGTTAAGGAGGATTCCCCTCATCAGATATATTCTCTAGTATCGGGGTGACCAAGTTATCCTTTCCCATATGGGAGTTGAAGACCACTTTCTTCATAAATCCCTACCATCTGATCCACCAACTCTTCTTAATGATTTCACCCTCGATGTTAACTTAGGCACCTCTCAGGATTCTCACATAGTTAAGTTTGGTCAATATTTAAATCCAAAAGAGCTAGAATCGATCCTAACATCGTCGTACACAACATATTCACATATTCCAATGTTAATCTAGTTAAACAAAAACTCTGTAAAATACATCCTCGTATAGCTCTCCTTGTTAAATAGGAATTACAACGCCTCTTATCTACCAATTTTATCATACCCATTGATTATCCACAATAAGTCTCTAACATCATCCCCATGAACTAAAGATTTAGGAAAGTTATGCATTTGCACAAACTTTAAGGATCTCAACCTTTCCTAGCATAAGGATGATTTCTCTCTTCTAAATATAGATCAACTCATCGACCTAACATACGGCCACAAAATTCTTTCCCTCATGGATGGTTTTTATAGTTATAATCAAATCCTCATTTCCCTCGAAGATCAACACAAAAATTATTTCATCACCTCTTAGGGAACCTTATATTATTGTGTCATGCCATTTGGTATTTAAAATACATGGTCTACTTACCCACATGTCATGACATAAATTTTTCATGACCTCATCCAAAATATTGTTGAAGACTACATTGATGACCTTTTAGGAAATTCCAAATTACAAAAATACCATCTCAACATCCTTGCATCAATCTTCATTCATCTCATTCAACATTTTTTCATCTTAATCCTACAAAGTGTGTTTTTGGTTTCCTCACTAGAAAATTTTTAGGATTCATCATATCTATCTGAGGCATTGAAGTTGATCTAGAAAAGGTTAGAGAAATCATTGAAATGCCACCACCATATAATGTTAAACAACTACATATCCTCCAAGGTAAGTTACAGTCAATTCGACATTTCATATCACAACTTTTTGACCATTGTCAACCGTTTCACCATTTTCTCCGTAAGGACATAGACTTTCATTGGGATTCTGATTGTTAGAAATCCTTTGACGAAATCAAACAATATCTATTATCACCTCCTATGCTTACTCCACCTCATGAAGGGGAGACATTTTATCTATACATATCCACTTCAGAACATGCTCTAGGAGATATGATCACCCATTGTGGTAATAAATGTCATTTACATGCCATATACTATATTAGTCACACACTTCATGAGTATGAAACATGCTACACCAAAGCTAAAAATTTATGTTGTGCGTTGTATTTTTCCACCTCCAAAATTTGACATTATCTCCTCAATCACAAGACATATGTCATTACCAATTTTAATCCACTTAAAACCATGTACTCTAAACCTTATCATAATGATCACATAACTTGATGGCTTATGCTCATGACTGAATTTGACCTCAAAATCATATCTCATGAATATTTTAAAGGTCATGCAATTATAGATCAAATCATTGATGCACCACTTCAAGATAATCAACTCCTAGATGAGAACTTTTCGATGAATCCATAAATAACATCAAGGAATCCAAATTTATCCTTGTCAAGATGACCCTCTTCTTCTATGGTTCTAAATGTCAAAGATTCGGATCTAGAGTTGTTATCATACCTCCTTGGAATATTCCACTTTCATTAGCATTCAAACTTAACTTCGAATGTACTAATAACATGGTAGAATATGAAGCCTTAATCATGGGTTTAACTACCACCATTCTCTTAGGTGTCCACATCCTAGAAATCTATGGAGATTCACAACTTGTCATCAGTCAGGTTAAAGGAGAATATCAATGTAAAAATGAAATCCTCCAAAAATATAAATTCGTTATCGATTTCTCCTTGATGCATTCGATCATTATACCATTCAAACTATTCTACGATCTTCTAATAGATTTGTAGACACTATGGCATCTCTTGGATCCCTCATCCCTTTAGAAATAGAAAAATCAAAAGATAACACTAAAATGTTCATAGTCATTCAATGCTTGGACCATCCTTCACATCAAAATGAGATTCCTCCTATTAATGTCATTGACAATAATCCACCGATTTATGGTACACTCAAATATATGACTATCTCGTTGAATATAAACTACCATCAAATTTATCACATGGTGTCAAGAGATCATTTCTTCAACGTGTCACTCACTTTATCATTATAGGTGGTATCCTTTATAAACATATCTTTGATGGTATATTATTATGATGCCTTAAGTCACATGAATCAATCAAAGCAATCAAAGAAGTCCATGATGGCATTTGTGGTGGTTACTTAAGTGGAAATGTCATCACCAAACATGTCATAAGGCTAGGGTACTATTTCCCTACCATCACTAAAGATTGTAGTGCAGATGTAAAGAATTTTGGTAAATGCCAACTCCACTTAGATCACATCCATGTCCCTAGTTAAGTGTTGTAACCCGCTCAGGACTTATGGCCTTTCTCTCAATGGGGTTAGACCTCATTGGTGCTATCAATCCTAAATCACCCAAACAACATCATTCTATTATCGAAGCCACCAAATACTATACTAAGTGGGTTTAACACATCCCCTTAACCTCGATGAAATCAGGTCCTATCACTAATTTCATATATCAGTATATCTTTTTCCATTTTCGTATCCCTCATAAACTTGTCACAGATAATGGAAAATACATTAAAAATAAATAACTTAAAAATCTCTATGACACCTTAAGCATAAAAATTAGCTTCTCATCACCATATTATCCTCAATAAAATGGAAAAATGAGGCCTCCAACAAAACACTTAATAAAATCCTTATGAAAATTTTCGATGACGTAGGTTCAAGGAATTAGCATCTCCAAATCTTGTTTGCTCTTTGCACTTTCCGAACTAGCATCTCGCACCTACGGTTTCTACACCCTATTCACTGTCTATGGATCGAGGCCATCCTACCTCTTGAAGTAAAAATTACATCACTTCATGTATCTCTTAAAGAATTCATTCGTGATGAATAATATCACCAATACAATTTAGCAAAAACTTGAATTGTTAGATGAAAAACATTTAATAGCCCTCAAACATCATCAAGTCTATCAAGAATGTGTTAATAGAGCCTATAACAAACATGTCAAAGAGTGTGAATTTAAAATTGGTGATCTTGTGCTTAAATAAAATCAAAATGTCACTACATTAGAGTAGAGTAAACGTGGAAAGTTTTCCCCCAATTAGATTGGTCCATACATCATTACTCACAAGTATGGGTCAGGAGCGTATCATCTCGCTTCTCTTGATGGTGAACCTAAAAGGGAACCTCTGAATACTTTGAACTTGTGGCATTTCTACTTTGTTAAATATTTGATTGACATGATAGTAGTTACATCCAAATCCTATCACTCCATCATATCATTGTAATGATTTGAAAGTATGTGGTTATCCATCAGCATCCTAAATACACCTTAAAGATGAACACCACGGCTCTGTTCATCACATATTTCACTATGGACAAGTTCCTTTTTGTTAAAGACCATTAATCATTACATCCATCTACCTTATACCATCTCAAAATAATGACATGGGGCATATGTGTATAGGTCATATATACATTTCTTCCCCTCCTTGATACAATTTATTAAGGTTTTTCCCTCAACTCAAAAATTTATGTAGAGTTAATTGGATGCTTCTTATCAAAATATCAAAAATATAGTAGACTGATCCCTTGAAGGATAACTACCACTCAAAATTATAGACCGATCCCTTGAAGGATGGCTATTTGTAAAAAGATATAAAATTGAAAATGTAGACCATACCCTCGAAGGATGGCTACCCATGTCAAAGGCTTCCCGTAATTATCAGCCTTTTAAACTAAAAAATCATCCAAAGAAATCTTCCCACATTGATCAGCTTTTCCATTATGGCATACTTCTCACACCAGTTAATTTTTCTCAAAAATTAAAAATGTAAAAGCTAGGGTATTCCTCTATAAGCCCGTTGAAAAGGAGATCCCTTTCTCCCACATTGATTTATACATATGAACCCCCTTTTGTATCCTAAGAAATACATTCACTCCATATCTTATTAAAATTTTGTGACTACCTATTGATAATCTTATTTAACATTTTTAAGGCTACAAGTGCAAGTGTTTTCACACTTTTCAAAACCCGTCACATATATATCAAATCCATAATGGGGAAATCATTTCATTTTTACCTCATTTTATTTAGTCACATTTTTGATACACCATATTTTAAGATCACATTTTAAAGTCATTTGAATCAATAAAACATTCAACCACACTTAATCATATGTAACCAAATGTGTTTGTAAACCATGCTTCTCAACTTCACATCACATACATCCATCTAACACTAACACATTCCAATAAAAACATACAACATATAACACATGCAAATTAAAATACAATATAAGCCATAAAAATCATCATCATCATATATATAAATATTTTGATATACATCGTGATCAATGTCTAAAAATCAATATATATCATCATCATACAAAAATGGGATTCTATGAGCCTATGTCATCATATACATCTAAATCAACTAGTAAAATCTACATCTATAAGTGTCATACTAATATCGCCCTCTTTTCTTGGAGCATGTGTACCCATAGAAGCACATGTATCTCCAGCCCCTTTGGGAGAACTCAACGCCACATTCTCACCTCTGGCTCCTCCCTCACCACCATCCACTCACTTTGTCCTCATAAGTGGCTGCCCCATTCTTTTTACACTCATACTAGGTCATACTAATACTGCGGATGCCCATTTGGTAGCTAAGTGATCTATATACAAAGTGGCCTCAGGGTAGTTTTTAATGATCAAATTAACATAATAATCTCAATCATCTTGCACAACATCATAATGAGTGAAAAAAATCATCCCAAATGGAGGAGGTGCTATAGATGCCCCTCTCTTCCTACTAGATAGACTCATCACTGAAAGCTCCACACTAGATATAGAAGGCAATGTGATCCCCAAGGCCTTCCTTAATGAATCCTTATGGATCTTGTACTTGTCTCTATCTACGATACTTGTAAAATATATACTCGAGACCATCCCACTCCACCACCATTGTGTCTCTCTCAATAATCAACCCATCCCTCTCTACAACAAGAGAATCCTGAACTCCAAGAAGGTCATCACTCTCTCTTCAATATGTCTCTCTCTCTCTCTCTCCCCCTCCACTATGGCCTTTTTGGTCATCACTACAACAATAGCTGCATCTATATCAACATTACCCTAACCCTCCTTGTCTAACACTACATGTGCTCCTCCTTTGTCCAAGCATGCACTCGTCTCACCCAATATGCGGCCCTCTACACCACTCGGTCTCTATCAAAGCTCCTCAAATAAGGAACCCACCATGTAGTATACTCGGGGTAACCCCCGCATCATCAATCTATATAATCTCTCCCTCCTCATTAGGGATTGTAGCCCTTGATAGCTCATCAATAACAATAGGTCTCTCCACCGCTACCCGCGGAGTATTTATATATGTATCCTCCTACTTGTCTTGAACAGGTTCATCAAGAACTCCCTAAACCAATCCAAACTATGTCCAAACAAGGTCAAAATGGAGCAACTCATGCTCACCTAATCTATGTTCCTAAAACCAAATCAGCTTTTATAAACCATGTAAATCTTAAGGATACTTAGGCCAGTAGATAAATCTAAATAATTCCTCCATACGAAATCTCCCGGTTGTATTCCGGATAATAAATCTCTATAAAAACATGTCCTCTTCTCCACACGACCCCTTTCTAATCTTCATATCTTGAAGCTAGGGTGTTGATCAAAAATGCCCCATGGTAATCCTATTGATCGAGTAATAACAATATGCTCTAAGGCCCAAGCATGTAAGAGAAAAGCAACATCAATCCCATAGCACCTCTGGGCCTTCTAGGCCCATAACTCTCTAAATTTCTAAGAAAGTAGGGTAGGCCCCACTTAAAAATAGTACTTATGCTCCATCATCTCGACCACCATGCCAAAATCATCCATGTGAAGCACCCACCTCCTGAATCCAAAAATGCATAACAAATAATATTGATAATAATCATGGTCATCCATACACAACCCTCTCTCTCAGATGAATAAACACGGCCATAAAAAAAATCCCTTGACTCATATCTAATGTCTACAACACCCTCCTTATATAATATCATCATCACACCTTGTCTTTTCCTCGTTAATGATATAAATCACCTCCCCACATATCGGTAGTCTCAAGATGCGATGAACATCCTTTTATGTGATCGCGATCTCTCCCATGGGCAACCATAAAGTGTTAGATGAAGGATTCCACCTCTCTAATAATGCTAGTATAATACCTAGATATCTCTAGACCCATTTGTAATATTGTATAACACCAAATATGACAACCACTAAATGCTCCCATTAATCATCAGTCATGAGCTCTCTCACCTACTCCAAAATAAATGGAATATGGTCGCAAATAGATAACTTTGCAACCACTTGTAGAAAAATAAACAAATCAACATTAATATCATCAATGAAAATATCATTAAAATGTCAAAAATACATAACCCCAACATTAAAATCAATCACAATAAGACCAAAAACATATAAAACATTAGAACATCCCACTCTACTTTGAAAACTCCCAAAACAAATGTAAATCACCAGCAATTATTTTTAATCACCTGTGATCCCATCAATCACCAACGATTTTGGCTAGGGCATCTGTATTGCCCCAAAAAAACAATGAAAGCCTAAAAATACTAAAAATCACACAAAAACAAGAAAAAATCAACTTACCTCTATTGTAGGTGGCTGTCTATTCCTCCTAGGGGTTGCCATCTCGATCGAATCACTCAAAATTTCTCAAAATCACCCAAATTCTCCTCTCCAAGTTATTTTATCCCACGGTTAAAATGAACAATAAACTATAGGGCTTGGGTATTTATATGCCCCAATTTTTACCATGATCCAATCCTCAACAATTTATCAACAATCGTGAGCAATTCCCAAATTGTGTGTGATTTGCCTCACTTAAACATTATCATTTGCACCCTTAAGCATGAAAAAACACCACTTTTGCACAAGTGTGTCACTTTCAAAGGACCCAACTCCTTGGAACATTTAAATCAAACAAAAAAAATCAATTTTGGGACTCATCATATGTCTATGGGATGCATGCCCTTTGAGCCCCCCATCACTTGACCTTCCCATCAAATCAGCCTACCTGGTAAGGATCATATGTCTATAGGTGTCAAACCCTTTGGTCACCCTATCATTTGATTCCTCAGTAGCACATTCTTTATCCCCTCAAATTGGGGTAAATTTTAAAAGGAAATACACTTGTGTTCACCGTGTTACGTTGCAGTTAAGTCACCCACGCAAACAAACTTCTTCATCAATTTTGTCTAATGATTTTTCAAACCATCATACAAAAAGGGGAAAATTTAGACACCAAAAATCTACACCCACCCATTCTCAATCAATTATTCACTCATTCAAAACCATGGACAATTAAAACATGCCACTACATTATTTTATTTTTTTCGCAATATCCTTGATCTAGGTAATCCACTTAGTACCCTTCAATTAATTAATTTAATTATTCCCACCTATCCTAAGTCATAATCCACCCTATTTTATTCAATTAATCATATTCCTATATTCTTATTTCACCCCCATGTGAAATCCCTCTTTCACACTAGTTAAGTCTAGTTTAAAATTAATAAGGAAACCTTCCAAAATCATCCCATGGTCATCCTAACAAACTCATTCCTAACTTAAACCCATATAACTAAACTAATCTTGACATTAGTCTAGTTACTACACTTAAATAATGTTTGAGTAAGAAAGATAATTACCCTCATCTCGAATTGATTGAAATCATCGTAATTTTTTTGTCACAAGATCTATATAAACCAGCTTCTCTACCTCTCTTGGGGACCATCCATGATAATCCACGAGTATTCTTACATTTTGAGTTTTTATCAAAATTCATCAGTGTCACTCTACATCAACGTGAACGTGCTATCATCCCACACTCTCCTTCATGATCGTCAAGCATCCTGGATTTATTTTGAAGCTTGTTCGTCATCCAGCTGCAAATCTTGTCAACCTCTCATCTCTCATTATCAATCAAGGACAGTTTTGTCTTCTCATTTTATCTCTGCATGCCAATATTCTTATCTGACCATTTATTGTCTTACAGTAGCCTCTGATAGATCATAATTCCATATTAATTAGACAAATATTTCATTTTATTAGTCTATTAAAAATCTTGCAGAATCATCTACGATTCCTAGAATCTCCTAGGATTCTTGTGCATTTTTTTATCCTGTAATCGATTTCATTCAACAATTTTTATCAATTAATCTTATCTCTTTTGTTTGTTAATATTTTGTCAAGAATGAATTTTGTTAGATGGCCATGGTGTAGGTGGACCAAACCATCTAATCACAAGCATTATCTCCTTACTGATTTTCCCTCATCCACTTCATTGGGAGAAATATGATCTTTTGCATGTCCTCGAGTTGTGTGTTATTCAATCAACCCCTTATACAGATAGGGAGTATATTTTAATTCACCAAACAGATCCATGAAGCTATTGGTGAATTTTGGGAGGCTTATTACGAGGTATAATGAATCTAAGTTGATCTCACTTGGCTTGAGTATCATTAGGAGGATATATTAGACATTCTTGAAGGCTCTAACACTAAATCTAAGGCATAATTTGAATGTGAGGCCAGTTTTGAAGATTCCAACTAGAATTTGCATGACAATACGACACCGAAGAAGGATACTCAAACTTATTCAATGAAGACTATAATGAGGAGCCCGATTTATACTTATCTGAGGAGGATGACCAAAACTCCTATGTGGGTTTAAATTTCTTTAAGAATCTAGATAAAGATCTTGATTCAGAATTTGAGACTTAGTCATATTTATTTCTATGTTATCATCATCTTGTAATGATCTAAATAAATCATAAACATTTTCTCACGTATTTCATATATCTTATGTTGGACTTCATTTATAGAAATAAACTTGAGTTTCTCAAAGTGGGTTGACATCCATACAAGGAAGTCCTTTGACTTATGGGAATTGACCTTTGTTAGGAAACCCACCTATCTATATTACTAATCCTCCTTTATTTAGTGTCAGTGATCTACATGTCTTATCACGATAGAGGAGCTAGTTTCATTTATTCCATGGAAGAGCAACAACGAAGTTGGATTATTGCTACATCAACTTATCCGGAAAGTGATCGCCTTTCGTATAACTACATCAACTTATCAATCCTCTCTTCCAAAGACTTGTTCATTAGCTAACCCTCATGCGCGCACTATACATAGTGATGGTAACATGAATTAAACTAGAAAAATTCCTCTATGCCAAACACCAATTGAATCAAGTGTGGTCTTATTCAACCTCTTGTAGGTTGTATTGTATGCCCATAGAATTGTTGATACTTTCTCATCCCAATCTTGTCTTCTAATGTCACAAATCTTAGTCACCGTGTGACTTAGTATTTTTTTGAAATGCCTTAGCGCTCCATTCACTCATGGATGGTAAGGGGTAGTCTTGTGATGGGCCACAATAAATTCTAATAACAGAATCTTGACCATTTCATTGAGGAAATGTGTGCCTCTATCACTTTTTAAGATTAAAGGATAAACACACTTGCTCAATATTTTCTCCCATAAAAATATCACACTTGTCACTACGGTGTAATCCTTTGTAGGAGTTGCCTCTGCCTAATGTGTTAAGTAATTAGTGCAAGTAATGATATACCGCGAACCAGTCCTTCACATGGTCAGTGAAATTTTCTCAGTACAAATTTTATTGCCCATTTTTAAACGATTCAGTTCTCGCTATTGGTCAAAAGGAATTTCATCCCTCTTCCTGTGTTTTCCAAGGAACTGTAAATGGTAATAGGCCTTACAAAAATCAATACAATCTTGGTAGATGGTTTCCCACCAAATCCTTGGTAATAAAATTTTTCATGTCGTAGCATTTCCCGCATAACATCCTCCTATAATCCCACCATGTGCTTCATCCATAATTTCCATGTGCTCATGTTCCAATATGCATCGACACGTAACCTCATCACGACCTAATTTATACAAGTCTCCTCTAATCAACATGTAGGGTGCAAGGCATATTCCTAACTACTTTCTCTCTAGAGCCTTCATTCCTTCCAACACATGTTTTTAAGAACACTCCAATATCTTCCATCTCGAGGGAACACATCACAACCGAAACAGCTTGTATGTCTAATATGGTATCCTCAATGCTTTGTACATCCTCCCCTGAGTTAATCCTTAATAAGTGGTCAAGTTCTCAATTGGTTTTCCCTAGTTTTATGACCACTTTGAACTCAAAATCTTGAAATAATAGGACCTAATGAGATATGTGCCCTTATAGAATAAGATTGTCGACTAATTATTTCAATGTCATGTGGTTTGTGTAGAATATAAATGGTGTTTCAAATTGATACTTCTTGAACTTTTGCAACGTGTAGATCATAGAAAATGCTTTGATCTCAGTAGTTGTGAAATTATGTTATGTTAGTGTCAACTTTATATTTGAAAAACACAAGGGATGATCAACAATTCCCTCACCAAGTTGTGCTAGTACTACTCCCATAGACTTTCCCGAGGCATCAACATGCACATGGAAAATCTTATCCCAAGAAGGAAAACATAGTATGGGTGTCATGATAAGCCTATCCTTCAAAGTGTTAAATTCCTTTTGCTGCGCCTCTCCCCAATGAAAGGCACTCTTGTGTTTTAGCAATTCCTCCAAGGGCGTGGTGATCTTGGCATACCCCTTGATGAATTTCCTATAGTACCCTATATTCCCAAGGAATCCACGCACTGCATTTTGACTAGTAGGCTCCCCTAATCCCATAATAACTACAACTTTGGTGGGATCCACTAGTAAGCCTTCTTTACATATAATATGTCCTAATAGGGTTCCAAATGGAGTAGTAAAGACACATTTCTTAATGTTGAGGGATATCCTTAATTTCCAACATCTCTCAAACATCAACCTCAAATTATCAAAATGGTCTTTTACTAATCCATACATAGTCCAGTCATCCAGGTAAACTTGAAGAAACTTATGGATGAAGTCCTAAAATTCTTGTACCATGATGCGTGAAAACACAATAGGCACATTCTTAAATCCAAAAGGCATAACTGTAGGAAAAAATTCCACATTCAGTGGGGAAAGTTGTCTTCCTCTGGTATTCCTTTGCAATCTTGACTTGGTTATACCATGAGAACCCATCCGTGAAAGAGTAGACTTCGTGCTTGGTTACTCCTCCAAAATTTCTTTAGTAAAGGGGGTTGGAAAAGGATCAATGACACATACTACATTTATATCCTTGTAGTCAACATAGATTCTTATCCTCCCATCCTTCTTGATACTAATTACCATTGGGATTATTCATTCTAATTATTCCACTACCTCAATGATACCAAATGCTATCATCTTGTTTATTTCTTCCTTGACCCGCATAAGCAAATTCAAATTCATCTAATAATGCATCTTCTAAATAAGGCATACACCTTCCTTCAACTTGATTTTAATATCCCTAAGGAATGGTGAATGCCTTTGAGTTCATGGTACTTGCGAGGAATGGTTATCCCAAATTCACCCCGTAAATTTGGTCAAGACGACCCCCGCACATAGAGAAAATATGAAGGGAAAACGTTTCAGACCTATGAGCTCACATTCCAGAATGAGGCAAAGGAAAACATCAAAGTTTTAACTCGAGTCAAAGCCTAAGTGGGGAATCGGAGGAAAGGGTAAAAGGTAAATTATCGACCTACATACCTAATTTTTGTTCCAATCTGGCTGTCACGTGTCACATATCAAAAGGGGACCCATTTTTCAAGTTGTTTTCCTGCCCTCCTATATGAACCCAATAAAAAATTCGAAGGGGCATATATTTCAACTCAGGGATCGAAATATTATGAATCTAACACCATTGGAAAGATCTTGGCCTCACCTATGTCATGGAGGTCTGAAACTTTAATCTTTTGAGGAGGTTAGGTAAAGGAAAATGGAGGAAACATCTTTAGGACTTTAATGTAGGATACATCTACCTCAACAACTAGATCAGATTCGATATGTTTTCAGCGTTTCCTCTTCTTTCAAGGTTTCAATCAAAGAATCATGTAGTAAAGATGGATTTGGGGGTATATTTTATCAAAAGCATTAACAACAGTGGTTGAGTTTCAGCCTACTTTTCCCGCTTCTCTCTCTCTTTCTTCTCTCTGATCGAATCTATAAATACGGGGCAAGATTCATTATAAAGGGTTGTTGTTCATTTTTCTTCTCTGCCTCCCCTCTTCTTTTCTTCCCCACAAAAAAATGGAGTCTAAACCTCCTTTCATTGCTCTGTAATGGCATTATCTTGCCTCTTGTCCACTCACGATGTCTTGTGTGAAATTTTGGAGAATTAAATTATATTTTGTGATGCATCTATCCATCCTTTTCTTATTTTATCATCCCTCATTGCCTCTCTTCATTTCAGGGTATAATGTGCATATTCGATGTTTTTGCAAGTCTTGAGAGAGTCTGTGTTTAATGGGTTTTAAAGTGTTCTTTGTGAAATCTATCTCTCGGTCCGTGGTGCATCTTCTCCACCCTCTCCTATGCTCACCTCTCTCCACTTTAGGTAGTTGATATTATGAGCAACACTTCCCTTTTCTTGATACTATCACCTTGTTAGTGTAGGATTTCTCTCTTTAAGCACTTTCTCTCTCTATCTCCTTGGCATTATTAGGATAGGTATAGTTAGATGTCATTTCTACATTAGGAGTAGTTTAGCATTAGGATCGGGAAGAAGAAGTGACTTTCTCCAGAGGGACATCTCAAGTCTGTAAATCTCACAACTTGAGATATGGTCCCATGTTATGCAAATCACACTAAATGAATCTTCCTTAGAAAATCATATCCATAACTCATTTAGGTGTGCTATGATTTCACCCTAACAATTTTGGCACATCCTGTGGGACAGTGCAAGCACCTTACCACTTCACTTCATAAGGTTTGATGTGCTCTTGGTGGATATTTCAGCCTTTAGAGGCACTTTCAAGAACATCTTGCGACTCCATTTGATCAAAAACACATTCTTTGAGTTACGAGACCTTTTCCATCCATTTCTACTTATTTTCATCCATTTTCTTCTTTCATATCTTTCACTTTCACACATTCCATAAGGTTGTTTAATCATGAATTCATTCCCTTCATGGAAATCACATTTACAACAACAACAGATCATTCCACCTCCAATATGCTTTACAAATCCTCTAGATCAACATTATAATCAGATCCGGGACAATTATGCTTACTCATCTCGTGCAGAGTCAAAGTCGGTTTGGCCATGGAGCTTATCAAGAACAAGGGGACGCATATGATGGTGATAATTATGTAAAAGATGCTAGTCTACTAGAGAAAATTCAAAAATGGAGGCTGGCATGGTTCAATCAAGGGCAACAACTCAAATGATGGCTTTCAGAATTGGTTGTAGGGCACCTTGTCCATGGGAAGGCCATTTTCTAAGACACTACAGCCCTCAGGAGAAGCTGGACTTCATGATTGGAATGCTACCCCAACTTGCACAATGGACAAAAGAGATAGAGGCCTATGAACTTGGTGCTAAGCAACCTTGTCAATGGGTAAGTACACCACCTCATAGTTTTTATTTTCCTCATTCTCAGCCAATATCATTTCAACATGATCAAGAGTCAATCTTCCCATTTGTTGCCCCAGTGTTGATTCAAATTCTCCATTCCCTTGTCTTCTACCCCATTTCAATTCTTCTTCCCTTTTTCTTTCCAAACAGGTCATCCCTCCGAACAAACAAGAATTTCTACCTCCTTCCCACCTCAAAAAATTGCAAATGTGGTTGAACCCCAACCTACCACTCCTCTTGATTTACCAAGCCCATGTTGGGAAGAGACTCAAGAATCTAGTCAAGGAGAACATCAAGTAGAGAATAAATGATAGAAAATATGAAGAGTTGGGTTGTTACATTTGAGTTTTCAAAGGTTCCCTTTATGGTTAAGCCAATGGAGGAGGCTGAGGTCAATCTACAAGTGGTGGAAGCTACAACAAAAGTAGGGGAAGAAGGATATACTCCTAATCTAAAAGAAGAGGATTACATTCTAGCTATGGAGGAGGACCACATAGTTTCAGAGGCTCCAACTATGGAACTCGCTCAACAAATCAATGAACTTTGAAACTTCTTTTTCTGACCAATAGTCCCCAATGATAGCTTCCTTATGTGATGTCTCAGTCCTAATGTTAAAATTATTTGTTTTCAAGGGCTCATGGTAGGCACATGGTTGCTCATCACTGCTATCTATGACTTCGTGCATACCTTGAGAATGGTTAGCATCCAAAGACTCTATCTCTTCACCGTCTACTACATAGACCATTTTTCCTTTTTCTTTTTCCATGCACTAACACTCAAGTTGTATTTCCTTTTATTCTTCTTCATTGAGGCACATCTCAAAATAAGGCTCACCCAAAGAACTCCAATAGACTATCTTCTACCATAGCTTGATTAATTTCAACACCTTATCCACTAATGGATTGGTACTGATACTTGAAATATTGAATGATATCGACCACCAAATCCTACCAATTTCCTATTTGATGACACATCTCTTAACGAATATACCATGCACATGCACAACCTTATAAGGTGGAATACACATTATGCACCCATAATGAAGGTGGTAATGCTTCTATGCTTCCCAATCCAGGACTTTTCACATGCTTGGATATGAAATGAGGTTTTCTCTTTACCATGGTAGTCTTGTATGATAGTGGGCATGTTACTTCTAGAGAACCTTATAGAGAATGGGATTCTTACTTTACACCATTCTAGGAAGCTCTACTGATGTGTAGCCAACCAACATGATGTGGTTTTGAGAAGGTTATAATTGTGCATTCCCTTCTCTCATCATCATTATTCAACCGAGTCTCCATTTCTCATAAGAAAATTTTAGGGTATGCTCCTCCGGAGTAACTCGGTAACTTATTTCCTCCCGTGTGCTTGACTCGAGTGCTCCTTTATTACCCTTGTTACAGATCCTACCAACTATTTGTCAATCAACTCATAAGTCCCATGTGCCTAATTTTCACATGCCATATTAGTGGTATCACTCAAAGACTAAGCATCTTTAAACTAGATGACTCCCTCCATGGGATGAACTATCTCAGGATATCGATGCAAAGCACACATAGATTCTGAAGACTTGTTCTCCTAAGGGCTCAAGTATAGGGATCTTATTTCCCATCTATCAAAGGGATAATCACCCTTTCTTCCTTTTTCTCAAAGCTAATATACCCTTTGTTAAACTGTAGGTTGGCATTGTTTTTGTAGCACCATGAGCACCCAAGTAATGCTAGAAAGTTGTCTACTTCAGCGAATGCCAAGACCTAAAAGTCACCAAAGGAACTTGGCCCCTTGAATGGTGATAACTGTATCCTTCAAGATGCCAATGGGCATTACCTTAGTATTTTTTCCATATACAACACATTCAAAGATGGTTATAATGCGGGCCTTCCCATTTGGTGCTAATAATCTAAGGTAAGAACATTAACCTCTGCTCCTATGTCGATGAGGATATTACTTAGAAGCCATCCATCAACAACCGCATTGAAAGTAATCTCCTTATCATAGTCAAGGATGTGAGGAGGAAATTTTTCTTGGAAAACCTTCCTTTCACACTCTTCTCTCGCACGTGGTACCTTCTCCCTCAGTTGTTCTCCTAACAAGGGAATAGTATACTCTTTCCTAAACATCCTACATACTTCCTTGACCTCATCTAGGTCATCCTTTGGTTTTTTGACATTCTTCCTTTACTCCAACTGCTTTGATTTCTCCTTCAGACATTAGATCTCCCCTTGTAAACTCTGAATCACATCCATAGTCTCTTAATACACCTCCTTCTGATGAGCGGGATCTGGATACTTTCCATGTACTACCTCCTCTCTTGAAAATAGTGCCCTTAGTCTTGGCATCTACCTATCATGTGTAACCTCTTCTCGTATCATCACCAAAGCACTAGTTTTATTCCCGACTCACGTGCCACTCTTGGCATCCACCGTGAATTAGATTTCTTAATGCTTACCATCCCAAAGGCCTTTGTTCTTTTAGTTCCGCTAGTTCATATGCTCATAAATATCTGGACACTCTTTTTACTTATGTTTCTTCCGACACTAGGAGAATTGTAACATATCAAGACACTCACATTTGTAATGCTATATAGATCCATAGTTATAATATGTTCCTTGCATAAACTCACTTCGTCCTCTGTCATAATTACTATAGCCATGAAATCCACTGCAAAAACCCCTTCCACGCACTCCTCATTTGCATTCCCTTCATAACAATTATCATCATCCTTGAACTTCTTATAAGACTAGTCGTGCACACACCATGATCAATCAATCTACAATCATTGGTATCATGGGTCATAGAGGTACAAATCTCATAATAACAATAAACATTCTTGTGGATTTCACGCTATAGTAGAGGGAACTCTATGATAGAAAATCAACATGTGACCTTCTATGCACCCGACCTCCCGAGGTCGTGCTAAGATAGCCAGTGTGGAATTTGAGATGGGAGTGAAAGTGATGGTGATGACTAAGATAATTGGGAAACCTTATGTATTAGACATGCAATAACGGAGTCTGCGTATCTAAGGAAAAGAATGCTCTCCTAACCTAAAGGGGTGTAATGGTAGGGTCTGATATGATAGCTACTCGGAGACTCCAATCGATGTCTAGCTCGGTCGAGGGTTGTGGAATATGTGGAAAGTAGTCTCGTAGGTGCCTCATATGGGTTTCCAGACAAGGTCATGGAAATTGAGATAAGAGATGTAGCAGAGCTACAGGAACTAAGGGCAATTCTCTGGTCTCATCCAGAAAGTCTTAGCCTGATCAGCTGCTATGTTTAACAATGAAAGTTATGTGATGATATTAGGTGGAAGCGGTGAGGATATAAATACCGTGTGTGTAGGCTAGTGTCGATATCTAACTGACTAGTAGGTCCATTGGGTTGCAGGACCTGTGGGTCACAACCAAAGACTCGTTGAGGCTGAGGCCCTGGAATGGTCATACATGCAGTCAAATCCTATTCCCAGGAGTAGTCCAAAATTCGTAGGCCTTGTTAGCAACTATGTTTAAAGTCTCTAACTGTCTTATTTTCTCTGTGTATGTGGCGGGTGTGCGTAAGATTGTTAAGCGTAGACTTGTGTCAATGTCAGTTACTAACTTTGGCCCATTGGGTTGTGGGACCAGAGGATCACAACCGTAGGTATTTTCCTGCTTGTGGACCATTGATGGTCATACAAAGTGAATTTGATTCATTTTCGGTGAATAAACTATTTATCAAATGAAATCTAAACTATATTTTTGGTGTTTTCTCAATATATAAGAACAAAAAAATAAACAAGCTAATCTATGGAAATAAATATATTTTTTACTTTTCTAAATTTTCAGAAAATGCATCTAATGTAACGAACAATTTAAAGAAAACAAATAATTGGCTAGATGTAGCTATCCATCTATACAGATGTGTGAATCTAAATCTAATATCTACTCTAATTCAAATAAAATCTCTCCAACTCTACCTCAAAGTGAAGAATAAATCATGACTCTAATAGAGCTATCATTCACCCACTATTTCCCTTGCAATATTGAAGAAAAATTCCTATTGACTTGATCTACTTGTAACTATCTGATTAATTGAAATGAATTATTTCTCTACTCTATTTGATATGTAATTTGACAAAACAAAGCAAACAAATACACAACTCCAACCTAGAAGAGTAAGAGATTTGGCAAATCCGTAAGTATGAGTATCTATCCCCTTAGTTATTTCCTTTCTTCTCTGAGCATTCATGTGAGTCAAAGGATGGGAATGAAAATAACAAAAACAAGAGGATGATTCTTGAGTGATGGTAGCTTGGAAGAAATCTAGGTGTAATGCTGGTAGAAGAAATATATCACAAGAGATCTAAACTTGGCTATGCAATTCCTAGCAAGATTATTGTAGCACAACAATGCAAGATACACAAAATTCTCAGCTAGGCCCTTTGCTTGAATACAAGCATGGAATATATAGGAATGGAAGATAGAATATTACTTCATGCATAAGGAATTGAAGAGGCAGTTCCACTCATTAAATCTATTTAAAAATAGAAGGAACTAGGAGAACCAAGCAAACACATCTATTTTTAGCAAATTCAACTCATGAACAAGTTCAAAAGATAAACTTAAGTGAATCATCACATGTAATTTCTCACGTGAATATTCTATAAAAAGAGGTTAGGATTGTTGCCCTATGTAGGGCAAAGTGGTTTTAGAACCGCCGCCCTACTCGGCAAGTGGTTTGAAACTGTCACTACCTAGGCAAGGCAAAGGTTTTGACATTAAGGTCAAAGCAGGCATAGAATGAAGGGGAAAACTAGAAAAATGCAAGGATAATCTATGTAAGGCTATCTAGGCCACAAATATATATTTCAAATGGGTGTTTGGAGCTCAAACACCTTCTCGAAAGGATTTTGAATCAACACTGGGGACCTTTATAACCATTTTCTTGCCAATGTAGCATGTGTAATTTTGGGTGCGTACATATTGCCCCCTTGGAGAAGCATCTTAGCCATGAAGAGGCATAAAACATAGAGTCCAAGTATGGAATTCCCGAAATGGGGAGTTAGAAGCTATACCTGACATGCCCGTGTGTCGAAATATCATCATCCAAACTCCCGCTACCTACAAGAGAAAAAGAAGACTCAAGTGCAAATAGATAAAATATTGAAAAATAAACACTAAATTAAAATGACAAGAGGACTTACCATCTGTGCGGGGATATAGAAATATACCTATGCTAACGCTCCAGCCCTGTGAACACATACACTCAAAATGAAGTTATAACAACATATATATATATATATATAAACAAACTCATTTTCAAATTCATTTACACATATTGACTTGGTGATTTTTGAGCTCTGAGCCCACGGTGACCATTTTTTTTGTTTTTAAGAATGGTTGAATTGGAATGGATTTGCGTTAGGCTTGCCCCTTTGCTTTTTGAATACTTTTGAGAATAACTCCTAAGAAATTTGTAACTAGAGCGGTCATAAGGGGCCTCAAAGGGGTGGATAGGCAGAGTGCCTTTATTGCTTAGTCTCCATTTTGTGAGGCATATGTGATGTTTTGGTATTTCATGCTCATTGCGAGCATTTTGACCACACCTAGTGTGCAATGGAATTGTACAAAACTACGACACACCATGATATGTACATATATCTCTTTTTGGCTTGGTTATTCCTTGCATAGAGTTGTCTTACATTGATGATTTGATTCACGTGTGTACTCTTAGATGTTTAGAATTTCTGATTTTATATGCTTTTTAGAATGTATGCAATGGATGTGAAATGATAATAGAATGATTTCTTTTTGTATTTTATGATGCTGATATATGATGATGCAAACACAATGTGATCTTAAACTTAGTTTCTTTTGCAATCTTCGGTACTTTGTATTTTTCTTGAAAAAATGTGATGACATAATGATATGATGAATAGATATGTTTTCCCCACTCCTAACCCCACACAACAAGTAATATGTTTGCCATGAATTTTTTTGAATGGTAATGGTGAGACAAAGACAGAGGTTTGATAGAGCCAAATTGGGATGCTACAACCTTACCCCACTAATGCTACCTCATAGTTTAGAATGTGAATTTCTCTGTAGTTTATCTAGACTTGGATCTGTAGATGGCCACTTGGTTGACAAAATCTGGTTTTAAGGTTTTGAATTCTTCTTGGAATTTTGAACATCTAATTCACTTTGTTTTGACTTAAGATTTCATAGTAATTGATTTAATTGTTTATGACTTTCAGGTTTGTCAAAGAGACCCCCTATACCTTGCCCCATGCTACCAGTAGGAAGCACAGGCTTATCACCATGGACAAAGCATAGGTGAGTAAGGGAATTTCCTTCCTTTCCCAACCCTACATCACTAGTAAGAGATGCAAGCTCAACACCGAAGGTTGGTAGGGAAAATAAATGTGTAAAATAAAATTTTCTGTTGATTTGCATTTGACTTACTTATTTGGGCAAAAATGTTTAGAATGTTCTTATTTCTAAGGAGATGTACGTGGGATAGATGTGACACCATGAAGCTTCTAGAATAGACCATGAATAAAAGACACCTATCCTAAGAAGAGACCAAAAGTAGAACCAAGTATGCAGGCCTTGGTATGGTTACTGTCAAAACTTTGTCTTGTCTTGTTTGGATTGATAAATGATTTAGAAAAGTTGATGATACAATGAATATTTGAAGAGACATGATTTGAATGTTTTGCCAAAGCTTTTCGTGAAGTTTTTGGGTGTTGTAAGAATAAATCCTCTGCTCACATTTTTTACAAAATGAATGGACAAACGAAAATGTAATACGAGATGCAATAATGTACATATGAGAATGTTGATGGATCATGCATAGTATATATTTAGGTGAAGGGAGTTCACAAATTCACTAAACTCCTCACCTTCTAGAGTACACAAACGGAATGCACCATTTTTTATAATCTTCCACCACTCGATATGGACCTATCCAACTAGGTCTAAACTTTCTTCCCTCTCCATCCTTCTTGTCAATTTAGCTATCGAGCTTTAAAACCAAATCTCCCTCATAGATCTAGCATTCATATAACTTTTTATTGTATTGTTGAGCCATGTGGTCAGCGTATACACTGTGTCATTGCTCAACATTCAATCTAACTTCATTGAGGATTTCTAATTGGGAGAGATGAGCTTCTCGATAATCATATTCTCTTAGGATCCCATGCAACGAAATGTAGAGGCTGGGTAGTTTGACCACTAGTGGTAGAACTGCCTTAGCACCGAACACTAAAGAAAAGGGAGTTGCTCCTGTTGGTGTTCTAACCGACGTTTGGTAGGCCCACAAGGCCGGAAAAAGCTTTAGATGCCAATATCATTTATTCTTCTCTACAATTTTTAGAATAATGGAATTTAAAGTCTTATTGGTAGCCTCGACTTGTCCATTAGCCTGAGGGTAATAAAGAGAAGTGTGTGATGACTTATTTTGAACTTTGCACACAACTCACGCACCTTGTCATTTTTAAAATATGTTCCATTATCAGAAATAATGACCTGTGGCACCCCATACCTACAAATGATCTGGTTCAAGATGAACTTAGCGATTACAGAGCTAGGGACAGTGGTAAGGGGCATGGCCTCTACCCACTTGGTAAAGTACTGTGGCTGTAATTATGAAATTATGGCCATCTATTGACGAGGGAGAGAATTTCCCTATCAGATCTAGGCCCCATGTGGAGAAGGGCCATGGAGTTGCGATTGGTTGTAAATCTTGTGCCGGTATGTGGATTTCATGGGAAAAATCTTGACACTTGTGGCATCTAGCGCACAAACTCTACCGCATCATGTTCAAGGGTGGGCCAGAAATAGCCCATCCAATGTATCTTTCGGGCAGTAGTGTGGCCACCAAAGTGACCACCACATACCCCACTATGTGACTCATAAATAATATTTTTAGACTCTTCATAATCAACACATCTCAATAGCATTCTGTCAAAGGCTCTATGATAAAGCACCTATTCCAGGATGACGTACTTGGTGGAAATTATGTGTAACCACCTTCTTTGTTGCGATGTTTCCCCTTCTGGGTACGTGTGGTCCATGATGAAATTGATGATGTCAGTGTACCAAGGACATATAGAGATAGGGGCCTAGTTTCAATGAAGTATGTGCACTCGTCGGAAATTCCAAATCTACCAAATCACCCCCGTCTAATGGATTATCAGCCAACCAATCTGTGATGATTTGACCCTTAACTGATTTTTGATTTACAAACGTTAGCTTGAACTCACCCATTAATGTAATGAAATACCCAGCCTTTTTAGACAAGGATCCTTGCATGAGGAATGTCTATAAGTGGTTTGACTTGACGATGACCCTTGTCTCTTGATTAAGCATGTAATGTCTTAAGTGCTTGGTTATGAAAACTATGGCAAGGCATTCCTTCTCTGCCTACATGTAGTGTGTCTCGTAATTGAGTAACATCTGACTGATAAAATAAACAACCCATTCTCATTTGTCATCATCCTCTTGTGCTAACATATAGGCCAGTGAAATGTCTGTAGCCCACGAATATAAGATCAAAGGGTGATTTAACCTTGGTGGCATTAGCATGGGAGGGGATAACAAAAATCATTTAACTACCTTGAAGGCCTCATCACATTCCTCTATCCAATCCAGGCTATAATCTTTCTTTAACAAATTTTTGATTGGATGAATGGCAAAGGTCAAGTCAGGGATGAACCTTTGGATTGCATCGAGTTTCCCAAGGAAATATCTAATACCAGAATCGTCTAATGTCGGAACCATTTCTAACACATCCCAAATTTTTGCTAGGTCAACATCAATTCCTCGTGAAGATATAATGTAGCCCAGGAGCTTTCTACTTGTTACACTGAATACACATTTCTCTAGATTCAATGTGACTCCATACTCAATCAAGCATGAGAGAATGATATGAAGCACCTCTGGATGATCGCACGCTTCTTGGCCTTGGCCAACAGGTCATCCACGTAGGATTCTACAATATTATGAATAAGATCATGGAATATGTAGGTCATTACTCATTGGTATGTAGCACCAGCATTCTTAAGGCCAAATAACATGATGACATAACAATAAGTTCCCCATGGAGTTATAAACATAGTTTTAGCTTGATCCTTGATGGAGATTTTGATTTGATTATATCCTGAAAACCCATCCATGAGGGATAACAACTCAAATCCAGCTGTTGCATCAATGATAACATCAATGGATGGTAGTGGGAAATCATCCTTGGGACAAGCCTTGTTGATTTCTGAAAGTGTATTCAAATATGGATCTTTCCATTTTTTTTTAGAATGGGGACAATGTTAGATACCCTTTGTGAATAATCAATTGGCTTGATCAATCTTAATTGGAGAAGTTTCATTACTTATTCTTTTACCATAAGGGATACCTTTGGATTCATATGTCTTGATTTATGCTTAATTGGTTTGGTGTCCGGCTTAGTAACAAGATTGTGAATGGTGATGTGTGGTGTGATTCTGTCATTTCCTTATAACTAAATGTGAATGCCTTCCGATGTTCCGTAAGGACTTGGGTATGAATTTCTACTTCCTCTGGAGTTAAAGAGGACCCTAGTTTTAAGATTTGTGGTTCCTCCTCTGTTCCGATGTTTATATCAATCGTTCCCTCAATTAAGGAGGCATTACCCTCCTCAAAATCAGGTGGGATGGTGGTAAATCCAAGTCCCCTTCCTCTTCTACCTCGTAAATTTCAATATTTATTCCCGAGAGATGACTCAATCATTGGATTCCAAAAATAAGAGGAGGAACGTGAAATTAAGGAAAAGTCTACCTCTTGACAAGTAAGATGTAAATCTGCCAAAGCATTTAAATAAGTTAAGGTTGACTCATCCCCATCGATAGGGTCCAAAGAGTCAAACTAGCCCTCAACTTCCACGTATGTCAATAATGACATCATTGGAATTTTACGATTCAAGGATTCAATGCGGCATGAAACCATGAAGTTGGTGTCCTCTAAATCATTACTTGGGGTGAAGCATGAGGCGGAAGTCGCTATAGAGTCTACCAGAAGGTTCTGTTCATGTGGAACTACCTCAATTGATATGAAATCAAATCCCTTGGTTAGGTCTAACATGACAATTTTATAGAGTTGTAAGTGTTCAACCCTAGTCTCGTATACCTCGAATACCTGATTTGTGACTAGCTATGAATCACCCAACACCCTAATATTGAGGATGCCCATTCTCTTGGCTATAATGAGACCTAATAAAAGAGATTCATACTCAGCCCCATTGTTTGTGCATTCAAAATTTAATTTGAAAGAAAAAGGTAAAACCCTTCCTTCAGGTGAGGTAAGGATTACACCTACCTCCTCGGCACCAAAGTGACACTTGGCCCCATCAAAGTGGAGAGTCCAGAAATCACTCAGAAAGATAGATGTTGAGTCATCCTTTGTAAGTTATTCTTTTATTTTGGTTACATCTACCATGTAAACCTCATCTGCTGGAAGGGAACCAGGTCCCAAAGCATGTCCCATACCCATGGAATCGAAGGGAAGAAGGATAGGCAAATCCTTTTCTAACAACTCAATCTTTGTTGTAGTCCTTAGCGAAACTATCTCTACAACAATGCTTTCATCTTTGAAGGCTGGAATACCCTCGATCAAACTTGTAACCTCTAATTCTATCATGGGAACCAACTTTTCTTCTAGTAACATGCTTACCAGTTTGTTTAACTGGTTGGTGGGAAGCTTGAATTTAGAGTGGACCCCTGGCCTTTTCTTCAAGTTGGCCGGTGTATGTCAAAGGGCTTTGGATCACCCTAAGTGAAAAATAATTTCCCTAAATGCAGGAATCTGACTTCTTGGAATAGGGTGGATGGGATTTCTTTCATGTGGTGTATCCAAGGGTGACCAAGAATCATATTATAGTTAGTTTCCTAGTCTATAATATAAAACTCAATAAGCACTGTCTTGGGTCCAAGAGTGACCAGTAATAGTATGGTCTTTATTGAGGTTACCTTGAGACTATCATAGCCTATTAATGTGTTTCGCGTCGAGGAGCAATTATTCTCCCGTATCCTAACTTCTAAAGAAAAGAGAAGGGGACGATGTTAATTGCTACCCCATCATCGATCATCGCATGCTTCACATAGTTGTTATAGATCTAGACTTGCAAAAATAGGGTTGGATCACCTCTACGAGCTATTTTGGCATCTGTAGGCATCTTTCTTATGTCAAATACAAACCCAATATCCCTTTCGGGCTGTCCTAGAGGGAAAATGTCAAAGTCTATATGGTTTATTTGTGCCTCTAGCGGCGGGGTAACATTAGCCAAATGGCCAAGACCGAGTGCTTCCAAGAGAGTGGCTCGATGAGCGGGAGAATTTTTAGTAGATCTAAGAAGGAAATGTGTGAAAAGGTCTTGGTTAGATCATTGATCAAGTCATAAGCCCCTACTGGCTTGCTTAGCATGTCATGAGCATTATTCGAGACAACTGGGTAAATTGGGATCAGCTGCGATGAATAGTCTCTAGCTCTTATTGCAGCGTTAATCTGGAGTTCAATGTCTAACTCAACCAAACCTATGATCTTCATTTGCTAGCAACCATCCAAAGGAGGTGCCACCTATGGGTTTGATGAAGTTGAGGCTTCATGATCATGAGTCCCTATTACAATTCCTTTATTTGAACCATTAGGATCTAGTCTTCCATCCTTCGGACACATGGGGAGAGGATCATTGAAGATTCCCAACAATGTGTTCTGTGGAGACACTAGTCCCATATAGGTGTTTTGATTAGGCGCAGTTGGATTGGCCAGAAACATGTCAACAAACAACTGTCTTTGGTCTTCTAGAAAATGTTGCAAAAACTTATTACAATCATGAAAAGTTCTTGTGTCATGCCCACGGACCCTATGGAAACCATAGTACAAGTCAGGATCATAATCTTGAGGCCTTTGGTTGGTTCCTTGTTGTGGTCCAAAACCACAGTTATTGTTTGGTTGTTGATTGTTATAGTTAACACTTTGAAACCCTTGCCCCTGGTTCTAGAATTGGTTGGGGTATTGACTAGGGCTTGGGGTTGGCATTTGTCTTTATGGCTGAAGTTGTTGTTAGGGATGATTAAAATCCACAGTGTTTATTGAGGGTGAGAAATTTTTTCTCCTCTAATTGATGCCATTATTATTCCCATTGTTATTGTTATTCGTTGTACCTGTACCAGTGGGACTAACAACATTAGGCTTTTTGGGCTGGTCAGTTACACCATCGGTCATGACTCCATGATTTTTGTTAAGGATCTTTGGTCCTTGATTGTTATTTGTATTGTTGGAGTAGTGGGAGTGTTTTGAGAAGGGGTAACTAACTTCCCATTTTCTCCGTAGGTCTTACGACCACTATCGATGGCCACTTGGTCGATCTCCGAGAGCACCCTCTAGCACCTCTTCATAGCTCCTTAGCGGGAACTTTTGAACCTCTTCCTTTGTCTCTCTGTTGAGGGAGTGGAGGAACAAATCACAAAGTTCCATTTGGTCCATGTTTGGAGCACTTGTAGAAGAGTAGAGAACATGTTGCCACCTCTGAATGAAGTGAGCTATAGACTCGTTATGTTCTTGTTTGATATGAAGAAATTATCTTATTCCTGTTCGCAAAAGCTTGTTCATATCAAAGGATTTGATAAACTATGACACTAGTTGCTTGAACGAGTGTATCAAAGCCTCTAGTATCCTATAATACCAGTCGAGAGCAATACCTTCAAGTGTCTTAGGGAAAATATTTGCAACGACTACATCCCATGGGAGTAGCTCTTGAATTTCCATTGCATAAGCTTTGATGTGAGCATTTAGATCACCCTCCCCCTTGAAATTCGGGAGATCAGGCAAGGGTATTAGGAGCATGACTACCTGAATGGAGAAATCTAGGGGTTCTTTGAGATATTCGAATAAGTCCCCATTGCATATGTTTCCACCATTGAAGACCCTTGTTGGGGAGGTGGGGGCTGTGTTGGCTACTTGAAATGGGATAACATAAATATTTGGTGGGGTGTATGACATCCCCTACGATTGTCCATATGGACCTGGGTAGGAGTACATGTCCCCCTATGGAGATTTAGAATACATGTGCATATAAGGGGGTTGGTTACTTTGATATGGAGCTAAAGGCATGAAGCCAAGGAACGTCACATTTTTGGCTGGTATAGCGTTTGAGAATGCACTTCCAGCTGGCACCTATTGTAGATGACCATATGTGGCTTGAGGAGGCATACCCAAGGTACCCATCCCAGTTAACAAGTCTACATGGTTCAGAATATTCATGTAGATTGGTGGGTTCTAGGTAGTCGGTATTTTCCCATGGTTCTGTGGGTAAGAAGGAGTCCATGCTTGCCATGCATATGAATTATGTGTATTCTGGGAAAGCTCTAACTCCCTAACCTTATCAACCAAAGCTGAAATGACATCACCCGATTGACGGGCGGTGCCCTACTTAGACTCCTTTGGTTGAACCCTTGAAGGTTGTTGAGGAATATGGTGTCCTGCTATGAATTTTTCATGATGTTTCCACCCCTCATTGGTTGTATTATCAGTTGGTGGTAGGGTAGCGTTATTGTTTTGAAGTGGGACACTACCTTTCCCTTACAACCTATCAAAATATTGGTTCATTTTTTGGAATTTCTGCTCACTCCTAGCATATCATGCTAGATACTCCTCATCAAGATGGGGAGTGGATTAGATTACACAGTGATGGGCTATCGAAACAATACCCAAGGAGATGAACTAGTTTCTCTAGTAAATGTCATGTTATTTGAACTTGATTGTTCAAGGGGGTAAGTCTGAGTGATCTGATCTAGTTCTTCGATGCGTATAGAAGAACCAACATTGGTTCCCTAAAGTAGAGGATTTTGAGTGGATGAGTGATTGTCTACCCATGTTGAAAGTGAAGGTGACTATTGTGGTATGTTTGATTGGTACTAGTACATGTCAAAACGTAGAATGCATTAACCGTACTCATCATATATTGACATATTTGGGGGGTATAATAATACCCATAGAATAAAGGATGGATGAAAGTGGAAATTCTTAGAGACTAGATCTTCATGTCGGGTTCACCAATTTGTATGATAAAAAATCAACACGTGACCTTTGACGCTTTTGAACTCCCCGAGGTCATGCCAAGATAGTCGAGTGTAGAATTTGAAATGGGAGTAAAAGTTATGGTAATGACCAAGCTAATTGGGAAACCTTATGTCTTCGACACATAATAAAGGAGTCTGTGAATCTAAGGAAAATAATTCTCTCGTAACCTGAAGGGGTGTGATGGTGAGGTCTGATATGATAGCTACTCAGAGACTCCAATCGATGTCTAGCTCAGCCAAGATTCTATTGGTGGGTTATGGAATATGTGGAAAGTAGCTTGCAGGTGCCTTGTATGGGTTTCCAGACAAGGTCATGGAAATTGAGACAAGAGATGTAGTGGAGCTGTAGGAACTAAGGGTGATTCTCTGGTCTCATCCAGAAAGTCTTAGCCTGATCAACTGCTATGTTTAATAATGAAAGTTGTGTGATGATATCAGGTGGAAGCGGTGAGGATATGAATACCTACGTGCATAGGCTAGTGTCGATATCTAACTGACTAGTAGGTCCGTTGGGTTATGGGACCTGTGGGTCACAACCAAAGACTCGTTGAGGCTGAGGCCCTGGAATGGTCATACATGTAGTCAAATCCTATTCCCAGGAGCAGTCCAAAAGTTGTAGGCCTTGTTAGTAGCTATGTTTAAAGTCTCTAACTATCTTATTTTCTCTATGTATGTGGTAGGTGTGTATAAGATTTTCAAGCCCAGACTTGTGTCAATGTCAGTTACTAACTCGGCCCATTGGGTTGTGGGACCAGAGGATCACAACCATAGGTCTTTTCCTACCGTGGGACCGTTGATGGTCATACAAAGTGAATTTGATTTATTTTCAGTGAATAAACTATTTATCAAATGAAATCTACACTATATTTTTGGTGTTTTCTCAATATATAAGAACAAAAAAATAAACAACCTAATCTATGGAAATAAATGTTTTTTGATTTTCTAACTTTTTAGATAATGCCTCTAATCTAATCAACAATTTAAAGAAAACAAATAACTAGCCGGATGTATCTAGCTATCTGTATAAATGTGTGAATCTAAATCTAAGATCTACTCTAATTCAAATAAAATCTCTCCAACTCTACCTCAAAAGTGAAGAATAAATCATGACTCTAACATAGCTATCATTCACCCACTATTTCCCCAACAATATTAAAAGAAAACTTCCTATTGACTTGATCTACTTGTAAACTATATGAGTAATTGAAATGAAATGTTTCTCTACTCTATTTGACAAAACAAAGCAAACAAATACACAACTCCAACCTGGAAGATCAAGAGCTTTGGCAAATCCAGAAGTATGAGTATCTATCCCCTCAATTATTTCCTTTCTTTCTCTGAGCATTCATGTGAGTCCAAGGATGGGAATGTAAAGAACAACAACAAGAGGATGGTGCTTGAGCGATGGCAGCTTGGAAGAAATCTAGGCGTAATGCAGGTAGAAGAAATATAGCACAAGAGATCTGAACTTGGCTATGCAATTCCTAGCAAGATTATTGCAGCACAACAATGCAAGATACACAAAATTCTCAGGCCCTTTGCTTGAATAAAAGCATGGAATATATAGGAATGGAGGCTAGAAGGTTACTTCATAAATAAGGAATTAAAGAGGCAATTCCACTCATTAAATCTATTTTAAAAAAGAAGGAATTAGGAGAACTAAGTAAATGCATATATTTTTAACAAATTCGACTCATGGATGTGTTCAAAAGATAAACTTAAGTGAATCGTCACATGTAATTTCTCACATGAAGATTATGGAAAAAGTGGTCAAGACCACCACCCTGCATAGGGTGGTAGTTTCAGGACCTCCACCCAGGCAGGACGGAGGTTTTGACACTTAAGGCCAAAGCAAGCACAAAATGAAGGAGAAAACTAGAAAAATGCAAGGAGAAGCTATGTAAGGCTATCTAGGCCACAAATATATACTACAAATGGGTTTTGGAGCTCGAACACCTTCTTGAAAGGATTTTGAATCATCACTTGGGACCTTAGTAACCATTTTCCTGCTAATGTAGCTCTTGTTGCAAATCAGCAGACCCCTGGATGTTGATTAGATTTCTAGTTTGATCACCCTATGCGTCCAGTGTGATTGCACAACATTGAATCCTCTTCCCAAGTATGGGACTTGCAAAATGGAAGATGAATCTCCAAATTAGAGGCTGGTTCCTCAACTCCTCTGATCAGCTATTTCACTTGCATAATTATAGAGGTTTAAACTCCTAAATCTACTCTAAATTCCAAGGAGACAGAGATAGAGAATGCAAAAAAAAAAGAACTAATGCTAATAGGTGATGCACCAAAGGAGTGGTGAGCATTTTTTACTTCTGCAAATTGACACAGTTCATAAAATGCAACAAAAACAACATGCACAAACTGATAGTTGTAATGAAGTGTTAGAAATTAGGAAAACAACACCAGCAGAGGATAAAAACTAATCATAGGGCCTGTATTGTTATTTTAACATCAAAATCACTTGCATTCAAACACCTGAAAGGCAAAAATACAGTTGTAGTTTCTAGAAAAGGACTGTTATTCCACTAAATCACTTCCAAGGTGAAAAAGGGAGCTTACCATACACAAAAAAATTTCCACCCTTTGAAAAATGAGCCAAATCTAGATTTTACGGTCAAGGACAAGCCTAGGAGAGAAACGTGGGAAAACGTGGAAGGGATTCAACCATTGACCAAAATGCCATCAAAAACAACATGGGTGACTGATAGATGTTAGGATAAATAATATTATCCTATTATTAATTATGCATAGTTAGATTATTTAATTAATTTTATTAATTAAATAATAAATATATCTTGTTGTATGGTTAATCAACCATATTTGTTTGTATTGATTGTTATATTGTTTTAAACAATATATTTGTCGTTTTCTAATTCTCGCTTCCTAGGATGTTATTGAAGCTTATTCATTTTGGCATTTGGTTGCACTCATGCAACTTATTCTCCTGTGTGTATTTGGCTGTGCAATATCTATAAATATTGCAGCCCATTCTCTGTAATTGTTTACTGATTGAGATTAATAAAATATCACAGGCTTCCGTCCCTGTTTCTCAATCTACATTTGGTACCAGAGCGAAATTCTGGCCCTGTGAAGGTGTGGAAGAGAGAGCAGCAGAGAAAGAGGAGATTGGAGAAGTGTTTGCAGCATTTGAGAGCCTGTGCAGCCTCATGCAAACTCCCAGCCCCATCCCTGCCTCCACCACATCAGCCTGTTCCTTCCAGGTACTTGGAAGGCAAATTTTTTTTGCACTGGTGCACTCAGCACCAGGGAAAAATTGCTACAGGTATTGAATTTAAAAAAAAAAATTAATTAATTTCCAATCAGGGTTTTGTTTTACTGTATTTGGAGATTGTGTTGCTTGTTTGGAGGACTGTCTGTGCACCTGCAGAGAATACACAGAGCAAAGAAAATAAAAAAAAAAAAGAGAAGAGGCGTTTTTCTTGCTCCAGCAACCTTGCACAAGTAAAAATATTTTTTTTGGAGCTGTCCTTTGCTGTTAGAGGCGCCCTTTGCTGTCTTTTGCTGTCCCATGTGCAAAATGAAGGCTTAGATTGTATAAAACACGGCCTGTACAAGCAAAAACGCCCCCAGCATTGAAAAAAACGCCCCCAGCATTGAAAAAACGCCCCCAGCAATTAAAAACGCAGCCATAAGCTCAAATCCACGCCATTTTTGTTTCCCACGGCCTGTCCAAAGGCAGATATCAGCAAAAACGCCCCCAGCAATAAAAAAACGCGCCCAAGCAAGCAAACAACGAGAAAATACAGTCAAACACGCGGCCTGTACAGTGAAAAACGTGGCCAAAGGAGAAAAACGCGGCCTGGCAGTCAAACACGCGCCCAAGGAAAAAATACAGCAAAAAATACTTGCAAATCAATGCGTGGGAAGGAGAAAATGAGGCCTGAGCAAGTAAATGCGGCCTGAGCACAGAGATAAAGCCTCAGATCCGTTTTTTGGGCAAATAGAACCCTAAAAACGCCCCTTCACCAGCATGCGCCACGTGGCATTCATTTTTCAAGAGGTAAGTCAATTTATTTGACAATAAATACAAATTTCTTCCTTTCATAGTCCAAGCGCCCCAAGTGGCCAAGTTGGTTATTGCATGTGCCTTAGGAGTGAGAGGTTTGAGGATCAAATCCCACAAAAAACACTCAAAAACTCTCCTTTTGCATCTGGCGGAAATTTTGGCAGAACTGCTAAATTTAGCAGCTTTTTTGAATTTAGTTATAACTAACTAAATTTAGCGGAGAATCCCTAATTTAGGGTAAAAAATTTTTTTTCTCCCATTTGGTCTGTTTTCTCATTCCAGACATTTTTTGCAAAAGGAGACCCACCTAAAAATTGCATTTTCAGCTATTTTTTTGCAATTTTTAGCATTTAGGGCTCAGGAGGTCACCAGGACCCCGAAATTGTAAATTTTTGCCTGTCATTCAAATTGTATTATATATTGTACTAATTTGCAGGTTGCCATAGTCAACTGCAAAACTTTGTAACTGCTAAGAAACTGGCAGAATTGTAATCAAAAATAGTAAATTTGGTTCTGTAACACTCACGAGATCCTAGATCTCATTCGCAGCGTTCGGTATATACAGTGCCTCTGGGAAGCGCTTACGGGTAAAGCCGTCGCGACTACTACTGCACTTAACGCCTAATATAGCTGCAACAATGTCATCTGGGCATCGTCCCTATAAATCGACGGGGAGTAATAAGGTCACAGTGCACACACTATGAACCATCCCATCCGTCTGTGAACGATTGCAAGACATAAATCCGGACTGAGAAATTATCCGAGTATATAGCGAAGTTACGCGCGTGCGTATGAGGATATTTCTTTGAGCCGGTGTCAATAATCGCACAGACCCCTTCAAGATCTTGTATTGGTACCACGTATCAAATTCTTTCACGTATGTTAACGCCTCTTTCACGTACACTGGGTATATAAAGGGCGAGTTTCTTCCACGTGCACGACGGGTATATCGGAAGGGCGCGTATATAGAAAGGTTCGGTATATCGGACTGACGGTATATAGATTGGGAGACCTTATACCTGGAGTGATAAGAGCCAAACCCTGTCAGTGATCTCTGCAAAATGGGCACCAATGCCCCCAAATTTTTTCTTCCGGATTCACAATTGCTCAGAGGAAGCAACTATGCTGCTTGGAAGACAAAAATCAAAACACAACTTGAGTTTGAAGAAATCGCTGTTGTGTGTCGGGTACTTCTAACCGATCACCAACGGATGCAACACAACAACGACAATTTGATAGAGCAGATCAGAAAGCAAAGCTCATCATCTTGTTTGGAGTATCCGACGATGTGCAAGTCCACATTCGAGATGCCACATCAGCAAAAGAAGCTTGGGATAAACTGAGCACAATATATGAGGCCAAGAACAAGAATGTCATACTCAATTTGCAGAGTCAGTTACATACGTTGAAATTCAAACAGAATGAGAAAATTGAAGCCTTCCTAAGAAGAGTTACAGAGTTGAGGGCTTCACTTCTAGCCCTAGGAGAAGAGGTCAAAGATGAGTCTCTCGTTCCCATTGTTCTGAGAGCTCTCCCTTCTTCTTACCGAATTTTTGTCACAACTCTAAACTTGTCAGATACGACAATTAGTTTTGACAAGTTAGTAAACCTACTGCAACAAGAGGAAGCAATGCACAACAAGGATGATGAAGAGGAGCAGGCACTGTCTTCACATCAAAAATGGAAAGGAAAAGGTAAAGGAAAACCTAAATCCTATCAGAAGTCCCCACATCAGAATCAGTATCATGGGGACAATCAATGAAGAAGCGATGTCCCATTTGCAAAAGAGGACATGACTTGCAAGAATGTTGGTTTAATACATATAAGAAAGGTTCATCAAGCAATGCTGGACCTCAACAACAACAAACTTACAAGGGACATTCAAACAATTATCACGGGCAGAAAAAGGGGAACTGGAAAAGAAGACCCCACCAGCAAGGTAATATTGTTGAGCAACAAGATCAGTCAGACAATGAAGACTTCTTGTTCACTGCTCGATCAAGTGAACCATCCACGTCATCTAGTGAAGTCTGGTATGTTGATTCGGGAGCCACTCGACACATGACCGGCCACAGAGACTGGTTTATTTCAATGAGGGACACGCCATCGAAAAATCATGTTTCGTTGGGAGATGATTCTTCATATACGATCTGATGAGGGATTGGAAACATTTCTCTACCCCTTGGTTCATGCAAATGCAAACTATCGATGTTCTATATGTCCCTCGGGTTGACAAAGAACCTTCTTTGATTGATCAAACTCCTAGATCACAACCTGAAAATTGACTTTGATAGTCAATCCGGCAAGCAAAAAATGTGTTTGATTCGAGATAAATCCAGAGGCTCGAAAATAATTGCAAAAGCCTCAAATGTGGGACGAATGTTTCAACTTGATTTCATTCACAAAAATGATCAAGCACTGCGTGGCTAAAAACTCCACCTCAAACTCGGTTGTGGCATAGGAGATTTAGTCATGTAAGTTTCAAATATCTCGACACACTTCGCCGGTGCAATATGGTACATGGGCTACCATCTTTTCAGAAGGATACAGACAAGTGTCCTCACTGCTTAGCAGGGAAACAACACAGAGTTTCATTCCAAACAAGTACTTTTCGAGCTCATGGAAAACTTGACCTGGTTCATACCGATCTGTGCGGTCCAATGCAGCCAAGTCATTCGTGGTTCCAGATTTCATGCTCTGTTGATTTGACTATTCACGAAAAATGTGGATTTTTTGTCTTCGTAAGAAAAGTGAGGCCTTTGAAACGTTCAAAAAGTTCAAAGTGGCAGTTGAGAAAGAAACTGGTCGTCACATCAGAACTCTCCGCTCAGATCGAGGGGGGGAATTCACCAGTGATGAGTTCAGAGACTATCTACAAACTCACGGGATTCGTCGACAAATGCCTCCTCCACACACACCGCAGCAAAATGGTGTTGTTGAGAGAAGAAATCGTACTATCATGGAAATGGTGCGATGCATGATCGATGATTCCGAACTTGCAAAGACATTTTGGGCGAAGCGTAAAGAAAAACAACAAGTATTTTTGCTAAACAGAAGCGCCCACAATCGCTCTTGATGGAATTACACCACAAGAAGCATGGTCAAAAAGGAAACCATCCATTGCACACCTCAGAGTATTCGGGTGCAAAGCCAGCATGCACATACCCAAACAGAATAGAAAGAAATTGGACATGAAGTCACAAAATCTCATCTTCATTGGATACAAGAAGAGACTCTTGGGTACTGATGATGGATCCTAAGACCATAAAAGTCTACACAAGCAGAGATGTTGAGTTTTTTGAGAAGAAGGAAGCAGAGACTCCTCCTCCGGACTCGCAAGATGTAGATTTTTCACCAGTTGTAAAAACTGAAGCAAATGTTCCCTCAGAAGATGAAAGTGATGATGGGGATGATGGTGTTGATCAGATAGGACCACAACCCATGGGAACAGCTCAACGTATGCCTAAATGGTGTACAAGCACATTACGAGATGCAAGACTGGATGCTCCACCGGATACATCCACCCCTGGACCACGGACTCACAGTAAAGCAAGAGAAGAAGTTAACTTTGCTTTGATGAGTAGAGTTATTGAAACAGACGAGCCATCTACAGTCAGAATCCCTACAGTCAAAAGCTTGGAAAGATGCCATGGATTCTGAATATCAATCAGTGATGAAGAATAACACTTGGCAACTTGTCGATCTTCCACCAGGGAAGAAACCCATTGGTTGCAGATGGATATTCAAAACTAAGTACAAAGCAGATGGGACAGTAGACAAGTGTAAAGCAAGACTTGTAGCAAAGGGGTATGCACAGAAAGAAGGCATCACTATGAGGAGACATTTGCTCCCACAGCTAAGATCAAAACGATCAGGATGATCTTTGCTCTAGCTGCTCAGTTTGGATGGAAAGTTCACCAGATGGACGTAAAAAGTGCCTTCCTGAATGGAGATTTACAAGAAGAAGTCTACATGACTCAACCTGAGGGATATGTAGTACCTGGTCAAGAAGAAAAGGTATGCAGACTCAGGAAATCTCTGTATGGCCTCAAACAAGCACCCCGGGCATGGTACATCAAGATTGATGAGCATCTTGTACAACATGGATTTGTCAGAAATCCATACGATCCCAATCTCTACCTCAAAAAGCAAGGGGGGGAGATGGTGATTATTGTAGTTTATGTCGATGATCTAGTCATCACTGGCAGTTCAGTGAAGATGATTGATGAAACAAAGAAAGATCTTAAGCGATCATTCGACATGACAGATCTCGGGCTTATGCATTATTGTCTTGGACTGGAAGTATGGCAGAAAGAGAATCACATATTTGTTTCTCAGATGAAATATACCAAGACAACGCTCGAGAAGTTTAGGATGATGGATTACACACCAATTGCTACACCTATGGAGAACAGACATACGCTTATCTCGTTGCTCGTATCCATCTCCCGAGGTAAGTGCCACTCTCTATCGGTAGCTGATTGGGAGTCTCATTTACCTGACCTACACTAGACCAGATATCAGCTTTGCAGTGAGCTATCTATCCAGGTTCATGCAAGAACCCAAAATTTGTCATTGGAAAGCAGCAAAACGCATTTTAAGATATCTCAAAGGATCAGTGGATCTTGGTCTAGAATACAAGAAGAACGAAAACTTCTTCTTGACTCGATATTCGGATTCGATCATGCAGTAACATTGATGATAGAAAATCCACTGGATTTGTATTCTTTATGGGATCTGGACCAATATCATGGGGAAGTAAGAAACAACACTTTGTTTCTCGCTCTTCCACAGAAGCCGAGTATCGTTCTGCAGGAGAAGCTGTCTGTGAAGCGATTTGGCTACGTCGCATACTGGAAGGACTTGGAATACCACAGGACAAACCGACCACCATGTATGTTGACAACGAAGGTGTTCTCAAACTTGTTCGCAATCCAGTTTTTCACGAGAGAACAAAGCACATTGAAGTTCAGGTTCATTTCATACGCGAACATGTATTGAAGCACAACATCCAGCTTCAATTTTGTCCAACAGCTGAACAACGAGCAGATATTTTCACAAAGTCACTTGCACGTGACAAGTTCGAGTTGTTCAGAGCATTTCTCTCCTCATCTCTTCAGACAATGCACAATTAAGGGGGGGAATGTTAGGATAAATAATATTATCCTATTATTAATTATGCATAGTTAGATTATTTAATTAATTTTATTAATTAAATAATAAATATACTGTTGTATGGTTAATCAACCATATTTGTTTGTATTCAGATTGTTATATTGTTTTAAACAATATATTTGTCTTTTTCTAATTCCCGCTTCCCTTGATGTTATTGGAAGCTTATTCATTTTGGCATTTGGTTGCACACTGCGCAACTTATTCTCTGTGTGTATTTGGGTCATGCAATATCTATAAATATTGCAGCCCATTCTCTCGTAATTGTTTACCGATTGAGATTAATAAAATATCACAGCTTCCGTCCCCTGTTTCTCAATCTACAATAGACCCATTCCACTGACATTTTTAACCATGTTGGGAGAGAATGTGAGCCATCCTTCATTAAAATCGGTGGTTGAAACGTCATTTCTGTTCATGACCACGTGCTAGAAGTATTTTTGATTTTATCTCTCTAAACTCCACCAAAATGAAAAATTGACCCTAGAATCTTGTAGATAATTTCACCATCTTTCCATTGATATAAAGAACACAAAAAACTGAGCTCTGGATCGAAAGATATGGCGATTTGAAGTTTTAGGGAAAAGAAGGCCAAATCGGGTCGCTTTGATATTTTTGGCCCGGACACGTGGCGAATTCCGATTGGTCATGGCCTTCTAGGGGAAAATTTCCCACAAAAAATATGTTGACCCATAACTTGAAAAATATATGGAGTTAGGAGGAAAACTTTACCTTTCTGGAAAGCTGAGAAAGAGCTCTATCCAATGGTGCCATTTCTAGAAGGTTTTGAGTTCCTAAAAAGTAAATTTTGTGTGATCGAGACAAGAGAGGGAAGAATGAGAAGAGTTATCCACAAAATGAGCGGGGGCACATTTTGGATAACAATTTTGGTGACTCAGAGGGGTCATCTACCTGCTGGATGAAGTTACTAGTTTCCTGAAGCATCCATTGGGTATGGAGTCATGAGTTGTAGCTTGCAAACTGATCTGAACTTTGAAAACCTCCTCTCTGAGCCACTTGAAAACCCACTGAAATTGATTGCGCAAGAGCAAAACCAGAACCACAAAAACTATGTACAAAACTAAAGGGTCATACATGCTCCAAAATGGAACATGCAGAGTGTGCACAAGAACTTCTTTTACTGAAAGCAAAACTACCTATCCTACTCTAACTGGAAGCAAAAGTGGGCTAAACAAACCTACAATCGTTGTGCAAAATAGCTTCCTTTCTTCAAAATTGGCAACCATGCAACTGATTTGGCATTGAACATGGCTGATTGGATGAATGGAAAATCAACAAGAAGTTGGTCTTCCACCTAAATCATCAAGGTATCAGGTGAAGGAAAATTCAATACCTCTTTTAGTTGTTCTCGCATTTGGATTGAGAGGTATGACAGCTGATCCTTAGTTCTTTGTAGCTCATCCTCATGCTTAGGAGCAAGCATGATTGATTGTGACTTCTCATTTGGTTCTAATGAAGCCGATACCTGATTTTGCAAGGTATGGTCCTTTGAGTATACCCATTTCCCTGATTTTCAACTCCAAGAATGGAGTTCTCTTGTAAACCCTTTTGAATGGATGGTGCAGAAGCAAAGGTAGAACCTTTTTGCCCTTTCTCTTCCTCCAATGAAGGACATGAAAGATTAAAATCTTCCAATCTTGTTTCCAAAGAGCTGCTATAAGATGTAGGCTGCTGCAAATGGGTGCTCTCCTTCATGACAGTAGGCTCGTGTGTTTGGAGCGTGGATGATGAAAGAGAGAATGGTAGGAACTCAACCGGTTCTTCTTCATCAAAACAATCCTCCAAATCGACGATAAACTACCTCATTATTATCCTACCAGTAAATGCTTAACTTCCTCCATGGTATCCTCTTGATCTCAGAATTGATCATCATGGTTTCTTTCATCCTCCAACATTGAGTTTGAGGGATCAAACTCTTCTTTAGCACTATAACTCGAGAGAGATGAAGTAGAATGAAGAATTGAAGGTTCTCTTGTAGCCTGCTTTGCACTCAAAGCCCTTGGATCTACAATTTTCTCCTCCACAACTAGAATGTTCTCCTCTTCTTTTGGATTTGGAGCAGCTTCTCCCTCTTCTACTACTTGAAGACAATCTTGTTCTTGATAGAACTCTTCCTCTAGCACGAAGTTCGTTAAGTCAAACTCTTCAATCTACTGCTCTAGAGGACAAGTTGGGACTGCAGGATCTTCTTCAGAGCTTTCTTCCTCCATGTCTGATTATGCAACTTGAATTGAATCAGCATTCTCTTTGAATAGAATGCTAACATGGACACTACTTTTTGAGTAAACTGATTGCTGATTTGCTTCTTCTTTTTGCTCTTCTCCTGCTGCAACAAATTCAGTCCTAACCACCACTTGTTTTCCAACTCCAACCTCTTCTAAAGGCTTAACCATCAAGGGGATCTTTGTCATCCCAAATTTAAGAGCCCAACTCTTGAGACTTCAAATTTCTTCATCCTTGTTTGGCTTTTCTTTTTGCTGTTGTTTTCCTTGACTAGAATTCTGATTTTTATCCTCCCAACATGGATTTGGGAATGCAAGAGGAGAAGTGGATTGTAACTCAATTGATTTTGTAATTTTTCATGGTGGTGGAGGAGGTAGAAACTCTTGTTTCTTTGGAGGAGAGGGTATTTCTGTTAGCTTTTGTGGAGGGGATGACTGTTTGGAAGGAAAGGGGAAGGAAGAATTGAGATGTGGTGGAAGACTAGGGAATGGAGAAATGGAATTAACTCCTGGGGTAGCATTGACTAGATTTAGAATTTGAAATTCCAAATGAGATGATGCTACTTGAGTAATGGGAAGAGAAAAACCAGATGATGGTGTAGAACTTACCCATTGACAAGGTTGTTCAACACCAAGTGTATAGGCCTCTATTTTTGTTGTCCATTGTGCAAGTTGGGGCAGCATCTTCATCATGAAGTCCAGCTTCTCCTGAGGGCTGAAGTGTCTTGGAAAAGGGCCTCCCCATGGACAAGGAGTCCTGCAACCAATTCTAAAAGCTTTCATTTGAGTTTTTGCTCTTGATTGCACCATCTTCACCTCCATCTTTTGGATTTGTTCCAGCAGATCTACATTTTCTTCTTGACTGCCCTCACAACCAGCATACCCTTGTGCTTGACATGCTTCATATCCAAACTTACTTTGGCACTATTGTGCATATGGGTAGACATGCTTATTTTGGATTTGATCAAAATGCTGATTTGGAGGATTTGTAAAACATGTTGGAGGTGTGATAAAATGCTATTGTAAATGTGAATTCCATGATGGAAATGAAGTCATGATTGCAAAACTTCATGGAATGGAAAAGAATGAAAATGATGGAAAGAAGAATGGATGGAAATGAATGGAAAACAGGTCTGCAACTTAGAGAATGAGTTGTTTACCAAATGGAGTCACCAGATGTGCTTTTGAAAGTGCCTCCAAAAGGTTGAATCTTTAACAGGAACACACCAACCTATCAAAGATAAAGTGGAAGACCTCTAAGGTCCCACTGGGCATGCCAAAACTGTTGTTGCAAATCAGTAGCACCCCCTGGATGTTGATCATATTTCTAGTTTGATCACCCTATGCATCCAGTGTGATTGCACAACATTGAATCCTCTTCCCAAGTGTGGAACTTACAAAATGGAAGAGGAATCTCCGATTAGAGGTTGGTTCCTCAACTCCTCTAATCAGCTATTTCACTTGCACAATTGCAAAGGTTTAAAATCCTAAATCTAGTCTAAATTCCAAGGAGACAAAGATAGAGAATGCAAAAAGAAGGAACTAATGCTAACAGTGATGCACCAAAGGAGTGGTGAGCATTTTTTACTTTTTCAAATTGACACAATTCATAAAATGCAACAAAAACAACATGCACAAACTGATAGCTGTAATGAAGTGTTAGAAATTAGGCAAACAACACTAGCAGAGGATAAAAACTAATCACAGGGCCTGTATTGTTATTTTAACATCAAAATCACTTGCATTCAAACACCTGAAAGGCAAAAATATAGTTATAGTTTCTAGAAAAGGTCTGTTATTCCACTAAATCACTTCCAAGGTGAAAAAGGGAGCTTTCCATACACAAAAAATGTTCAACCCTTTGAAAAATGAGCCAAATCTGGCTTTTACAGTGCAAGGGATGAGCCCAGGAGAGAGAAACGTGGGAAAACATGGAAGGGATTCAACCATTGACCAAAATACCATCAAAATAGCATGGGAAACCTAACAGACCCATTCCCTGACATTTTTAACCATGCTGGGAGAGAATGTGAGCCATTCTTCATTAAAATCGATGGTTGAAACATGATTTATATTCATGACCACATGCAAGAAGTGTTTTTTGATTTTCTCTCTCCAAACTCCACCAAAAGGGAAAATTGACCCTGGAATCTTATAGAGAATTTCACCATCTTTCCATTGATATAAAGAACGTGAAAAAATGATCTCTTGATCAAAAGATATGGTGATTTGAAGTTTTAGGGAAAAATAGGGCCAAATCGGGTCGCTTTGATATTTTTGGCCTGGACACGTGGCGAGTTCTGATTAGCTGCGGGCCTTGTAGGGGAAAATTTCACACAAAAAATCCACTGAGCCATAACTTGAAAAATACATGGAGTTAGGAGGAAAACTTTACCTTTCTAGAAAGTTAAGAAAGAGCTCTATCCAATGGTGCCATTTCCATAAGGTTTTGAGTTCCTAAAAAGAAAAATTTTGTGACTGAGGCACAAGAGAGGGAAGAATGAGAGGAGTTAGCCAAAAAATGAGCAAGGGGCACATTTTGGATAACGATGAGAGCATGTATAATTTTGGGTGTGTACCGGCACCTACTTACATCATGATCCCATGGAAAATTTCACAGATCTACACGCCATAGCGCGTACTAAATTTTGAGGTAAAATATCCTTTGCATGCCCTTCTACTTCATAGTTTGTACACTAAAGCCCACTACAAAACTCATGCGCTAAGTTTGTAGACAAATTCTTCATTTTCTTGGGCATTACAGCAATTTGAGCCTCCAAAAAAGGAATAACACCAGTATCAACAATCCCAATGGCCTCAATGTGCTGGGAAGATTCCAATTCCTTATGTGGGTTTGTGAAATTCTTGTGTGACAAAGCCCTCCTAAATGGTGTTATCGATCCTCCAACAAACCATTGACCATGACGATAAGGGTGAATGTCGTAGGATAGTTTCGACAAGAGAGTCTTGAAATGTGCATCATACTCCCACACACTCTATGCCATTCCCTATTGGATCTCCTTCAGGGCGCTAATTCTATTATGTTAAAATTGGGATATGGAACTCTGCTAGAAAGGTGTTCTTTAATGCAAAGGTGTAGTCTACCAATGTTTGATGGGGTAATACTTTCGGTACCAACTATGTGCCCTTACAATGTCGTTGTAAACCGGCTTGCCTTCTACTCTAGGGTAGTGATCCCTTTCACATGTCGTAGTAATTCACACTTTTGCACATGTTCTATAACATCTTCAATATCTCTGTAGTCCGGTAAGTGTAATGAAATCATAAAAAATACTTGCAGAGGTGGTTGAGGCCCTTGACCTCTTAATGCGAGGCATTGGTTCCTCTAGTGTTTCCTCCTCCACTAGGTCATGTTCCTTCGACCCTCTAGATCCTCTAGATTCACTAGCTCCGCCTGAGTCCTCTAGCCCCAATACCACTAGATCCACCTCTTACGGTCATAAAATGGTCCGAATTGGTCACACCAAGTGTTCCCAATATCCCACTGAAGTACGTGCCGATGGTTTGTGATATTGTCCCACTACCAGTTGTGTGTCCTATGCCACTTCTAGATGTGATACCCAAACCTTGTGTACTCACACCTTGTCTAAATATTCCTCCAAATACCGGAATGGATTGCATAGCCATAAATGTTCCAAATGAGAAATTATATCTCCTGGGTGTAGATTGGTTACTCCCATCGATACTAACTAGGTTAATAATACTTCTCCATTGATATAGAAAACTAAGTGCCAGGGGTTAGTTGTCAAGTGGGTTCAGATGCACGTTGATGGCTATCCATTCTCCATGTGAAGAAATATCATCGAAGCTAAAGGGGATTCTCTCCCATGATTTCTAAGATGTGGTAGCATAGACAGCTCGCTCGGGTTCCACATCCTCTACGTGAACCTTAACTCCTTTCGACAACGTCTGTCTCCATAGATCCATCACAATTGTAACATCATGTTGTCTAGTCATTTCCCTTTCACAATATTTTCTATACTTGAGTCATCTCTCCTCCCTTTCCTTTTCATCCACAATTTCTGCCATCTTCCTCCACCCTAGCTTCCTCTCCTAGCATTCGGATAATCTTAGCCATCCATGGGAAATGCCTCTAAACTCAAGGTAATGACAATATACTCATAGCTAAAGGAATAACACACAAAAATGATCCATTGCCGAGCTCCCTTAAAAACTTGAACTCGAGAAAATTGTTGGCAAGAATACATAGAAATGGCGAACTCTATAGTATATAACTCGGTTAGCACTCCCTTCCATCGGTGATCAACAACACACGTCCAAGTAAGATCTACATCCTGCATCTTCTGGTAATCATCTTAGGTCCATATGTGTGATCTATAGTACCATCTTGATCTAGATGCATATGCTAAAATCCATTCATATAGTTCTTTTGGAAAATAACAGAAGAATGTCTTATACAAATCATTGTACAAGTTCTCTTCTACCTATTTATGTGCATCGAACTCAGGTCCAATGTTGAATCTTTGAGAAAAATCATCCTCCGTTCTCTTAAACCATGCTTCAACACTTTCCAAGGTCAGACATTTTGTCATCACGCATCACAGGGAAAAAGATGTATGCCATTTCTCACAAAAAAATTGAAAAGAGGTCCCAGAAATGGAACCATGATATAGTTATTTTTATACCCTTAGATTAACAATAAAATTCCATGCATGCGGCCTATCGCCTAATGGGTACTGGTGCTCACCGAGGTATGCATGGGCATCGAGCCTATCCTTTATGTGATTTTTAGGAGAATACATCATCTTCTAATAGATAATTAATTACAAAATAATTCATGAAGAGGCTTTTGTTTTTCACCAAATGGGGGTGATCTTCTCATAAATGAACCTATTAATCACAAAGGGGTCACACCTAAAGCTATGGCTCTATTTGATAGCAAGGGCTTTACCCCCTTTCTAAAAATCTTCAAAGGGCATTATGAAAATCTTAGCAAGGATTTTCCAATGCCCGTAAAGTGACCAAAAAGGAGCATGTTGTTGAAATTAAGGGGATCAGGATGGAGATTACTATGGATTCGGTGGAAAAATTGATGGGAATTCTAGCGGTAGGGAGGGAGGTCTAAAAACCAAAGAAGGAAGCATCTGAAGAATTAAATATTTTTCTCAAAGGTAATGAGAATCTCACCTCCCATTTTGTTGGTTACCTTAGATTATCTTTACCTAATATGCATGATGAGGTTGCTCTCTCTCTCATTCAATTTTTAACCCTTGAGGGATATCACAAATGTATTTATTCCTACCACCTCCCTATGCTAAATAATTTTAGGCATGTCCAAGATTTTAGTTTCCCTATTTCCCATATCCTTCCCTGTGTGCCTCTATTTCACAGTTCAAAATGAGAAGAATTTTTCTCCCTCTCCATCAAGGCTTATTCCTTTCCCTGGTCAAAAGGGTGACATTGGACATTGATAAAATTGGATCCCTTAAGTTTAGATTAACAATAAAATCCCATGCATGTTGGCCTATCACCTAATGGCACTGGGCTCTCACCGAGGCATGCATGGGTACCGAGCCTCTCCTTTATGTGATTTTTAGGAGAATACATCATCTTCTAATAGATAATCAAGTGCAAAAGAATTCATGAAGAGGTTTTTGTTGTTCAGCCAAATGGGGGTGATCTTCTCATAACTGAACCTCTTAATCACAAAGGGGTCACACCTGAAGCTATGGCTCTATTTGATGGCAAGGGCTTTACCCCTTTTTGAAAATCTTCAAAGCACATTATGAAAATCTTAGCAAGGATTTTTCCAATGCCTGTAAAGTGACCAAAAAGGTGTTGTTGAAATGAAGGGGATTAGGATGGAGATTACTGTGGATTTGGTGGAAAAATTGATGGGAATTCTAGTGGTAGGGAGGGAGGTCTAAAAACCAAAGAAGGAAGTATCTGAATAATTAAATATTTTTCTCAAAGGTAATGAGAATCTCACCTCCCATTTTTCTGGTTACCTTAGATCGTCTTTACCTAATACGTATGATGAGGTTGCTCTCTCTCTCATTCAATTTTTAACCCTTGAGGGCTATCAAAAATGCATTTATTCCTACCACCTCCCTATGCTAAATCATTTTAGGTGTGGCCAAGATTTTATTTTCCCCTATTTCCTATATCATTCCCTATGTGCCTCTATTTCACAGTTCAAAATGAGAAGAATTTTTCTCCCTCTCCATCAAGGCTTATTCCTTTCCCTGGTCAAAAGGGTGGCATTGGACATTGATAAAATTGGATCCCTTAAGTTTCGATTAACAATAAAATCCCATGCATGATGGCCTATCACCTAATGGGCACTGGGCTCTCACCGAGGCATGCATGGGCACCGTGCCTCTCTCTTTATGTGATTTTTAGGAGAATACATCATCTTCTAATAGATAATCAAATGCAAAAGAATTCATGAAGAGGTTTTTGTTGTTCAGCCAAATGGGGGGTGATCTTCTCATAATTAAACCTCTTAATCACAAAGGGGTCACACCTGAAGCTATGGTTCTGTTTGATGGCAAGGGCTTTACCCCCTTTTTGAAAATCTTCAAAGCGCATTATGAAAATCTTAGCAAGGATTTTTCCAGTGCATGTAAAGTGACCAAAAAAGGAGCTATTGTTGAAATGAAGGGGATTAGGATGGAGATTACAAAGGATTCAAAGAAAAAATTGATGGGAATTCTAGTGGTAGGGAGGAGGTCTAAAAACCAAAGAAGGAAGCATCCGAAGAATTAAATATTTTTCTCAGAGGTAATGAGAATCTCACCTCCCATTTTGCTGGTTACCTTAGATTATCTTTACCTAATACATATGATGAGGTTGCTCTCTCTCTGTCATTCAATTTTTAACCGTTGAGGGCTATCAAAATGTATTTATTCCTACCATCTCCCTATACTAAATCATTTTAGGTGTGGCCAAGATTTTAGTTTCCCCTATTTCCTATATCCTTCCCTGTGTGCCTCTATTTCATAGTTCAAAATGAGAAGAATTTTTCTCCCTCTCCATCAAGGCTTATTCCTTTCCCTGGTCAAAAGGGTGGCATTGGATATTGATAAAATTGGATCCCTTAAGTTGGCTCTAGAAGCTTATGCAGATGGCACTGGTTCAAACTCGAGAGAGGAGGAATCGAGTGATGATTATGAATCTTAGGATGGGGACTCAAATGATGACCAGGATGAGGTGGAGGTGGTTATGGCCCAGAATCTTAAGGACCTAAAATCAAATAAAATCCCTTACTCGAACACCAAGGGTGAGTCTAGCAAAGAGGATGTCTTGACCCCTATTAACGCTCAACTAGAACAACACTTTGAGGAAATGGGTCACATTGGTCCAATCAAAGGGGAAAACCACTTGGAAAGGATGACAGAGGATATTGAGGAAATCAAGGGTGATATGCGGCTCACTAAGAGCTCGGTCTAGTTTTTATTCAATGAATGGAATAAGATGAAAGAGTAGGTGGAGGAAGTGGTCTGCATTGGACAGGTGGAGAGATTGAGGTTTTAAAGGCCAAATTTGGTGTGATAACCAAATATATGGATCAGATTAAGGTAATTCTCCATAGTTATATGGAATGGAGCATTGTGATGGTGAAATCAACCCTGTAACACCTTCAGACTCTGGGGCAGCTCACCAATACCTATTGTGTCATGGATAGTAAGGAAAGAAGAGAAAGACTACCCCAAATGGTTTCAACCTGGGATCCTTGGCGGTTAATATTGAAGCTTTGGCGAAAGAATGGGCTAAGGTGTTGGAGGGGCTTGAAAAAGCCTACAAATGACCAGGATGGGTTGTTTTGTTTTTTCACTGTCTTTGTTACTGGTTGTTACTTTCATCAATGTTGTTAGTTTATATGTGTTTTTGTTGTTGTTAGTTTCACTTTATGGGCTCCAGAGAGCTCTTATTACTATGAACAATTATATTATAGTTTTTTTATGTTATTGTAATGTTGTTTTCTACTCTCATGGAGATTTTTTGATGTACGGGGTAGGGTCCCCTCAACCCTTTTTAACCTCTAATAAAAAAGTGATTATCTATTAAAAATAGTTATTCGCACCTATCTTCATTTTAAAATTCATCCCTCCTATTTTCATTTTCATATTCATCTCGTTGATTTTCATTTTCAAATTCATCCCACCGATTTTCATTCTTAAATTCCATGAAAATCATCTAAAACACTAAAAAAATGGTTTTAAAAAGTCAAACATTTTTTCCATTTCATGAATTTAGTTTTTGTAAGATTACCAGATGATGAACTCCCAATGCAGTGTTATAATCATGGAAGTGACAACAAGATTTGAAATTTCTCTCAATAAAAATAGAATGTTCATCAATGGAAGAGGCTACAGGATTTGAAGGTGATCTCAAGATAAAAAAATGTTTAGTCATGGTAGTAGCTATAAGATTTGAAACTAAAAAAATAAAGGTCGATCCATAAAATATCAAGTTCATCTCAACTACACAGAAATTATTTAAGATTATCTTTAAAGTGGAATATATCAAAGTTATATGCACCTCAGTTTCTAGCAGGAAAGGAAAAACTACATATTAATACAAATACACGTTTTATAGGTACCATTTCTCTACATTTTCCATATTTATTTGAATACAATTAAATATGTTTTAAAAAAGAAGAATACCTGTAAATATTTTCTTCTTCTACTATCACTCCCAGTTTCAAAAATTATTATTATCTCTTCTCTTATGTGTTAAAAAAACAAACAAAATAGCTTCAAAATTTATTTTTACTATGAAACTTACCTATAATGTAAAAATCTGATTAAATATGTTTAAAGAAATGAAGAATACCTTGTAAATATCTATATCTTCTGGTATGACTTCCAGCTTCAAATATTCTTGTTATTTTTTCTTCTCTGTTTCAAAAAAAAAAAAATCATGTATTGATTTTATTTTTATTATGAAAATAATATTAATTGTAATGAACTATTTCCAAACTCCCACATTTTTAAATGTAATGTGCGAGAAACAAATATTTAGAATTTTAAAATTTTGTGTTTTTAAGTTTTATTGTTATATGCATCTGACTAATTAATATTAAAAGAGTCATATTTTGAATTCAACTTTCATGTTTTCAGATTAAATAATAAAATAATATGAAACTATACAAAAATATTAAATTTATTACTTTATTTGAATAAATTCAATAATTTTTATTCTCATTAACCATCAACATAATTTAAACATTATTTTTCACCTTGAAGCATAATGGGTGGCTTCCCAACCTCCCAATCTCACTCTTAATATGTATTTTTTTATTTTTAAGGAAAATGGGAGGCCTCACATTCTCCTTCAAATTAAAAAAACAAATTGAAGGAGAATGGGAGGCCTCCATTCTCCTTCTTAATTGTTTTTTAATTTGAAGGAGAATGGGAGGCCTCCCATTCTCCTTCAAATTATGAAAACAATTATGAAGGAGAATGGTATGCTACCATTCTCCTTCATAATTATTTTCATAATTTGAAGGAGAATGGGGGAATCCTATTCATTATTTTAACTTTTTAAATTTTAAAAAGAATGGGAGGTTTCTCATTCTCTCTCAAAGTTGATAAAAATCAATAGTGAGAATGAGAGGCTTCTCATTCTCCCTCAATGTAAAAAATTAGATCAGATTCTCCTTTAGATTTGATTTTTCACAATGAGGGAGAGTATGAGACCTTTGGTTTTCCTTATTTATTCTTTTTATTTTAAGGTAGAATAAGCGTAGTATTATATCTCAATGTGAAACATTAAATATAAGTGAGAATGATCATCTCATCATTTTTAAAGATTTGATTTATCACTTGGAGGGAGAATGGGAGGCCTCCCATTCTCCTTATTTATTGTTTCTATTTTTTAATAGAAAGAAAATATTTTCACTATGAGGGAGATTTGGATGCATCATATTTTACCCAAAATTATAAACCTTTTTATTCTCCATAAAAATTAAATAAGAATTGTTAAGGAGATTGGGAGGCATTCAATTGTCTCTCACTCTAAAAATCAATTTTGAGAGAGAGTAAAAGATTAGTTCAAACTATCATGCATAAGAGATAAAAACACATCATTCTAATAAAGTGATAAAAATTGTACAAGGAGAATTAGACATAAAACCTCAAATTAAAAAAGTAATGAATATTGAGAATGGGAGGCCTCCCATTCTCCATGAAAGTGATCAACTATTAAAAGGGATAGTGGGTGCATCTCATTTGAAGGCATCTAATTATCCCTCAAAGTGAACAAAAAATCAAGATCAAGATTGGGATGCTTTGATTCTTCCTAAAAGTGAACTATTCTAAAAATATATTAACAAAAATATCCCTCAAAGTATAAAAATAATCAACATACAAAATGGGAAGCCTCACATCCTCCTCAAAAGTGAATAAAAATGTAAAGTGTCTTGTTATCCCTCAAATTATAAAAGTAATCAACAAGGAGAATGGAAAGAATCATATTCTCCTCAAAAGTGAATAATTTTTAAAAGGGATATTGGTGGCCTCTAATTTGAAGGCCTCTTATCATCCCTCAAAGTAAAACAAATAATCAATATGGAGAATGGGAGGCCTCTCATTCTCCCTAGAAGTAATAAATATATAAAAATAATAATTTTGGGGCCTCTCATTCCCACTTAGGGTGAAAAAATATTTTAAACAATCATTCGCAATAGATATAAAAAGACATCATTCTCTCAAAGTAAACTAAAATCTAGAATTAGAAAGAGACATAATACCTCAAATAAAAAAATAATTAACATTAAGAATGGGAGACCTCCCATTCTACTTGAAAGTGACAAATTATTAAAAGGGATAGTGGGGGCCTCTCATTGGAAGACCTCTCATTATCACTTGAAGTAAACAAAATAATCAAGATGTATATTGGGATACCTATGATTCTCCCTAAAGTTGAACCACTCTTAAAAATTATAACGAGAAAAATGTAAGGTCTCTCATTATCTCTCAAATTATTAAAAAAATCAACACTAAGAATGGGAAGCCTCCAGTTCTCCTCAAAAGTGAATAATAATATAAGGTCTCTCATTATCCCTCAAAGTATAAAAATAATCAACACGGAGAATGGGAAACCTCCCATTCTCCTCAAAAGTGAATAATTCTTAAAATGGATATTGGTGGTCTCTTCTTTGGAGGTCTCTTATCATCTCTTAAAGTAAAAAACATAATCAAGATGGAGAATGGGAGGCCTCCCATTCTCCCTAGAAGTAATAAATTATTCTAAACTATATTTTTGGGCCTTTCATTCCCCTTAGATAGAAAGAATAGTTAAAACAATCAGTCATAGGAGATAAAAAGACATCATTCTCTCAAAGTAAATAGAAATCTACAAGTATAATGAGACATAATCCTTCAAAGTACAAAAATAATACAAATTGAGAATGGGAGGCCTCCCATTCTCCTTGAAAGTGAGAAATTATTAAATGGGATAGTACGGGTATCTCATTTGAAGACCTCTCGTTATCCCTCATATTATATATATATATATATATATATATATATATATATATGGATATTGTGATGCCTTTGATTCTCCCTAAAATGTAACCATTCTTAAAAAGTATATTGAGAACAATGTAAGGTCTCTCATTATCCCTAAAAGTGTAACATATAATCAACGCAGAGAATGGGAAGCATCTCATTCTCCTCAAAAGTGAATAACACTTTAAGGTCTCTCATCATCCCTCAAATTATAAAAATAATCAAGACAAAGAATGGGAAGCCTCCCATTCTACTCAAAAGTGAATAATTAGTAAAAGGGATATTGGTGGACTCTCATTTTAATGCCTCTTATCATCCTTCAAATTAAAAAAATAATCAATATGGAGAATGAGAGGCCTCACATTCTCCCTAGAATTGATAATTTCATAAAAATTATATTTTGAGGTAGTTCATTCCCACTTAGAGTAAAAAAATAGTTCAAGAAATAATTCAAAAGAGATACAAAAATACATCATTCTCTCAAAGTAAAACAAAATCTATAAGGATAAGTAGACATAATCCCTTAAAGTAAAAAAATAATGGATATGGAGACTAGGATTCCTCACATTCTCCTTGAAAGTGATAAATTATTAAAAGGGATAGTAGAGGCCTCTTATTGGAAGACCACTCATTATCCCTCAAAATAAATAAAATAATCAAGATGGGGATTGGGATGTCTCTGATTCTCCCTACAAATGAACCATTCTTAAAAGGTTATTCAAAACAATGTAAATTATCTCATTACCCTCAAAGTATAAAACATAATAAACAAAGAGAATGAGAAGCCTCTCATTCTCCTCAAAAGTGAATAACAATGCAAGGTCTCTCATTATCCCTAAAAGTATAAAAATAATCAACACAAAGAATGGGAAACCTCCCATTTTTCGCAAAAGTGAATATTTCTTAAAAGGTATATTGGTGGTCTTTTATCATTTGTCAAAGTACCAAAACTAATCAAGATGGAGAATGGTAGGCATCCCATTCTCCCTAAAAGTAATAAATTATTAAAAATTATATTTTAGGGCCTTTCATTCCCACTTAGAGTGAAAAAATAGTTCAAATAATCATTCACAAGAGATATAAAAAGACATCATTCTCTCAACGGAAACAAAAATCTACAAGGAGAATGAGACATAATCCCTTAAAGTAAAAAAATAATGAATATTGAGAATGGGAGGCCTCCCGTTCTTCTTAAATGTGATAAATTATTAAAAGGGATAAGGAGGCATTTCATTCAAATACCTCTCATTATCCCTAAAAAAACAAAATAATCAAAATGGAGATTAGAATGCCTTTGATTCTCCCTAAAATTGAACCATTCTTAAAAGGATATTGAGAACAATGTAAGGTCTCTCTTTATCCCTCAAAGTATTAAAATAAAAAACATGGAGAATGGGAAGCCTCCCATTCTCTTTAAAATTGAATAATAATGTAAGGTCTCTCGTTATCCCACAAATTATAAGAATAATCAACACAGGGAATGGGAAGCGTCTCATTCTCCTCAAACATGAATAATTTTTAAAATTTATATTGGTGGCCTCTCATTCTCCCTAGAATTAATAATTTCATAAAAGTATATTTTGGGGCATCTCATTCTCACTTCGAGTGAAAAAATAGTTCAAGAAATCATTCAAAAGAGATACAAAAAGACATCATTCTCTCAAAGTAAACAAAATCTTTAAGGAGAAATATAGATAATCCCTCAAAGTACAAAAATAAATGAAAAATACAGAACACATATTATTGTTCTTGTTATCTTTTCATTTTGGCATAACCCTTTTCTTTCATTTGATTAAATTTTAGTAGATTTGTTTATTTCTTGACTTGATTATTTGATCATGAATGTCCATGGTGCAGGTGCTTATGGCTTGCTATATATGAATGAAAACATAACAATAAAATGGTAAGTCATGTGGCTATGTGGTAAGAAGCCACATTCTTTTAGTTTAAAATAGTTTAGGTATGGGTTTAAATAATATAATAAATGAACCAACTCACAAATCTATGATTAGGTTTCAAATTTATACTAAGCTATAGAAAAACTTATCATTGGTCAAAGTAATATTTACTTGGCCACACAAAGCAGCCCAAGTAAGATTAATATCAAGATGAGGGCACTTTGCATTTGGATTGGGGTTTGTGAGTTGTAATAGTAGTTCTAACATTCCAAGAAAAAAAAATAGATTTGGGAAGAATTCTAGAAAATAAATGGATTGACATATATATCTATACTATTATCCATAGTTTACTTCAAAGAGAGATAAGAAATATGAATGCAATTTTGTTTAGCATGGTCTAAAATATGTATTGTGTGATTTTTTCGTTGTAGGTCATGGTAACTATGTACAATTTTTAGTAGTACAAACATATTTAGTTTTCTAAATGGACTTTGGGATGTACATGGGCTAAAAAGGAGGTCATATGGTCAATGGTTGGTGCACAGAAAAATGTAGCAAGGATATTGTTCTCGATTCAAGGGGAACATTCCACATTGTTGAATGAAATCTCCAATGGTTGTTAATTTACTACCTGGAACTCCTTATAACCAATAGATTTCCAATTACTTCAAAGGTGGAGTGACTTCCTCTTGGGGTTGAGGTCATCCACCTGTTGTTCCACACTAGAGAGGAATCCACTGTGCATAAACAAAAACCTAAGGATTTCCTTTCAATTTTTTTAAGTTTGTGCTTTCATATCTTGCTAAAATCAACAATAAGATTACTTGATTTTTAGGTCAAATAGGTCAGCGAAAGTTATCAAGTTATGTTAAAAAAATTTAGCGGTAAATTTTCCTGAAAATATTTAGTTTTGAATAATATTGGCCGAATATTTATTTAATTCACTTGATTAAATATTTATACACTATTGCATATATGTGTGTACCTTATAGATTCAATGCTATCGATATGTTGTAGAGGTTGAGGGGAAAGAGATTATTGTTTGTTCATGACTCGATAAGCCAAATCTAATGTGATTCCATGATTTATATGATTTACCCATTTAGTAAGAAGACAAATCAAGTTGTGAATTCTACCGATTTACTATTAGAAGATTTTGAATTCCAGAATATTCTTGTATAATTTGAGTTTTGATGGTGCCTCCAAAGGCAACCCTTGTCCAACTGGAGGAGGTGGTTTGATCAGAAATCACAAGGGTCATCTTATTACAGCATATGTTAGTCCCATGGGTAAGAAAACTAACCACTACTCTAAGGCTCTAGCTACACTCTGGGGAATCAAAATTTCTAAGAATCTCAACATCGGAAACATCATCATCAAAGGTGACTCAATTAATATTATCAACATTCTTAGTAAATCCTTAAATCCTAGTTGGACCATCAAGGATTTCATTAATGAAGCTCACAACTTATGAAATGGTCTTAACATCATTTTCAATCATGTGTATACGGAAGGGAACAAATTTTTAGATTTTATTGCAAATATTGGAGTTTATAGAAATGATTATAAAGAGTGGAATGATATCAATGACACTCCTACCAAATTTAGAAACATCATTTCAAATGAAAAAAATTCTCTCATTAGTACTATTGATGCAAAATCATAGCACCCCTGGATGTTGATCAGATTTCTAGGTTGATCATGCTAGCATCCAGTGTGATTGCACAACATGGAATTCTTTCTCCAAGTGTGGGACTTGAAAGAATGAGAAAGGAATCTCTAGAGAAGGCTGGTTCCTATTCCTCTGTTCAGATGCACACAAAAATGCAGAGGGTTACTCAAAACCTAATCTAACTTGCCAAGGAGACAGGGTAAGAAGATGCATAAAAATAAACCTAAGATAACAGAGGTGATGCACCAAGAAATGAAGAACATCTATCTTGCCAATAAACATAGACCATTCAAATGTGATGCAAGATCATGCACATATAACAAAATTTGCAGAGAAAGACCAGGAGGATGCAAATGAGCACGAGAGGGTTGAGAATCATCCACGACATTACGAGCTTCAAATGGGAGGTTCGAACTCCATAAATTTTCCCGATAAAGAGAAGAAGGGAGGAGCAAAACAGGAATGTTTGACCTTTAGAAAGAAGCCCCTCCTTACAATTTATAGGAAGAATGAGAGAGGGAAGAGAGAGGAAATCCAAATCTACCCCAACCACTTCTAGGTTACATTTAACTCATCTTATTATGGTAGAAGCGGTGAATCCTAGAAAAATGATCCGATTGTCTAGCGAAACGGTGAACTCGTCATTGTGTATTAAAGTTTGGTTGTTGTTGAAACGTCACTTCTGTCTATTATTATGTGCCATAGGTGTTTCTCAATTTTCTCTCTCCAAACTGAACCAAAATTCAAGATTGACCCCATAATCATGTAGATAATTTTTCCATCTTTCCATTGATATAAAGAACATGAAAATCTAAGCTCTGGATCGAAAGTTATGGCGATCTGAAGATTTAGGGCAAAAACAGGCCAAAACGGATCGGCGGGAAAATATTTGAATTTTTCCTGCGCTCTGCCACTTGGATGACACGTGTCAGACTCTGATTCATCCATGGGTTCATTCTCTGAAAATTCCTTTCGGGCCTTTAAACTTGGACATGTGGCACTATTTTATTGGTTCGGGCCTGAGGGGCGCACTTGGCAACTTTTCAACCTTCTGACACATGGCACGTTCTGATTCGTTGGCGGCTCTTTCAGCTTTTCACGTCCCACGTGCACTTTTGGCCTGGATGTCCCAAACTATCTGGGAAAAATTTCTCCGAACCACCTGATTCGGGCTTCCTTGTCCCTCTTTGCAGCGAAGACATGTGGCAAGATTTGATTGGCTCTCGGCTCTTTCGGCTTTTCGCGTCCCGCGTGTACTTTTGGCCCGGATGTCCCAAACGAAAGTCCTCTATTTTGGCCGAACCAGCCGGTTCGCGTCCTCCACATACTTTTGTCCCAACTATCCTGCAGCTGTCTGGGACAAATATTTCCGAACCGCCTGAAATGGACTGACTTGCGCCAAACCGGCCGATCCGCGTCCTTCACGTACTTTTGGCCCAGATGTCCCAGACTGAGTGAAACAAGACTTAGGAAATTTTCTTCATTTTTCCAGCCGGTTCAGCTTTTCGCGCCCCGCGCGTCCCGATGTCCCAGATGCTCCAACTGCTGCGTGGACTGCCTGGCGGCTTTTTGGCCGATTCGGGCCCCGACGTCCCAACTGTCCCTAGTGCTGCCTTAGTCGATTTTCTCTGTATTTCGCCTCAAGCCTGGCTCTTTGCAAATTTTTCACATACTTTTAAAACGTTGGGTTTTCTTCTTGGACAAGAGGGCTAGAAATAAACTAAGGGGACCCCAAAATAGGATTTCAGGCCTTGAATCATTCTACTTGCTCGGGACTGACAATCTGATGCATGTTATCAAAATTACCTTGGGGGGGAATTTTGGATAACAGTTTTGGTGACTTTTCGGTCACCTGCCTACTAGGTAGAAGATCAGTGGCCTTTTAACAATCCATTGGGCATGGAGTAATAACCTGAAGCCAACTTGATCTCTGATCCCGATCCTGATACTGCAACTCATTCCTCGAGAGCACTCTGAACTGTAGAAATTCAACCTGAGAGTGACAAAACCTATGCCAAAGCACTTAGGAAAAAGAAACCTAACTACAACAAGACAATGTGCATATGCACTTAGAGGAACTGAAATCTAGGCTAATATTTACAAGGGTAAACCTTTTCCTTTTTAGTAGCAATGTTTAAGATAGATTCCATTAACTGGAATCGGAGTTCTTCTCCATCCAATGCAGACAATTGGAAGGCATTACCACTTTTACATCTCGTGACCATGTAGGGGCCGCTCCAAATGGCATCAAACTTGGAATGCCTTCCAGGTTTCACCCGATCTGCATCCCATTTCAGAACTAGGTCCCCCTCCTAGAAGGTCCTTGCTCCTGCCTTCTTGTCAAACCATCTTTTTACTAAGGTCTGATCCTTTTCAATCATCAGAACCGCATGTTCTCTTATTTCTTCCAATTCCATCAACTCGTGTACCTAGCCTCCATTGGTTTGAACTCAGACAACTCCAACTGCTTCATGAGCTCCAATGCTGGAAATTCTAATGATATAGGCAATACTGCCTCTTTCCCATAGACCAATTTGTAGGGAGAACTACCTGTAGACCTCTTTGGTGTTATCCTGTCAGCCTATAATGCTGATTTTAGCTTGGTATGCCATGTCCTTTGGTTTTCATCCAAAGTTCTTCTGATGATCCTTAGCAACTTTTTGTTCATGGACTCTGCCTGTCCATTACCCTGTGGGTAATAATTTGAAGAGGTGCTTAAATAGATTCCATTCTTGACAGCCCATTTTGTAATCTTGGAACCTATGAATGCTAATGCATTATCTGATATGATAGTGGCCGGCACACCAAACCTGGTCACTATTTCTTCATAAAAGTCTAGTATGTTAGACTCACTTGCCTCTTTGAGTGCTACTGCTTCGGTCCACTTGGTGAAATAGTCCGTCACCATGAGAATCCACTTGTGGCCTTGGCTTGAGTTTGGGTTGATGACCCCGACGAATTCCAATCCCCATTGCATAAATGGTTGGTCAACCAAAATTGGGTGTAATGGAAGCACTACTAGTCTTTCTTTTCCCGTGAAGAGTGCACATTTCTTGCACTTTCTTATCCATGTATAACAGTCACTGAACACTGTGGGCCAATAATACCCTACTTTCATTATCTTGAGAGCTGTTACTCGTGGGGTGAAATGTCCTCCTAATCCCCATCGTGAAAATCTCGTAACACCCTCTCAATTTGACTGTCCCAATGTACCTCAGTAGAACTCCATTGATGTCTTTCTTAAACAAAACACCATCAACAAACACATATGGAATGGCTTGTAATCTAAAGTATCTCCTCTTCGCTTTGCTCATTTCTGGAGGGCATAGGCCTGTCTGTAGGAAGTGTATCATATTCTGAGTCCAACAGGGAGTGGGTACATCATCATTTTCATGTTCTTGACCATCCTGTAGTACCAAGACAACCTCTTTTCCATTACCTGCTTCAACTTGCTGACTCAAGGCTAGTTGTTCGCATAGTCCCTTCCCACGTACTAGTTTGGTGACCTTAATCTCGATGTCATATTCCATGACATGGGTTATCCATCCTGCACGTTTCTCATTCAGATCCTTGTTTAGAAGGAAGTCCTTGACTCCCACATGGGAGACCAATAATTGGATCTTGTTGTTTAAGACTAGGTTCTTGAATTTCTTTAAACTCCTGATCACTACAAGTACATGCTTTTCAATGAAAGAGTATCTAGTTTCGTATTCCTCCAAGCCTTGACTGAAGAAAGCAACTGGTTGTTCTAATCCTTCTTTGTTTTGTTGTGCCAAGATTGTAGAAATTGTGTCTCCACCACCAAAGGCGTATAGCATGAAACCCTTGGAGAAGTCTGGATTGACGAGAGTGGGAGCTTGAGATATAGCCTCTTTTATTGCCTCAAAACTTGCCTTACCTTCAGATGTCCACTTAAATGCCATGCTCTTTTTTAACATTAGCGTTATTGGCTTTACGAGAGCTACAAAGTTTAGAACAAACCTGCGAACCAAATTGATCCTTCCCAAGAAGCTTTGAAGAGCCTTCTTGTGACTTGGCAATGGCAACGCTCGAATTGCTTCAACTCTTTCTGGGTCAATCGTCAATCCCTCCTTTGAAACAATATGGCCTAGAAGTTTTCCCTCATGAGCCAGGAATATGCATTTTTTGGAATTCAATGATACCCCGAATCTTCTACACCTTTGAAATACCTACCTCAGATGAAAGAAGTGATCCACTGCATTTTTGGAGAATATAGTGATGCCATCAAGATATTACGTAACTATTTTATTGATCAACCCCTTGAATGCCATATCCATTGCCATTTGGAAAGTGGATCCAGCATTTGATAGGCCAAATGGAATCTTCTTGTAGGCATATGTGCCCCATTTGGTTGTGAAAGTTGTCTTGAACTGGTCTTCCTCCTTCACCATAATCTGATTGTAGCCTGAGTAGCCATCAAGTAGTGAAAACCTCTCGGAGCCAGCCACAACTTGCAAGATTTTCTCCATGGAAGGGAGTGGGTAATGGTCCTTGAGAGAGGCTCTATTCAAGTCTCTGAAGTCAACACACAATCTGATCTCCCCACTCTTCTTTCTGACTAGAACTAAGTTGGTAACCCAACTAGAATGCTTGATTGGGAATATGATTCTTGACTCAATCAGCTTGTCCAATTCTTTCCTCATGAGAGGCTCCATGTGTGGATTGAGTGGTCTTTGTTTCTGCCTCACATGCTTAGTATTTGGATCCAATTCAATGGTATGCTAAGCTAAGTTGGGATTGAAACCTTTCAAGTCTTCATAGCTCCAAGAAAACACATCAAGGAACTCTTGGCACAGCTATATGAAATCATACCTTTCTTGTTCAGTTGTCATCTTTCCAATTTGCAATGGTTTGTTCTCTTCCACCAAGATGGATACTGAATCCTCTCTCTTGACCTGAATGTTTGCTTTCTCCTTCCTAAACTGATCATTGGGATTAAAAATGGACTCCAAAGTGATAAGTCCCTTGGGCAGCTTGTTAGTTCTTAGCTGTACCACTTGGTCACCATACTATTGTTCCAACTTTTCTTGATTCTTAGCTGAGAACTCAGCTTCTTCTTGCAAGAAATGGATGATTTGCTGGTCATTCTCAAACACTTGCCAACTGACATTGTTATCTGGCACTGAAGGCCTCATAATCATGTGGATGTTTGGCTATACCTTGTCTTGTTGAATACTTTCCATAATGTCAAAGGCTGCCCCTACTGCTGCAAGCCTGTCAGTAGCTTGATTCTCTTTCCTAGGAATGGATTTGATGCCAAAACCTTCAAAATCTTCCATGAGGTCCCACAACCTATTCTTGTAGCACTTGAGTAGATCATTCTTGGCAACATGTTATCCCCTGACCTGATTTACAATCAATTCACTGTCCCCAAAGACTTGCAAGTTCTTTATTTTCTTCTTGATTTCCCAATGCATCCCTTACACCAAGGCTTCATATTCAGCAGTGTTATTGGAGCATGTAAATTGAAATCTAAAAGATGAATAGTACTTTACTCCTTGAGGTGAAACAAGCATGGCTCCACCTCCTACGCCTTGTCTAATCCTTGATCCATAAAAAAATAGCTGCCATACCTCATTGTCATCCTTGTGGTTTGGCTCGGTGATGCTAGGAATAGGTTGATTTTCTTCGTGTATACAATAGACCCCTAGCTTAGATTCTTCTACTTCTTGATAAGGATCAAAATCATGTATCTTGTTTTCCCATTCGTCAAGAGTTAGATCCGAGATGCTTCCAACCTTAGTGTCAGGTTTCATCGAGAGCTTGTGTGATCTTCTTGATCAAATGCTTTGAGAAATTGGCATTAATCGACTTGGAGTGTAATGCTCAATATGGAAGTTTGCAATAGTTTCGACCTGATTGTTGCTTTGGTCCCATACCTTGTTCTGAACAGCATGTGTGACCAATCAGCAGACAAATATCCTCCAATCTTGGCTATGAAATCTCTTGATAAACATAGGGAAAAGAGTGGTGGAAGGTCTATGACTGATACATCTTGTAAAACAACAACATTTGGACATGCAAGTAAGGTAAGATTCAGGTTTTTAATCACTCCAACTCTTGCTACTATGTTGTCCCATCTAGCTACACTACCCCTTTGGATATTGTTTCATCTTTGGAGCATTAGCCGATCAGCTATTTGTTTAGGCATTACTTGAGCTACTTGCCCCGAGTCTATCATGCAATTGTGCACTAGCTGATTTCCAATGATCAATGAAACATAAAAAGGAGAGGGTTTCAACATTTTACCTTGCTTGTCCTCCATGATTTCCCTCAGGCTGGGCAACATTTGTAAGCACTTTGTCTTGCATTTGAACTTGCTGATTCGAAGTTGGCCAGTCCTTCATGGCAGCTTGCAGTAAGATCTCTTTGGCCTGGATGGATAGGGATTCCCACATTGATATATTGACGTTTGTCTTCTTCATCTGATCAATGATACTAAATGGTGATGAAGGATATCTTTGTTGTCCCTTGGTTTGTACATTCACTCCTTACATGTAGGTAGCAACAACGGTATTTGAGTTGGCCTAGGGGCTATTCTTGGCTGCCCTTGTGCATTTGAAATTAGATTTTACTTTCCAACCATTTGTGGAGCCATGGAAGGTCTGTGGATTGGTTGGGGTTAATGGTTGTTCTTTACCCGAATTCCTCCTTTTGACCTTGTGTTAGCTGCAACACCTTGAGAAACTACTCGGTTCATGCCACAAAATCCTCTGCTTGCCAATTTACCAATGTGGTGTCATTTGGGGCTGATTGTTGTTGGAATATTTCTTGTTGTTGGTTGTTTCCTTGATCGTCCTCACCCTCCACCCCAAAGAGTTGTCACCATTAATGCTTGATTCAAAGCACCATTGAAGCACATGGATTGGTTATGAGGCTCATTACATGGAAAACACCAATCATACTCTGGGTAATGTCATTTTGTGTTGGCACCAATGCTTTAGAGGCGATATGGCATTTGGATTATAGGGCTGGAATGGTCTATTGGCAGGAGGCCTTGTTTGATTTATATTTGTAGCTGGATTAGGAGGCCTTTGTGGTTGGTATGGCTTCCTATTAGGCTGAGCTTGGGGTTGATAAGAAGGTCTAAAACCTTGGGCCTACTGCCTTTTGAGAGTAACCAACTCATTACCTAGGTTTTGCAATTGCTTCATGACTTCTTGAAGCTCATTTGGGGAAATTGGAGATGAAGTGGAAGCTTCATTTGAACTATGATTTCTAGGAGTGGGAGAAGGAGCCAAATTAGGTGCTTGATTGGTGTTTGGACTCTCTAAACTTGGAAACAATGGCATGGGAGGTCTAGGGGCAAGTTTGCCAGCTTGGATCAAACAATTTTCAGCCCTAATGGCAATGCTATAAGCCATAGGGATAGTTATGCCTCCCATGGACTGAATCAACATAGAAATATTAGAATTTAGAGCTTTGAGATAGTAGAGAAAAGCACCTTCTACTGTTGGCCTGATTGCCACTAGAATTCTCTCCCAAGTATTTTGAAATCTGAAGTTGAAATCGGTCAGCTGCTCATTGGGAGCTCTCTTGATGGTTATCAGCTGCTCCAAAAGAGACAAGTTGTCTCCCTTTTCTCCAAATTACTCATGAAGTGCTATACACAGTTGATTCCAATTTGTGATAGAACTAGCTCCAAGGCTTCTAAACCATTGCAATGCTTTACCCTTGAATGAAGATGCCAAAGAACTTGATGTACCACCTACATCTCATTGATTTCATGGATTGCACAAAGGTTAGCAATATCTTTAACATGATCACTTGTAGTAGGCTGATTTTCTCCGGTGAAGTATGTAATGTTCTTCAAGGCTGCAATAGGAATTGGATGTTGTGCATTGAGGGCAGTGGGTGCTACCACCAGAAGTTGACATATGGGTTGTTTTTTTCATTCTAATTGGTCTTTAAACCCTTGTTGACTGAATGAAATATCTACCAGTGGAGGAGTTGAGAGAGTTCTATTTGGTGGAGATGGAGACCTTTGAATCCTTCTTCCTCTTTTCCTTCTTCTTGGAGATAATTGCGGGTATTCAAACAACACTTCTTCTTCTCCAACTCTTGACCTTGTGGTGACTCTTCTCACGAGTTTTCAAGCCAAAGCACTTTTGCTGAAACCAATTGATTCTTCCCTTGGAGTCGCTAGATATGCAAATAATAGCTCTTTTGAAGCAAGAAAATTGCAGCAGATGCACATCAACTTTGCTGCAATAAAAATGATACCTCTAATGTCCCATCGGGCATGCCAAAACTGTTGATGTAAAATCACAACACCCCTGGATGTTGATCAGATTTCTAGGTTGATCATGCTAGCATCCAGTGTGATTGCACAACATGGAATCCTTTCTCTAAGTGTGGGACTTGCAAGAATGAGAAAGGAATCTCCAGAGAAGGCTAGTTCCTATTCCTTTGTTCAGATGCACACAAAAATGTAGAGGGTTTACTCAAAACCTAATCTAACTTGCCAAGGAGACAGGGTAAGAAGATGCATAAAAATAAACCTAAGCTAACAGAGGTGATGCACCGAGGAATGAAGAACATCTATCTTGCCAATAAACACAGACCATTCAAATGTGATGCAAGATCATGCACAGATAACAAAATTTACAGTGAAAGACCAGAGGATGTAAATGAACACAGAGAGGGTTGAGAATCATCCACAGACATGCATTACTTGCTCCAAGGATTGATACAATACACTACAAAATGCCAAGAGGTAGAGTCACATTACAGTTTCAAATGGGAGGTTTGAACTCCACAAATTCACCTGATAAAGAGAAGAAGGGAGGAGAAAACAGAATGTTTGACCTTTAGAAAGAAGCCCCTCCTTACAATTTATAGGAAGAATGAGAGAGGGAAGAGAGAGGAAATCCAGATCTACCCCAACCACTTCTAGGTTACATTTAACTCATCTTATTATGGCGAGTGTGGAAAATCCTGCAAAACAAAGGACCTGCTAGCAGAAAACGGTGAACTGTCTGTTGTATTAAAGTTGGTTGTTGAAACGTCACTTCGTCTATTATTACATGCCAGAGGAATTTCTCAAATTTCTCTCTCCAAACTGAACTAAAATTTAATATTGAACCTGAAATCATGTAGAGAATTTCACCAGATTTCCATTGATATAAAGAACATGAAAATCTGAGCTCTGGATCGAAAGTTATGGCGATATGAAGATTTAGGGCAAAAACAGGCCAAAACGGATCGGCGGGAAAATATTTGAATTTTTCCCGCGCTCTGCCACTTGGATGACACGTGTCGACTCTAATTCATCCATGGGTTCATTCTCTAAAAATTGCTTTCAGGCCTTTAAACTTGGACACGTGGCACTAGTTTTATTGGTTTGGGCCTGAGGGGCGCACTTGCAACTTTTCAACCTTCTGACATGTGGCACGTTCTGATTCGTTGGCGGCTCTTTCAGCTTTTCACGTCCCATGCGTACTTTTGGCCTGGATGTCCCAAACTGTCTGGGATAAAATTTCTCCGAACCGCCTGATTCGGGCTTCCTTGTCCCTCTTTGCAGTGAAGACACGTGGCAAGATTTGATTGGCTCTCGCTCTTTCGGCTTTTGGTGCCTTGCGCGTGCTTTTGGCTCGGATGTCCCAAACGAAAGTCCTCTATTTTGGTTGAACTGGCTAGTTCACGTCCTCCGTGTACATTTGTCCCAACTATCCCGGACTGCTGGGAAAATATTTCTGAACCGCCTGAAATGGACTGACTTGCGCCAAACCGGCCGATCCGCATCCTTCGCGTACTTTTGGCCCGGATGTCCTAGACTAAGTAAAACAAGACTTAGGTAATTTTCTTCATTTTTCTGGCCAGTTCGGCTTTTCGTGCCCCGCACGTCCCGATGTCCCAGAAGCTCCAACTGCTGCGTGGACTTCCTGGCGGCTTTTCGGCCTATTCGGGCCCCAATGTCCCAATTGTCCCTAGTCCTGCCTTAGTCAATTTTCTCTAGTATTTCGACCTCAAGCCTAGCTCTTTGCAACTTTTTCACATACTTTTAAAATGTTGGGTTTTCTTCTTGGACAGGAGGGCTAGAAAGAAACCGAGGGGACCCCAAAACATGATTTCAGGCCTTGAATCATTCTACTTGCTCGGGACTGACAATCTGATGCATGTTATCAAAATTACCTTGGAGGGGGATTTTGGATAACAAGTACACCTCAACCAATGGGGCAAACATGTGTGTAATCGCAAATCTATATCTCAATGGAATTTCGGGAATGCCTGCATTTATTCTTCCATGCTCTCGAAATTTGATCACACTAAATTTTTCAAGGAGAAAGAAGTAGATTTTATTTATGCTTCACACAAGCATACATGATATCGAAGGGCTATTGGGAAGTCTACTTGGTCACAAATTTTAATTCAATTTTAATTTGTAACGTCTTGATTTTAGAAGCTACTATGATAACCTCTTTTCGAGATGTTGTAATTGTGGGAATGAGGATAATTATGTAAGATATATCTTTTAATCTTAAAAATAATGTGTTACTAATCTAAACCTTACTATAACTTGTTTACTTGGGACGAAGGTCATTATAACTTTTTCTTTGCAAAGTGTGAAACTGCAGGATTGCTTTTGTGTTTGATAAACTCATGTTGTTGTTGACAACACACCTTGAATCAATTCCATTGATCCAAGGTATGTTGTGGCCTTCTTTTTGATCACTTTGTCGATTTACTTTCTAATTAGAATGAAGTCTGGAACCAGACTGGAGGTTGTTATAATTTTTTCAGAACTTGGTTCTAGGTATATATACTCGACGCCAGGTTACCAATGGAAAGGTTTGATTTCTAAACTACATACAAATTGTAATGCCGGAAAGTGTAAGGCAGTAAGAGTTTTGGTGCAAGTAAACAAGGTATAGATATGTCGAGCATGGAACGAACATCCTGCATTATGCTGGATATGAACGTAAGTTGGTAAACTTACTAAAAGAACCTATTAATTAAAATACTACGGGCTACGTTTTAACCTATAACTATGTTTTAGCCTATAACTTAATAACTATCCTAGGAAGATTTAATAAATTAAAATAAATGTAAATTTTTGCAAATCCTAATGACTTGCGACCTAGGTGGAAACCTAACTATGGACAATACAACCTAAACTATTGTTAACCTAAGGAGGGGACCTATGGATACATGCTGATGAATGGATAAGAAGGGAAGGTCTAAAATTCAATGAAGGACATTAAATGATGTCCTTGAAGTTTTAAACACCAAATTTGGTGGGAACATGGGAGTTGGGGATATCTAATTAGCAGTGTAGTTAAAAATGAAATTACATGCAAATATTTAAAAGTGGAACTCGCCAAACCTGAGTCGGTGGTGGCGTGGAGATAGAGGAAAAAGAAATGCATTCAATGCATTTATTGATCTCGGTTTTGGTGACCAGCTTGCCTTGGAAAGGGGAAAGAGGAATTTTTGTGGTCATTGTTATTCATTTGGGTTTTGAGTTTTGCTCTGCATTTCTTTTATGGTTATTTTGAACCTGCAACTATTCTGGTCATTGTTGCTATTGTTTTGATTACCCACGGCTGTTTTTGAGCCTGTGGAAGTAAGGAGATCGTTGGGGAAACCTTGTTGTTGTCGTCGTGGAAAAGAATAGCTCCTGAGGGCACGGATGTGGTTTTCTTCAAGTAACAAGAAGTTTTACAGGCATGTTGAGCTCTTCTCTTTAAACTATTTTGCTCTTTGTTAAGCGTCTTCATTAAAATAACTCTCCTCTTATATTGGGTGTTTTAGTAAAATAATGTTGATATGGTTGCTGTGATTTATGGGTTGAGTTGTCCTTTGGAGATAAATACGACTTGGGTATTTTTCTAAATGCTTACTAGAGAAAAACTGGTATTTTCTTTCTAGAATGGTAAATGAAACAAACCCATCTCTGTTGTTTGAATTTTCTTTTATGTAATGGGTATTCAGTCTATCACCTGTTATGGGTTTTATTGATGGAAGTAACAGTGATGTGAAGATTGTTTTCTAAGTTTTGTGCATGTAAATGGTTTTGGAAAAACCATGAGAATGCTTGATGGAACTGTTTGCGTGAATTATTTTTCTGGTCGTATTACAGTGCATAGAATGTGAATTCTTTTGGGGACAATGAATTTATTGTATCATCTTACCCTTGCTTGATTTAAAACAATGTAATGACTCCATATTTGGTTTGAAGGCCGTGAATGTTGCTAGGGAATAAATTATTTAAAAATGAGAAAGAATAACTTGGTTATATGGTGAATGGAGTAGAGTGTATCGTTTATCCTTCCTTGAATCCATTGATATATATATATATAAAGGAACTACATATCTGAACTTTTTCATTGTGTTTGATTAGAACCGTACTAGAGTAGATTCTTGTTCTTGTGGTTGAAAAGATGGTTTCTTTATTTATTACAGTGATATTATGGTCATATAGCTTGCTTTGTACATTCTTGCTTGTTTCAGACCTAGCTGGAATGTTCGTTTTTGGTGAATAATTATGGTCATATAGCTTGTTGTACATTCTTGTTTGTTTTAGACCTAGCTGGAAATGTTCATTTTTGGTGAATAATTATTGAAAATGATTTTAATTGAAAGATTCAGTTGTTGTTGATATTTGCGGGTCAGATGTAAAATGAATTCAGGAGTACTTCCTTGAATGATAGTTAGTAAATTATGATTACTGTAATAGTCTTGTATAGGGGAAATTACCCTATTGAAAATAGGTCTGTACTATATAGTTGATACTCGGCCAAGCATTGAGAAGAGGTAATATGAGTCTTCTTCCTTTCATTCGATTATTGACTTTAATTGTTCTCTCTCCTTGACTGTTATCGTTGATTGTTATCACTTCTTGTTCAAATCATCCAGTTTGGTTGTGATGAAAGGAAAGAGAATATTGAGTGGGTAATCGGAAGTAATAATTATTTTCTTCTCTTATCCAGTTGAAATTCTATTATTTGATATTGAATGAATTTCCTACTGCCTTCGGCGTAAGCGACTGCATTTTAACTACTATTTTTCTTCTTTTCTGAATTGAAAGAAGTACTATGTTGTTTGTTGAATTCTGGGAAGTTAAATAGATTGTTGTTGTGACGTAAGGTTTCTTTTCACTTTTGCATTTGATATAGTTGAAGTCCAGTGGATGACCTGAAGGTAAGAAAGTTCTATCTTAATTTAAAAATCGACTCAGTATATGGAATTCATTCTTGATGATGAAATGGGTTGGACAATGCATGCAATCGAACAACAATCTATAAATCAGTTCATATAGTTGTCTTAATACGTGATTGTTTAGAGAAAATACTCCTTTTAGTATTATCTAAGTTTGGAATGAACTCTTTTCTTTTCATTAAAAACAACTATGAGAATGGTGAAATATACATCATGATAGGTTAGCCAATATAGAAATTGGTGTGCTGATATTTATTATTACTATTTAAATGAAGCTAATTATTGAAATCAGGTTGTTAAATTGTTCAACCTTATTGGTGCTTAACTATTACGTGATGTTTATCTCTATTAGGAGACGTTTCATAAAAGCAGAGTTCTTTTATTGAGACAGTTAATTAAGAGCACCTCATTTTAATGATAAGTGCTTAATATGCTCAGTTCGATGAACTGACCCATGCAAGTAAATTTTACAAATGGTTTCCACGAGTAAAAATGAAGACATGTTGTTTATGATGATTCTTCTGATTAGCTAAGGATGGATCTTTTTGAGAATTTATTATTCTTCTACGAGGAAATGGAAAAATAAAAAAGTTGTATTCTTCTTTCTTTACGAGTTACTAATGTTGTTTGGCATGAATGAAGTTCGGTAGTATGGACTTGTATATTGTATAAATTTTAATCTAGAGTAAAGAGTAAAAGAAGAAGGTGTGTTATTTTAATGGTTGTACCACCTTGGAACTATTTGAATAAGATTGAGAATATAATTTTATTCATTGAATTTGGATTTATTCAAATGATGGTTGATAGATTTTAAAGGGACAAAATATCTATTCTTTACTTGAATACAACTTTTAAGTTGGAATGTGCAATTAATTAATACTTGGGTCAATAAGGATTTTAAATTGACATTAGTAAAGAGTAAAGTGAATACGAACTCTTAAATGAATGATATTCAGAATTAGAATATAAACTAATGAATATTAGAAAGAGACAATTGAATTCTGTATTCTGATTTCGTTAATATCCTTGGGATGTTTTGATCAAAAGGATATTTGGTATGAGGAATCATATCTCCTCGTAACAAACCTTAACTGAAGTAAGGTTATAGTGAATAAATGAATATATTCATTTGGGATTAGGCCTCATTTAAATGATGTCTAATGAGATGGAATTTTGAATTTAAATTTGGTTGTGAATAAAACTTGGTTAAGTTTAGTAAGTTGATCTTACTACGTTAAGTTGTAGCGACTGTTATTCAAGCTTAAAGTAAAGAACTAAGATGGAAATATGCAATCCTTCGGTAAGGAGGAGTAAACCTATATTAAGATCTAAGATAATTTCAGTCCTTAGCTATGCAATCGTAGAATCTAACAGGTGAGGTTAGAGGATCAAACACATCTGAAACCTATTCTTAAAATCCTTTTTAGATGATGGAAAAATGCTTGACATCAAAAAGGAGGTCATTCTGGTTACTTCTATCCCATAGTCATATGATGAGGTGACATGGATGATGGTACGGTATGTCACTTTAGAAGGGATATTCTCCACCGTTACGTAGTATCATCTGGTCCTTCTTAACCACTTCAGGCACGAGGTGAAGGTAAGCCTCTCCTACTACATTTTGAGTCAATGGAAAAATCCATTCTTGAAGTTTAGGGCCATAAGAGGACTATCCCTCTCCATTAGGGTGTCATATATCTCATTATTCAGTACCTATCTAGTGTTGTTGGAAATGACCCATGCCCTGTTGTGGTTTCTCCCCTCCCTAAGAAAACTCATATCCATTCTAAAAATCCCATGTATAGAGACTCTGTCTTGGAGCTAGCCCCAAAAGGGTTCTCTATAGCAGCAGTAAAGGTAAGGAAGTTGTGGGCTCTGGCACGAAGGGTGAAGAAATTATGGTAGATGATATCCCCCTCTATTTTCCCCAATATTGATGTTGGCACTAGTTTGGAAAATAAATTTAACATGTAGGCTAATGTGGTTAAAACCATTAAAGAAAATGTAGATTTCTTGCTTAATTATACTATTAAAGAGCAAGCCTTGGACCCCAACACAGGCCTCAAAGGTGAATTTTTTTCCTTAGAAACCAAGTTTAAGACTCTAGATGACAAATACAATAATCGATTGGCTATGCACAATACTATAATGGACCTTATGTAGGTACACATCTAGAAAATCTGTGACTCCATTGGCATCCCGGATATGGCTTGGAAGAATGGAAAGATTACAAGAAATTTAAAGCTTCAAATCGGATCCCACCATCATCATTGCCTTAAAAATATACCAGGCTTTTAGGGTGGATGTCAAAGTCTTAAGCAATTTTGTTGGTTAATGTTGGTTGTTCCTTGTTCTCGGTGGAACAATTTTTGTTAGTTGCAATTTTGTTGTCGATTTGCTATTTCGGGCTCTTTGTAGGCAGTTGGCCCCTACCTTTTCTTTTTACTACCTTTCCTCTTTTAGTTGGATCATGGACCTCATGCGGATCAAAAAACCACACTATTTTACTTTTTTATCTTGGTTGTTGAGCCTTTTGCTATAAACTTGGGTAAGGTCCCTCCAAAACCTTTTACGAATAATAAAAAATATTCTTGTTTTTGGCTCTAATTTTGTTAACCTGCATATGTATTTCACCGATGTGATTTATTTTAATAGATTATTTTAAAAAAATTAATCACTTGAAATGGGTTGCATCCCATATGAATATTTCTCATAACGTGAATTTGCAATAATATTACATTGGAAATGCAAATCTAACCCGACGTGTAGAAGGGATTAGTTGTGGTGGCCACACTGCCTATAATAGAGGTTCCCAGAATACCAAGGAAAACTTGGGGTAATTGTAGAGCAGCAACATGAATACGTCCCCTTCACCAATTCCCAATTTAGCCATGCTCGAGCCTAATTTCCTTGATAATAATTCCAAATCTCCATAAGTATACACTTTGGCAGAGGAGGGTTGAACCAAGCATGGCCAATTTCTCATTTCTTTGCATTCTCCAAGAAATATGGTGTAGGGGAAGATGGTATGGAATATATATGTCTAAAATTTTTGATCTAAACACATGAAACTCATTGGGAGAGGGAAAATTAGCATCAGAATATACCTCAATCATGATTTCCCTCACCAATCACAAGAGAAGAAGATGAGTTGGGAAAATTTATAAGGTGCGTAATGTTGAGGGGTGGGTGAAGTTAAGATATCCCTTGTTTCATCCGACAGGTGTTGATATCCCCATTAATTTAATATGACTTTGAAAATGTTTGGCATCACTAGATTGGAATACCAACTAATGAAAGGTTTCTAAGTATGTGAGGTTATCTAATTAGTAATTTTCTAATTTGTAATTGGAACATCCTTAAAGACACTCATGCCCTGAATTAATTCGAAGGAATGAGGAGTAATCTCTTTCATTACTCCATTGGATCTTTCAATCACGATGGTATAAAGTGAAGCTGGAATGGAACCTAGTGGATGGAACAAAAGTGTGTCAAACTCACCACCGATATAGTACCCACTTCACATTAAATTTACCTTTGTAATAGTTGCATCAATTTTTTAAGAATTTATACAAATCAGTAAGCACGATGCTCACAACATGAACATAAATTGTTGATAGGAATAGAAATTAACATTGAAATCATTTTTAAGGAACAAATCCCTTCCCCGTTATGACTTAAAGTGGAGAAAAATGGAGCCCTTAACAAAAATTAAAGGCTATCATGTCATAGGAGTAACAAAAATTAGTTCATCTTTATCATTTCAAATTTCATCTAATGGAGAGGCCTAATCTTTTATCTTATTTAAAATTGTTTTTCAATATCACACTAACTAGCAATTTCACATGAGTGACAAGTTACATCGGAAGGAAGCATACATGTTTTTACTTTCAACTACATACAAACATCCACTACTATTATGCTTTGATGGTTGTCCATTGCCTACTCTAAAGATCCCATATTGATGCAAGATAAGAGGATATTGGAAAAGGTTGCAGAATAAGGATTACAATTTCCAAATCCATTTACTTACAATTATGGTATTCCATAATAAGATATCACATTCAGTCTTTTGGTTAAACAATTTGTGTCCATATACTAAATCTCTCATTTGGACATTTAAAGTTTCCAAGGTCTTGTCACCACATTTTACATACAATTGAAATAGGGCACATTTAACTACTATATCCCACAAAAACACTTCCTATTATGTTTTCCAAGGTGAGCTAATCAGGTTTAATAACTTCTTGACATTGCATTTGAAGAATTAGTCTCAATGACTCCTATCAGGAATTTAGTCGAAAAGTTTGCATGACTACCGCAAGGATTCCTATGAATGCCTACATCGATGGCTCAGGTTGGGTGTTGGTTAGACAGAGGTGGTAGGTCATGGCTTCCAACAACATGTTTATGCTAATGTGACTCAGCAAACAACACTGGAAAATGCTATGATTTAAATCTCCCTTTTTGACAGAAGTTGGGAGGATGCTAGAAAACGTCATGGGCTTTGGATTTACACCCGACGATTGAGTTTGTTGTTCCATGATGTATATGTCCCACAATCGTTGTACTCCATGAGATTCCATATGTGTGGATCTATTTCCATGAGTTCATTGTACACCTTTGACATCTCTCATTGCTAGAGGAGTATGCAACTTTTTATATTAAATATGGAATAAAATTTGAAAAGAAATACCCAAAGTTTATTCTAAAAATGCCAATCTTCCTCTCTCCTCTCTGATCCCGAGGAATAAGCTCTGTGTATAATAATGGCGGCCCAATCAATGTCATTACTGTGTTCTTTTGGTTCCTGATTCTAAAGTGATGGCTATTGCAAATTAGAGATCCCCATAGCTACGTGTTTCATTGTATAGATCTTTGACGTCAAGCTCTTACATATTGCAGCTAGCTTCAAATACAGATTTCAACACTGCCACATTCTAGTTTGTAGCCACTGTTGCATCGGCATAATAAATTCAATACATAGTGATTCCCTCCTGATAAACTTGAACACAAATGCAAATAGATTTGATACAAAATCATTAGTATAAGTGTGAGAGGATCCGTGACTTTATATTAGTTAGTTCTTGGTTTACACGACCTGAAATCTGAACGGTGACATATTCCATTGTATAAGTATGTTCAAAGTCATTTGGATCAGATCTAATTCTAAACATGTGGCATCGAGCTTCTCCCTCAGTTTTTGTTTGCAATATGGTGTGGCTCTAAGTATTCCCTGCCAATATCTACTGTGCCAGATTGGGTAGAGGTATACGATCCACCTACATCCCAATGGACTGCAATTCAGAGTCCAGCGCCAGAGTTTTCTTTCAGCCATTCCCTGCACCCATTACATGCTTTGTATTCAAAGACCAAATATTCATAAGAAATGATTGCAGCGGAATTGCATATGATGTGACATCTTCCACATGGGGAAGGATACCAGACGACATATCTGATTACTGGTTCAAGGGAGCTTCAATGGTTGAGTTAGTAGGAATGTTGGTTACATGAAGTTAGAAACGATGAAGTGAGCCTTTGAATGCCACTTGCATCACTTAAAATACCCTATTGGAATTTGATGTTTTCCAGCCGGGCTCTCTTCATAGAAGATTCCTACCGAAGAAATATGTTTAAATAATTAATTACATGTAAAATATTGATTCAACATCTAAATTACTAACCACAAATTAAAATAAATGAAAACACCCAATTAGAGTAAACTAGAAATTGCACATGAGTTGCAAATTACACTGGAGAGGATAACAAAAAGCTTTCTAGAAGCTAAGAATAATCGATCACATGACACATTATTATAGTGCAAGATTATTTTTTTAGATTGTTTCATTTAGCATCACCAATAATCACCACAAGAATATTCTCCCTTTTTAAAATGAAGGAAATGGTTTCCATTTCTCACAACAATTTCTCTTGCAATAATCTTGGAGTTAATTTTCATTGCAGTGTGAAAATAAGCACATAATCAAAATTCTCTTGAGGAAACCCATGTTTTCTGGAAACCCATTAGTTCTATACATTTTAAGTCTTCTTTATTAATTATTTCCTGAATTTATAAATAATTTAAAGTGCAGATTTTAAATTATCAATGCTTTAGTATTACAGGCATTATAATGTGGAGAATAATCTATAACCATCAACACTCTTTTTCTATACAAGTATTATATTACCAAATCAACGATTGCATAGGGAAATGGATCTACCCATCCCAAGCTATCTAAAACACACATTCCATATTTACTGTTTATGCACCTTTTGAGTAATTTTTTTATTCAATAAGATTTATATAGCCGAGATAAATCTCTACCATGAGTACCATGTTTTAAAGTGGATGATAGAATGAGACACTTACAGTTAGAATTAGCAATATCAATTTTCAAAATAAGTTATTTAAACAAAAGCAGTAAAAATAAAAAATAACTCCAAAGAATTTTGATGGTCTCCATCTAAGATTCATCTTCAATATAATTAGTACCATAATCAGCAGATTCATCTCCATCCATGTGAGGCAGACTGAGAAGCAGAGCTTCCGCCATATTTAGTACAAAATTTTTCTATTCGAATTATAGAAGCTCTTCATCAAAATAGGCATAGTTTGTTCTTATTCTATAGAAGCTTGTGCCTTCATCACCTTATTATTCACTAACACTAAAATTGGGCTCATTGTCTTCTACCATATTATTTACACAATACATTCTAATTTCAATGGCCACTTCCATTACCACCATTGTAGGAGGATTCATACACATTACAAAGATCGAAAGCTTTATACGATTGTGGTCACATGTGAATATTGCCTAAAGGAAAGTGTTGCTTGTGCTATAACAAACTAAATATCACGAGGATCACAATCAAATACTTTATGGGCACCTACTAGACTTCTGCACTTAACATACATACATATAAATAAATAGGTAATTTCAAAAATAGGTCAATTTAAAAAAGGGAAAAATGAATAGTATGATGGAAATTAACTTATAGAAAAGGTCCCTAGAATTTGACACTTTTCAGTAGGGTATCTTCAAATGTGGACACCTTCCGGTAAACAAGTATAGAGTATTTACTAAAATTATTAATCTTTCATTTGAAAAATTCAAGGAAACACTAAAAATATATATAAAATAATACAAGACTTACCAAACTTAGAAGATCTTATTTTATCTCATGTGTTGGGGTTAACACAGGGTTGTATAGATAATATATCAGATCTAAGCATACATGCAATAAAAATAGATATTCTACTAGAAGAAATATACAAAACAAGAGATATAAATCAACACTAGATTTAACGTGGTTCACCCAGTGTGGGCTACATCCACCAAGAAACAAGCCAATCTATTATCCAAATATTTCAGAAGATATAAAAACTTCCACACCTCTTAGATGTACAATACTTTATTTCTCTCAAGATTCTCCTTATGCTCCAAAATTCTCTCTTTTACAATTATTTCACAATAATCATCAACTCTCTCAATCCTTACAAATCCTTACTTCTAAACCCTAGATTTCATGTTTATATAGGCATATACAAACTTATGGCACTTAGCCATACAATTACAATAAAAAGACTTACTTTAATACTAAGAATATATCTAATTCCAGTGAGTTTAAACACACACACACACACACACACACACACACACACACACACACACACACACACACACAACCAACGCCGGTTAGCCCTAACCGATGTTGGTTCCTACTTGATTGATCGATGTCAGTCCCTTTATAATCCATATCATTCCCTTCATAACCTATATCAATTCTTGTGTTTCCAACAAGTTTAATATAACATGCTAAACTGAAGTAATTAAGCTCCAAAACTCAACAATCTCCCACTTGGAGATAAATTACTACATTATATTTGTACAAAAGATCATCATTGGATCCTTTCCTTAGCTTTGTTTCTTCCTCTTCAAGTCTCAAACTCGAATACCAATAGAACTGGAGTGTATCTCTAACTTCTATCTTGTCAATGTCCTTGTTAGCATATCTATAGCATTTTAACTCGTATGAATCTTCTCCAGTTTTAGCTTCCCATCCTCTAATACTTGTCATATGAAGTGATATCTCAACTAAATTTGTTTCATTCTAGAATGAAATGGTGAGTTATTTTCCAAATGAATTACACTCAAATTTCACTAAATAATTTGGAATCATCTTTCTCCTTTTGTAACTCTTCCATGAACATGTTCATCCATATCATCTTTTTCTAGCCTCTGTAGCTGTAACATACTCTACCTCTATAGGAGAAAAATCCACAACCTTCTACAATATCAAAATCCATATAACTATTTTCCCACCTATTGTGAAAATATATCTAGTAGTGTTCCTTCTACTATCCATATCTCCATCCATATCTAAATCAACATAGCCACATAAAGAAATATTTAAAACTCCATACCATAACCACATGCTATATGTCCCCTTTAGATACTTGAGTATCCATTGGACTTATTTCTAATGCTTTTTACCTAGATTGGGCATATATTTACTCACGACTCCCACTACCTAGTAAAATGTATTGTCTGTACAAACCATAGCATACATGATACTCCTAACTACTGAATAATATGGTACTCGTGTCATGTATTTGACCTTTATATGTGATGAAGAACAATGATCTTTTCTCAATTTAAAGTTTCAAGCCATAGGTTTACTAACAAGTTTTGAATTCTAGATTTTAAACTGTTCTAACACCTTATATATATAATCCTCCTAAGACAAATACAATTTCTTGTTCTTCCTATCTCTATGTATTTACATGCCAAGGATTATTTTTACAGCTCCTAAATCCTTCATATAAAATGTGTGAGCTAGCTTTCCTTTAAGATCATCAATGTCCTATGTACTAGATCCCGTAATAAGAATATCATCCACATACAATAACAAAATAATATATCTCTCATTTTCAAGCTTCTTGAAATAAAACACAATGATCGATTCACATTTCAAGTAACCATGCTCATGCATGAAACTATCAAATCTCATGTACCATTTCCTTGGAGCTTGCTTGAGCCCATATAGGCTCTTTTTCAACCTACACACTAATTTATCCATACCATTGACTTCATACCGAAGTGGATATTGCATATAAATATCTTCATCCAAATCATGATGAAGGAAATTCATCTTCCCATCTAGTTTCTCTAAATTTAAATCATCTACTATAACTATACTCAATACAAGATGCGTATGGAAGTCATTTTAACAACATGATAAAATATTTCACCAAAGTCAATACCTACTTTCTGTGTAAATACTTTTACTATAAGCCTTACCTTGTACCTTTTCTATCTACCCTCTTCTTCCTTGATCCTGTAAACCCACTTATTCTACAATGTCCTCTTACCTACTATAAACTTAACCAATTCCCAAGTTTGGTTTTATTCCAAGGAGTCCATCTCCTCATCCATGCCACGTTCTCCTACCGAATGTGGGTATCATCCTACATTTCTTCTTCAAAACATTTTAGATCACCATTATCAGTCAATAATAAATAAGATAGAGAAAGTGTAAATCTTTCTGGAGGTTTATTTTCCCTTTGTTACCTTCTCACAAGAGTTTGGGGTACCGAAGGTTCATTTTAGACCTCCTAGACATTTGTTTCTAATTTTGATAGTGACCGACGCCGGTCACTCAGAATCGGCGTTGGTTATACTAACCAATGTTGGTTTATCTCTTTTATAGCTAATAATGGTTTAGATGACCGATGTTAGTTAGGGATCAACTGACATCCGTTACTATGTAACCCTGTAGGGTATGGATTTTAAATTGGAGAGTACATTTTCATTTACAAACGTTTCAATGGTTTGTCTTGGGTACCAAAATTTTACCCTTATACATTCTCTTTTAATTCCATTCAATTTCACAACTCGTAAAATTTTTATAATTCTCTAAATCCCGAAAACAAAATTTGAAATCACCGATACATAACCAATGAAAGTGCATCTCTTGGATTTTACATCCAAATTTTTCCTATTTTCCTTATAAATATGTACAAAATCTTCAACAAAATACTTTAAGAAAAAAATATCTACCTCTTTTTCGGTCCAAGCTTCCTCTAGTATTCTTCCATCTAGTGAAATTAAAGGCCCACAGTTAATCAAATAAATTGATGTATCAATTGCTTCTTCCCAAAATTGCAAGGTAAATCCAACATGTATTATCATTCTTCTAACATGTTCCATGATTTTCATGTTCATTCTTTCTGCAACACCATTCTCTTGTGGTGTTCTTAGAACCATCCTTTCTCTATGTATTCCATTCACTAGACAATAATCATTAAAATCCTTGCTACAGTATTCACCACCATTTTCATATCGAAGACACTTTAACTTTGAATTTGATTCATTCTCAACAAGGGATTTCCATATTTTAAAAGTCTCAAAAACATCAAATTTATGTTTAATGCAATAAAAACATACCTTTCTTGTAGCATCATCAATTAAAGTAACATAATACTGGGATCCTCCATGAGAAGCTACATGGACTGGTCTCCACACATATGAGTGTACAAGCTCCAATTTTTTATCCTTCTTAGTTTCCCAAAATTTGAGAAATCTCACTCTCTTTTTCTTTCCAAAGACAAAATGCTCACGAAATAAACATATAAATATTTCAAATCTAATAACTTACCCTTAGCCTTCAAGATCTGCATTCTTTTTGACTCATATGGCCCAACCAATTATGTCACATGCATGCATCTCAATCAAGTAAATAACGCAAAAAGGAATTAGTAACACGTAGATAAATATAGTGTTCCTACCTTCTTTCCTCTTACCATAACAAAGGAACCCTTGGTTACCTTCCAAGAGTCTCATGTTGAGAATTTAACCATGCAACCAACTTCACCTAGTTTCCCTACAAAAATAAAATTCCTCTTGAGGCTTGACATATACCTCACATCTTTCAATACCCATGTATTTACATTCTCGTAATTTTAGATGAACTTCCCATTTACCAAGAATCTTTGTAAGGTTCATCATCACCCAAATAAGCATGCCGAAAATTACCACAACATAATTTCTAAAATAACCCTTATTAGGGGTTTCATGGAAAGAAGCTCCTAATCTAAAACCCATGATTCTATTCTATTATTGAAAGAAATAATAAGAACATCATGCTTTACCTCTGTTGTAATATTTTCCTTTTTATTTTTCTCTTTACCTTCATCTAGATGTTGGTTGTCTTTATCCTTTAACCAACAATATTTCTTTACATGTCCTTTATTTCCATAATTCCAACAGGTAATTCCCTTACCTTTGGATTTAAATCTGTCATTCATTGACTTTGATTTCCCATTATTCTTACTCTTAGATCTCTCCTTCTTCCTGCCTCTGCTTTCTACATTCAAAGCATTCCCAGATGATGATTCCTTTGTACTTTTCCTACGAATTTATTCATTCAAGATTATACTAACCACATCATCAAAATTTAAAATATTATTATCAGATGTATTACTAATATCCATTACCAAGTTATCCCAACTATTAGGAAAATAACATAAGAATAAGAGTTCTTTCACTTCATCATCAAACAAAATATCAACCGATTTTAACTGATTTACAATAGATCAAAAATCATTCAAATGACTAGATGTAGATCTACCTTCATGCATCTTAGAACTAAATAGTTTCTTCATCAAATAAACTTTATTTAAAGAACTAGGTTTTTCATATAAATTAGCAAGAGATTTCATTAACTCTACCGTAGAAGTTACTTCTGTAATATTGAAAGCCATGGATGCTGCCAAGCTCAATATTATAGATCACAAAGACTTTCTATCAAGAATATTTGATTCTTCATCAGTCATCTTTGTAGGTCTAGAATTTTCATCCAATGATGAGTACAAATCTCTTTTATACAAATAATCCTCAATCTACATCTTCCATAATTGATAATTTCGCCATCAAACTTCTCTACCTTGTATTTGTTTTCTTATGCCATTGTTGTAGCTCCCACTCAATAAGAAAACCCTCTGTGAGTAAATATGTCAACACATAAAACCCTCAAACAAATCTCTGATACCAGTTGTTGGGGTTAGCACAAGTTTGTATAGATAATATATCAGATCTAAGCATACATGCAATAAAAGTGGATATTCTACCAGAAGAAATATATAAAACAAGATATATAAATCAACACCATATTTAATGTGGCTTACCCAAAGGTGTAGGATACATCAACCAAGAAACAAGCCAATCTATTATCCAAATATTTCAAAAGATATACAATTGAATATCTAGAACCTTCCACACCTCTCATATGTATAGTAATTTCTTTCTCTCAAGCTTCTCCTTCTACTTCAAGAATTCTCTCTCTTACAATTATTTCATAATAACCATCAACTCTCTCAATCTTTACAAATCATTAATTCTAAACCCTAGCTTTCATGCATATATAGGCATATAAAAAATTAGGTCATTTAGCCATGTAATTAAAATCAATAGATATGCTTTAATACTAAAAATAGATCTAATTCCCATGAGTTAAATAAAACACACACACATAGGTAACCGATGCCTATTAGCCCTAACCGATGTTGGTTCCTCATTTCTGACCGATGCTTAGTCATAGGTGACCAATGTTGGTCCCTTTATAACCGATGTTGGTTATTTTGTTTTCAACAAGTTTAATATAACATGCTAAACTGAAGTAATTGAGCTCCACAACTCAACACCTGTGTGCTCTATTTTTTCGGACATGGCCTCTGCCACCAAAAATTGAATAGAGTCACAAATCTTTCAAAATTCTATGAGAAAAAAATGTTAAGGAATCTACAGAAATCTACAAAAATAACAAATAGAAATTCAAATTTAAAATACATACAAAAAAATGGGCATAGAAAACAAAATATGAACACACATAGAATATAGATTAGAAAGGAAAACTCAAATTTACAAAAGAATACACAGAGAAAGAAAAAGATTAAAAACCTAAAAAGGGTATAGTAAAATATACAAATAATTCGACCGAAAAATGATCTTCTATGCGAGCTATGACATGACAAACCCTTAAAAAAATGCTTTCTCAATGAGTATTTTTTTTTCCAATTTTGTAATGGCTACCCCACATATAACCCTATCATATTCAATGTCTAGGCCCACTGCAATATGTGGTCCCTAGGATAGTTTGTCACAAATTTTTGATTCTATTTAAAAATATCAAACTAAATTTTTTTGAGAATGGCTAATTTATTAGAAGTAACTATTTTAAATTATAGAAACCACTTCCTACCAAGATTTCAAATTTCCAAATAGCTGATTTTTTTCATACAAAAATGTCTTCCTAAAGCACGTGACTTAATTCTCGACAACTATTAAACATTAGGATATTTTTTCCTTTTGATTTTTTCCATGTATGCAAATATTTAATTCATCATTTTATTAATGGGATACAAGTGAAGAATGGATGGAGTGTTGTATTTTCACGTTCGGTGTTACATGTCACAAGAAACTTGTTTGGAAGTCTAGAAAATTATATGGATGTTATTTGACGTTTAAAATTTAATATGCATGTGAAATTTGTTTTTATAATAACTATTAGATAGTTACGTTTTATATGGATATTGATGTTCTCTCTAATAATCTCTCATACTTATGTGACTTATTTATTTATGGAGAATAGATTCGACTTTTCAAATTAATAGAGACAAACAAATAAAAAATTAAAAACTAATTACAAATAAAAATTAATAAATTACATCTAAACAAGAAATCAAATAAATCTAAAAAAGAAATCAAACAAAACTAATTAAAAATCAAAATTAATGGATGTTTCTATTTTATCACTAAAGTATGCATATATCTATATTTCATTAATAAGATATTAAGATAATTGTATATTATTTATTTTATTTACATTCCAAATTTTAATTTTCATTAATGTTTTATTTGTCATAAATCTCACAAAAATAAAAATGTATAGTGTCTATTTAATATTTAATTTATTATCTTACATACATATGGTCAAACTTTGAACAAACATGTCATTTTGATGTTTAAATTATATATTTACATGTCAATCATGATGGTCATAGTTTAAAAGTGGTTGTATTTTGACATTTAAAATGACTAAAAACATCTAAACGCCTTGCAAAAGCCAACACTCATGGATGTTGTTTTTATTTTCATTTTAATATTTTGAAATTGGGTTTAATGTTTCAACATATTTTACTTGTGATGAAAAAAGTAAATATTTTACTTGATGGGAGTATTTTAATTTTTTTTAAAATAACAATGTATAGATAATTTAAAGGAAATTGAGGCTAATATTGTGAAGCTCTAACACATGGTGAGCTCCATCATAATTTATGTGGGAGTGAATTTTTTCACCGTTCCCCATATTTAAGTTGTGATTCGCACATATCTAACCAAGACTACTAAAAAGGATATCAAGATTGAGTTAGACAACCTTGATGACCTAATAAGAAAATTATATTACTTAATTATAATTTTTTTACAGATTTTTGGTATCTCATTTTCATCATCAAGAGGTATTCGAATTTTTAAGGGCCAAGAAACTTCATTAACATTGATATTTTGATTTAATTATATTACCTTAAATAAAGTTATAATATATTTAGAAAAGTGGAAAATATCACATTTTAAAGAGCATTAAATTATGTCATATAACATAGGAGAGTAAACATTAATAAGATTATAATAGTGATTTAACATGATGTATAACTAGATTAAAAATGGTTTAAAAGGATAATTAAACTAAACATGAGAATAAAACATTAAGATGTAGGATGATTTCAAACTTCCAATTTTTCATGCCACTCAATGTTTACAAGTAGGTCATCACCTTTAGGTAAGGAATCCTTTTGTATATTTGCATTACTTTCTATTTATATAGAGAATTTATATTCACTCGGGTATTAGCCTACTAAAAAAGTTTATCTATACAAATTTTTTTTTTGAATCCAAGCTACAAAACTTATAATGATGAGTTGGCACAACCTATATACACCATATTTTTGACACTTGCTAAAAAATTCTTTTATCTTATGACTATTGATGTATTCTCCTCGTAAGTGGGATTCTTAAGGGGCTTCTTGGAATTGGGGTGTGATCATACTTGGTGAAGTGGGCTAAAATAAAATATTTGTGAGATGTAGCTATTGCAACATTGTTAACCCATCCTTGTTGTTTCGTTCCTTTTTTAAGAAATTAGACCTAATATGTCATCCTATCCCATTATGTGTATTAGCTTACATTTGTTACACGTTATCATCCTTTCTTTTGGTCACCTTGTATCTTTATCATTTAACTCTATTTACCTTTCAACCTCTATCTTACATGTTTACACCCATTTTCCCGAGGGTTCTCCCTAAGGCCAACACCATTGCCCACGGGAAAGTGTGTCAGTTGTGGATTTTCCATGGTTGACACCATCAAATGAAAGTGATGAAATTTGGTATATATACCCTAATAATGAAGATGGAAAATGAGTAGCCTCTCATTATCCCTCAGATTTATAAAAATAATGAATACGGATAATGGTAGACCTGCCAATCTCCTTGAAAGTGAATAATAAATCAAGAGGGATAATGGGAGGTCCCCCATTATATTTCAAATAAATAAAATAAAAATTGAGAATAGGATGCCTTCCATTCTTTTCAAATTTCAAATCAATTATGAGATAAAATGGAAAAGTGGAAAAAAATTAAGATGGAAAATAGGATAAAAAAATCTAAAGATCGAATAAGAAAGTAAAAAAATTCAATGGAGAGAATGGAAGCCTCTCATTCTCCCTTTAAGTGAAAAAAATTAAAAGGTATAATAATAATACACTTTAACCTATATGTGTATTCAACACATGAAAATATTAGATGGTGCCACACAATTTAAATTTAAAATTCTTACTACTGATTTTGGAAAATTAAAAAACGGTAATGACACATTTGGTCACGAACATTCACATGCTTAGAAAAAATATTAAAAAAATTTGGAAACTGATAATAACACAATTAGAAACCTAATTTCATGTTTAAAAACCATGAACCATGGTATTGGAAGTCTATATTTTTGTGGTTAGTCAAAATTTAATGAAATGGTGGTTAGTAACTCTCCTCACTTGGTCTATGACCTAAAAACTAGTCCTCGGAGAATAAATCAAACCCATCATAAAATAACCTCAACCATGAAAGTGTGACATATGTATCAAAAGAAAACAGACTTAAGATCATCGAAACTTCATTAGACACCATCAAATTTAATATAAAATCCAAAAAATAGCTCTGTAACTATGACCACCTAAACTACCAAAAATGTTCCAAAACTAGTCATGCAAGAATGACTTCCAAAGACCTCCAGGGGATCAACCATGATCTGAAAACACCATAGGAATGCATAATGACTTCCATAACTCCTCAAACAACAATTTATTCATCTATTCCAATGTAAACCTTGGGTGAAAACAAAACTTCTTTATAAAACTTGGAAATTGATGTGGGGTCCACACATTGTCATGAAACCTCAATACCACCTAAGAAAGTATGGAGGAGTCCTATATAACCTCCAATCATCATACTTGGCCAAAAATCCATTTCGGTCATTATTGCACAAGTTCTTGTCCATTGGTACCTAAATAGGGTTAAAGAAGGGTATCTTCTTAACGATTGTTCATAAAGCTCTAACACTTAATCCAAAAAATAATTCCTAGAACATTGAGTTATGACCCTAACTTAACTATCACACATACTTCACATGTGGAAAAAATCATCAAATAGACCATCTCAAGATCTATTTATCACTTTTAAGAAATTGGTAAGGGGAAAAAATCACTTTTCTTACTCATTCCTTAAACCAACACCTAAAAATTGACTCACACCTCTAGGCTAATGTGGCTACCCAAACTAAAGAATGGAGGAAAAATTAGTGTTGTTTCTGCTATACTAGATGTAGAATGTCTGCTTTTTCACTCAAATCTGACTGCAAAGGGGCTACACATTGACTTGAATTGGATGGTTGAAAAGACGCAAGCACAGTCCACTTCCAGTATAGGATCCACACCTTTAGCTTGGAAAACGATTATGCTATAGCAAAACCCTCTGATCAAGAATGTGGTTTTGTAATCTCTAGCTAAGGTGCAGTTCACGTGGGAGAAGGATAAATAAGGTGTGACCTACCTGAAGGTGCCAAATGGTTGTCTACATCGGGCTTTGGAAAAAGAGAATCTTTCCCTTGTTAGTAATTTTTTCAGATCTAGACCTAATATTGATGTCATTAGAAATTGGTCCTATAGAAAGTGACAACACAAACATGATATGAGCATCACCATTATGTCCAGGGGTTTTCTTCTGGCCAAATTTAATTAGCAGGCTGATTTGGAATGGGTGCTTCTGGGAGGCCCATGGTTGTTGGGCAATATGGGTCTTTTTTCTGAAATGGTAGTACTTGGGTTTGATCCTAATATAGATAATATACACACCATTCTAATATGGTGTAGGCTTTTAGGAATACCCCTATAATTTTGGGATGATGAGATTCTATTAAATGTTGATAAATCTCCTAGATCTCTGATTGGGATGGATGGGCCTACGAGGAACAGATCCAGACTAGCTTTCGCTAGATTCTGTATTTCTTCTAAAATGGAGTAGGAGTTACCGAATCTTATCATTCTAAATTCTAGGTATGGCATTTGGCATCAAAATATTGAATATGAAACCTTTCATCTAAGATGCAAAAATGTCATAAAATAGGACATTTTACCAGTAGATGTCCTAACAAAGAGATCTCTCAAGAGGAGAAAAAAATGAAATCTTGATAAGCCTTTTGAATAATATAATAAGATACAAGTATGTAGGAAAAAATAAAGATCAAGGGTAGGGGGAAGGGTTACCCCTTCACCAACTAGAGCTGAAATACAAGAAAGGTAAAAAGGGTTTTAGAACTCCAATTAGGAAACCACTGATTTATAGGAAGCTCTGACATCATAAAACCCCAAAGATGGGTGCATATGATTTTCATCCAACCTACACAGAAGATTTATATTCACAGACTCTAGTAAAGGTGATTCTGGAGGTTGATGAGAAAACTGAGACAGATTATAGTGAATCTTCTATCTAAGGAGGTTGATCAGAATGGACTTTGGGATAAGAATAAGGACACTAGAGCTATTCCAGGGGAAATTAAAACGGAAAAGGCTAATCTTGATCCATTATACACATTTGAGGAACTCCTAAATGAGGAAAAATAAATGACAGAATCCAAAACCTCACTGAATAAAGTCTCTTCGTTGTTTAAGAGTTGTTCTCCTAAAAGTGGGAACCCCCTATCCAATACTAACTCAACATATTTACAACCCTAGATAGTGAGAATGGAGAGAAAGAGGAGGGGGAAGTTACGCCACTCAAATAAAATATGATGTCTGATGGAGATCTAGATCTGACCAATGGTTTTTTAGAGGTTAAATAAAAAAAAAAGATTGAAGGGATTTGAGAAGATCCCAGATTCACTTTATAATGAGAAAAAAAGAAAATTGATAACTGGGGAGCTTCAACATCCAGAACTACAAGATCATCTACTAGAAGAATAGTGGATTTTGGAAGCAGCTCTAAAAGAGGTAGACCTTCAAAGAAGACACTTAGAACCAAAAGAACAGAGGAAGATATTGCATATGGTACTCAAAGCCAATTGAGCCATCAAGCAATTACATCACCTATATCTTTTAGATGAAGATCATCTCCTAGAATATTAGAGGTCTGAATGGAAACTCTAAACAAAGAATAATCAAAGAGTTAAGAGTTTCTAGTAGGCCTAACATTCTACTTCTGTAGGAAACAAAGATGAATTCTAAGGTACTTGTAAATTGTAAAAACAATTTTTGGGAAAATTCGGACATGGCTGTGGTGGATTCTTAGGGAGCTTCAGGTGGCATGGCTACTTTTTGGGATAAGAAGAATTATACTGGTATGATTATTTTTTAAACTAGTAACCATATTGTTGTTAAATTCCATGCTATTGAAAATAATTGTACTTGGATCCTTTCTAATATCTATGTACCCAATACGGTTAGTGGAAGAAGGAAACTCTGGAATGATCTAAAGATTTTCAGAATTCAGCATAGTTATGACAACTGGCTTATTATGGGTGACTTCAACTCCCCATTAAATCCAGGGGAAAAACAAGGGGGAAACTCTTGTTTCTCCTGGTATGGATGAATTTTCTAATTTCATTGCTGATCTAAATATAATAGATGTGGACCTTCATGGCAATCAATATACCTAGACAAATATGAGGTTGGGTAGGGATATGATTCAAGTCATATTGGATAGAGCTCTTATCTTTGCAAGCTGGATTCTTCACCAAGACTTTCATCTCACCTCTCTGCTCAGAATCGGTCCTGATCACAATCCGACATCTTTAAATTTTGTTAATTGGGTTAAGCGCACCAGGAGCTCCTTAAAATTTGAAAATATGTGGATGGAGCATGATGACATATTTGATAGGATCAAGGAATGGTGAAATTGGGTGGGAGAAGGAATTACTCAATTTAGGCTTATTCAAAAGCTTTAAAATGTCAAAAATAGGTTAAAAATTAGAATTAAAAAGTCTTTGGGAATGTTTTTGTGAGAAAAAGGAATTAAAACAAAGCGCAAGATTTGGAATATAAAATAAATTCATATCGAGGGTCTTTTGGAGGATCAATTAGTGGAAAAAATATCCTTTCAGAGTTACACATGGTTTGTAGCAGGGAAGAATCCCTATGGAGACTTAAATCTAGGGCTATATGGCTGAAAGAGGGTGATAGAAATACGAAATTCTTCCATATGACCACTTTGAAGCATAGATCCTGTAATAGGATTACGGAAGTTTCTAAAGGTAATGACATCATCATAAAATATCCACAGATCATCAAGGAAGAAGCTCTTAGATTCTATGAAAATTTTCTCAATGAGAAGAGTGCTATTAATGACATGGTCGACTCTTTTATGTTAGAAGCTATCCGAAAAGATAAAATTGAGGAGCAGATATTTAAAGATATTACCAAATTTGTTACTTTGGAGGAGCTTCAGAAATCTATTTTTACTCTTGAAGGAGATAAGGCTCCAGGACCAGACGGCTTCTCTGTCAATTTTTTCAGAAATTTTGGGAAATTTTCTCGGATGATCTCCTTAGGGCTGTAAATGAATTCTTTAGAACTGGAGATTTACTAAAAGAGATTAATAATACTCACATTGTGCTGGCTCCCAAAAAAATGGATGCTAAATATTTCAAATATTTCTAACCCATTAGCTTGGTTAATGTTGTCTACAAAATTTTTACTAAGATTATTTCTACCAGACTGCAGTTCATTTTGAATAATTTAATCTCAAAAAATCAAAGTGGGTTCATCAGAGGAAGGATAATTCAAAATGGTGTGATCATGGTGCATGAGATTATTCATTCTATGGATAATAATAAAAAATCAAGCATGGTCCTTAAACTTGACATGAATAAAGCCTTTGATAAAGTCTCTTGGTCTTTTCTTGACAAGGTTCTAGCCAAATTTGGTTTTCTCAACAAATTCAAAAGAATTATCAAGGCTTGCATTTCTATTGCTAGATTCTCTATGGTGGTTAATGGTGAACCAGTGGGGTACTTTACCAGCAACAAGCGGTTAAGACAAGGGGATCCTATATCCCCTTTGATCTTCATTATTATGGTGGATAGCCTCAGTAGAACTATTACCAAAGTGTTAAAGATGGTCTTCTAAAAGGCATTAAACCTACCTCTATGAATCAAACAGATTCTCATCAGCAATTTTGGATGACACTATCTTGCTTTTAGTGGCATCTATCCTGGAAGCTAAGGCAATCAAGTCCATTCTAAAATTTTATGAGGCTACTTCTGGACAAGAGATCAACTTTGATAAAAGTTCTATTTTCTTTTTCAACACTCCTTTGGAAAGACATAATAGAATTGCTAAAATATTGGGATGTAAAATCAATTTACTTCCCACTACTTATTTGGGGCTCCCCCTTGGTACTAAAAAAGTCTCAATCAAAGTCTGGAATGATTTATTGGAAAGATTCCAAAAGAAAATGGCCGAGATGGAAAGGAGCCATTCTTTCCAGTGTTGGTAAATGTTTGCTTATCAAAAGCACTCTTCAAAATCTTCCTATCTACATTATGTCTCTCTATAACATTCCTTCTGCCTTCAGAGAAAAAATTGAAAGGATCCAGAAACACTTTTTATGGCAGGGAATGGAGGAAAAATTCAAATATCACCTGGTTTCTGGGATCAAGTTTGCACTCCTAAATGGATTACGGGATTGGGCATAAATGATATAGGAAAAATTAATATGGCCTTAATTAAAAAAATGGGTTGGAGAATTCTCTTGGAGGAACAACCATGGATTGATCTCATTATGGCCAAATATCTTTAACAACAAATAGCTTTCTCTTTCCTTCATGATGGACAACTTCCCCATGGTTCCATTTTCTGGAACAACTTGATTCTAGTCAGGAATTTTATCAAGCAAGGTTGTAGATGGAAAGTGGAAAATGGCAGAGACATCAATTTTTGGGAGATCATTGGTCTAATCTAAGCCTTAATGATAGATTTGGTGTAATAAAGGATAGTCTTGAACATAAATATGGTACTAAGGTCATTGATTACATGGAAATTGATGTAAATAAAAAGAGATGGAAACAACTCTCAGTGGATAGAATTGAATTGAACTCCATGTTGTCCTCTCTTCAGGAGCAATCTGGACCTCATTCCCTTGAATCAGTTGGAATTCAAGGATGAAATTGTCTTGCCCAAATATAGAGATGGGGATTATACGGTTAAATCTAGATATAAGTCTTACTTTGAGAATATCCAATGTGAGTTTAATTAAGGAAAGATTTGGATGACTCGAGCTAACCCCTAAAATTAACTTTTTATGCTTTGCTCATTCTCGAGGTAGAATTATTACTAATGAAAACCTGATGAAGAAAGGATTCATTATGCCTAATAGGTGTCACCTTTGTAAAAATATTCTGAAGATATTAAACACCTTTTTGTCCACTGTGAATATGCTTAAATGATTTGGAGTTATGCCTTTTCCAAGTTCAATGCTTTTTGAACTGTACCTAAGGATTTCATTTAGTTTTGGATCCAATGAAATCCTCCTTTTAAGCATTGTGTTGTGAGAAGACTTTGGAAACTAGTCATGCCCCATATTATCTAGAGGATTTGGAAAGATAGGAATGATATCATTTTCAGAAACAATAAACAACATTACAAGCTCAAATTTGTTAAGATTGGTCATGCTATTAAAGATAATATTGAGAGATTCAAACCTCCCAAAAATAAGAAATATCCTGAGAATGAAGAATATATTCTTTCCAACTAGAAGATAGGAGCTGCAAATTTGTAGATTAGGAATACCTCAAACATTGATAGGTCTTTGATTCATTGGATCCCTCCTGAGATTAACTAGCATAAACTAAACTTTGATGGTGCCTCTAAGGGTAATATTTTTGTTGTTGTTGGGGAGGTGTAATTTGGGATCATAAAGGTTGTTTAGTTGCTACTTATGCTGGTAAAATGGGGATTCAGACAAATCATTATGCAGAATCCCTAGCTGCTCTATGGGGGCTAAGGGTTGCCAAAGATTATAATATATAGAACTTAATTTTGGAAGGGGATTCACTAAACATCATCAATCACCTAAATCAAATTTCTCCTCCTAGCTGGACTGTCAAGGACTTTATTATGGAATCTAGAAGTATTTGTCAAAATTTCAAGAATATCATCATTAGGCATACTTATAGGGAGGGAATAAGGTTACAGATACTTTGGCCAATGTTGGCATCAATAATAATCTAACTATATGGGATAATGAAAATTACATCCCTAAGGAGGTACATAATAGCATTAATGTGGATAAATATGGGCATTCAAACATGGAGTAGAAATAATAATGGTATGGAGTGGGCTTTAGCAGAGGTGAAAGATCACACATGTGAGAATTATCATCCTAATTATAGCCACATTAACGCCATTGAACCTCGCATAGGTGGATGGGTTCTTAAAAATCGGACAGGACATAAGGAAGAAACAAATTCAAATGAGGGTTTTGAGTAGAAAATTTGTAGGAATAGCAGGGAGAAGAAGAAAATGGGAGGTGTATTATGCCAATTGGAGCCCTGTAGTGATCCGGCCTAGAAGAACAATGAGGAGCTATGGAACCTCTTACACAAGGGTGACATTTCCAATTTTATAGAACACATTCAGGGCCACAATCAGAATATTTCGGTTCATTTTACAATGGACTGGAAGGATAGAAAGGTGAAATATGGTGGCCACCATGTTACTATCAATGAAGAGTTGATTTCTAAGGCTACAGGCCTTGAATTGGAGGGTTATCATTTTTTCAGCAAAAGGATTGACAGGGTCACTCGAGGCTAAGAAATTATTTGATGAGGGAGAGGAGCTTGAATTTGTTTATGTGGGCATTAGGGTAAGTTCTATTCCCAAGCCATTTGATGAAGTGAAAAATATGATGGTTAGGTATATTTCTCTGGAAGGGTGATACAAAATTGTCCCTGTTAAACACCTGGTCTTTCTAAATCATTTTAGAAGGAAATTTACGGTTTGCTTCCCACACTACTTGTTAAATTCCCTTCAGCGCTCCATTTTGGACTTTCAGAAGCACTCCATGCTATCCCTCTCCACCAGGGCCTCATCTTCCTACTCCATAAGATTTGTGTCTCCAAATTCCCTGGCTTCTCGACCACTCCCAACGAATCCACATGTCACTACCTCCACTGCTCCCACTCCCATACTAGACACCCCTTCCAAATCCAAGACCAAGAACCCCAAGCTTCCAAAAACTGACACCCCTCACTCTGCCTAGGTTCTCAGAAGCACCAAAGAGCTGGAAGTTGCACAAAATTTTTTGCATATTAGTAATGCTAGCTTTGAATATGGCCCCTGCATCGGAGGGGAATAATGTGCCTCATATATTGGAGCCTCTACAAAAAGAGATGAACCAGCAAGGACCTACAACACATGGACAAGAAGAAAGGAAAAAGAAAAATTGATGATGATAATGACATTGGGAAGGATCAGATTGCTGACATTTATAAGAAGTTGAACTCTCTAGACAATAGATTGGGGAGAGAAAAAGATAGACATGATCACAACATGGTTATCTTCAAATCCATCAGTGACTTCTTAAAGCAGCAAGTTTGAAGCATTACCATGCTTAGTGGGATCCCTGACACTATTTGGGGGAATGAAAAAGAGAGGAGCCATACCATCTCATAGCTGAATGCTTCTGACCCAATGCACATCACCACATTGACGTTTTCACGTCGTTTGTAGACTATCCAATCCATAATCAATAGAGTGTCCAATAAGTAAAATCACTTGAGCTAGAGGGTGTCATTTTTGTTGTTGATCTTTTTTGGTATTTTTTTTTCTCTCTGTTGCTTTTGTGTCATATTATTACAGGTTTATGTTCTTTTTTTTATTTCTTACTTGTAACTATCTTTTGTTACTTGTTGGACATAGTTTTTTTATCTAGATTTTGATCCTCTTTTGTCATTCCTTTATACCTATATCTAGCTATTGAGCCCTTTTTGTAACAAGGTATAGTCCTTAAAAATATTTACCTATAATTAAAAAAATTCTTCGCCTTCCCCAATGCTCATATTTCCATCTTCATGCTAAAATATTTCCAGCTCACCTCATTAGGTTACTTAGGGCTTAAAACAAGGTCTGGATATAAACCTATAATAGATTCTTACCCCTATACCTATACTCCGAGATACTCCATATCATACATACATGTACTTCATCATGACATACATCATATTTATGACTAGGTCTCCTACCTAACTAAGCATCTTGACCATGATTAGACTATCAATGCTAACCTCTTAATGACATTTCCACTCTTTCCCACCTACAAGATCCTTCAAAAACTTTATGACACCACTAAAAACTCAGTTATCACTAAAATACCTTTGTATCACTCCAAAATCCATCACACTAATCAAAACACCATGATACATCATCAATGAGACCAAGATCAAGAAACACAACCTAACATCAATGAATTACACTACTAATCAACCTTCATGTTCTTTTATCCTTTTGACATCAATGAAAACACAATTTCAACAATATCCCCTTTTGCATTGATGGAAAACATAAATATCTCGTTCTTCCCCTAAGGTAATCATATGTGCCATCAACTCATTATCTCCTTTTGAAATTAATGACAAAGAAACATACCTTAAAGTTCTTCTTCTAACATCACATTATGTTGACCACTTGGTTGGAAACATCAACCAAACATAACAATATCCAATTGAAATATTCATATCTGATTTAGAGAAACATATCCCCCATTGAGTGAACATGCTCCTCTTTTAGAATCTCATTAAGAACATGACCTTGTTCCCCCTTTCTAAAACATTCACTCAAAAGATACAAAACATGATCATATTTATACCATCTGCAAACACATCTTCTTTGCAACAAAAACTTATCACTCATCATGAATCAATCCATATATTCAAATATTAATCATACCTTTCAATTACACTTCTCATGTTATTTTATCATCATCAATATATAAAATGATCTTCATGGATATAAAGGCTTGCTAACACCATTAATCTTGATTATAAGGCTCAAAACACACTGCGCATCTCCTCCCGACATCTTAACACCTTACTAACATCTTAATGACTCCCCCTAAGTTCTTGACACCTTCAATAGTTGATGTAGCAACAATAGAGAAACCAAGCACACCTAAAAATCTGCACACACTCTTCTTAATTCTACAAATTTTCTTGAATGATATTTTATGCTTGTGAAAATAGAAAACCAACTAGTCATCTTACCCTTACTTCTTATCACCTCAAAGATAGCTACATAAAATATAAAATTTCACACTTGATACAAAAATATAGGCCATCTCAAAAATATGGTTAGGGCACCTCCTAAATATTCAAATCACGTAAATAACAACTAAATCAAGAATACCAATAAGATAGATCATTTTAATACCTTGAACCAACAACAAGGGACCAAAAACTCCCCTTAAGACCAAACAATATTCTTTAAGCCACTCAAGGAAAAAAAAATCTTCAAAATAACCGGGATAATGATCAAACCAAGATATTTCTCCAAAGAACCAAATAATTCCACGATAGAAGCCTTCATGCACATATCACTTTTTTAAACTACTAGATTTTGTTTGTAAACCCACATACACCTTCTAGAATCTCTCATAATTCCACATGATTGAATCTATCAAAAATGATTAATAAAATACCTTGTAATCACATTTATTCAAATTGATAGGCCACAAAAAACACTATCCACTACCTAGATTTTCTAACCATTATCAGTCACATAATCATAAATCAAATATACCAATTACCTTCAAAGTCTATACAATCCATCTTGTAGTTTTCTATCATATTGTAAATATTTCAAGCCACTTTTGATGCTTCAATGAATAAATCTTCATGTTCAAACATAAATAAGGCCTCAAAACACCATCTTTAGCTCAACTATACATATTAGCATGTTTACTTGCCTTCAAAACCTTTACTAACCTTTTGACTACAAACTCAATCTTTCTCACATCTTTGAAAATACTAACATGATTTCAAGAAAGTGAAACAAATCCACCTAGATCCCCATATGACATACATTCTTTCATGAAATTATGATTTCATGACCTTATAATGCATACATTAACTTAAGAATTTTCTACCCAGTTTGACCCCTTAACTAAGTTCTCATGACTTTTACAAAATTAAATAAGGTAACACAACATTGTATTAGAAGTACAATTACTAAGAAGCAGGGTTTAATTAGTCATAGAAATTTTTTCACTTATTTACATTAATCACAGAAGTCATCCACTCAACATGTAATACAAATGTAAGCTATTTAGTTATCTTAACAATCATCAAGTAACATATCATCCATCTATGCATACATGAAACATGAGAGACAAAAATAATACCATATATAATGTTGTAATCCATCAAGGGAAGAAAACCCACTAAATATCTACTTATATTACACAAAACAAAGGACTTGTATGAATATTACACGTCACACAATATTTCCTTAGTGAGACACCAATCCAACAAGGAGCACCAAGCTCTATTTAGTAAGGAACCGACTGCTTCAAGGAAGCTATAACCCCTAGGAAAACAAAACCCCAACTCAACCACCTAAATATAAATATAACCTAAGTACTTATTTATCTAAAAACTAATTGTGATTGCAATTTCAGCTCTATGCACTCATAAACCTCTCAAACAAACTCTTCTTCTAATTCACTCAAACTTACATCATATCATGTTGATTAAGTCTAATGACCTTGAATTACTTCTCCTAACTCTTCTTATCTCTCCATTCCTATTCTCATCTCTTACTTTTAACCCTCTATACTCTTATCTCTCCTCCTCACACTCACTCACATCCTCAACATCACAATTCTAGTCATAATGAGTAAATATAACATGCCTTATATACATGAATCTATCTTATAACACCCTTAGGCTAGTGAAAACTGATAAGTCATAAAAACATGAAAACACATCTAAAACATCATATAATATTACATTAAGGGATAATATAGGTCGGTATAGGCCTAAGCACACCAAATTGCACAACGTTACTCAATTAGGCCAAATATAGGTCTTCATCTCTAACGAATGCTTCTTGGACTTCAAGGTAACAAGGCATAATTATCAAGACTCCATAATATTCACACACTTAATTAACAACCTCTCATCATCATCAACAATATTAGGAAAATATGCATTTTCATCATCATCATGACACACCCCATTTGGCAAGCATCTTCAACTAGGTCTCAAGCACCTGAAAAATCATCCTCTAAAAAAGAATGACTTAGAATATCAAAAATCATCATCAAGGATCATACTTCATATGGTTTTAATTATCCTAATGTCTACTAACTGAATTAACTCACTTTAACCTCTAAAATAGGACACAAGGCATCCAAACAAACCAATCTCCAAAACTACTCACACCTTCCTCAAGGACTAAAGAACATGTATTGAGATAACTGATATCCAACACTTCATCCATCACTTACATAAACTAAAACCACTTGTAACACTTCATTATATTCCCTACCAACATGCTCAAGCATTCATATGACTATGTCACATGGAGACAATTAGCCAAACACACATGTTTTAACATACCTCCTTGATAATCCTAATAGGGTTGATTATGTCATTAGGGATTAAATAAGAAATAACCTCTCATGATCAAAAAAATTCTTCAAAAATTAATATTAGACACAAAAACTGTATTAATGACTAAATACCACTTCTACATTATGAAAAACTTCAAATAACACCTCAAACCACAACACTAGTTTTCGCCCTCCTAGGCCAAAAGTGGAAGAGAAACTTGTGAGACATGTTTCTCCAATTCCCTCCACTGAAGCTATATTAAAATTTTCATGATCAATTTGATCACATGAAAATATTTCTATAAAAATTCATTTATTTTGAAACCTTCAACACATATTTATAAGAAAATCTCTACAAAATAGAGGTTTTTATCTATCTTATCAGGTGACTTGAAGCATGAAAATACCACCAATAAGATCTCTAAGGATTCATCTACATATTTAAGTCTTCATACCATATTTTCAATAATTTTCATTTCCATACACTTCATATTTCCTCCATCACTCTAGAACTAGGGTTTTAGTAAAGGTTTTTACCTATTTACGTTCCTAACAATGGTTCATAAATGTTTGGAGTCCATTTGAACTAATTATTCTTTCTATAGCTTATTAATTCCATGTAATAAAATTACACAAAGGCTCAGGACCCCATGAAAACCACACACATGTGGGTGAGTAAAATAATTTGACCTATTAAGCTTGCTTTGGCTCTCTAAGAGATCGGTAGAGCCAAAAATAAATTTTCTTTCTTTTTCTTCATGACCTTGATCTAAATTTTTTCTCAAAGCTCTAGAGTGAAATCCTTAAACTATCGAAAGTATCATCCAAGATTAATTACATTTGAAAATCTCCATGCACTAAGACATACCCATGCGGACTAGCCGTGTCTTCATTATCTTGCTTCAAAATGACCATGTACATACACTATACCTCTGAGATATGAATTTTTAAATCTTCCACATATGTCATGTAGCCTAAAAATACATTCCACTTGATGTTTTAACCTATTCATAATTATATATCATGCATCCTCACCATCTTCTCATGTTAGGTCTAGTACTAGCACCAGAAAGACTTGCCTTAACACATGACTTCACATGAACTGACCTTTTTAACCTCTTACAGACTCTCTAACACATTATAAAAAACTTTGAATATATTTCATACCTCGTGAGAATATATGAATAAATTTTGAGCTTCATACCATGACCATACTTTCTTTCACCATGCCCTAGACCATGTAAATGCACCAAGAATTGACACTACTAATCAACCTTCAATATTTAACATGGATGACACTTAATGGAGACACCTAAGCCACGTAAACTCCCTTTACCATCGATGAAATTTGAAATCAATGAAAAATAAATACGAATAATTCCCAACACACATGCATCTTCTCATCCATGCTTATATTGCAAGGTCATATTGGTCTTAAAAGACTAATCTCTATCTCAAGAGTAAAATACTTGTATTAGGTCTCAAAACCAAAAATTTTGCATCAATCATGCATACCAAAACCTTTAAATATTTCATATTCCTTCTAGATACACATCACTTGGCACTATGACCCTATAAGTAATATTAAAAAAAAAGCACCTAACTTTCATTACAACTCTTGTCACTTTATTAACGATATATATACTCTCAAGTATTCTACCAACATGAAAATATTCACATGTTATTCACAACTATACTAAGTCATGAATCATGACTCAAAACCTTTCAACATGACTTCAAACTTAGAGCACCTTGTTTTCATGTAATCCTTCCTTTAATGACTATTAAACATCACTTGAATGGACTCATCAAGTCAAGCATGATCATATAGCTTATTCATCTATATTTATCTTAAAACCAATCATAAAATCTTAAGGATTAAAACTGTTGGTTAGATTTAATGCACACATAAATCTAGGAAGTCATGGGATAAATACCCTTCATTAATAGTGAAGCTTCATTATTTATTTATTTATTCTACTAGTGTATGAATTAATTTTCTCGGGAGTTACTTTAATTTTAAATCTCATGGACCATAGCCAAATAAATCTTCAACAAGTAAGCAACTGTATGGGAAAGAAACGGTTAAGAGTATTAAGAAGAGAATGCGGTGGGAAATAACATCAACTATATGACAGTTCGTTATTTGCAACAAAAAGATAACATAGTTTGTTATAGTCACATGAAATAAATAAATACTTGATGATTTAGACAATTTCCAAAAATGAAAATAAATTCATTAAAATGGAGATTCAAGATAAAAAAAAATTTATCGAAAATATTCACAATGTGCTTTGAACGAGACTTTATATGACACAAAGTTCCAAAAAATCTTCCTTCTTCTTATTCAAGTACAACTGGTTTACAAAATGAACATATGATTACTTTAACACTAAGTTTGAAATAATAATTTACAAAGTATAACAACTCTTTTTTCCATAAATTATCTCTCTATGTGGCCCATAGGCCTATCTCACTATTTATAGTGTTCGGGAGGGAAATATAAATATGTCTCATTAATTACATCCAATTTATGAACCTAGCTACAAAAATGCAAAAGGTTGAATATTTTCCTCCTCAAAATCCTCAATCTTTAGCACTTACACCATTGGAATGTTCTCAAATTCTAACTAACTTCAACTACTATGTATGCTACACCACATATTCATAAGAAATCACCTTTTTACAACAACTTAAAGTAATGGTAATCAGCCAAAATACTTAAGTCTTATAATGAATTTCCATTACTTTATTACATTAAGAAGTAGTAGAAGAAATAAAGAAGAAGAAGAAGAATAAATAGAATAGGTAGAAGAAGAAGAAGATGAGGAGCTACTCCAACTTCAGAATTCAGTCTAATTTTTGTCTTCCTCCTTAGCCTCAACCTTATTATTCTCTCGATACATGTTATATTGATCTAACTTATATTTTATCACTTTTTCATCATTCGTTGCAATGGAATGCATCTCTATTTCAAATATGAGTATCTCATTTTCCAAGAAAGTGCAACATCCCCTTACTTTCCCAATACTACATGGAATGTAATTGATATCTTATTTGAGCTTTGATAGTTTTTCCATTGAGTCATAGGTGAAGGGAGTATTAATATTACTTAATTCTCGCTGAAAGAGTTAAAAAAACTCTTCCATGTCCTTCAGGGGATTAATGATATTATACTTTGTGACATCATAGATACCATCATCTAGCTCATCCATGGCTTCTTCTACCCCCTTCCAACTACTTCATTTAATCCATCACCTGATTAAAAATTTTCCTTCAGAATGATAGATTGAGATCCTCATCTTTACCCTTCTTTATAGACCCTTCGGCAGAATGTTTTTCTCCCAATTAACACATTTTCCAAAATCAATCTTATTGTTTTTAGGATTTTAACAAGATATCTTCAATTCCACATTCATTATCATCCTATTTCCTTAAACCTTTCAGTTTATCCCATTTATCTTAACATTCTCTCATCTTAATAAGAACCTTTGTGTACTCTTCGGTGGTTGTTTTGGTGATCTTTGTTATCCATTCATCCACAACCTTATCCTTATCACTTGTTTATTCCATTATGGTAATGAATTGGGGATTGCATTGTTCCTCTAAACTAGATGATAAGAGGACCTAGAAACCTTCATAATGATTCTACATAGCTTAGATGTTTGTTTCTTTAGCTTGGCATTTTTATATTTTTCCTATTCAATCTTAAGGAAAAGATTATTAATCATTGTCTATGTATCTTGTTTGAGACCTTCAAGTAGTAATCTCCCCCAGATGTACTTTAGATATTACCAAGTATTTCTCAGTTAGTTCATCTTTCTGTTTGGCCACAACTAGGGTGGAAATTTCAACAAAATTCTACCCAAAGGGATCAATTACAAGCTTTGAAGTTACTTTTACTGCTTTAGATTTCTTCCCCTTCTTATCAATGCTTTTTAAAAACTAAAGATCCATTTCTTCTAAGTTAATTAATTCCTTAGAACTTGGAAGTATTTTTGCTACTAGCCATGATGATAAATCTTTCCCTGAGGAGACTAGAGTTCCTGAATGTACCACCATCTCTTGACTAGTTGAAACTATGGTAGGATGCACAACTATTTCTTGTTGTGTTTTAGGAGCTTTAGCTGAAGTTCCTTGCAATAATAACTTTTCTAGTTTAGCCATCTTTTGAATCACTAATTGTTTTTGATTTCCTTATCCTCGGCTATCTTGTGGCTAGAATCCAATTCCATTTATTCCCCTTGTGATACATCTTTGTGCTCTTAGGATTCCTGCACGGTCTCTAGATGAGTGTGCACTTCACTTTCTTTCTCAATTTCTCCTTCTTCCAGCTCTCCAATCTCTACTATGAATTTATATTTTTCTTGTAATTGAGACACCTCATGAATTGTAGAATCCTCCACATAAGCATCTTGTTCTTCCTCATGTTGGGTACTAGGCTGATATTCTGATGAAGGAGGAGGATTACCTAGTGGAGATAAAGGGGGATGGGGAGAAGGATTATCTACCCTAATTGGAGGAAGGGTGAATGAGGTAGACTTCAAGGGTGATAAGATAACTTCTACCTATGTATAAGGGACTTTTCTAGAAAGGAAAACAATAGATGAAGATATCACTTGTGTAGACGAAATACAAGCCTCACTTAGGGTGATTTTAGAAGTGGGTACATGTTTGGGCATTGAGCCTTCTATTATAGGATTTTTGATTGGTGGTGAATTCATATCCTTTACTACAATCTCCATGTCCTTCCTTTCTCTTGGTGTTTTTCTATATTTTCTAGATCATCATTTACATTACTAATTATTTCAAATATTAGCCCTTATCTAAGAGAAATTTTAAGGTATAAACTATAACTCTTAATGACCTATCCTCAATTTTATTTATTTATTTCTTAAGGATGTGATTGGAGCACTATCTCCTCCCATCTAATTATAAGAATCATAAATAACATTCCCGTCATCTAGAAGGTCCTTGGAAATATTTTCCAAACCAAAAATGCTAATTTTATGGACCATCACTCTACTATAATCTCTTTCTCACCTCAAATTCATCCCGACAGTCTATCCAAAAATATTCAAGTTTCGAAAGATGCATATAGTCGAAGGATAATTTCTTGTGTGCAATGTTCCTGCAATCAAAATACGTTCTTACCTCATATGAATCCTGAGTATAATTATGAAATATTTCCTTAGAAACATTTTGGGCTTCGTATATGTTTACACAATTATAATGACTGATAACAACTATGAAACTAACCACTACATTATGAAGGGCTGATTGCAAGTCATGTAACTCTAATAGCTACCTACATAGCTCTAGTAGTAACCATCTATCACCGGGGTATCTAGGAGCTTAAGTTATTTTCTGAGAAACCACATATTGAAGATAAATTAAACAAGAGTATTGAATGAATATACATAAAAATTGAGCAACCATGCTCCATGCTACATCCATCACTCTTCTTTTCTATTACCTCAATATTGAGCTAGAAAATAATGTCATAGAAGAAGAAATCATTTACTTTCTTGTATTTCTTATAATATTTTGTCAATGCTAAGTCGAGGGTAATACTTATAGATAGTATTTGAAGCAATAATTCATTTGTGGTGTAACCTAAAAAATTACCATTTTCTTCTTAGCATATACTAGATAAGAGGTCATCTTGAGTTGATATTTTTCTAAATTCTTACAATTGATGATCGATGTTGATAGTTATCAATTCTTCCCATTTTATCAATGCATTGGTCTTGTTGGTCTCAATTATTCTAATGAAATAATACATCTAAGTATAGAAGTTCTTGGCATTCTTCTCTCCATTAATTCTACATAACAATTATGTTATGTAATCTACCTCTTGCATGAGATATGATGTTACAATAGTTTTAGGAAACCTAGATTATTGATTTTTGTCTTCAACTAATTCAAATTCATGATCCTAGTATAATCACCTAGATTATCCTTCCATTTCTTGATGTCTTCCTTGTATCAACATCCAATTCTTTATCCTTTATGGGGATCTTCAAGATATAATTAAAAAATTGGGCATCGAGCCTCACCACTAGGTTATGAGAGGTATCCTTCAATGCCCTTGTTAAAGGATCATAATACTTAACACATTCTAGAATAAACTGAGGCAACTGAGTAGAACTAGGAAATTCAGCTACCTTGATAATTCCATTACTAGTTAGGGCTTGCATGAGAGGTGTCTACCTTAAGTCCTTTGATATTTCAATTAGCTTGGATGTGGACATATGTCCCATGTCTATGTCACTGATTTAAACAAGTTTAGAGGCCACACAAGACTCAATAGGATATCCTTTATACTCATACTTCATCTTGCCTTCTTGTGTCTCACTAGTTGGCCTAGATCTAGACTTTCCCTTACCTTTTCTAGCCCTAGAAGTTTCTTCAATGAAATGGTTAGGGTCTTCATGAATGACAACAAATTCCTATTCTTCCAATGAATTCTCCCTTGCTTCAGTGGATCCTTCTCTTTCCTCATATGTTATCTTTAACTTTATTCAAATGAATGGTGTGTGCCAAATACTGAAATATTACCAATAATCCCTACTTAAAATATAGAATTCAAGTAAAGCCAACTGAATTCAAGTTCATGAGCATATCCAGATGTAATCTAGTCATGAAAGTACATAAATATCCCTTCGAAGTGAATTTTTAAGCTTACAAAAAGTGAGTTAGTGAAATAACTTGTTTTAAAATGCATTGCAAGTTTTTAAGGGTATTATTACTTAAGACTCTTAAGTAAGAAACTATTATTGGTTTAGTTTAATGTAAAGAAGGAAGTGGTAAGAGCACTTCATTTTAACACAAAGCATGCAAGTAGTGGACCTTCAAAATCTACAAATAATATGTCCTTTGTAATAGGGGTTCATTTTAGCACAAAGCATAGTTGTAATAATGGGGATCAAAAACCCACAACACATAAGTCTTAATTTGTAATAGTTGAGAATCCCGCAATGAATATGGGAAGTAGAAGTTATTCGAAACCCACAAAGAAGAAGGAAATAATAACACTTTGGTTTAGCACAAAGAAGTGGGGAAGTAATGGAGGTTCAATTTAGCACAATGATTTACATAAAAGTAATGTAGGATGGGTTTATTGTAAATAAGGAAGTAACAATTTTTAAGTTTTTGGATAAACTAGGAAAAACTACGGTTCCTGAAAAAAATTTGAAATTCAAAGCATTTGACAAGGTGTAACAATGAATATCATCAAGTTAATAGAAACCCTAACTCCAAATTAATTGAAAAATACCCAATTTAAGATAAATGTAAAAAATAAAGAAAAACAGGAAGGCCTGAATGCTCACCATGAAGGAAAAGAAAAACTAGGTTAAAAAACCAAGAAGGAGAAGGAAAAAAACAAAAACAAATGAATAAAAATTATATACACACCTTATCTACAAATGGTTTGAGGTTGGATTGCTTGAAAAAAACTTCAATTAGTGTGCACAAGGTTTCTCGGGGTTTACGAGTTGGATTAATTCTCATTGAGTGTATGTGTTGCATGGAAATGACATGGAATAACTTAACCTTATAAATATTCCACCTCATTAATTGGCTTTGTATGAACACCACATCGAAGGGAGAAATTTGCAGGTTTTCACCCTTGTTTTTCTTGAGCGAGTTATATTTGTACAAGTAAAGTTGTTCGAGATTGCTGATAAGCTATAAGGCTTATTTATGCGGTATTTGGAAATAGTTTTTCTTGATTACTTTTTAAATTAAAGAAATGTGAGTTTAGTGCAAAGAAGAGAAGTAACGATGTGATGTTTTAACACAAATAATAAGGAGGAAATGAAGCAACCACTTTATTGAATAGTGATAGGGTAAGTAAAGTAGGCCCGAAAGATTGATAAACTAAGAAGGCTTAGGTATGTGGGTTTTCAAAACTACTTTCCTTCTTAATCTTTACAAGTAAACCGGTGTTTATTTGACCAAAAAAATTTAAGTAATAGACCTTTGAAAAGTTGTAAAGAAGAGATGGAATAATTGTTAGCTTTGCAGTGTTTGGACATTAGTTTTCTTGTCTACTTAAGTGAAGTAAAGTGACTTGTATTTAGGGCAAAGAAGGCATAATGTGAATTGGGTTTTGAGGGGTGAATTACTGCAACTTAGAAGTAGAACACTTTTGAGAAACTTGATTGCTTAAGAGAGAAAGTACTTAAAGTACTTATATTTTGAGGGACTTTTAGAAATTTTGGACAAATGGGTATTTCTTCCACTGCTTCTTAGTAACCTTTTGCCACCTTTTTGAGAAATCTAGAGAACAATTTATACAAATCTTCACAAGACCAGAAAAATTACAAATTTTAAATGGGTACCCCAAAATTTCTAAGTGAAATATTAGGGATACTAGTTGGCTCCATCCAAGGACATCTTGGTTTCTACAAAAATGGGAGAAATGAAGATGAGATCCCAACATCTCTAGTTTTAATTCTTGTTAATTGGGTTCAAGGTCACAAGAAGGGAAACAAAAAACATAGAAAACACCACACACAACAATAAAAAATTATTTATATATATACAAGTTTTACCTTAAATCATCAATTCCGAAAGAGCTTCGGATGATGCCCATTATATAGAAGTGGTAGTACAACTCCATCTTGATAAACAAGGATGAAACTATTAGCTATAACATCTCTTGTGATCATGAATGGTCCTTTCCATAATGAATCAAACTTTCCTTGCATGTCCTTTGGATCATTCTTCTTGTCCCACGAGAGCACCAAGTCTCCAATCTCAAACATTTTGTCTCTGTCTTTTTTGTCAAATACCACCTTGATCTTCCTTTGATGTTTAGCTAATATATCAGCTACTTGAATACATGGATTCTTGTAATTCACGTAAGAATGTGATTCTTTTATCAAGTACATCTTGATAAGTAGCATCCTCCAAGGATTTTATCAGTTGCAAAGTGGTCAATTCAATAGTGAAATTAAATTCAACATCCATTCCATACAGTAGTTGGAAAGGTGACATACCTATAACCTTTTTGGGAGTAATTGTACACACCAAAAATTACATGTGATACATTGTCACAAAATGGTTACAAAATCCCCAATGATGATTCATGTCCTTTCATAAGATGTTTGAGCTCCTAAATGCATTCGCAATGTATATTTATAGCCTATACATCCTTACTTATATTTTCCACACCTTTCTTAGCTTCCCACTTTATTCTGTGCATGTTTTGGCCTTTAGTGCTAGGACCGCTGCCCTACCTAGGTGTCTGGTTCTCAAACCACCTCCCTACACCGGGTGGCGGTTCTAAAACTACCTCCCTGCCTAGGCGGGGGTTTTGAAACTGCTGCCCTTCCTAGGTGGTGGTCCTGTGACCACCACTTTTCTCAAGGTGGCAGTCGTGTGCAGTGTGCATTTTTTCCAGAATCCAACATGCATGTTTTTGACATGCGACAATTAACTTTTAGGATGTGTTTGTGAACGAAATTTCCTAAAAATAGTCTTGATTTCTTGGTTTTTCTTCCCTTTTCTATTTTTTAATAGATTTAATTAGTTTGAACTACTTCTTCATGCAATGATTTAGCACTCCAAGGTTTCCTTGTGCATGAAGGCACATCCCTTCGATTTCTTATATATTCCATGCTTGTATTCAAGCAAAAGAGCTTGAGAATTTTTGTCTATCTTACATAGTATTGCTACCACAATCATGTTGGAAATTACATAGCCAAGCTCTGTTCACTTGTGTTATCTCTCTTCCACCTGCATTATAACAAGAATGCCTTCAAGATGTCATTTCTCAAGAACCTTCTTCTTTGTTGCCTTTACATTCACAATTGCTTAGACTCATATGGACATATAGAGAAATAAAGAGACAAACATAGGGGACAAGTCATCACACAGCTTGATTTACCTATATTATGATAATTATAGGTTGGAGTTGTTTTTGAATTCCTTTATTGCTATAATTTATCATTGTTACATCATATCAAATACAATAGAAATTAATTTCCTTTCATTTACAAGTAATTAGTCAATTTCTAATAGGGTTTGAATCTATGATAGCAACTCCCAGTGATGGTTCCTCTTCTTCTCATCCCTATAGATCTGTATAAGAGAATATCTTTAAGAGGTTGTCTACATATCATAGATCATTTGGAAAATTTCTTATTTTAAGTTAGTTTAGTTTCATTACACTCAAGAAAGGTCAATAACCACACCAAGTTATCTTGTTTGGTTATTTTTAGTGTAGAAATAGTTTAATTATTTAGAATAGAAGAAGATTATTGTTTGTGATTGACATATTTTAGTTTTGTGATTTTTTTAGATTATTTTCCCTTTCAATAGAAGCATAGGTTGTTAGTTAATTTGGACACTTAAAACTAGATCAACACTTAGATCCAAGTTAGGAAAACAAACCATAGGGAATTTACGCTACAAGGAGATCACACTACCCGAGATTAGTCACTAATCCTCCTATAGTTAGCCACACAAATTCAACATTGGATGCTCTAGCACAACCTCGAGGGGTCAAGTGCGGTTGAAGGTTTTATGTCAATTTTCATCCATACAAATTGGTGAATTTGATGTGAAGAGATATTCTCTAAAAATTTCTACTTTCTTCATCCATCCTTTATTTTGTGGGTATTCTTATACCCCCCAAATATGTTAGGATACAATGAGTATGGTCAACCCATCCTAGGTTTCAATATGTACAAGTATTAAACAAGTAGACAATAAAAATCTCCTTCACTCTCTACATGGGCACATAACCATCCAACTGCTCAGGATCAAAATCCTCTTCTTCAAGGAACCAAAGTTGGTTCCTCCATACATATCGAGGATCTCAAAAAATCACAAAGACACATCCTCCTCAATAGTAAAAAAATAACATGACTTTCACTAGGGAGGCAAGTTCATCTCCTTGAGTGTTGTTCTAACAACCTAGTAGCATGCAAATGGACCAAATCCCACCTCTATATGATTATTAATTAGCATGATACGCTAGAAGTGAATAGCACTTCAAGAATATAAACTGGGCTTTTGATAGGTTGCAAGGACATGTTGATGTATTTCTCCACAAAAATATCACTACCCCTCCAACAATGGAAAAAATTACCAACGAGGGGTGGAAGAATAATGAAAAATTCATAGCTTGATACCCCACCCCATAACAACCTCAAAAATTTCAATAAGCACAAAAAAACACCACCCCATCAATGGTGACATCATCTCGGTGTTAAAATTCAAAGAGTTAGAGCTTGCCAAAAATACTCACAATTCATATGCAGGGCAAGTAAGAGTTTCTCACTATATATAGAATTATGGACGAGTACCTATTACACATGATCCTCCAGCTTTATATGGGCACTCCATGCCCTGGATATTTTCTCGACAGGATGGGAACCTTAGGTATGCCCCCTCCCATCACATTTCGATATCTAGAAGAGGCACTAGTTGGAAGCACATTCTCAAATGCCATACCAGCTAGAAATGTAGTGTTCCCTAGCTTTATGCCTTCAACTCCATATCAAATCAGTCAACCCCTTACATACACATGTACTCCAAATATCCACAATGGGATATGTATACTTACCCATGTATGTATGGATAGCCACAGGGGATGCCATATGCCCCAACAAATTTTTATGTTGTGCCATTTCAAAAATCAATGCAACCTCCACCTCCCCGAACAAGGATCTTAAATGGTTGAAACATATGCAAAGGGGACCTATTTTTAATATCTTAAGGAACCACTAGACTTTTCCATCTGGACCATCATGCTCAAAAGACTATTTCCTGATCTTCATAATTTCAAAGGGGAGGAAAATCCTAATTCTCACATCAAATATTACAAAACAACCATTCAATAGCTACTCCCATGGTATGCAGTTGTTGCGAATATTTTACCTAAGATGCTAGAAGGTATATCTCTTGATTGGTACTATAGGATAATAGAGGCTTCAATACACTCCTTCAAACAACATGTGTAATATTTTATTAAGTATTTTTATAGGAACAAAAATTTAAAGACAGGACTCAAAGAATTCCTTCATATCAAACAAGAGCACAATGAGTCCGTCATCCAATTCATTCAATGGTGGTGACAAGTTCTCTAATACTCTACAAGCTCTCCAAATATGGATCAGATGGAGCTTTTTGATTTTTTCCTCCTCTCCCTCAATAGAGAGACAAAGTAAGAATCCCAAAATTTCCCACTAAGGAGCTACAAAGAGGTACTAGAGGGTACTCTCTAGATTGATCGGGTAACCATTAACGGTTGTTATAAGACCGATGGGAAAAATGGATGGTTAGTCACTTCTAACCAAAATAACCTTGGTTACTCCAACAACACAAACAATAACCCTAATATGAATCGTGAGGTTACGACTAATGGTGCTCCAATCAGCCCAAAAATCCAATGTTGTTAATTATCCAAATATAAATACTACCAATAAGCAACAACAATGGTAATAATAAAAGGAGTAATAATTTATCACCCTCAATAAATTTTGTGGATTTTAATCATCCTCAAGAACAACAACAAAATCAACAAAAAAAAACCTCAAAAATCAAGCCAAGTGCGAACTAAGGCCTAATCGGTACACTCCGTGGGTATCTAAACCAATTCCAAAACCAAGGATAGGGGTTCCTAAATTTTAACTATAATAATCAACAGTTGAACACAATCACAATTTCAAACCACAACAAGGTACAAACCAAAGGCCTCAAGATTATGATCTTGATTTGTATTATAGTTTCCATTTGGATCTCAACCCTCCTTGAGTTGTCAACAAACTGACCAATAGTGGAACAAGCTACCACTATGGTCACCTCCTACCCCCATAACCCTTCCATATCCTAATAATATATGGAAACCATCTCTTCTATAGTCAAAGAAGCCACTAGTTGATGTGGCATCCGAAGAATTGCTATCACCATCCACCTAGTGGCCTGGATAGCCCCCGGGTCCTACACTAGTATTCCCCTCCCATAAGGGGTAATACGCTCATATACCTAGCTCATGACTAGTGTGGGATGGCTCAATGAATATCCCTGTAACCTAATGACCCTATATAGGTCATGGTAGGTGGTCCCAAGGATGTCTTCTCCCCAAGCATAGATACGGCCATGTCCCTTAATTTGTGTAATGATGGGATCCTAGCAGTAAAGAAGAGTGTCACCTCACTTGTCCTTGCTCAACCGTGAGGACATAATACCCATGATGGTTCTCTGAATGATAGGAATGTGAGTAGTATCAATAGATCAAACTTTCATTCCCTTCTTTGAGCCAAGTGATAAAACAATATCCCCCATGTAAGTAGCCCACTGAGTCATCTCATATCTAGACCCAGTTTTCTTCAAATTCAACCTCCTACAAAGTATCAAAAGCCCAAGAATATGATACACGTCCTCTAGGGTGATAGTCCACTCACCCTTGACACCTAGCAATTGGAAAGTGTTATGATCTACATCCCAGTAGGAAAATAAGTCACACAGTATGTGACTCACAGGAGTAACATGAGGCACCTATGCAATCCTCCATATCCCTTCTCTCTGGAGGATATCTATCTCATCACGATTCATCTAGGAAAAAATCTCTGGGATCCAATCAAACTTCCTCTCATGAATCTATCAAATGTATTACTAAATAAGTGTGATTAGGTAGAGGTTCTGAATAGAATCACAAAATAAAATCTCTTCTAATGACCTCGGGGGTTGAGTGTGGTTGAAGGTTACATGTCAATTTTCATCTGTATGGTAATATTTTCAGCCCATAGTGAATCAAACAACTTCTTGTGCCAGTCCTTTGATTTTTATCTGTCAATTTCCACATGATTTTTATCAAGGTTTTGTCACTTTATTGAGCTTGTTTATTTCCTTGATGATAGTAATTGGAATAATGCACCAACCGTAAACCATAAGTGTAACAAAATCAATAAGATCCTCGAAAAAATTATTGGAAGCATTTTCTCAGAACTATCTTGTGTGGGACACCAAACCTTACAATTATATTCTCCTTAATAAAATTGCATACCTCTTTCTAAGTAGCATGCTTAATAGGGATAACTTCTACCCATTTAATGAAGTATTCTATAGCTATGAGAATGTAATGGTGACCAGAAATTTATGGGGATGTAACATGTTAATGAAATTAATACCCCACTATTGAGGGGCTCATTTATCACAACTTGTTTTAACAAAAAGATGAAAACTTCACTCTTCCAACAAATTGTTGACATAATTTACATATAGAAACCCACTCTGTAGTATATTGAACAAGATTGGGCCAATAATACCTTTTCTCGAATGATTTTATGTGCAGCAAATAGAGGTGATAAGTTTACTCCACATGATTTTTCATGGAACTGTTCAAGTAACTTATCTTGTCACAGCTTTGTCAATGCACTTTGGATAAAGAAACCATCAATCCCCTTATCATATACAAAATTATCCCAAAGGATGAATTCCTTTGACTTAATCTTGATGGTTTATTTTTATTTATGTGTAAGATTATCTATAAATTCTCGGTGTGAGGAATAAACAAATCTTACTATGCCATTCATCTACCAAGTTCACAAAAATAACCATGGGCGTGTCTTTTTTATTTTTCCCATGAGGAGAAGTTTTTTTATTTAAATCATCATAATTGCTTTGAGTCATCAAATGAAAAAGACCCCTACCTCTCACTAGCTTAGTTGGATTAATATCCAAATCATATTCTTGTACCTTGGTTACCCAAGTACCTCTTAGCAGCCCCATCTCTTCATTAGATTTAACTACAGTGTCAAGAACATATATGATAGTATGTGATGATATAATATAGTACATGAGTGCTTTGCAAGGTTTGACAACCACATATGCATGATTTTCCATAGGGGTTTATTTCAACTCATAATATTTCAAAGGAATACTCATGAAAGAAATGAGAGCTTCAATTTTCTCTTGATTCTTCGCATTAGAATAACGATCATAGTGTGTTCATAAGAATAACAGAGTATAAATTCCTTACTAGAGTTAGGTGACACTAGCATGGGAGCCTCAACAAGAGTTACTTTGATTATTTCAAAGGCATGCACCCCTTCTTCATTCCACTTGAAATCTTTATTATTCTTCATCACGATTGAAATATGATGAGTTAACTCAAGAAAGTTAGGAATAAACCTTCAAATAAAATTTATCTTTCAAAAGAAATAATGTACTCCCTTTTTTACGAAGGTAGAGGTAGGTGCTAGATTTCTTGCACTCTTTTGGGGTAAATATTTTTTCCTCCTTAGAGACAATATGTCCTAATAAATTTCCTTCAATTACAATATAAATAGACTTTTGGGATTCAAAGATATCCCATGCTTTCTACACTAGATGAATAATTATTCCATATCAACAACGTGGTTTTTTATCTCTTTGATAAAACTTTTAAATCATCGAGATAAACCGCTATGCTCTTGTCCTTGCTATGAGAAAATTCCAAATCCACTTCCCTTTAAAAAGTAGCTCGACATTGATCAATCTAAAAACATCTTCCTATAAGTGAATATTCCCATGGTATGGTGAATGTTCTATTGTATTGATCTTCTACAACTACTTGAATTTGATTGTATCCAAAGAAACCATCCAACATAGATAAAATCTCCGAGCTAGTAACAACCTAGAGGGTATGATCTGTGATAGGGATAGGATAATTATCCTTCAATGAAGCTTGATTTGGATTATGAAAATCCACACACAGTGTATCTCCCCATTCTTTTTCTTACATGTACGATGTTGTCCAACCACTCAAAATGGTGAATGGAATAAATAATTTTTAAATCTAATAGATTTTGGACTTCTATGTAGATTATACCAAAAATGGTTGGATTATGTCTATGAATATTTTTCTTGAAAGTATTTTGACTGGCTGCAATGAGAATGTAGTGTTTTACTTGCTCAAGTTGATATGTCTTTAAATCCTTATAAGACCATGCAAATAAATCACTTCATTTATTTAAGATATTTGTAAAAGATCCATACTCTATATCATAACAAATTTTTCCAAGATTTACCATCTTAAGCTCGTCTTACTGCACCCAAATTCAACGATTGTACCTCTAAAGAAGAATTCTTGCAATACTTCTTATTTTTCTTTAAGAACTGGTCATACTTGTCAAAAATTTCTTCTAAGGAAAAAAAACCTTTAGGGATTTTATTACCTTTCATTTGGATAATATCCTTATTTTCATCATGATCTAAATAAGTCTCACTAATTGTTGTTTGGCACGGAGGTGAATTACTTCCCTCAAAATATAGCTCATTAAAATTTTCTTACTTCTCTAAAAATGTAACTATCTACTTTTCGTCATTAAACTCTTGCCATTGTTTGACATTTTCTTGCACTTTTGAATGGAAAAACTTCTGTAATTTATAGTTGCCCTAATGGAACATTGTGGGTGGATGATCTAGATTAAGAATCGTAACTACTAGTGAGTCAACCCTTGAATTTTGATCTCTAGGGAAGAAGTTAATGGAGAAATCTATGTAGTCATGTGTAGCAGCCAATACTCTATCCTTGTAGTGCCTCAACATGTCCTTCTTGAGTTAATATTGACCCCTTATTTTCTTTAAGATCAGTTCAACATCTCCTTGTTCCTTGAGTAATTTCACTCCCATCTTCTTGGCTTGTTCCATTCCTAGCAACAACACTTCATACTCTGTTGTATTGTTAGTATTCTCAAACATTAACTTATAAGAGTAGTAGTGTACCTTTCCTTATGGATATATTATAACAATACCAACACCTGATCCAAAGGAGAAACAACTTCCATCAAATTTAAGAGACCAGCTATTTTCTTCTTTTTTCATGAGCACATCTTAAACCTCAAGTTCTAAGTCTTTTCATCCATTTCTAAATAAAATACCCCATGATCAAATTCTTGAAATAGAAGTTTAGTTCTTAGGTCCTCAAACTTAGTGATCAGTATACCATTATTTTATATCAGGTTCAATCCTTTGGTTCATCCCCTTTATTGAATCTTACTATATGACTAGTCCATTTTTACTTCACCACCCAACTCCTTGCAAAAACATTTCTCAACAACATAGCATAAGAAACTGGTATAACAATGACCAAATTAGTCATTTTTAGCCTTTTATCTAGAAATTCTTCTAAAATGGCCTAAGCATCTTTAATCACAAATACAAGGTATATTTATTTCCATCGAATAACATCTTCCTATTTTCTTTGTCAATGTGAGTCCAAGAGCGTTTGCAACTTTAGTGACATAACATTATCATAAGCCCCAATATAAAGTGCAATTGCTGAGTTTGAAATCATTAATAAACAAATATACATTAAAATGGCTCAATTATTTCAAAATATATGGGAGTAGTAATTACATAATCATTCTAAGGAGGATTATTTTTGGGATTAAAAATTCCTTTTGTTGTAGTATAAGAAGAATTATTTGATCCACTACTCGAATGTACTTTACTAGCTTGTTTAGCTAATCAAGAAAAGCTATAAGATATTTACCTTCCGACATCTAAATTTTTATTATTTTAATGTGTTCTATGATGTCAATATAAGGTTAATCTATATTCAAATTGTCTTAAGGAACTCTCTGAGGTTGAGTATAAGAATAACTTACTTGCTTATCTTTCGGAGCCAGAGAAGAAGGTACAAGACTACCTATTTCGAGTATGGTTATATCTTACCTTGGTTCATCTATTTCCCTTCTTTCTAAACTTGAAGATGCTCCATCACTTTGATTAGCTTGGGACCTTGTAAAAACCACGTAAGTGTGACAATAAAAATCCTCAAAAGTTTCATAATGGTTATTAGCTGAATTGTAGGATGGGTAGTTAATGTTGGAGTTGCACAAGCATGGTCTACAAAATCTTCATCTTTAAGAGGATCACAATCAATGACAAGTGTTAGTGAGAAATTTTTTTGGGTGGATAAATCAGGTGTATCCACCAATGTTCATAGGGCTATCTCCCTCTACATTAAATTATACAACTTCCATTATTGAAAGTAAACTAATCCTAATCCTATTTAAATATTTTGGGTGGCCAAATTGGTCGTGGACCACATAGGGACACTCCACCGAACTCATGTTGCAAAGTTCTTGTATAGGGGTACAAGGGAGGAAATTACACCGATAAAGGTAAAGAGGGGTAAGTTATGCAAAAATATTACTATCATGATTAGATTATAGAGCTCACACCTAGTAACCGAGTAGTTCAACCTTCAATATAGAGGAAAGCACAATGAAGCTAGTGGGACCAATTAATTAAGACACCATGTTTTTATATTCATCTAACAAGGACACCAATTTCCTCTGCAATTCCATACATGCTTGAAAATTGCATGAAAGAGAGAAATAGAGGGGAAAAAAATAAATGGAAATAAAAGAAGTGTAGTATTTATTCCATGTGTAGTGATGAATACAAAGCTTCAACCAAGCTATCACAATGCTACATAGTAAGATTTCTTCCAAAATATGGAATCCCTTGGAATGGAGAGGCCATCCCAATTTATAGAAATCTGAATTTTCCTTTCACCTCCCTCACATGACTCTTTTTGTTTATTCCACTCGTGACCTTTCATTTTCCATAAATTAAGTATTTCTAATATAATTTTGAGAAAATAGTTTTAAAAATTTAAAATAGGTCACTTAAGTGAATATGATGAAATAAAATGATGACACATAGTGAAGAATTAGAATGGAGAGATAAAGAAGAGAGGGAAAGAGAGGAAGAGGGAATGGGTGAAGGGAAAACACCCCTTGTGATGAAATTTTTAAATGCCTTGATGCAAATCATGTACTTTGAGCGAAGATTTCTACCATTGGTGATCTTCTACACTGATGTAGATCACTCCGTTGAATAAATTTGAAACATTTTCCTAATCTAGTGATGATCGCAAACTCTTGGACCATAGAATGGGTGTTTGGAAACACTATTTTGAGGTTTATTTCTGCAATCTCGAGATGAACATATGTAATGCCCACGATGACCCTCTCCTTGGTTGATGAAATCCTTGACTTATTGAAATCATTTTGATCAACTCTCTTTGAATCACCAGGCTCCTTAAGTGACAAAGATGAATTCACATTATGTGCCTTGTGATTCCCTATTTTTTAATATGAGATGATCATTCCAAACCACGAAAGACCACCTTCTCTTCTTGATTGATTACACCTGAGAAACTAGACTAACCTATGCACTTGAAATTCATGTTTCCTTGACACTTACCATATTTGGAAGGGAAAACTTACTATCTTTAGTAAGTTTTAGAGTTTTCCTTTCTAGACCCCAAATGGTGATATCAACCTAAATGATTATCCCTCAATGTCTCATTTTTCCAAACTTGTCTTTTGAGAACAACTTGCTATTTTTAGTAAGTACACATGGGGAAACTTACTATTTTTAGTAATTTTTGTAGTCATATTTTCCCAACCTCAACTAGTTATGGTAGCTTGAATTATTTCTTCTTACTGTATTCCTCTCACCTTTTGGACCAACTGGTTATTTATAGTAGGGGCTTGTGGAACCACTTACTATTTTTAGTAAGTGTTAATTGTGAGCCGAGATGACCTTTTTGATGAATTTTCCTATAATAATCCCTCTTTTTCCACTACCTTATTTGTAGCCTCTTCAAAAGGTGGCTTATCTGAAGTAACAGACCCCTATGTAGGAAGGCATGCTATTTTTAGTAAGTGCACTGCGGATGTTAGATTGCAACAAAACAGTTCTTGAAACTCTGGGTTTTATTTCAGATTCTACACTCCACATTTTGAGTAATTCCTTCATTTTAACAAGTGGAAAAATGATATTTTAATTGGTGGGGGAAGAATAATGAAAAAAACAGCCTTACATATACCTAAAAAGAGGTAATTCATGGCACGAAAACTAGTTTACGTGAAACTATATTTTTAACGATTATTCCTCCAATTTTTACGCGATTTCACCCACTAGAACCATGAGAAGTGATGAGGTAGCTCATTTCCTTTTCACAATTTTTCTTCATGTGACATGGTTGAAATCAAATGAAAACTCAGTCCTCTATATCCCAAAAATATAGGGACTTCATGTCAAAAACTAGTTCACGCGAAACTAGAGTTTTCAACGACCATTCCTTGTAATTTTCGCGTGATTTCACTCACTGGAACCCCGACAAGTGGAGAGGTAGCTCGCTGATTTTTTCCACTACTATATCATGGTGGTGATTAATGGGGCTTGAAATTTTTAGGTCTATTTTTTTTCTTCATTCGCAATGAAATCAACTCCATTGTGATAGGTTTTTGCTTTTGTCTAACTCGATGAAATTTCTTTTCAATCCAATGCCCGGTTTGAAGGGAAATTGAGATTTGTTCTTTGTGGAGCCGGAAGTGAAATTTATTCTCTGTGAGAATTCCTTGCTGAAAATGGGACATTTGAAGGTGATTTTTTAATTTCCTTTGAGAGTGAAGAACTCAGCAACATATGGTTATTCGTTTCATGCACTCGCTCTTGAAGACATGTTTGAATCGTCGTATCACAAGATAATTGAGGTTTCTAAAGATTTCCTTCACTCTTCTCTTTCATTCTTAGTTCCTCTATATTTTTCAATCAATATATTATTTGAAAACTATTCATATTCATGGAGTGGAATGTTTGGTTTCCATTGTGGACCTAGTTCAAGCGCAACAATGGTGGATTGAGGTGTTCAGTGAAATTTTTCTTCTAGTAGTAAGAAACAACAAGAAGTGGCAAACAGTTAGTAAAATTTTCAAATTTTTGATTTTGAGTTAGGTGAATTTTCATTTCATTTATGTTCCTTACCTTGAGGGATATGAGGGACAAAAATCCTACCAGGCTTCTAGAGTGACACATGTCTTTCCAAAATTTTACTAACTCCCGAACTCATTCCAAGAGGACAACTTGAAACGGTGATAATTTGAGCTCCTGATGGACTATTTTGATGAAATTTTATATGATCTTGACTAGAAATTTCCTTATGAATACATTGGTTGGGGTTTTAGGTCTTGATTACTCCATTTTATCCTTAAAAATTAGGAGTTTTAATTTGGTACTCCACCTATGCATGAGAAAAAATGCCCGCACCCATTGTGCCAGTGTTGTGGAAAACATAATTTCACCATTCTGTAGGGATTGTAATTCCATTTATGTGATGTTTTGTTTTTCTCCTAAATCCATCCGTTCTACTAAAATCACCTTCGAAGCTCAAGTAATTGTTTTGGCTGTGGACTACCTAGTCTTGTGAACCCCGATTTTAGTTAAATTGTCCCAAATTCTTTAAATCCTTCCTAAATATTCCTATATAAATTCCATGATGTTACTAGGCCTTTCATTAACTTATGTGTCTAGTTCATATTTATTTTTCCACTCCATGGGGTTGCTCCAGTCCCATGAAGGCTAGTGATAACCTTTCCCACAACTTCCTAAAGTTTACTTTTTTCAATGAACTCCTAAAATCACCTAGGGGTTGAATTGAATTTCCTAAATCACCTATGGGAATGAGTTAACATGAATTTGGAGGTCATTAGTCTAACTGGTAGACCCTGGGTATCTCAGAAGGATAGAACATGAAAAATTTGGTACAGGGGTATAATTGTCATGCTGGAAAATTTCCAATTTCCCTGTTGCACATTTGTAGGACAACAAGTAGCTTGTTCTTCTTCATTCATCTCTAAATTATTCCTCCACACAACTTCTATCACTATTCTTTGAGGAGAAACAACAATGTGGATTTATTTTTAATTATGATTGTTAACACTTCGTGTAGGAGTAGTTCTAGAAGGAATCACATTATTTCCTTGAGCCATTTTTTTTCATTTGCAGCATGTCATTAGCAAGCTTCTACAAAGAATGATCATATGTGTTGTTTGAGGAAACTAATTCAGCTTTAAAATTTGAATTTTTAATTTTACCTACCATGATAAGGTCATCTTCTAATTCAATGGAAAAATTCTAGGCTATGAAGAAATTAGCCGGCCATGCTCTACGTAGTTGGTAACCGAAATCTCATAACAAATCATTTATGAAGAACACCTTCTGATTTTCCTCACTAAGAGAATCAAGTATCGTGAATTTTGTAAAGTATCCTTTGGAAAATTGTAATGTAGTCCCTCATATTATCATGAGGTTCTTTTTTTGAGTTGGTACAACTAAGTAATTAGCGTACTTGAATCTTCAAAGAGTTTAAACCTCTTTCTGCAATTTCTCACACATAGAAGCCCAATTTTTATGGTACCTAGATCCAATCTATATAACCATTCCCCTGCCAAATCATGTACATTCTCAATGAAAAGTCTCACATATACATATTCATGCTCCATAGAAATGACCCTGTATGATATAAAGAAAGAAATTAAGTGATCATTGGCAATTTTCTTGCCATCAACATAAAACTTTGAATTTTTTTTTATAGAACCTTTAGGAAAATCATGAAGTGGAGGATTTAGATTCAATGGTCTAAAATTAATGTCCCATGTAACCAGTAATTATTACGCCATCCTCAAAGGTGTACGCAAATGTGGATTGAATTGTTGAATGATCTATGTTGTTGAGTTGTGTTGCAATTTCCCCTGTAATAGGAGTCGATCTCTTCGTATAGGTGAAAGACTAGATCTTCTCTTTCTTTTGTGAGGAGGATGATTAAATTTAATTTCTCTTGTGTATGGAATAAATTATCAACTCTTCCCGAGCTTGACTTTCCCGAGTAAATGGATGATTTTCTAGAATGAAAATTTCGATTGACAAATATAGATGGGTGATAGACAATTTATTTTTATAATGGAAAGTCTCGGTTTTCAAGTGAACAACAAATTAATATGCAGTGAAATTCAGCCTTTGCACCCATGGTAATAGAAGTATAATTGAGTTCAAACAAAAACTATATTTAAATAAGTAAGATGTGTCAAAGGTAGTGTTTGTGCATGTAAGTTCAAGGTTGAATTAAATTAAGGCATTATTTGTAAAAATCACAACCCGAGAACTTAAGTTTAAGCCGAAAATAAATCTAAATGATTTTTTAAAAAGTAATTTTACAAGAAAAACACAAGTCAATGTTTTAATGTTTAGTTCTCTAGCAGAGTCGCCAAAAATGGCTGTCTTGATTTTATACATGCATAAATCTAAGAAGTCATGGGATGAATCCCATTCATTTAATGGTGAAACTACCCTATTATTTATTTATTTATTCTAGAGCCTATTAATTAATTTCTTGGGTGTTACTTTAATTTTAAATGTCATGGATCATAACCAAACAACTTTGCAACAAGTAAGTAGTTGTATGGGAAAGTAGTGGTTATGAGTAATGAAAAGAGAATACGGGGAAATAGAAGTTGCTATATGAAAGGAATGTGCTTTGTAACTAGTAGATAACAAATTTTGTTATAGTCACAAAGAATAAATAAATACATTATGATTTAGACAATTTCTAGAAAATGAAAATAAATGCATTCAAATAGAGATTCAAGATAAAACAAAGTTTACTAGAAAGTTTCAAAATGTACACAACGAGACTTTATAAGACACAAATTTCCAAAAATCTACCTCCTTATTCAAGTACAATTGGTTTACAAAATGAACATATGATTACTTCAACACAAAATTTGAAATAATAATGCACAAAGTATAACAACTCTTTTTCCAAAATACTCTCTATTTCTATGGCTTGTAGGCATGTCTCACTATTTATAGTATTCGGAAGGGAAATCAAAATAGGAGTCATTAATTACATCTAATTTATGAACCCAATTACAAAATTATAAAAGGTTGAGTATTTTCCTCCTTGAATTCCTCTATGTTTGGCATGCACACCACTAGAATGTTCTACAATTATAACTAACTTCAACTACTACTTATGTTATGCCACATATTCATAAGCAATTGAATTTTTCAAACAACTTAAAGTATTGGTGTTTAACCAAATTACTTAAGTTTTATAATGAAGTTTCATTACTTTATTACATTAATAAGTAGTAGAAGAAAGAAACAAAAAGAAGAAGAAGAAGAAATAAAAAAGAGGTAGTAGAAGAAGAAGAGGAGGAGGAGGAGATACTCCAATTGTATTACTTCAATTTAATTTTTGTCTTCCTCCTAAACCACGACCTTGGTATTCTCTCAATACTTGGAATATTGATCTAATATATATGTTATCATTTTCTCACCAGGCTTTGTAATGACATACATCTCTGCTTCAAATCTGAGTCTCTTTTTCCAAGATAGCACAACATCCCCTTACTTTATCAATACCAAATGTAATATAATTTATATCTTCCTGGAGATTTGATGCTTTTTGCATTGATTCATAGGTGAAAGGTGTAGTAATTGATTACTTATTTCTCACTTTGAAAGAGTTGAAGAAACTCTTCCATGTCCTTCGGGGATTAGCAACATTGTACTTTGTGACATCATAGATGTCATCATCTAGCTCATCCATAGCTTGTTCCACCCCTCCTTCCAACTACTTCATTTCATCCATCATCTAATTAAGAATATTCTTTTAGAATGAGAGAGTGAACTCCTCATGTTTACCCTTCTTTATAGAACCTTTAATCATGATGTTCTCCTCATTTAACACATTTTATGGAAGTAAGCCTATTTCTTTGAGGCTTTCTAACTAGAGCTATGCAATTCCACATTCATTATCAGCCTATTTCCTTAAACCTTTCAATTTATTCCATTTATCTTGGCATTATCTCATCTTAATAATAACCTATGTGTAATATTTAGTGGTTGTTTTGGTGATCTTTGCAATCCATTCATCCACAGCTTAGTATTATCACATGTTTCTTCCATTATGGAAATGATTTAGGGATTGAATTGTTCCCCCGATAGCATTGGATAAGAAGAGGACCTAACAACCTTCATAATGATTTAACATAGCTTAGATGATTGTTCCTTTAACATGGTATTTTTTATCTTTTTCCTCATCAAGCTTAAGGAAAATACTATTAATCATTATCTATGTATCTTTTTCAGCCCTTCAAAGTAATCTCCCTATAGGTACTTTAGATATTACCAAGTCATTATTAGTTAGTTCATCTTTCTATTTTCCCACAATGGGGTGGATATTTCAGCAAATTTCTTCCCAGTGATCAATTACAAGATTTTAAGTTACTTTTTTTCTTTATATATCTTCCCCTTCTTATCAATGTTTTTCAACAATCGAAGATTAATTTCTTCCAAGTTAATTACTTCCTTAGAACTTGGAATTATTTGGACTACTAGTGATACTGAGAAATATTTTCCTAAGGATACTGGAGTGATTGAATGTACCACTATCTCTTGACCGGTTCCAACCGCAGAGGGTGCACAACTATTTCCTATTATGTTTCAGAGCTTTAATTGCAGTGCCTTGCAATAATACCTTTTCTAGTTTAACCATATTTTAATTCACCAATTGGTTTTCCATTTCCTTCTTCTTGGAAGTCTTTTTGCTAGAATCTAATTCCATTTATTCCCCTTTCAAATTATATTTTTTCTCTGGGAATCCTACATGGTCTCTCGAATGATTGTACACTCCACTTTATTTCTCAATTTCTCCTTCTTCCATATCTCCAATCTCTAAAGTGGATTTATATTTTTCTTGTAATTGAGACACCTCATGAAGTGTATAATCCTCCATAGTAACATCATGTTTTTCCTCATTCTCATTAATGGGATTATATTTTGATAAAGGAGGAGGAGGATTTCTTGGTGGAGAGAAAGGTGGAGGATGGGAAGAAGGAGTCTTTGTCCCGATTGGAGGAAGGGTGAATGAGGAAGGATTTAAGTGTAGTAAGATAACTTCCACCAAAGGTGCAGAAGAGATTTATGTTGAAGGGGTATCAACAGATGAAGATAGTGCTTTTATAGATGAAAGAGAAGCCTCACTTAGGGTGATTTTATAATTGGGTACCTATTTGGGAATTAAGTGTTCTATTCTAGGATTTTTGATCGGTGGTGACTTAATACATCATTTACTACTTTCGCCATGTCCTTACTTTCTCTTGGTATTTTTCTAGATTTTCTATCTCATCATTTGCATTACCAATTATTCTAAACAATAGCCCTTATCTAAGATCTAATTTGAGGTATAAAATACAACTCTTAATGCCCTATCCTCAATTTTTTTAGCTCTATTTCTTAAGGATGGGAATGGAGTAATATCTCCTCCCATCTTATTACAAGAATCAAAAATAAATTTCCCATCATCCGGGAGGTCGCATGAAATATTTTCCAAACCAGACATGATAATTTTATTGACCATGATTCTATTGTAGTCTCTCCTTATCACCTTAAATTCATCTCGATAATCTATCCAAAAATATTCAAGTCTTTGGAAGATGGATGTAGTCTAATGATATTGTCTTTTGTGCAATGTTTTCGTAATCAAACTTGGTTCTTGCTTCATAGGAATACTAATTATGTTTATGGAATATTTCCTTAGAAATATTTTTGGCTTTGTGGATTTTTGCATAGTGACAATGACCGATAACAACTGGGAAACTAATCACTACTCTATGAAGGGTTGATTACAAGTCATGCATTTCCACTATCTACCTACCTAGCTCTAGTAGTATTAATCTATCACTTGGGTATCTAGGGATCTTAAGGGATTTTACCTAGAAACCATAGACTTTAATATAAGTGAAAGAATATAATTGAATGAAGATACATCCATATTGAGTAACCATGCTCCATGCTACATCCTTCACTCTCTTTTCTCTTACCTTAGTATTGAGCTGGAAAATAATTTCATAGAAGAATAAATCATTTAATTTCCTATATTGATTACAATATTATTTTTACTCGAATTGAGGATAGTACTCATAGGCATGCTTTGAAGCCAAAATTCCTTTGTTATGCAACCTAGAAAAATTACCATTTGCTTTGATGCAAAAGATATACTAGATAAGAGGTCATATCAAAGTTGACATTTTGTTTAACTTCTTAAATTAATGATCATTGTTGATTCTTATAAATTTTTATTAGTTTATCAATGCATTATTATTATTTGTCTCAATTTTTGTAATTAAATAGTACATCCATGTATATAATTTCTTAGCATTCTTCTCTCCATTAATTCAACATAACAATTGTGTTATGTCATCTTCCTCCTGCACAAGATCTGATCTTACAATTGTTTTAGGAAACCTAAAGGCTTTCATTTTTCTTTAAGTAATTAAAATTCATGATCCTAATACAATCACCTGGATTATTGTTCCATTTCTTGATGGATTTTTTCATATCAACATCTAATACTTTAGCATTTGTGGGGTTGTTCAAGTTATAATTGAAACATTCGGTGTCAATCCCGACCACAAGCTTACCGAGATGTTTCCTTCACTTCGCTTGTTAAAGGATCATAATACTTAGCACATTATAGAAAAAGTAAGGAACCGGTAGAACTAGGAAAGACATCTACCTAGATCAATCAATCACGCTTAGGGCCTACATGAGGAGTGTATGCGTTAAGTTCTTTGATCTTTCAATTATCTCGATGTGGAGACATTTCCCGTTTCGGTGTCATTTATTTCAACAAGTTTATAGGCCACACAAGACTCAATAAGATATTTTTTATGCTCATACTTCATCTTTCCTTCTTGTGTCTCACTAGTTGGACTAGATTTAGACTTTCCCTTACCTTTTTGGCCTTGGAATTTTCTATAATGACAAGGTTATTGTTGATCTAATTTTTCATTCCTTTTCAATTTAATGATCTAGTACTAAATAAAACTAAATAACTTAGAACATGGAGGGTTTAAGGTACCTCAAATGTAATGTAATGGATATGAGTGCAAAGTAGATGATGGATCCCCACTACTACAATTTGATGACCTACATAACAAATACTACAAGGAAAATGGATTAGATTATAGATGAGGGGTTTAATGACAAATTCATATCCAAGAAACATTAACTTACTTGTCATATGTCAACCCCTATGTTTGATAAAATAAGACAAAACTAATAATAATAAATAGGATAATATGCAGAATCTGAGGCACACAAAAATTGAAAATGTAGAAATGTAAGGCACATACAAATGTGATCTAGATTTTTATTCAATAAAGAATACCCGACTTGGTTGATGACAAAAAGACTTTGGAGAGTAGGTTGACAGGTGACCTAAGTAGATGAAGTAGAATAAATGAATAGAAGTATAGATTTGAAAGGATCCAAATAGACATCTGATGATGATAGAGACCATAGATACCTTGTGAAACTTGCGTAATGAAATGTGAGACAACGAAACAAAAATTATGGAAAAAGATAGATATTTTTCAAGATTTAGTACAAAATAAGACTCTAGTTAGAGGTGAAAAAGGAAGAGAAATGGAAACTGAGATGCATATAGAATATATTTAAAGTGATAGAGAAGGAAAATAACAAATCTAAGAACTAAAAATGGTAACAGAGGGATGGAACAGGACATTGAGGAGGATCTGGAAATAGTAAAGGATGATGATATTGAGCTAGGTTTATGGAAAAATGGATAGAGTGACGATGACTAGGATAGTGCAAGACATGGTTGAGGATCGATAAGCTATATGGACAACCTAAAAGTACAAGAGATGAACAAGATAGCTAAAAAAATCTATGGATATGATCCTAGTCCCGCAAAATGTTAGATACAACAAAGACAATAATAATATGATAATAACTAAATAAAAATAAAAAAATTATGATAATATTTTGAAGGATGTATAAGAATGATGTAAGCACATTGAAAGGAGATCCAAGAGGTCTGTAACTATTGCAGGGATGCTCAGACATGAGAAGAAGTTTACAAGTCGCAAGAAAGCTTGGATGTTTTGGATGCATACCTTGGGAAGAGGGGGTGAATGTAATATAATAGGGTCGATGATGACTAAGTTGGGTCACGACCGATTATGGGGAAACTTTCTCCAAAGCGGTGGATCTTGTGATTTAGTCAGGATTTTAGGATTTTAAGAATGGGAAAAGCTCTTTAAAGTTTGTAGGTGGGAAGAGGTTATCTAGGGATGTGTCATGAGTAGTTATGAGATAAAGATGGGTAGGATAAAAGCTAGATTAAGATAAATATAGGGATGAAAATTTAGGTGGTTAGGGATAAAAGCATCCTAAAGGGAAAGTTCATTAGGGTTAGTGGAAATTAATTAATTAATTATGTTAATTAATAAATATTATTAGGAATTAAAGGTGAGGTTATAATAAATGGGAATTTAAATAAATTAAATTAACTTAAGGGGGATGAATTAAATAAAGGGTGTCTAGCTAGGACCATGGTGAAATATGCACATGTGGGAAAACAAGGGTAGGGATACAAAATTCAGATGTCTACATTTTCCCCTTTTTTATATTTGTTTGCGCTTCCAAGCCATGAGACAAAAATTATGAGAGACAAAGAGTATGATGAGGATTTACGAAAGGTTGATGATGATATCCCCTCAAATGAGGTAGTGATAACGTAATGGGAAATTGATAATGCATTTGAAAAAGGTAGATGATGAAGGGTGGTTGGGAAAAGAAATATCGATAAAATGATAAAGTGAGGAAATATGCATCAAGAAAGAAGGATCACAACAATAATAAAAAATATGACAGGGATTTTGATATCACATGGGTAGGGGACATAGGGAGGTATCAATGGAGATGGTAACAATGATCTATGGGCCAGTGAGTGGGTGAAAATCATTGTGAAATGGAGAGAATCCAACGAGAAAACTCTCGAATGGATGTGAGTCGGGATGACCAATGGGTCATAGGAAAACATCAAAATATGTGCAACCAAATACAAAAAAGTTCAAAATCCTTCATACACAAGGAATTGAATGAAAAGGGTATGCATCTGCAAGGTACAAGGATGAAAATAGTGGTGCCCCAACGCAAGACATGAGAATGGCCGAAAAGGAAAATTGGAAAATGGGTGGTGAAATAAAATGCCCCAGGAGAATAAGTATGGAAAAATGGGTATACTTTGATAATAGAGATGATGAGATGGCACCTGAGAAAAAGAGCACAAAATGGATGAGGAAAGAAATAATGGTACCCCAATAAAGGGAACGATAATGGAAAAGGAGGAAAAATATAAAACGATGAGGTATGGTACTCGAGAGAGGGAACAAAAGTATGGCCACAAGAGTGGAATTTAATGAAAAAAGGTTCCCTAAAAGAGGTAAAAATATGGATGATAATAAGGTGCCCCAACAGAGGACACGAAAAATAGCCAAAAATGCAATAAAAACAGATGATATAAAATTACCTAAGGGGGAATAAATATGACCACAAAGGTGGAATTTAAGAATGTATATGATGAGATGGTACCCTAAAAAAGAGAGAACAAATATGGTCAAAATGTGAGATAATAAAATGCGTGATATGATGCTCGAGGGGGAACACAAAGATGGCCACAAGAGTGGACTTAAGATGAGGTATAAAAGATAAGATTTGATGATAAAATATATGAGATGAGATAATAGATTGATCTATCTAGATGTGACCAAAGGGTAAAAATGATGCTACTTCATACCAAGGAGCATGTGAGGAAAATATGCCTCAAATTGCATTAGAGGTAAAAAAGAAGGTGATCTAAGCAACGTAAGGAGCATGTAAGAAAAATAGGTGTTAACAAATAACCAACAATAGTTAATTATACTAAATATCACAAGGAACGCGGATGAAAAGGAGATCATAAACCAAATTTTGAAACAAAAATGAGTTTGTGATGTAACTTGTACGCTGGAAGTGGGTTCTCCATAAGTGGTGTTCTTAAATATATGCACTAGCTATGGGTAGGGGAAAGAGAAAACATATCGATGAGGGAAGTTTGCTAGAAAAAAAAATTAATCAATACAGGAAGATTTCTTAGGATGTTGATAAAATGAAAGGATGGTCAATATGGAAAGCCTTCAATTTTATAATATAAAATAGTATTCATCCTTCAAGGGTATGGTATGTTTTATACATATATGATATACATGGAAAGAATAATATACATGATATCCATCCTTCAAGAGATCAATCTATTTATTTGATTTGATTTGATTTTTTATGAACTTTCCTTCAAGGGAGCAATCTGCTTTTTGATATCTTTGACTTCAATAAGAAACATCCATGAATTTTAATTTTAACAAGGGGAAGAGTTGGGAATAGCTAGGTAGACCACTTAAAAGGGGGAAATGAACATACAAGAGACACCGTGATCCTTTTAGATGGTTTCAAGAGGTAAATAAGAGGGTGATGGATGTAATGATCGTAGAGTCCTCACCAAGAAGGGAGAACCTATCCATAAGGAAAATTCTATGGGAAGAGCCATGGTGCCCATATTTAAGGTCATGTCTAGGAAAGTGATAGTAGACCACATAATTCTAAATCATTACAATGATAGATAGAAGAGGCTAATGATGGAGGGATGATCTAAAGATATGACTAAGTGCTCACTAGTAGTGTGCTAACAAAGTGGAATGATCATAAGTGAAATGTGTTAAGTTGTTCCAATTCTAGTTTACATCAAGGAGACCAAATGATAGGCTCCCGACCCATACATATTTGTGATAATGTATGGTCCAATCTAGTTAGGGGAAAACTTTTTACGTTGGATCCTTTCTAGAGTCATGATAAGATATGATGATAGGAAAATGATGAGGTAGATAAAAACTATGCGCTACCCTTGAGGATGTGAAGAAAATATGCATCCCTAATGAGATAAATATATGTGATATATAAGATGAAAGGATATGGAAACTATGTGGTACCTTTAAAAATTGAGGAAGCGAGGAAAATTATACATCCCTAACAAGATGAAGATGACAAAAATGTGGACTTGGATGAAAAATATGGTGGCCCAAAAGAGGCGCAAATATGGCCATAAAGGCGAACTTAGAATGAAAAGTATGGTTCCTCAAAAGAGGCACAAATATGGCCACAACAATGGAATTTGATGAAAATATGAAAATATGGTACCTCAAAGGAGGAAAAATATGGCCACAAAGGTGGACTTAGGATGAAAAATATGGTGCCCCAAAAGAGGCACAAATATGGCCACAAAAGTGGACTTTGATGAAAAATATGAAAATATGGTACCCCAAAGGAGGCACAAATATGGTGACAAAATGTGGACTTAGGATGAAAGAGATGGCAATATGGTACCCTAAAGGAGGCACAAATATGGCCACAAAGGTGGAATTTGGTAAATATAGAGGTGAATGGTCCCCACATGAGGGACAAATATGGCCACAATGGTGGACTTTGATGAGAAGAAAAGTTGAATGGTCCCCCAGTGGGGGGTCAAATATGACCACAACGGTGGACTTAGGAATAAATGGTCCCCCAAGGGAAGGATAAATATGGCAAAAAAGGTGGTATTAGGATGAGATTATGAATATTCCCCCAAGGGAAGGACAAATGTGGTAAATGTAGGAATATATGGCTTGAATAAAATTGGTTAAGATTAAAAAATAAAACAATGTCAAAAGTGAAGTCCCCAACATCAAGTGGGGTTGTTTGGATAGATAGGAGATGAGTTGATGTGGATGGGATGTAAAAGGATTAATAAAAGGGAGATAATTCTCCCCAAAGAAAGAGAGCACATATATATGGATGAGCTAGTGGATTCTGAAGGAGATTAGGTGGGGTTGTTAAAAGAATATCAATGAAAACTTTTGGATTTTGATTTGATAGAGGTTCGGGATCAAAAGGGTGATAGAAAAGATAAACAATATAGATGAAGAAGGGATGAGATTTTGTAGGAGTGATATGCGGGGAGATATGATATGGATGAAGGAGGAGACTTAGTATTTTTGATAGATGGGGATGTAGGAATAGGATTTGGATTGGTTGTGGTGGATGGAGAAGGATGGATTCTCTGAACGAGGAAGTCATCTTTCTCAATAAGATCATGGAAAATAGTCTGAAAGGCCTTACAATGCTCAATGTCATGACCGAGGTACGATGATAGGTACATATAAGATTGGGGTTGAACCATGATGGTTTCTTACTATGAGGATCAAAAGGCTTAATGAGAGGAAGCGTGATGGTAGATATTCAAATTAAGTGTCAAAGGGTATCTATGTAGGACCCAATTGAAGTGTTGGTAGGAAGAAAGATCTTGTGGGTTTTAATAGGATATTTTGACTTGGATTTAGGGGAAGAAGTGGATGTAGATTGGATGGGTAAATTAGATGTCTTGGAAGATGAATAAAATTTTGGAGGAGGATGAGATTTTTTAGATTTGGATTTATCATTGGGATATGCTTTAGATGAAGGGCGTGACCCAAAAATAGATGGGGGTGCTCCTAGGATGGATGTTGTAACATGGGATTGTTGAGAAGAGGGAAGACCTAACTTCTTAAGAGGATACATAAGATACCTTTGGGGATTTTTACCAATATTCTTACATTTTTATCGAGAGGATTTACCCTTAGGCGGGATGACAATAATCTCAACCGGAGGATCCAAATGTTGTGTACTTGGTATTTTTAGAGGAAGTTTTATAATGTTGAAAAAGATGTGGAATTATTTTATTACGAGGATGGGATGGGAAGATCATTTGAAGCTAAGTTTAGTTAGAATGTTTTCACACAATCTTCAAACAATGAAAAAGATGAAGGAGAAGTAGTTACCATATTTGATGTGATTAGTGCAGTTATAAGAAAAGAAAGAGAGATAAGGGTGGAATGGATGTGTATGAAGTAGTAGGTATGATCAAATCTGAAGAATTGGATGTGATAAGGGATGGAATGGGTATAAATGTTGGAATATTTGATGGTGAAGGATCAAGTAAAAATGATTGGGGTGAAATAGGTGATTTGGCCATGGACAAAGATGTAGGTAGATGTGATGAAGATGTCAAAGTGGATTAATTTTTTGATGTTTTAGATATAGGGATGATTAGGATTTATGGAGAGATATTTATAATTGGGATGTTTTGGGATATAGGTGATGTATATGTACGTATGTTTGATATGGATAAGGGGTTGGATATGAAATGTTTGGGTATGATATATGTAGTCAATGTGGATGAGGTAAAGGCAGGAATAGACATAGATGTACGAAAAGTGTGTAGAAGTTAATGTGATAGGTGTAGTAGAAGTTATAGGCACAATGTCTAAGGTATGAATAAATGATGAGGTAGATTAGATAGTTAAGGACGGATGTGTTTGAAGCATAGTATTAATTACATAAGGATTGGATGTGTAAGATGTGGATGCTAGAGATTGATTTTTGGTGGTGGATTAGGAAAGGATTTTCTAAAGATACTAAGGGGTTGGCTAAAGGATGAGGAAGGATTGTCTATCTAGAGATCCCCTGATTTATAAATTCTTGAACACAGTCTTTAAAAGAACTACACTTTTTGATGGCATTACTTATGACGGGATGATATTTACAATAATGATCCTCATGATACCAAGAGGGTTTGGGGTGTAACTTGTCAATAGGTGAGATGGGATGTAGTATGAGGAGGTGAAATGCCATCAAAGTTTCAAGGAAAGAACTATAATATTCCTCCAAGGGGGTATTATTAGAAGATGGTTTATAAGTTTTGTGTGAAGGCCTTCATAAGAGGTAGATGGTTGTGGTTACACAACATTAGAAGTGGATGGATAAGGGTATAATTTTTATAAGAGGGGATATAATTAAAGGGTAGATATTGAATGGGAATGTGATGGGATGGGATATGTAGTGATAATTGATGTTTTTGAGAGCTATGAATGTGATATAATTTTTGAGGTTGAATAGACTATTGTTGGATAGGGATATTTGATTGTTCATTATTAGGAGATTGAGATGGTTAGATAATATTGGATGAAATAGGCATAGTGTTAATATGAGGTGGGGGTAGAATAGGATCCACTAATTGAGTGGATTGATAAGATTGAGAGGTCGTGGGAGATCTATGAAATATGAAGTCATAAATGGGGCTAGAAACATGCCCAAGTGTTTCTAAAGTAGGATATGGTGGTGTGGTAGGTCAGAGAAATAGACTAAGGGTAGATGGGAGAATTGGTTTCAAAAGGGGATCAATTTGGATGACATGGTCTTTACAAGGTTGAGAGATCCAATGCAGAATCTCAAGATTATTAGAGGAAATATCATTAGATATATTATAGTGTTGCATTGTTTGAGAAGAGGTATTAATAGGCATGAAATGGGAAAATATTTTTTATGAATTTTATTAACAAACAAATCAAACAATGACATTTTTATTAACATGATTAATTAGAATATATGAGGGAAATTAAATGTGGATAATAAGTGTACCTTGAAAATATCCATCTAAGGATGGTTTCAGGTAGTTTTGGCTGGGGAGTCCTTGATATACTTGAAGGTACATGAGGCCCGAGTCCGTGTAGGTTTTCTAACATGACCATAACATCGCGTCGGCTTCCTATTGGGTGATCAAATCCCAATCAGTCCACTTGGTAGGAAGATGTTTAGATGTGTAGATTGATTTGTGATTTTTGGTTGTGTGTGATAGAATGTGAGATGCAACCGATTAACCCTTACTTAAACTATGTTTTCAAGAAAGGATGCAAAGGGTTATTTTTAATGCAAATACAAATGTGAAATTTGGATGAGGACACACACAAGAAAGGGAAATTACGATGCAAAAAAGGAGAAAATAAGGAATAATTGGATAACGATTTTCTTTTTTATCTGAACTTTAAGTGAAGAGTGATCCAAGCAGTTGAACCCAACATGAGCAAGAAAAAAGTGAATCCTTGTGCTGTAGTGTTAGTTGAAGATAGAAGAAGCAAAAAATAGAGAGAAAATCAAGGAATCACCTAAAAGGGTGGTCCCACCCAAATGCGCCAAGGTTATTGATCTAATTTTTTTGTTCCTTTTCAATTTAATGATCTAGTACTAAAGAAAACTAGATAACTTAGAACATGGAGGTTTTAAGGTACCTCAAATGTGATGTAATGGATACGAGTGAAATGTAGATGAAGGATCCCTACTGCTATAAGTTGATGACCCGCATAAGAAATACAAGAATGAAAATGGATTAGATGATAGATGGGGGTGTCCCGATGAAGTCAGCTCCAAGAAGCATTAAATTCCTTGGCAGATGTCAACCCCCATGTTTGATAAAATATGATAAAAGCAATAATAATAAACAAGATAATATGCAGAATATGAGGCACACAGAAACTAAAAATGTAGAAATGTAAGGCACATACAAATCTGATCTAGATTTCTATAAATAAAGAATACCCGATCGGGTTGATGGTGACCCGTAATATAGAGGGTAGCTTTACAATGAGTTGAGAATATGGAGTAGAAAAATAATAAAAGTGTAGATCTGAAGGATCCAAATGTAGATATGATGATGAAAAGACCTGTAAATGGTGACAAAACTTGCGAATGAAATTTGAGACAGGAAACAAAAAGGACAGAAAAATAATAAGATTTTGAAGGATTGGGTGTAAAACAAGAATCGTCAGTTGATGGCAAGCAAGGTTGAGCGATGACAACCTGGGATGTAGATAGAATAGATTTAAAGTGACAAAGAAGCCAAATAATAAAGTGAAGAACTAGAAATAGTAACATGACATGAGCAAACAATGAGGAGGATGTAGAAACACTAAAGGATGATGACATAGAGTTAGGTCGACAATGACTTGGATAGAGAGACGGTGACCGGGCAAACAAGCAAGACAAGGCCAAGGATGGATAAGCTAGATGGACAACCTGTAAGTATAAGGGATGAACATGATGGCTAAAATGAAGTATTTGGATATGATCATGGTCCTGTAAAATGTTATATGTAACCAAGAAAAAAATAATAAGATAATAAGCTGAACAAAAATCACAAAATGATGATAATCTATATGAAGTATGTATAAGATTGATGTAACTATGTTGAAAGCAGGTCCAAGAGGTTTGTAACTATTTCAAGGATGCTACAACATGAGAAGAAGTTCACAAGGCACAAGAAATCTCATATTTATTTCATGCATACCTCGGGAAGAGAGGGTGAATGTATTTTAATATGGTTGATGGTGACCGATCTGGGTCACACCGCTTGTTTAGGGAAACTTTCCCCAAAGGGGTGGATTTTGTGATTTAGTTGGGATTTTGGGTTTTTAAGAATAAAAAAGTGATTTAAAGCTTTTAGGTGGGAAAAGGTTTTTAGAGATGTGTCATGGGTAGTTATGAGATAAATATGGGAAGGATAAAATCTAGGAAAAGTGTAGGGATGTAGATTTAGGTGGTTAGGGATAAAAGTGTCCTAAAGGTAAAGTCCATTAGGGTTAGTGGATATTAATTAATTATGTTAATTAATAAAGATTATCAGGAATTGAAGGTGAGGGGATAAAAATGGGCATTTAAATAAATTAAATTAACTTAAGGGGGTGAATTAAATAAAGGGGGTCTAGTTAGGACCATGGTGAAATATGCACACATAGAAAAACAAGTGTAGGGATAAACAATTTTTGTGTCTACAGTTAGGGTATTCTTAAATGATAGAGACTTCCTCTTCTTCTAATGAATTATCCCTTTCTTTAGTTGACCCTTCTCTTTCCTCAGAAATTTTCTTTCAATTTATTCAAATGAATGGTGTGTGCCAACTAACTTTGAAATATTAAAAAAAAATCCCTACTAAAAATATATAATTCAAGTTAATCCAAATGAATTCAAGTTCATGAGCATATCTAGATGTAATATGGTCATGAAAGTACATAAATATCCCTTTAGAAGTGAAGTTTTAAGGTTACATAAAGTGAGCTAGTGTAACAACTTGTTTTAAAATACATTGCGGGTTTTCGGGTGTTATTACTTAAGAATCTTACTAAGAAAGAATTGTTGGCTTAATTTAACAAAAATAAGGTAGTAGTAGGAGAACTTTGTTTTAACACAAAGCATGCAAGTAGTGGACCTTTAAAAATCCAAAAGAAGAGGTCTCAAGCAATATGAGTTCTTTTTAGCACAAAGCATAATTACGAGAATGGGCATCCAAAACCTATAAAGACACAAGTCTTATGTTCCAGTAGTTAGGAATCCCACAATGAATGGGAAGTAGAAGCTATTTGGAAACCCACAAATAATAAGGAAGTAATTACACTTTAATTTAGTGCAAAGAAGTGGGGCAGTAATGGAGGTTCAATTTAGTACAAGGCTTTGCATAAAAGTAATGTAGGATTGATTTACCATAAAGAAGAAAGAAACGGTTTTTAACTTTTCCAATAAACAAGGCCAAAAACTAGGGTTCCCAAACAAAGAATGAAATTTTGAGCATTTGACAAGGTTCTTTTATAGATAAAGTTTGGAAAGGATCCAAGGTCCATATACAAAAAGATATTACAATGAGAGATCATAACCAACGAAACCATCTATAAAAGAAAACCATCCAAAAAATAAACCCTACTCAAGTCAAGAAGGGATTAAATCTACAAGAGAAACAACATGAACAAACAAAATCACCCAAACTAGAAACAAACTAACCAAAAGAGAGAGAAAAGACAAAGGTTTGAAACAAGGCCATAAACAACTCCTTAGGTACTTTTGTCTCCCGTCTCGAACTCGGTCCAAGCTATGCCACCCTTATTGGCACATTAATCTTCATCATTTGAGCTACTAACCTCTAACATATTTTTCTTCCCCTTCTTAGCCACTACCATCTCTTGAAGGATATCCACCCTATTGCTAAGCATCTAAATCTATGCACCATAATGTTGAGCTCCTATGATTAAACTCTTATTCTCAAATTTCAACTAAGTAACCATATCTTCAAGGATTTCAATTTTACTGGAAAGGAAATTTATGAAAACATTTCCCTCACTCCAACCCTCTAAATTACTCATATCTAGATTCTTCCCTGTAAGAAATTGAAGAGAATTCACTGCATCCAGTTCCTTCTTAGCCTTCTCTTTCAAAACATTGAGCCTACATCTATCATCCAGAGTCAAATGTTCTTCCCAATATTCACCATACCTAATTCCAACACTTTTGGTTTCAGGAATCAGGGTACCAACTTTGAACAATAGAAGAATTAAACCTTGGTACAACGGAACATCCATAATATTTTCTTGAAAATATTTCACCGAAGCTTGCAGGGAATTAAATAAATAGAAAGGAATTCTCACCTTCCTATTTCTATGGAAGTGATTTAATAACATGAAATTTTGGGTATGGAGATTCCTAAACTTCCCATCAAGAGTTAAATACTTCATAATAATAAATAAAAACTTAGGACAACCCCATGAAAGAGAGTTACAGGAAATACCATCTTCTATGTGAACAATATTCTCATCAATATCAAGGAAATTGAAAAATTCCTCCTGAAACCAATTTATGTCCTTAAAAACCTTACATCCATTACAATCCATATCAGTAACCTTCCCAATCAGTTCCTCCAAAACTAGCAGACTCACACCATGCATAGTCATAACCCCTTTATCCCGCACATATGCAGACTCCTTAAAAACATTCTCATCATAACCACAAGCCTTTGAAAGAAATGAGTAACTCCTTAAAAACATTCTCATCATAATCGTGGTACCAACTTTGAACAATAGAAGTATTAAACCTTGGTACAACAGAACATCCACAATATATTCTTGAAAATATTTCACCGAAGATTATAGGGAATTAAATAAATAGAAAGGAATTCTCACCTTCCTATTTCTATGGAAGTGATTTAATAATATGAAATTCTAGGTATGGAGATTCCTAAACTTCCCATCAAGAGTTAAATACTTCATAATAATAAATAAAACCTTAGACAACCCCATGAAAGAGAGTTATGGGAAATACCATCTTCTATGTGAACAATATTCTCATCAACATCAAGGAAATTGAAAAATTCCTCCTAAAACCGATTTATGTCCTTAACAACCTTACATCTGATTACAATCCATATTAGTAACCTTCCCAATTAGTTCCTCCAAAAATAGTAGACTCACACCATGCATAGTCATAACCCCTTTATCCTAGACATATGTAGACTCCTTAAAAACATTCTCATCATAACCCTGAAGCCTTTGAAAGAAATGAGTAACTCCCCCATTTTTTAAAGATATCTTAGATGGTCATATCCCTTTCCATATACGAACCAGATGAAAGGCTCCACCCTCACTATGTTGCCACCTATGATGGAGGAACTATACAACACCTAGTAAAAAACAAGAATGAATAAAAAATTACAAATATAAAACCAAGTGGGAGTAAAATAATATATCTTTAGGCCCATACATATGATAGTGAGATAAATGATTGCACCAATCCAAGTCCCACACTTGACATAAATATCACTCATCCGGAAGGACAACAACCCTATTCGATGGTAGAAGATCCACCTCATTTTTCTTAATGAATTTAATCAAGTGAATAGTAACCCTAACTCTAAATTAATTGAAAAAGACCCAATTCTAGACAAATGTACATAAATCAAACAAATCAGAAATCTCGAATGATCACCATGAAGGAAAATAAAAAATAGGAAAAACGACCAGAAAGGAGAAGGAAAAAAACAAAAACAAAAGAAGAAAACCAATATACCCACTTTATCTACAAATGAGTTGAGGTCGATTTATTGAAAAATCCTTTAATCGGCGTGCAAGAGGTTTATCGGGGTTTGTAGGTCAAATTACTTCTCGCCAAGTGTATTTGTTACATGGAAATGATGTGGAATAACTTAAACTTATAAATATTCCACCTTATTAATTATCTTGGTATGGACACCACATCGCAAGGGAGCACTGCGCACGGGTTTTATCCATTGTTTTACTTGAGTGAGTTGTGTTTGGATCAATTAAAGTTGTTCGAGGTTGCCGATGACCTAGAAGGCTTAGTTATATGGTATTTGGAAATAGCTTTGTTTGATTAGTTTTTTAATTCAAGAAATGCAAGTTTAACAAAAATAAGAGAAATAATTGTGTGATATTTTAGTGCAAAGAAGGATAATTTTTTTATTTGTAGTGATTAGCAACCACTTTGCTTTGAATAATGATAGAGTAAGTAAAATAGGCCTGAAATCCCAATAAACTAAGAAGGATTAGTTATGCGGGTTTTCATGACTACTTTACTTCTTAATTTATACAAGTAAATGGGTGTCGATTTGACACAAATATCATAAGTAATAGACCTTCAAAACCTGTAAATAAGAGATGGAATAATTGATTTTTTTGTGGTGTTTGGCCATTACTTTGGTTGTCCACTTTAGTGAAGTAAAGTAACATGCATTTAGTGCAAAGAAGGCATAATGTGAATCAGGTTTTGAGGGTTAAATTACTGCAACTTGGACGTAGAGCACTTTTGAGAAACCCAATTGCTTAAGAGACTAAGTACTTATCTTTTTAGGCACTTTTAGAAATTTTTGAAAAAGTGTATTTCTTCATTGTTTTGAAGCAACCTTTTGCCGCCTTTTGGAGAATTCTAGAGAAATCCTAAAATCTAGATGAGTTAAGGTAACAACCTAAAAATATTAGAACCTACACAATGAGACACAAACAACATGAACAAAATCTTACAGGGGTACCCCAATATTTCTAAGTGAAATATTTAGGATACCAAGACCTTAATATGGTCACACAACACGCCCTAATGCTCAAACACATACATATCACTACATGTAATTCCTCAAGATACAAACCTCTCACTCATGCATACTTATGACATACCTGTAGATACATCATACTCATATTTGAAGCACATGAAGCATTTAACCTTACTTCATGATTAACACAGACCAAAATAGGTCTCAAAACATAGATTCTTCAATTTTTGAGTCCTACACATCACTTTGTATCACATCTTCATAATGAAACTAGTCATAGTATCTCAACTTGATTTTTAAGACTTTAAAATCATCAATCCTCATCAATACATCATCATCATATTCTTATTTTCATGATTTCATCTTCTCATCATGTATATATTTCAAACTATCACGTTGTCTTACTACCTTTGAAACTCAAAATGTGTTGGTACTTTTGAGAAATTCATATCCCATAAAAACACAAACCATGACATTTACCATGTATTAAAATTCCAAATAGATCTCCATTTTAAGCATTATTATGACATACCTCTTCCATACCATATTTCGTATGACATGTAAACCGAATCTAAACATCATACATGATTTTAATTTGTGAACAGTATACCTACATAAAACCTTCAATACTTAACTTTTTCCCTCTAACTACCTGATCATGGCCTCAAAATTACTTATATGGATAAAAATGGTCTTCATACCATTTATAAGCATATAGTCAATGTATCTCAATCTTATTCGATGGATCCCCTACTCACAGGTCCTAAACATTTCCTTAAGACATAACCCTAAGCTTGAAACGTGTTTCAAACTATTTACTCATTGTGATTCCCGCTAAAACAACCCACTTGAGACCCAAAAATAACATAGAATTAGTTAGCAAAATTATGAAATAATTTTTTTGTTTGAAGGAACCAAAAACTAGGTTAATACAACAGCTTTGTCACTAACGGGTTTCGAACAATTTTAATCTACTATAACATACATTTATCTTATTAACAAATTACTATAGGTCATAAGGTCCAAATTTTAGGTTAGAAGTCTCGAGATAGGTTCGTAGGGTAATTTATCACCATACCCACTCTCTAACAGAGGCTAAGAGTTTAAACTTGATTTTTCTCACACTTAACACATTCAAAATTTCCCTAAATCATACCCATTGGATAGGAAATTTTCTCACCTTTTTGATAATATAAATAATTCCTCCTAACTCCTTGTAAAACTCCAGTTATGGGATGGTGAGCCTTGGGGTGAAAATTTTCGCCCAAGGGTTGGCCTACGGGACTAGGGATGAAAAATTTCCCAAAGGGGCGGGTTGGCGGGTCGCAACGTGACTTCGCTAAATTTTTTTGTGTAGGGGAGAAAGTTTCAATTTGTTCTGCAACTCTGTAGTGCATCCAGGGACATGTGTCAAGCTCCAAGCCATCACCAAAAGAAAAGGAGGGAAGGGTGGGGTGACAAAGGTATTGGGGAAAATTCACCAAGGAGGGGAAAAATCTTTTTGGTGCCTGCATGCCCGCAGATTTGTCGTGACACGTGGTTATCAACACACTAAAGTGGGGGAGAAAATGAGGGAAGGATGGGTGGCGGAGAAAGTTGGAGAAATTTTCCAAAGGGGAAGGGAAGAGGAATAAAAATCATGTGCGGGTCTCGCATGTCCATGGAGATATTTCACCAAGGCGAGGGCGGGAGTGCGGGGCTGTAGAGGGTTTTAAGAAAAATTCCAAAACAAAATTTTCAAAATGATGAAGTTTGCGAGGGTTTTTCCCCTCTACCATGCCATGTGGTAGCATTTGATTGGCTGCAGCCTGGTGGGGAAACTTTTAAAAAAATTCCAAAAAATTTTGCAAAAATTTCCTAAGGATTTTAGGGAAAATTTCGGGCCATTGGCCTGCCAGGGAAAATTTTCCCAAATTTTCCCGCTAAGGAAGGAAAATTTCAGAAGGCCATAACTTTTGCTAGAACGTTCAGTTTTGGTCAAAAAAGGACTTTCTGGAAATCTCTCAACACCCTCTTTGCACAAGAATCATTAATTTTAGATTTTGATAAAGTTTAAGGGGTCAATTTCATTGAATGTTCTGTAGGATTTTAAAAAGCCAACTGGTAATTTTAGCATATAAAATTTTGTTCAATTTGATCTTCTCCTTCACTCAACATTGCAAATAGACATGGATAACTATTCTAGGAAGGATTTAGGTTGCATTTAGAAGGTGATTTTTCTTGATTGATTCCAATTTGAATTTTTTCAACAATTGACAGAAAAATGACTGTGAAAAGTTTGGGCCCGATTTTGCAATGTTTTAAATTATTTCCTTAAGTGTTTTTGTCAAAATGAGTTCATTGATATTATAGCATGCTAAATTTTAAGGTTTCAATGTTAATTATTATTTACAGGTTTGAACTGTGCACTTTAATTAAATTATTTACTAGTTTTAAATTTAAGACAAAGATCAAATCTTGAGGGATCTATTTGTCATTTCTTCTTCCAAGTATGGAAGTTCATTTCCTTTCCAATCTAATACATTTAAGTGATTTAAACAAACCATTCTAAATCAAAATGCAATATTGAATTCAATTTTATACATTTCCAAAAGAGACAGAAGACTGTATTACTCTCACATACATTTCTTCCTTTCAAACCAGAGATTCCAAAACATTGATACAATCATATTTAACTTAACAATACAATTTGGAAAGAACATTTCATTCATTAATAGATTTCCAAAGACATTTTTTTACAACTCCTTTCTTTATTTCCTTCCAAAATCATTTATTGATTACACAATAGAGTGTTGCATTTTCTTTCACATTCTTTCAAGAAAAACAAAGTCTATAAATTTGTCACATTTCAAATTTACAACTTTCATGTCTTTCTTTCAAAATCCATAAACAAAGTATGTCTCTTTCACAATTCAAATTACAACTTTCATATCCAAATACAAACATATTTCCTTCACAAAAATATTACAATTTCATCCACTTCAAAGTGGGAAAGGTTACAAAAAATATATTTCACAAGGGAATGGAAAAATTGTCTTCTTTCCTCAACTCCAAGATAGCAACATGAAAAGTTCCCTTTTTCTTCCAATTTCATCACAACAAAAGTGGGGGAAATGCAACACTCTCCACCCAACCAATAAATACAATGAAAGGAGAATCCATCCTTCATCGTTGGCCCCCAAGCCCCAACCATAATGTAATAATAAATGTATATCAACTCATGGAAACAACAAGCTTCCACAATGCACAACATTCATTCAACATGCACATTTTAATTCAAAAACACAGTTCAGCACAAGACAATAGTTTACAACTACATTGAAAACATTCAAACAGAACACAGCTTTATCATGTAAGCTAAATTAACAAGGACTATGGGGAAGCAACTTATTCCTCCCAATGGGAATTGGGTATCCACCTGTAACAAACTACCAATAAAATTCACCACACATATCTTTATGCCCCCACAATCCCTCCTTATTCCCCCACAATTTTCCTTATGCCCCCACAAAATAAGAAATGTAAGTTATTTATTTTCCATGGTGGATCCCAAACCCAAACTCCTCCACAATAATTCTGATGCAACTAGCATTCCCTTATGCCCCATACATGGATTCCCCATAGCCTTCTCCTACACTTTTCCTATGGTAATCTACCCAAACAACCAACAAATACACATCACATTCCATTCACACAAACATAAAAATAAATAACAACATAAAATAAGAGCTAAGATGCTACCTCTCCATGGTAGCTTTTTCTTCCAAACAACAAGCTTTCAATGCCAAAGTATGAAAATAACTCCAATCTCCTCCAAAATCAACCTAATCTCCAAGCAACAAAAATGCACCCCAAAAGGAAGTATGCAAAAGTTCAACAACCCAAAACAAGGAAATGAGTTTGAATTTTATAGAAGAGGGAAAGGAAGAGGATGAGGTGGATCCATGTAGGATGCCACTTCACACATCCTCAATTCCAACACAAAGGTCAAATTCCATTCTCCAAAGCACAATAAAGAGGTGGGTGAAAATATGACAATTTACTTGCACACTCCAAACAACCCACACCCCAAAGGACTGAATTAAATAAAATGTAAGAAGAGTGCAATAAAAACATGCAACATGATTAATACAAATGCATTAAAAGGGTCTCAAATCAACCCTCCAACCATAGGTATGGTTGGTAAATAAAATTAAGAGGTATGGGACAAGTTTCACTTGTCCTAAAAGCCTCGAAAAATAGCCTCCAAGGATAAATTTGAATTTCCAAGGAGGTGGAGTGTTTCATACTTCAAAATCTAACTTACACAACTCTTACACATCACTTACAAATTAAATACGTAAGCCAAAAACTTCTATAATTACTTTCCCATATCTCAATTTTATTTATTTATTTATTACTATTTTTTTTTAAATAATATAATTACTCACATTAATTCTCCACAATTACTTAATTAAAAGAAAGGGACACATCACTAATAAAAACATACAATAAAACAAGGAACCACATTAATAAAATATGCAAAATGCATGGTTGCATATAAAGGTGACTCCCCCAATGGAAACCCCTAACAAAATACAACACACATATAAAAAAAACATGTTGCCATGGTGACCTTGTTGAATTCATGTAGAATTTCAAAGTGGTTGGTCTCCAATCCCACGATGTTTGTTGTGATATTTTAACCTACAAAACACAAATACCTCTTTTGGCCTCATGGTGATATCAAAACATCTAACATGATATAAATAACATCACAAAATTATCTATACATATGAATCACAACAACATCAAGGTAATTAACAATATCACTTACAATCTATATCCACAACTATATCATCATCATATAATGTCCATTTCTAAGTCTACTCACAATATCCAAAAATCACATGCTTGAACAACATTCACAATATATCCATGTCAAATAGTATATCATCATCCACATATGAAGTGTCTCTAATAATCATCATGCATCATAACCAAATCAAGATCAATAATAATCCATGATCAAATGTCTAACATCATACTAAATTAGAACTATAATAATGTCCATAATGAAATCAACAATATCAAAATCAATATCAAAAGGTGTCAAAGGGAAGTGGGCACTACATTCCCTCCCCTTAGACTCAAATTCCTCTTGAAGTCACTGGAACAAATGTGGAAACTAAACTCGTAATGAAGTAACATCCTCCCATGTAGCTGCAATCTCATCATATCTTTCCCACTGCACCCGAACCTGATCAACCTCTCTACCTCGAAGGCCCAGGGTCCTACGATCTAGGATGTAAATGGGCTCCACCATCACCTACCCCTAATCCTACACCTGTAATGATGTCTAATCTAACACATGAGAAGGATCTACAACATATCTCCTGAGAATTAAACATGAAACACATCATGTATGCGAGACAAGAGGGGTGGCAATGCTAGATGGTAGGTCAAAGGGCCAATACACTCCAAGATCTCAAAAGGACCCATGAATCTAGGAGAAAAATTAGAACCTTTTTCATAATGGATAGGGCTCTTGTGTGGCCTGACACGAAGGAACACCTTCATGCCCACATCAAAACTACAGTTGATCTTATGTTGATCTACATACTTCTTCTGCATGTCCTATGCCCCCTACAACCTCTACCTAATCAACACCACCTGCTGCTCCATGTCCTGTAGAAAATCTAGTCCAAGAGAAACCCTGTCTCTAATTTTTCCTAGCTAAGAGGTGTCCTGCACTCTCTACCATACAAATCCTGAAAAGGAGCCATGCCTATAGAACTCTGGAAACTATTATTGTAGGAAAACTCCACTAAGTACAAGTACTCCTCCCATTTAGAATGTTGATCCATCACATACATCCTAAGCATGTCCTCTAAAATATGATTCACCCTCTCAGTTTATCCATCTATCTCAGGGTGATATGTTATGTTGAAGTTGATTCTTGTCCCGAGGGCATACTACATGGTAGTCTAGAAATGGGAAGTGTATAAAGGATCACAGTCACAAATGATCTTCTACGGAATCCCGTGTAACCTAAAAATATCATCCAAATATACCCGTGCCACTGTTCTAGTTAATAAGTGGTCTTCACCATAGAAAAGTGAGTCACTTTTGTCAATTTATCAACCATGACCATAATGGCGTTGTGGTGATATCTCGACATCGGTAGCCCAATAATGAAATCCATAGAAATGGTGTCCCACTTCCATTCCATTATAACATGAGGATAAAGAAGGCCAACTGGATGTTGATGCTTAGCCTTAACTCTGTGGAACTCTAAACATCATGACATGAATTGGGCCAATGATACAACTATCGCAAGGTGGCATGCCTCTTCTTCACCCCAGGATGGGTTGAATAGGGTGCACGATGTGCCTCTAGCTAAGATGTCCTACCTCAATCCTCCATCTCTGGGAACATATATCTGGCCTCTGTGCCTGAGAAGACCATTTTTCTCTAAATAAAAACCATCAAACTTCCCCTCAAGGGGTCTCTGAGACTTGATCTCTTCTCGAACTACAATGTAGAAGCTATCAAGAGGAAGCTGCTAAAGAATCTTGCTCCACAAATTTGTGCTCACTGAGGTGGCCATAGCCACATGTCTCCATCTGCTAAGAGCGTCTGCTACCACATTATCCTTCCCCTTCACATGCTCTATCTCCATATCATACTCACAAAGCAACTCCATCCAATGCCACTGACGAGTGTTGAGATTGGGCTACGTGAAGAGGTGATGAAGACTCAAGTGATATGTCTTGAGTGTGAATCTATGACCAAGAAGAAAGTTCCTCCATCAAACCAAAGTGTGCACAACTACCACAAGCTCAAGATCATGATTTGGATAATTAATCTCATAATATTTGAGTTTGCGAGACTCAAAAGCCACTACTCTACCCTCTTGCATCAACACACCTCTAAGGCCTACTAAAGAAGCATCTCATGCAAACAAAAACTCACTATGTGGATCTGAAACTACAAGAATAGGTGTTATAATGAGGCATTCCTTAAGTTTCCCGAATACCTTCTCGCATCATCTCTGTCTGACCAAAAAAACTTATTCCCTTTCCTCTGAAGGGAAGTGATAGGGTGTGCAATCTGAGAGAAGTCCTGAAAAAATCTCCAGTAGTAACCTACTAACCCCATGAAGCTACGCACCTCAGTCACTATAGTGGGTGCTGGCCAATCCATAATGGCTCTAATCTTGGAAGAAACTAAAGAACCTGATGGTGATACCTTCCCCAGAAATGATATGACCCAAATACTACACCTCCGTCTACAAGAATGCACTCTTCTCCAAGTTCCCATAAAGTTACTACTCTCGAAGACACTAAAGAACCCTGGCGAAGGTTCCTTCGTGCTCCTCACACATATGTGAGTATATAAAAATTTAATCTAGGAAGCACGAAGTGATCTAAGAAGGTCCCGAATACCCCATTCATCATACTCATAAACATTGCGGGGTATTAGTCAAACCAAAAGGCACCACTATGAACTCATAAGTGCCCATATCTCGTATGGAAAGCGGTCTTACAAATGTCTACCTCCAAATTCCTCATTGATGATAGCATGAATTAAGATCAATCTTAGAGAAAGCTATGGCTCCCTTCATCTCGATCAAACAAGTCATCAATACACGTAAGGGTATAACGCTTCTTGATCGTTACCTTATTCAACTAGTGGTAATCAATACACAATCGCAAGGATCCATCCTTCTTCACAAAGATCACTGGTACACCCCAAAGGGATACACTAGGATGGATAAGGCCTTTCTCTAAATGGCCCTCAAACTGTAACTTAAGCTCACAAATTTATGGGGTGGTCATTTGATAAGGTGCTTGTGAGATAGGATCTACTCCCTAACTAGATCTATATGAAATTCTATCTCACGTAGGGGTGGTAACCCCAATAGCTCCATTGGAAATACATCTGTAAACTCTCTCAAAATGGGATGATCATCTAGTGATGGTCCACTAGACCCATCCTCTGATTTTTCACTAACCGTAACAAAATACATTTGACAACTCCATCGCACACACCGCTTAAGCTACATAAATGAAATGGTGTAAATAGAAACTGGGTCTCTTGACCCCGAAATCACCAACTCAACTCCCAAATTATCTACACAAGATATAGTATTGTGGTAACAATCCATCCTATCCTGTGTGTGTAGATAACAAATCCATACCCAAAATTACTCCATACGAGCCCGGAGGAAGGATACAAAGATCTCGAGGTAGTGGTGAAATGTCTCAATTCCACTACACACTCCTTAACTAAGGAGTCTATAGAGATCTTGGCTCTAGAAGACATGTCAAGATCCCAACTATGACCCTACCTAACTCGCCATCAGCTGCATCTCTCTACTAAAGATGGTGCAATGAAAGAATTAGAAGAACCAATCAAACAATACAGAGGTAGGAATACCACTAATGCTACCTCGTAGTCTCAATGAATTTACTTTGATGCTCTACCCGATGGTTATCAACCACTACATAAATCATGTGCCTATGCCGCATGTCACCAATAGTCAACTCTAGATCTATGTCTTACCCTTGTTAGGGTTATGTGGGAAGTCTCTCAAAAAGTGTCCAAAGAACTCCACAACCAAAACATCCTCCCGATCCTACCTAATGAGTAACACTTCTAGTAGGTGCCCCGGAAGTCTATGGTGTGGATCCCGATGTTCCAGCCTATGATTTGTTGAGGTCTCTGCTAATGATCTCACACCGACTAAGCTCTAGGTCCACCCTGTGTCCTAATGGGACCCATAGGAGGAGGCCCCATACTCCAACCTCTCTGCATCAACTCTTTATAGAGTTCTATGAGGTGGACAAGACTGCTCTGCTATCTGCTTTGCTATGGTATAAATAATGACTATGAAGAACTTTGGCCACCATGAGGAAGAGGTACTCGACCCCCTCAATCTACTATTCTAGATCTGCTATATGCGTCTTTGGACTCGGTCTCTCTAGCCTGTTGGGTCTTTCCCCGAGTCTCCTCTACTATATAGGCCTTCTCAATGGCTTCACCTAATGTCTCAGGACAATGGATCCTCACCGCACCTCCAACGTCTAAAATCGTGCCCTAGATAAACTCGTGAATCCGCACCCGCTCATCCTGCATGTACTCAACATACTAGAGTAGATCCAAAACCCGCTCTTATACTTTGCTACTGGAAAGAGATGCCTGTCGAGGTCATGAAACTCATCTATCCACTATTGTATGAACCTCCGTGAAAATATCTACTCCTGAATCTCTCCTCAAATAGCTCCCAAGTCACTGTCTCAGAATCAACATGGAGCTTCTATTCCTTTTTCCTCCACCATAATCCTACTCCATCCCTCAGTAGATGGATCGCAACATGATATTTCATGTTGCTAGAACAAGGAAAAATCTTGAAACAACCACTCAAGCTCACTAACTAGGCCTCTACGTGAAATCCACCTTCGTCACCTGAGTAATGTGATGGATGAAGCTTCAGGATCTCCCTAATGTGATCTGCAACTTTGGTCTGATGGCCTCTAGGTCTCTCTGCACACTCATCCCTATGCCTAGGGATCTGAGACCTCTCCCTATTCTCTAAAACTCTATCACGTTGTTCCCTTAGTGGTGACTCTACTATGGCTGACTCCACATGGGATTTCTCTCCTCTATTCTCCTCACTGGGTTGAGGAGATACCTGACCCTCAATGGAAGGGGCTCTGTCATGGCTGGCTGCATGTCCTCCTCCTATTCCTCTATGTAGAGTGACATTAACATCCTGAAGTGTTTACAAAATCTGGGGTAAGATAACTACTACACCCCGATTCGGTGGGGGTGGGGGTGGTGGTCGAGGGTTGAGTCTATGTGAAAATTCCCCTCACCTCGTCTACACCTCTTGCATAGACCAAAGTGAGAGTTCATTTTTATAAATTTTACTCATTTTTCCATGTCTACTAAAATATTGAAATTTCTAAAATAAGTTATTTTCTAGACTTAAAAGTGTGCTAGGTTTAAGTTTCATGTCTCATGTTTTCTAGTTTACCCAATGGTCCAAGATTTTGAACCACTTGCTTTGATACCAATTGTGATGCCCACTAAAACAACCCACTTGAGACCCAAAAACAACCTAGGATTAGTTAGATAAATTATAGAATAATTTTTTTTTATTTAAAGGAACCAAGAAACCAAGTTTCAATACAACAGCTATTACTAACGTGTTCCTAACATGTTTAATCTAATAGAACATACTTTTCTTTTATTAACAAATTACCGAGAGGTCACAAGCTCCAAATTTTAGGGTCGAATTTTTAGATAGGTTCATAGGGTAATTTATCACCATACCCACTCCTTAATAGGCTCATATTTTTAACTTATTTTTTCTCACACTTAACACATTCAAAATTTCTGTAAATCATTCCCATTGGATAGGAAATTTTCTCAACTTTTCGATGATATAAAGAAGTCCTCCTAACTCCTTGTAAAACTCTAGTTATGGGCTGGTGGGCCTTTGGGTGAAAAATTTCCCCCAAGGGTGGGACTGTGGGCACAGGGATGAAAAATTGCCCAAAGGGGCGAGCCGGTGGGTCACGGGTGACTTTTCTAAATTTTCCCGTGTAGGGGAGAAATTTTCAATTTACGTCTATGCCTATGTTGTGCTACTAGAGACACATTTCAAGCTTCGAGCCATCGCCAGAGAAAAAGAGGGAAGGGAGGGGTGATGACGGAGGTATTGGGGAAGATTTTCCAAGGAGGGGAAAATCCATTTGATGCCCACTCACCCATAGGTTCTCCAGGGACACGTGGCACTCAACAAGCCAAAGCAAGGGAGAAAATGAGGGAAGGGTGCGTGGCAGAGAAAGTTAGAGAAATTTGCCAAAGGGGAGGGGAAAAGAAATAAAAATCATGCATGATTCCACGTATCTTTGGAGAAATTTTACCATGTCGAGGGGGCTGTAGGGGCTACGGAGGGTTTTAAGAAAATTTTCCAAAATAAAACTTTCAAAATGATGAATTTTGCGAGGGTTATACCCCTCTCCCATGCCACGTGGTAACCTCTAATTAGCTGCGGGGTGGTGGGGTAGTGGGGAAACTTTTAAAACATTTCCAAAAAAAAGTTCAAAAATTTTCTAAGGGTTTAAGGGAAAATTTCGGGCCGCAGTCCTGCAGAAAATTTTTCCAAATTTTCCCACTAAGGAAAACTTCAAGAAGGCCATAACTTTTGCTAGAAAACTCATTTTTAGGAAAACGGAGACTTTCTAGAAATATCTTGACACCCTCTTTGCAAAAGAATCATTAATTTAATATTTTGATAAATTTTAATGGGTCACTTACATGAAAATGTTCTACAGGATTTTAAAAAGCCAATTAGTAATTTTAGCTTATAATTTTTTTTTCAATTTGATCTTCTCCTTCACTCAACATGCCAAACAAACATGGAGAACTATTCTAGGAAGGATTTAGGTTGCATTTGGAAGGTGATTTTGCTTGATTGATTCCAATTTGAATTTTTGTCAACAATTTATAGAAAAACAACCTGTGAAAAGTTTGGGCCCGATTTTGCAATGTTCTAAATTATTTTTGTAAGTTTTTTTATCAAAATGAGTTCATTGATATTATAGCATGCTAAATTTTATGTTTTAATTTTAATTATTTTTTGCGGAGTTCGAATCAGTGCACTTTAATTAAATTATTTGCTAGTTTTAAATTTAAGATAGAGATCAAATCTTGAGGGATCTATTTGCCATTTCTTCTTCCAAGTATGGAAGTTCATTTCCTTTCCAATCTAATACATTTAAGTGATTTAAACAAACCATTCTAAATCAAAATGCAATACTGAATTCAATTTTATACATTTCCAAAAGAGACAGAAGACTGTATTACTCTCACATACATTTCTTCCTTTCAAACTAGAGATTCCAAAACATTGATACAATCAGATTTAACTTAACAATACAGTTTAGAAATAACATTTCATTCATTAATAGATTTCCAAAGACAATTTTTACAACTCCTTTCTTTATTTCCTTCCAAAATCATTTATTGATTACACAACAAAGTGTTGCATTTTCTTTCACATTCTTTCAAGAAAAACAGAGTCTATAAATTTGTCACATTTCAAATTTACAACTTTCATGTCTTTCTTTCAAAATCCATAAACAAAGTATTTCTCTTTCAAAATTTGAATTACAACTTTCATATCCAAATACAAACATCTTTCCTTCACAAAAATATTACAATTTCATCCACTTCAAATTGGGAAAGCTTACAATAAAACATATTTCACAAGGGACAGGAAAAAATGTCTTCTTTCCTCTCGCTCCAGGAAAACAACATGAAAAGTTCCCTTTTTCTCGCCGATTTGATCATAATAAAAGTGGGGAAAGGTAACACTCTCCACCCAACCAAGACATACAATGAAATGAGAATCCACCCTTCATCATTGGCCCCCAAGCCCTAACCATAATGCAATAAGAAATGTATATCAACCCATGGCAACAACAGGCTTCCACAACACACAACATTCTTTCAACATGCACATTTTAATTCAAAAACATAGTTCAACACAATACAATACTTACAACTGCATTGAAAACATTCAAACAAAACACATGCTTTATTATGCAAGCCAAATAAGTAAGGGCTATGGGGGAAGCTACTTATGCCTCCCAATGGGAATTGGGTATCCACCTATAAAAAAATGCTAATAAAATTCACCACACATATCTTTATGCCCCCACAATCCCTCCTTATGCCCCCCACAATTTTCCTTATGCCCCCACAAAGTAAGAAATGCAAGTTATTTGTTTCCCATGGTGGATCCCAAACCCAAAATCCCACCACAATAATTTTGATGCCACTAGCATTCCCTTATGCGCCCCCATGTATTTCCCATAGCCTTCTCGTACACCTTTCCTATGGTAATCTACCGAAACAACAAATACCAACAAATAGACATCACATTCTATTCACACAAACACAAAAAGAAATAACAACATAAAATAAGAGCTAGGCTCCTGCCTCTCCATGGTAGCTTTTGTTTCCAAACAACAAGATTTCAATGCCAAAGTATGAAAATAACTCCAATCTCCTCCACAATCAACTTGAGCTCTAAGCAACAAAAATGTGCCCCAAAAGGAAGTTTGCAAAAGTTCAACAACCCAAAACAAGGAAATGAGTGTGAATTTTATAGATGAGGGAAAAGAATAGGATGAGGTGGATCCATGTAGGATGCCACTTCACACATCCTCAATTCCAAAACAAAGGTCAAATTCCATTCTATAAAACACAAAAAGAGGTGGGTGAAAATATGACAATTTACTTGCACACTCCAAATAGCCCACACCCCAAAGGACTGAATTAAATAAAATGTAAGAAGAGTGCATTAAAAACATGCAACATGATTAATACAAATGCATCAAAGGGGTCTCAATCAACCCTCCAACCATAGTTATGGTTGGTAAATAAACTTAATAGGTATGGGACAAGTTTCACTTGTCCCAAAAGCCTCAAAAATAGCCTCCAAGGACAAATTCGAATTTCCAAGGAGGTGGAGTGTTTCATACTTCAAAATCTGAATTACACAACTCTTACACATCACTTACATATTAAATACAAAATCCAACAACTTCTATAATTACTTTCCCATATCCCAATTTTATTTAGTTATTTTTTACTATTTTTTTAAAACAATATGATTACTCACATTAATTCTCCACAATTACTTAATTAAAAGAAAGGGACACATCACTAATATAAAACATACAATAAAACAAGGAACCACATTAATAAAATACACAAAATCCATGGTTTCATATAAAGGTGATCCCCCATGGAAACCCCTAAAAATAACACACACACACACACACACACACACACACACACACACACACACACACACACACACACACACACACACACACAAAACATGTTGCCATGGTGACCCTGTTGAATTCATCTAGAATTTCAAACTGGTTTGTTTCCAATCCTATGATGTTTGTTATGATATTTTAACCTCAGTAAAACACAAATACCTCATTCACCTCATGGCCATATTAGAACATACAACATGATATAAATAAAATCATAAAATCATCTATACATATGATTCACAAAAACATCAAGGAAATTAACAATATCACTTAAAATCTATATCCATAATTATATCATCATCATATAATGTCCATTTCTAAGTCTACTCACAATATCAAAAAATTACATGGCTGAAAAAAATTCACGATATATCCATGTCAAATAGTATATCATCATCCAAATATGAAGTGTCTCTAATAATCATCATGCATCATAACCAAATCAAGATCAATAATAATCCATGATCAAATTATTAACATCATACTAAATTAGAACTATAATAATGTCCATAATGAAATCAACAAGATATCAAAAGTTGTTAAAGGGAAGTGGGAACTACACTCATCTTCTAGATCATCACACACCATATTTTCATAACTTATTATTGTAACATACCTTCTTAAAACACTCTAGTAGCAACATCTTCATTTTTCCTTTACACATAGCTGCCACATCATAACTTCAAACCTAGCAATAAAACCTTCATTGCTTCTCATGAATGAATTGTTCTTACTAATACATGAAAATATTCATCCTTTGGCTTTAACACAACTATGGAAAATATTCCACCTTGACTTGAATGTACATCAAAACCGGGGTTGACTATATTTGGCTCATTCTTCTCAGGTTCAAACTTTGATATAATTCTCTTAGCTATCAAAAGTTTCTTCTTGACCTTATCAATAGGATCAGACTCTTTTCTATGCTTGAAAGACATAGATTCATCCTTCTTGACCTCATTTTCATGATCATAATTCTTAACATAAAATTTCTTATCCTATCTTGGAGCAACATGGTGACAATACCTTACAATATGACCCTAATTATGATAGTTATAATAGCTAAAATCATAAAAACTTCTTGACTAATGACTCCTTCCATAGTTACATGCATACCCATCTTAAAGGACTTCTTATAATCATTTTCTCTATGACCATATTGATTATAATCATAATAGTATCCATTGAAAGAATTAACATACCTCATTCTAACAGGGTTTATCTTCATATTTCTCTTGGAGTTGACCTTGTTGGCATCTGAATCTTCATTTTTATCTTTTTTGGAACTAGGGCCAACTTCTTGACTTGGAATTTTAAACTTATCATCATCACCGTTTCTCTTTTCCCGTCTTCATTTAAACCAAGACATGTTTTGTCATTTGTAACCTTCTAACCATTCAAAATATCATCTAGAACCATATTAATCCTCTCAAATATCTCAAAGGCATTCAATTTACTAGATATCTTATCAAAAATTTCCTTCAAAGTCTTCAATTCAATTTCATACCTTATAAAATCATCCTATTTATCCTTTATGTATTTTACCCCTATCTTGACCTTGACACACTCTTCTTCCTTGGACCTTAGATCAACTATCAAACCTTCAACCTGAGATTTTATCTCCTTGATGATATTATTATCTAAACTATCCATGCTATTGAATTCCTCTACATAATTCTTGGCTTCATTGAACATGTCACCCTTCATGGTACGTATATATTCCTCAAGAACTTTATTTACAAATTTAAGTTCTTAGATCTCTTCCTTAATTGCTTACTCATCTTGTGCTTCAAAGGATCACCTCAAGTTTTTAAAGCTTACTTCAAAGGACCTTCTCTAATATAAATTATTGGAATCAAAACCACTAAGGTGAGTGTAAACCATTGAGCATTAAAAAAATTCCTTTCACATTAACTTTAGCATTCATCAATCATCAATTCAACTTAACCATTAAATGTGCATTTATTAAGAAACATAACCGTGGATGAGAAAATGAGAACACATGAAAAAAAGAACACCATATATAAGTGGGAAACCCTCCAGGGGAAGAAAACCCACTAAAACAATGATTTATTACAATAATAAATCAGATTTAGTTTGTTACCAACCCAACAAGGAGTACTAACTCCTAGATTTAGTGGCACACTAACCCTATAAGGGTCACCAACCCCTATATTTAGTAGATAACCAGACCTACAAGGAGAAAAAAACCCTAGATGAATCAACACCAACTGAATCCAACTTTTTTTTTCACCTCTAGAATGTTACAACAATAACTTATGATGGCAATTGTTTATCTCTCCTTCATTCAATCTTTGTCATATCTGCTCTCTAGGCTAACTCTCTCAAGAAATTATTCACTAATTTTATTAGGTAATGTGACCTATATATCTAACAATAGAAAACAATATAGAACATCATAACACCATATTTTCCCTCTTTTTATTGTCACAAGTACCTTCTTCACCTCTGTAAACTTCCTCTCACTAGCAATTTTAAATACACACACCCTAACCAAATAAGTTTGTAAGAACATGCTTAAATACCCACTTAAGCATCCATTTCATATAGGTAGGCCATCTAATGAAAATAATCATAAATAAAACTTAACAAAATCATAATGACATCATACAAAGGACCACTTAGGTTGGAAATAACATCCACAAACTCAAATCCTCCATTAGGACCTAAATAGACCCAATATACTAAATTTTTCCTCTTGCCAAAAAATAGTCTACTTAGAAAATCAAGACATTCAAATAAATAGTAAAAGACCACTAAGACATGTTTTTAAGTCTTATGGAAACCTAAAAAAATATTCTACAACTCTACACCACCATTAGGAGCAACTCTCCTCACTATCTTTATGACCTACAATACTAGTCCTTGGAGTATGAAGAAAAAACATCCTCAAATCACTCGACACATGGATGGAAATAAAAACACCTCAGGATCATCACAAACTACATTAGACACCATATATTTTACTATAAAATCCCAAAACACCTTTACAACTAGGATGAACAAAACTGCCAAAAACTACCCCAAAACTAGTTATGCAAGAATGATTTCCAAAAACCTCCATAGGGATAAACCATGATTTGAAAAAACCATATGCATGAACAATGAATTCCATACTTTCTGAAATAAATATTTATTCATCTTGTCTAATGCAAAACTTGGGAGAAAAAAAAACTTCTTTGGAAACTAACAAATTGTTGTGGGGTCTACACACTATCATGACACTTCAATACCCCCGATGAAATTTGGAGGAGTCATTTATAACCTCCAATCATCAAACTTTGTCAAACAATCCATTCTTGGAATTATTAAACAATTTCTCCTCCATTGCTACTTAACTAGGCTTTAAGAAGTGTTTTGGACCTCTTTACCTTCTTAACAATTGTTCATAAAGATATTCCCCTTAATCTATAAACTAATTCCTATAACATTGGGCTAGAACCATTCCCCATTACCATGAAGATATTATCCTCCCATGTAAACTTCACACATGCCAACGAGCATCAAATAGACAATCTCAATATTTTTTTCTCACTTTTAGGAACTTCGTAAGGACAAAAATCACTTTTCTTTTGCTTCAAACCAATAACTAAAACCCGACTCATCCTCTAGGATAACTTTCTTCACTTTCCCCAATGCTCGATTTCCATCTTCATGCTGAAATATTTCTAACTTTCCTCATCAAGCTACCTAGGGATTAAGACAAGGTCTAGATATAAACCTAGAATCAAGTCTTTACCCATATGCCTACGCTTTGATACACTCCATCTCATATATACCTACACTTTATCATGAAATGCCTCATCCTACTGACTAGGCCTACTAACCAAGAATATTGACCATGTTTTCACCATCAATGCTAACCTCCTCATGACATTTCCACTCTTTTTGTAATTCTTTTTGCATGGTTGATATCCTTTCTTTCTTTAGTAATTGAAGTTGCGACATTGATAAATGATTCTTCTTTTGAAGACAATGTACTCTTTAGAACTAAGTAATCATGTTTATCATAGATTATATGTTTTATCTTCTAAAATTGGATACAATCATACTATGGAAATTCTGAATTGATATTAAAGTATTTCATATACTCTTTATGTCAACTTTAAATTCGGTCTTATAAGACTATGCCAATACATTGCCTAATTTGCAATTTTGAACTTGTTCTTCAGTCTATTTCATTGCTAATTCAGGAATAGCTATACCTTAGATCAATTGCAGTGATCCAAGGCATGTCTATGATTACTATGATGTTTCGATCATTTTTTTAAGCCCGGTCAACATATTCTATTGTTGAGATGTTTTCATACTCAGGCTTGGATTTTAGGAGATCACAGGGGCATCCTGTAGCATCTTACGGATGCATCCTTCTATGTGATCTAATTACCTTATTTTGATAAAATTACTTAAGGTAATGTATTTTGATTATTGTGTGGAACCTAAATAATCTAAATGCATTTTATTAATTATTTTTCCTTAACCTAAGTTAAGTGAATGCATTTTGAAGGATATTAATTATTAAAAAGGATTATCCTAAGTCATTTGAGATTAATTTATGCAAAGGTATTAGTGGGAATTGCTAAGATCTTACGATATGGTTTAAACTAATGCTAAAGATGCGTAACCTAGGTGGCATCGAACTAGCATAAGAGATATTATGGTTAGCTTGGATGGAAAGTTAGGTGAATGGGTGGTGGCACCATTCCAAAGGCATATTGGGAAATTTAAATGGATCATTAAATGTTTGATTACCACCACTTTTGGTGGGGCATAGTTTATGACGGAATGTGCTAAAAAGGTAACTCTGTTAAGCTTTGGTAAATGAATTTTTAACTATTAATTGTAACTAAAAATGAGATGGAAATTGGTGGGAATTGTGGAGGCCACTAATAGTCCGGATGGCATTAATGAGTCTCAAACCTTGAGAAAAAACAACACCGGGAATTGACAAGATGGGTTTAGGAAAAAGGAAAGGTTTGGTTTCATTTTGCATTCGATTTTCAAGCTCTATGGCTCTGCATGTATTTTTTCCATTTTTCAAACTATCAGGTTCAATTCTGTTACAAATTAAAGTTTTCCATTGCATGGCAAAAATAATGAAAAAAATTATTGTGGAAACTATAAAGGAAAGATGGGGGAATTTTCAGAAGATTTGGTTGAATTTTTGGTGGAGATATTTTAGTGGAAGCTTCATAGAAACGTTTTAAGTGTGGAAAAGAAATCAGGAGCACTACCAGGCATGATAGGCTCTATCTCTTTAAGATTTCTTGCTTTATTTAACGATTTCATAAAAATAACTCTGCTCTTCGTGAAATCACTTCGAGATTCAGTTTCATGTTTGTGTGTTGCTTTGTTGTTCCTTTCTCCTTTGGTTTTCATGAAAGTTATTGGGTTCTAGTTGATAGAAATGAAACTGTATTGTATGAAGTTTGTTATACTTTGAAACTGAGTTTTAAGACGGATTGGAAAATGTTTGTGTTTATAAAATATGAAACTTCAAATGATTTATTATGTTTTTACTTGTGTTATCTTTGTTATTGATTGATATATCTTGTTGTATTTTCTATATTTAGTGTTAAACAATACCACAGGTTTTGGGTTGAAGTCTTCTTGGAATTTGATAACGATTTATTTTTTTGACAAACTGGGTGTTAACAAGATAGATATAGTGTCAAATTTTTAATGCATGATATAGGATCTTGTTTCAGTTTATGATCATTCATTTATGGATTTGAAATCGTGACTTCTCTTTTTTATTTTAATTCGAGAAATCAAGTTTGACCCCATTTTGGGTACTCTCAATGGGGATATTTTGAGCTCTACTTGATAACATAATGGAAAGGGGGACTGGTAAAGTTTCCTATCTCTTTCCTTTTTAGTTATGTTTTGTTTGGTTATTCACCCTTCTTGGGTTAGCTTGTATTGGAAAGGGTGACTGGTAAAGTTTCATGTCCCTTTTTTCAGTGGCGTATTGTTTTGTTATTTACCCTTCTTGGGTTGGCTTGAATCTGGACTTCTTTTGGGATATTGACCATTCTAGGTCTTCTTGCTATTAGTTCTTGGGTCTTGATTTTCTTTTGTTCAAAATGATCCCTTGAGTGATGTTATTTTATGAGTATCGTGGGTTATATGTCATTCTTCTATATCTTATTTTTGTCTAACCTTTGGAGATTTTTTTGATATTTGGTCAATAGTTTGAACCTAGAGGATGTATTCTTGGTAATTGGAACTTATCCTTTATTGAATTGTTTCCTCTTGCAAAAACGTCTCATTGGAGACTGTGCTCATATTTTAGGTTGTTTTTATTGAACTGGGAGTTGTGAATTTTGTTGTGAATGTTGTTAAGGGAGTTATAATACTTTAGTTTGGAACCCTGAACTTTACCAGGTGAAGGTCATACTCCATCCATTTGATCTTTTATGTTGTTCGTTATTACTATCCTATAATAGATTGATATGCAATTTTATTGGTGAATTCAACTGTAGCTTGATCTTTTGAAATTCATGGTCTGGTATGACTCTTTCTATCAACTTGGTTGAATGGAATTGTGTTGATCAATTGGTTTTAGTCCTCTCGTATCAATATGTTTTAAAACTCTTTTTAGTTCTTTATTTTGTGTTCTGAATCATCTTGATATAAGAATAGAGTAACCCTCCTGTAGAAAATTATCATGCATGTATTTGGTTCATGCCAAGTTATTCTTTATTTAATGATAACCTCTTATGGATTGGTGGTAGGAATTTTCATTAACATTAATGGGGAAATCTTATCTTGATGGATTAATCCAGATACTTTGAGGATTGAATGAAATCATGAATTTTTATTAATTATTTACTTTAACAGTTGGTTGCAGTTTTTAATGTGATCATGTTTGAGATGAATTTCATGACTATAACATAGATGGAACTAACTTTGTTAGTTTACTTAACTTCTATGATGGGTAATTAGATCCTAAAAGAGACTTAAATGACTTTCTTTCTATTTTGTCATTGTGGATTTTTGGGTAGACCTTTTTATTGTCATTTTTTTGGTTACTTATAAATTTTTCATAATCACTAGTGTTCATTTTATGAAGTGGTTAGATAAAAACATATTGTTTTAATGTTTTAGTGCTTATCATTATTAGTTCTTGTGAATTGACTCATGCTAACAATTTTTCAGATGGACTTCATAAAAGTGAAAGGATAAAGACTTATAAAATGTTGTATTTGTTTTATTAACAAATTCATTTATTTTATTCAGATACATAATGTATTGTATTGCTCTTGAAAGGAACTTGTTGGAAAAACTATGTGAGCATATCACATTAATATTTTGTACTGCTGAGAAATTTTTTCTTAAAGTCTATGAAATACTTATTAAGTATGGAATGAAGTGAATTCCTTTTCTGATAAATGAATAGTTATATAATGGTTTGTGATGAATGGTTTATTTATGAATCATATATGATTTAGATTTGATTAATATTATTAAAATATTAACATACATGAGTTAATAATTATCTTTGAGACAAAGTTTTGTTTGGGTAATTAAACTATTTATCTGAACCAATTAATTATGGGTAATGGGTAATGTTTTCCGAATTCATGAATAGGAAAATAGTCCTTAATTAGGAAGAAGAGAATACTTCCATATCATCATTAATTAAGAACCAAGTATGTTATCCTTATTTATGTGATAAAGTATAGATCAATATTGTTGATTGGTTGTATGCTCTACTTTATGGGAATGATAAATGGTAATTGGGAAGCTTATAAGAATTAGTAAGATGGTTTCAAAAATTATGATAACACTAAGTTTAATTAATGAGTTTTCAATCAAGATTGTTTACATTGATAAACTAAAGTAAAGAGACTTAATGATCTTACTTCTTGATTTAGAATGAGATTTAATGCTCAATGAAATAATGGTTAAGAAATAATGAGTTCATAAGTATGAACACGAATTTATCTGCATACCTTCAACTGGTGAAAAAGTGTATTTAAGATCCTTTATTTTTGGATCAATCATATGTACCTAGTGGTCCTTAGGTACGATGTTTAATGAATAATTAAACCAATTAATAAGTTGAAGGTTAATAAAATTTAATGACTCTTAAGTATGTTAGTTTTGTTAGTGGATCTTAGTAGGTTATTACAACGTAGTTGCTGCAACAGAGTACCCTATTAATGACAGAATTCATTAGGAGGATACTATGAAGAAGCCACTATGCTTTAACACCCCACTCAGTTCATCTAACTCAACTATCATAAGTGGAACTTTGGTTCACAGTTTTACTCTAAACTAAGATAGGCATATGGACAAGTGTAGTCGTCAACTCATGTTGACCTAGGGTAAATAAACACACTTGAATCAACGAGAGTCGATTTGTGTATGTCTACTTATCATTATTCACCATGAGTTGACTACAACACTATGTATGTGAGTTGTTCTTATTTAGTGTGAAACTTTGACCCGGATTTGGTTAAAAAAGTCAAGGAAGACCAATCTAGATAATAGATCGAGTGGAGTGAAATACATATTCCTTTCGACATGTATGTAATCTTGGAATGTAAACATGGTAAGAATGTTTTAAAATTTGGCAAAATTATTGTAAATTGTTGGTTGTGTTGTCTTATATCACTTGTTCTAAGATTACGAGATTTCATATGAGTATTAGTAAGATACTCATATATTCTTATTAGACAAAACACTTGAGTGACCTATAATGGGTAAAGGAACCAAAGTATACATTTTATACACAAGAAAAAGTTAAACATGATAGGTCAGGTTTAGTATCGAATCATGAAATGAGATTTTAGTGTTACATCGTGTCATTAGAACTGCATATGGTTATCGATTATAAGATTTAATGAAAATGGAATGTTTGTTCTGAATTGTATGAATTTAGAAAAAATAACATTATGTAAAACAAAATTCCCTTATTTCTAAGCCATAAAAGTGGATGTTACGTGTTCCCAACTACAAGAGCCTTCAACACACTTCAGAACATCACCACAATGCTCACCTATTATTGTAATACCTCTACATCCCTCCTACAATCCATCACACTTCTCAAAACACCATGTCACATCATCAATGATACCAAGACCAAGTAACACAACATGACATAAATGACTGAAAGTACCAATTAAAATTCATGTTCCTTTCTACTTTTGACATCAATGACACTTCAAACATCAATGAAAAAACTACTTTCATCATCACACTTTGACATCAATGACAACACAATGCAAACACCCTAGATATGTAAAATAATTATATTCTTGGGAGACTAGTGTTACTATGATTTTTAAAAGTGTAATAGAAAGGAAGAAAACTAAATAAGTTGTTTTCTTTTATAAGTGTAGTTACATAAGGATGTCTATTCATATGATTTGTGTCATAATTGAGGAGTTACATAAATAAGATTTTACAAGAGTAATAAAATAAATAATTGTAATTATCATGGTAAAGTATCTCCTAATTTGTATTTGTGTGGATTATAAAGAAAACTAAATAAGAATTTGTTTTGTATAAAGTGTTAATATTGTTTTTTAAATACCCTAGTTTTATTTATGTTTTTTAACATTTTCTAGGAATATTTAATCAACAACATAAAAATGAAATGAGATATTGGTAAAGAGTTAATGTTGACTGATAGGATGTGTCACTTTATAGGTATAACATATCTAGTTAGAATTTAAAAAATATTAGGTTACACTAAGTTTTGATCACAATGTTTTACTATTAGAACAATAACCTTAACAATAATCCAATTCCTAAATGCATAGTTACAAATCCTTTGTTATAAGATAAAAACACAAAGGTTACATTAATATTTTTTAAAAAATCATTATTCGTATGAATCCATAAATTTCATTCTAAATCATGCAAATATTACAAATGATTAATCAGTAATACAATTTATCAATAGTAAAACTAATTTAAAATATGAAAACCCTAAATCATAGATTCCTTCATCTAGAATCCAAAGTGTACATAAGGGATAGATTCGAGGAAAACATCATAAAATCATATGTGACCAAAAACTTCATGAAATTTCATACCATGTTCAAGTTCTTCACTTGTAAGTGTAGACACCATACAATGCACCTTGCAAATAAGGTCTCTTAATATTAAAATACAAATAAAATACAAAACACAATTTTCACAAAATTAAATAATCCCACAAAAAATAAAATAAAATATAATGTTGATTAAATTATTATAACCCATTCCATTTTTCTCACCCTCTCATATTCAATGTTGTCACATCCATTATACACTACACCGACCTATTTTCACCAATTCACATTAGACCTTTATCATCTTAAATATCTATGCACATTGCATGCATATCCATCTAAATATTGTATGTATCCCAATATTATAAAATAGAACTCACCTCCTCCCTTAGCTTCTTCTTGATAAGTTGTATTTTCAGACACATTTTTCTCTCACTCAAATATATTTTTCTCATATATTTGGGTGAAGGATAATTTGGATGATCTTGAAGAGATAAATCTCACTGCATAATGAGATTTATACTTTTCAACATGAGAGATGATATTCGTAATTTTGATTGGATTGTGAATTCCATATGATTTATACTAAATGTAATTGTAATCGAGATGAGACTGGAGACAACATCCAATCGGTGAAAACACCATCCACAAATATTATTTTTTTATCAATATACCTTGTATCTTGCTTGTTCCAATGAAACCCCTATATAAGTAAACCACTTCATTTCATTTATTCTCATTTATCATTACGTGTATTACATGTTATTTTATCAACCTTAAAAAGTCATAAGGATCTAACCAATATAGCTCTCTATCCAAAAAAAAAAAACTAACATCTTTCCCTAGTGCTATGATTTACATATTTAGATTCACATACTTAACCCACCTTATTCATGGAAAGAACCTTATTATGTCCCTCATGTTCGCATCTAAAATTTTTCAATTAAATTTTAGGGACTATGTGATTAAAATTTTTGGTTCAAGGTATTGTTAAAATGATCTTCTTGTTCATTTTGGGCAACCAAATCATGCTCAACCTTGTTTATCGTTGATTTTAAATATTTCCTTATCTCTTTTTCACATTAAATGATTTACATGAGGAATAATAGTCAAACAAATTTGATAAAGGAATTTTTTGAGTTATTCTTCTTAGAAATGAATTTTTTTGAGAGAGTTCATAGATTGTATGGTGTTCATAATCCTCTAAAAGAAATTTTTAATATAATTAATGGAGGATATACTCTACTTGATACATATTTGGAATATTTACAAAGTGATTAACACTCAGCCCTTGGTGAATTCAGCCTTTGGTAACATTTAGATTCAAACCTCAACATTTTTGAAGGTCTCCATCCATAAGGAATTCATAATAAAATATTGAGTTTCCTCTTATCTCGTGTTATGTTTTCATATATTAGTAAATGGTGGCAACCATTACTTTTAGAACTAGAGGATCATCCCGAATCATAAGGAGAAGGAATGCGGTTAGGTTTTTAATCAAGGTGGATATGATGGTTAATTGAATCTAATGCTCCATGGTTTAACACTTTTTATAGAGAAAAAAATTGTTGAGGAATGAAGACGGGTTGATTGGGCATAAGAAAAATTTGATTTGATCCAAAGCAATGGATAAAATTTCAATAATACGAATCCTATCATTGGTCCACATCGACCAATGACACTCATCATCGAGTCTTGAGATATTGGTAAAGTTTTAATAAATATAAAATATTTAGGTTTTTAATCCTTAAGAACTCAAAAGTTTTATGATTTGAAGGACCACAAAAGGTTGAGAATACCTGGGGTCATGGAATGTTATGATTGGTCCACATAGACTAATGACATTAGTTTTTGGTCTCATAGGTTTTATATCTCAAGGGAAATTGGCTAAGGAAGGAAAGATTAATATTTTGAGATCTCAATAATACAAGATGAGCCAAGATCCTAAAAACATGTGGCATGAGGGCAGGCCCAAAAATTTACACAATCACTAAAAGACTCGAAATAAATCAAGGTTTACTCGATCCTTCGAGATTTCATTAAGTATAATAAAAAAGTGACTCGATACTCCTGAAGAACCCAAAAGTTTTGTGAACCCCAAAATAATGTGATTGCTCCATGTTGACCAACCATAGGCCACCGGATCTATAAGAAGTTATATTTTGAGGAAGAGACCTGGAATCCCAAGGACATTCTCGAGACTCGAGGTGACCCCTTGAACATTGAAAATAAGTGATTGGTCCACATGGACCAATCACGAGTCACTTAGAATGCTTGAAAAATTGAGATCAACATGATGATGACCTAAGATCTCGAGAACCCGGATAACCCGAGAGGCTACATGGTAGAAGTTTATTGGTCATAGGATATTTTAACTAAATTAAATCTAATGGAAAAGCATAGTGAAAATTAAATATAGAAAACATCAAACTAGGAGGATTCCTTAAAATAAAAAATATTTGGTATTTTGATCATAAATTATCACTAGAATCTCGAATGACTTGAGACTCGCTGTAATTAGAAAGGTCTTAGATAGATATTTTCATTGGTGTGATTTTGGGTAGATAATGAAGATATTATAGATATTTTCTTGATAGAGTTTTTGAGGATCTCCTTCTCATATTTTTCAGTCCAATGGTTCCTACTCTCTAAATATTTTGTATGGTCCCATCCCCTTATAGAATATTATTTTAAGATATTGTTACCATCATAGCCCCATAAAATTGCAATGATAATTTATTTAAGTTATAAATTAAATAATGGAGTTGTCACAATGATCTAATGGTGGAGAATTGATCTTCTAGCCAAGTGGCAATTTCTGTTCACCCATCCTACTAGTTTTTAAGGATACGAATGTGTTCTTGTCATGGATCCTCATTTTTACTTCCACATAAGTACCATCTAAGATAAAATTATCTTGATTCGAGGCAAAAATTGTTTATTTCCATATTAATTTGGTAAGAGTGATTTGAGCACACTTTTATCTCTTCTCTCATTGGTAGATGATTTGTTTTCACTGGTGCTAATAAGTGGATAGTTTTTACCATTGACATAATATTTTTAGTACCTTTGATGTACACATTTACAAAGGAAATTATATAAAGTGGATACGAACCTCTCCATAATTATCTTTTGGCTATTGAGATAACTTGGCTATCTTGTTTGATAATTTATGTTTTGCATTTTTTGAGAAATTGAATAGTGATAGTATTTCCAGTTCAAAGATTGGATATTGTATGATGGTGAGTAAGTGTTTTGGTTTTAGCATAAATATTTTATTATGTAGATAATTATTTATTAATGAATCACTTATTTGTGTTATGTAGACATGTATGAGTGTTGAGTTATAAAAATAATATAGGTCTTCAGTTCTTTGTATCTTTTGTAATTACCCCAATATTAGTGTGTTGATATTTTACAATATCTTTTTCTAATGAGTAATGGGTGGCACATGTAGGATAATTCTATTATTTTTATGAATATATGTTAGGATTTTATAGTTGTGTGGATTATTATATTCTTTTGGTTATCATTAGCTTATTTGATCTAAATTCTAGTGATTCCTTTCCCAATGAATTTATTCCCCAATAATAGTTCATCTTATCAATTTTTTTATTACCATTCACCTCCACACTTTACTAAATTATCACTTTATATTTGAAAATTTTGAAGGTTTGAACAATTATAAATTTATATTCATGTTTATGAGATTTCCTTTAGACAATATGTTGGTCTAGAGAGAAATTATCTTTTGGATTATGGACATCTTTAACATTTTCATCTATTTAAGTGTAGCATTTTCCCATTCTTAGGTGGCTTTATAAATATCCTCCTAGTGACAAAAAAATCGATGTGAATTCATAGTGGGAAGGATTCTTGATTAGGTCTATTGGAATATACATGTTTAATCTATATTATTGGACATCATTTAGATTTCTCTAGGGTATCTTCCTTAGGTTTCATAGAGCCTAAAGAGTATGAGATTAATAACTCTCCCATTGATTTACATTAATCTTGTCATTATAGATGGATAATAAACTCATTACAATGACATAACATGTTGCATTCACCCCTTTAAATATTAATATAGATTTGGAAGCCACCAAATTAGTACTTTTACGGGATTCTACTAATTTGGATTCAATTCTTTGGTCTATTTTGCAGCCTCTGTGTTGCATGTAGTTTTTCCCACAATGTATCACCAAATTAATGAAAAGTACTATCCATTTCACTCATATTTATTAAAGTTTGGTGTCACTCATGATATTTATCATCCTAATCACTGTATTTTTAAATATGAGAAAAGAAATCATGTTTTTGTTAATATTGTGACATAGTTTTCATATTTAAGGTATGTGTATGTCTTTTATGTATACCTTCATGGTATAGGTGAATCCAGGTGTTTTTAGGATAAATTATCACAAATATTTTTAAAACATTGTTAACTTGTTATCCCTCAACCTTGCATTATATATTTTGGTCCTAAATTTACAAATATGGAGATATTATGCTCTTATTTCAAGTAAGATTCATCAATTAAATACTATGAACTTCCACCACTAAAATCAGTAGTAAACAAGAGATAGATATATAAACATGTGCAATTAAAAGGTAATCCTCAATCTGACTTTGACATTATAGTGGAAAATCTAGTGGCTTCAGTACCATACTTTGAAAATAAGGTACTAGACTAAGATCTCCTCTAGTTTTAGTATATTGGTAAATAATGGAGCCGGAGGGTTCTTGGACATCACTTGGATGCATTGGAAAAGAAGGATCTAGCTATGGAAAAAATTGTTGCCAAAAACATGCCCATAATAAAATATGAGTCTTACAGATCCTACCTTCTAGTGATCCTAGTTTTGTGTTAAAAATTAAACGTAAAACATCAACCGAGAAAACCATTCCTCAAGGGGGTGTGGACGTACTCGAATGGTTCATATGCCTCAAAAGGAAGTCAAAATTGATCAAAATTCTCAATGGTCCCTAAGTGACTATTAAGGACCTTATGGTTTTAGGGATGTCATGTAAACTGGCGGGTGACATATAATATGTTTTCAATGTAACGGATGGAAGAGAGTTTATTGCTCAAAAGGAGAAACTTCTAGATCCTCTTCTGATCTTTATGGAAGAATATTTGAAATCTGAAGTATAATGTAATAAGTTTAGTATATTATGTGTTCTCATATATGTTTTTGTATAAAATCCCATAGGTTAGGTCACCTATAGAATCCCCTCTTTAATTTTAAAAAAGGTACTCCTCACTCTTAAACTAATTTTTATACTTCTCCTTTATATTATGGAGAAATAATTATAATTAAGAATGTCAATGAGAATTTTTACTCATCCTCTGAACATTTTGAAGTTTTAAGTGAAAAAACCATTCCTATAGTCAACTCTCTTTTCAATTGTCTAAATACTAGTGAATCTCTTTCCTCTAGAAATGTTTATAATATTCTATCCTTCCCTTTTATTAAAAGGAAAGAAGTATCTCGATCCCACATTATATTTATATATTTTTACATTTAATTTACAAAATATATTTAATAATTCCTAGAAGATATTAAGGAAGATTAAAATGAAGATCCTACTATCCATGTTGTTGTTCTTGATACTCCCTCTACCAACCATCCTCCTGAGATAAATCGAATCGGTCTAGATATTAATATGGATAGAAAAAATAGATACATGAATTCCTTTACCCATATTAGATATCCCCACCCATTTCTAGGAGAGAATAGATCTAGGAAAATTTTCTAAAAAATGCAAGGTTATAGCAATGAATTTCCTACTAAAGTCAAAGGATGATACCTAAAATTCAAGGAAATTATTCCATTTTAGGATATCGACATACTAAAGTATTTAAAAATTGGATTGATGAATATGATATTGTTTATGAAGATGTTCATAATTTTTTAATTCACACTTTGGAGGAGATAGTTAGGGACTAGTTTTACAAATTTCTAATCGAATCATATATTCTTTTCATGAGATGACAAGAAATTTTATGTTGTAATTTTATGAAATAATAGATCATAGATTCATCATGAGTGAGTTTGAGAATATCAAGAAACATCCTAATGAATGTGTGCAATATTATAATACTATATTTACTAAATTCATGGTGAAACTACTTGAAAATGTCAAACCTCCAAACATGGCTTGTCTTATCATGTGAAGCCTTTGATGCTAAATATGGTATTTATCTTAGAGATAAAGGTATAAGTTAATTTGAGGATAGATTACAACATGGAAATAAACATTGATAATAACATTAGAGCTACTATAAAACCATATAAAATAGGTTATGTGAGTCCCCTTCTTCTAAAAGACAAGAAATTACAAGTACATCATTGAGTGTCAATGAATAACTAGACAAGATAATGAGAGCTTAAAAAGAATTGGATGGCCACAAATTAAATATGTGTTCCTCCTCGAATAAAAATATTTCAATAACAAGTTGCATAATTAGGAAATAGGTCCTGAAAATGATATAACCTTTGATAAAGGTTAAAAAAATTCCATAAAGATATGAGGCCTGAAAAATAGAGGTAATGGAAGAGAGACACTTGACCCCCTTATTACTAGTACAAATGAGATAAAAAAACTAGAACAATTAGAATGGTGTGATGAATCTTTTGTCTCATACTTCTTGTGTAATTACTTTAGTTAATATTCGTATTTACCATATTGGTAGTGATCAAGAAACTTTTGAATCTATTTACATGATTGAATATGATGTAGTTGAATTTGATTACATGGATCTCAGATTCAATAGTCATCTATAATCATGTGATCATATGTCCGATCTGTTGTGTAATATTTTTGATGAAGTTTGTAACTCTCATGGGGGTGAGTTTGAATCTTGCAACATTAATTTTCTACAATTGAATCTAATGTAGATTGGTTTATTTTGTGTTTGAAAATGATTTTCTTGTTTCCCTTAGTGTATTTATGAATTCTAACACTATTTTTTCTAGTGTTTAAGATTTTGTTGAATGTTTTAACAAAAAGGAGAGTGATCCATTTTATTTTCCTCTTCAAATGGATACCAATTTTGGTGATAGTAATAATTTTTATTATAATGAGTGTTTTCATGATGAAGATAAAAACTAGTTAGAAAAATTAGAGGTCAAGTAATGAATTTTTTTTTTTGATGATGAGTTGTGTTTTGGAAATTATTCATATTCAAAATGTGACTTATTTTATGAAGATTATAATAAAATCCTATTTTATGATATGAGAGATGCAAATGTGAAGTTTTTGTTTGATCATGGAATTGAATTTAAAAACAATGAGTTATCCCCATGTGATAATATTCAATTGGAATAGCACAAACTTATTAGTTACCTACTTCGATAAGACCGAAGATATACATGTTGATGGTTATAGTCATAACCATGTTGTTGAACTTATATTCTTAGATAATGATGGCTTTATGGAATAGAAAGAAAAATATTTAGGTGAGAAGTCAAAATATGTTATTGAGTTGGGTATTTGAGAGTTCAAAATTTATAAAATCACTATCCTTTTTCCTATGTTCATTTCAAACTAGATTTAACAAGTTCTTAATTTTGTGTTGAAAAAATGGGTGCAGATCATTCAAATTTACACATTGATACTAATTTTTCTCATCAATATCAGTTTGGATGAGAAATTTTGGACTGGGAAGATAAGTTCTGTTTTCATCAAGAGCTTATTTTTAATTGCGATGAGTTAATTAAACCTCCTTTATAAATAACTCATCTTTTGTATTTTGTTAAGTCATTGAATCCATATCCTTGTATTTCCCTTTCATATTTTTGAACATCATCATTACAAATTGAACATATCGACATGTTACTAATTAATATAGTTATTACTAGTTAACTTTATTTTGTGGTAGTATGAGTTCTCATCTATTCTTATGGTTATAATAAGTTTTTTCAATGATGTTTTTGTAATGCCACTTCTTTTTGTGATCAATTTTTATATGAAACAACTTGTGTGCAAAAATTATCTATCCACAACAACTCATCCATAGCCAAAGAAACTCACTTATATCCAAATATCCAAAGGACATGTCCATAGAACCAATCCATAGCCAAAGAATATCACCTACAACAAATGAGCCATGAGTATGAAGATATATTTGAACTTGAAGGATGACACTCCACTTTTTACGTATCATGGAAGAGGCGCTTATAAACTAGAACATGAAAACTTGGAGATAACTAAAATTTAGATATGATTATTCATTGAGACTAAATGAGGAACTAATTGATTGAATTTGTGATTTGAGAACTGATTGATTGGACTGATAAATTACTTAAGTTATTTTTTGACATCTAAACACCATTAATTAATTCTATTGTATGCATAAAATATCAAGATGATCTATTTGAGATCTTTTACTTGATTTGTTTGAACTCCTAGTTGAACTCTTCTTCTCACATTTTATTGTAATTGAGGAGTATAAGAGAAAGATATTAATGTTAGAAATGTATGGATGGAGTAGAGATATAGAAACTAGAAAAGAGAGTAGAGGATACATAGATAGATAAGACAATTTTTGTAATCTTCATGAAAATTCAATAAAGAAACTGAATTTTCTAAGTAGATTTTAGTTACACTCCTTAGGAGGGATTAACATCCAAGGTAGGGCCCACTTGTGGTCTGCTAAACCCCTCCATAGTTTTTTTACTTTGTTTCATTGCTTGATTAGGATACGAATCAATTTACCTCTTTATTTTTATCCTAAATTTACAAGATTTGATTTAGATATAGTTTTATAAGCAATTTACTTTCAGTCCGATTTTTATTTCAAACATTGTACTTTTAAGCTTTGTTTTTTACGTATAGTAATGATAACTATTTCTTTCCATGCCTCCTAAATTATTTTTAGTTTTCCATACATCACCGGAATTATTGAAATTTTAAGTCCATCTATTTTATTATTAAATGACTTTGAATTAGTAAAAACACCTCAATTTCTACAAGTTAATTTACACCACCATTTTTGGTGTCATTGCGAGGATACTATAAAGCTATAAGGTTTTTGAGATGTTTTTTAATTTCTTAGAATTATTTTTGATTTAGTAAACTTTGTCTCCAATCCCCCTCACTAATTTTCATTGATTGAGTTGAGCTAGTTAATGCATGCACCATACAAGAGATGCCCATGGTAGATTTTTACCCAATCCATAAGTTTACATTGATTTCTATATCTAATTCAAGAAGACATAATTTCTTCCTCAGACAAGTTTTTTTGTTATAGGAACCCCGCAACTGAAATTTTTGAAGCTACTCTTTATCAGCTAGACATGGTAGAAGAAGTAAACCAAAATGTTGAAGACATGGTAACCGACTCGAGTTTCCACTTTCCAACAATTATGAGCTTGGTGCTATGAAGAAAATTTCTACATCATGCCTTCCAAATTTCCATGAATCCATAACTGAAGACCCACACACTTTTTTTTCAAATTTGATGTATTATGTAGGAGTTATGATTATACCACTAATAACATAAACTGAATCTATATATTTCTACACTCACGAGATGTAACCTTGAGATAGTTCATGGGGTTAGGAAGAGATGTTGTTACCACATAGGCATTGATGAAGGAGAAGTTTCTCACTAAATATAATGACTAATGTACATTGTGTAGCAGAGGAGGTGATGAAATATTCAATATGGCACAAAAAGAGGATGAGCCATTGGAAAACTATTTAGAAAGATTCATGTTCTTCCTTCAAAATACAAGACACACAATACTACCTCCCGAATGTTTAAAATTAATATTTTTGAAGGGAATCAACTAGAGGACATTGATTCTTTGGATCTAATAGGATCTAGAGACATTTAAAAATATACCTTTAATTAGATTTGTAAATCCCACAGAATTACTCTAGAGCCACCACCGAGAGAATAAGAAATGTAATATCAAGGGGTGGATCAACTACCAAAGCAATTGGGGATATATCGAAGTCATATATTGTCAACATGTTCAAGAACATGAAGCAGAGATTATAAATGACATGGCCACTCAACCGGATGCTCTGCATGCCATAAGAAGAAAATAGAAAATGCAGAGGAAACACTTACAAAGTTTTGGCATGTATGCGAAGGAAGAAATCTCACTGCAGATGTAGACGATTTGCCAACATTGTAAAAGAAAGGGAGACTTCACCTAAATTCAATATGTTGAATACAAAGGATGGGAAATTATTCTATGTTTCTCAAAGGAAACCATGTCCACCAAGACAAGGAGGTATGTCACAAGAACCTATGTCATCATTTCATAATTGGGATAATAATCCATATATACAACCCCCACCATGGGCTAATCTGAAACAAGGTTGGGATCCATACCCTATCCAATACCAACAAAAATGGAAACATCAATTTAGAGGCCAACAACAATGGAAATAACCCCCTTATTCATGGAAGCACCCTTGGAGAGGAGGGCAGTAATAGAATAACCAACCTCCTAATTACAAAAAATCTTACCAAACCTCCTTATCCATAGTAAAAATCTCTGATGCCAAATCCCCAACCTGTATCTCAACCAAAACTAATCCTTCTACTAACTCAACCAACACCTAACCCCAACAATAATTCTAATCAGATAGCCTATTCCATTGAAACAACTTAATACCCTACGTATTTAGTTGATGTTAATGACATCCATCTCTGCTCAGGAAGAGCAGTTCCTCCACTAAGTGGACCCACCATTATAGGGATTGTAGATGAATCATAGTTACTACAGATCGATCCCCAACAAAGTGATAACATGATGCAAGATGATCCAAAACAACCAAAACAAAATTCCATCAATGATAAAGTGCAAGCTAATGAACCACCATTTCTAAAGAGATTACAAGGAAAGAAGAATGACCTCAAATCATAATTTGATTTTGATTTTTTCAATCAACTCGAGGGATATTTCAGTCAAAATTCATATTATCTAAGGCATTAGGGATGTGTCCATCTATAACAAGTTATTTTTGCAACTATGCATAAAATAACAAGCAAAAAGGAAAGGATCCATGTATTGTACAATTTATTGGACAATTGGCTGATATTATGCTTGGAAATTTAGTTTTAGCCAAGTATATAGATCTAGGAAGTCCTTTAGTAAACGTTACAATTAATGGAAGAATAATAAAGAACACTTTGATTAACTTGAGGGTAGACAATAACATCATGACTAAGAAAATTAGGGATGATCTAAAATTGAAAGGACTAAGGCCAATAGCTACATTCTTATAACTTACAAATAGATCAACAAAGTGATACCCGAAGGAGTACTTGAGGACATACTTTTCATGGTAGACTCTTGGGGATACCATGCTAACTTTATTGTTCTATAACCCAAGGCAAGTTTAGGAGGATATCCACTAATGATGAATTCATAGGTTGTGCGTCTAGAAAATTTTTATTTCTAATGGAAGTGGTACTAAAAATATTATGCTCTATCCTCATGCCTAACCATTGAATGATGAAGATCAAACAATTTTAGTAGAAGAACCAGAAGAATATCAAAACCCTATACAATAGATCATGATACTAGATAAGTATTTTACCATTGAAGTACAAGAAGAAGATTTTGTTCTCTCTAATTTTTACAAAATAACTATGGAAGAAATGAAGAATTAGATGATAGATTAAGGTGTTTAAGTTGTCCATTGAACCAATTTATACCATAGAAAATCACCATGGACATTCTAGGTAAGAATTGTATTCTTCATCAACTCCTTCCCCATGATTACATATTGAATTCTATACGCAGCAATGTATATTCAATGATTGATCTCTCCAAGCAAGTGGAAATAACTCTAGGAAGGATACTTAATGTAAACAAGATGTTTAACATGCAAAAAGAGCAGATTATTGATTTCCCTTCTACAAAACAATAAATCATCATTTTTATGGGATTATGGTGACATGCATGGAATTCATCCTAGGATCTACACACACAAGATTTATATCAAATAAAGTTGTAAACCAATCAGGAAGCCACAAAGAAGAATGAACCCAATAGTAAGGGAGATTGTAAAAGGAGAATTGAAGAAGTTACTAGATGTTAGATTTATATACCCAATATCATACAACAAGTCGGTGGGTGTCACCCCTTGTCATTGTGTGAAATAATAATGGAAATTGGAGGATCTACATGCATTATAGAGAGTTGAATGCAACAACACAGAAAGATCACTTTACACTACCTTTTATTGATCGGTGCTTGACACTTTTGCTAGTAAAAGTATTTCTCTTTTCTTGATAGATATAGTGGCATTAATAAAATTCATATTACATTAGAGGATCAAGAAAAAACTACCTTCACATGCCCATGGGGAACATTTTCTTATTCATTTCTTCCATTTGGCTTGTGTAATGTACCTGCTACATTCTAGAGAGTAGTCTTGAGAATATTTTTAGATCTAACAAATGACTGTATGGAGGTCTACATGGATTATTTCACAGTACATGGAAGAAATTTTGAAGAAGCTATAAAAAATTGGAAGAAGTTTTTAATATATTCAAGGAGTAAAATCCATCCTTAAGAAATAAAAATTCTACATGATGATGTCTAAAGGTATAGTTTTGGGACACTATCTTTCTCTTGACGGAATTCAAGTTGATCTAGCCAAGATATTGGTTATTCCAAATCTTATAGTACCAAGGAATAGAAAGGATGTTAGGAGCTTTCTAGGCCATGTTGGTTATTAGAGGAGGTTTATACAATATTTCAACAAGATTGCAATGCCATTGTTTATATTATTTAGAAAAGATGTTTCCTTTGAGTGGAATGAAAAAATTGAGACTACACTCCAAACTTTGAAGCAAATGTTAACTATTGTTAACTACTGCTCTTGTATTAAGAGGACCTGATTGGAACCTACTTTTTCACATCCACAATAATGCATCGAGACCATGTTATTTGAGTTATCTAAGGAAAAAAGGATGGATTTCTGAATCATGTAATGTATTATGTTATCTAGAACTTGGAGCATGTTGAACTAAACTACACAATAACAGAAAGATTTCTTGGAATTTGTGTATGGTATCAATAAATTCAGAAACTACATCACAGTTACTCAATTTTCATTCACACCGACCATGTTATAATCAAATATATGATAAATAAACTAGCAAGATGTAGCGTAATCATCGATGATTGTTCCTCTTACAATATTTTTATCTCACAATATTAGACATGCCTAACAAGGAAAATGCAGTAGCATATTTCCTTTCAATAATGGAGACTAATGATGAAGAATGGGTAGTTTATGACTCTCTTCTGGATGAGCACTTATTTTATATTTCTACCAAAACACCTTAGTATGCAGACATAGCCAACTATATGGTCTCGCTTAAAACACCTCCAAACTACTTATACTCGAGAAGAAATATATAGTTGAAAAGGGTGTGCATTTTTCTTTAATATATGGATTTCTATTTCATACAGGACATGATCATGTCATTAGAAGATGTATAGATGATGAAGAAATATATTATGTCCTTAGAGCATACCACAGTTGAACCTTGTGAAGGAAATTTTGTTGTAAAAATAACAACGCAGTAAAGTGTTAAAAACTAGTTATTATTAGTAAACATTACATAAATATGCAACCCTATACATTAAGAGATGTGTTAAGTGTCAAAGAATGGGTAAGCCTTCTAGATCTGATGAAATTTCATTACAACCTTAGTTTCTCTTAAAGTCTTTTGACAAATGGTGTCTCGACATCATTGAACTCATAGATCATAAATCTTCATAGAAAGAATACATATTGATATACATAGATTATCTAACCAATTGGAAAAAGGTGAAGGTACTCGCCAAGTCAGAAAAGTGAGAAAGTAGCCAAGTTTCTATATGAACATATCTTCACTAGATATGGAGTTCTAAGGGAGATTATTACTTATCAAGGGACACAATTTACAGCTGATGTAATGTTTGATCTAGCTACAAAATATGAAATTCGGCATATGAATTCTACACCATACTATCCCCAATCTAATGGTCGTAGAGGTAAGAAATAGAGAGAAATAGGTTATCTTGATAAAGACCATTTCCCTCCATAGAAAGGATTAAGAGGACATAATTCCAGAGGTAGTATGGGCATTCAACACAATGTGGAAAAAAACAACTATCTTCACCCCATTTAGTCTCTTGTATGGTAAGATTTTTGTTTTTCTAATTGAATTTGATCACAAAACACTAAGGACTCGAACTTGAGCTAGGAATAGATCTATCTCAAGCACAAAAGTGAAGAATTCTCTAACTCAATGAGTTAGATGAAATGAGAAGATATGATGTGTATAATATAAAAGTAGTATAGAATAAAATAATCACATGGCATGACCGATACATAAAAATAAGACAGTTTCGAGAAGGATATTGGGAACTCTTGTTTGACTCCAAGTATAAGGACCATATGGGAAAACTTAGGACAAATTTTCTAGGCCCCTATGAGATTGAGAAAATATTTCAAAATGGATTTGTAAAACTCATCACCATAGATCCTATAAGGTTAAAATTATTGGTTAATGGTCACATGTTTTGTTGTACAAGAAACTAGTTGACATAAATACATTCATGCACCAGTTTAGAGGAGGTCAAAGCGGGATGGAAGTAGGGACATCAAAATTGAAATCATAACTTGACCCTACTGGTTCATCTTTTGATATTCCAGAGGATTGAGAAATTTTAGTGGCCTTCGTATATTCAGCTTATTTACTATTCCAAGGACAAATAAAAGCGTTATGATAAGCCCTTTTGGTTATAAGGAACACTTAGCTAACACATTTTATGTTTTTATAAAAAAAAATTCAGGGTTTTGATGTTAGATTGTTGCAAGAGCACATGATCTCCATCACAAAGAGAGCATGAAATGACTAAAGGTCCACTTGTAGCAGCATGTATGTAGTAACCCTATTTTTCTTTCATGTATGATAGAGATCATGATTGTATGAAGAAGATTAAAGATATTTACATGTGTGAGAGGTAAAAAGATAGCTAATACCCCAACATATCGGTGTCCTCTCTTTGGGAGTTATCTCGGGTCTAGTAAGAAGCAAAAATATAAATTCAACACATGCATGCAACATCATAACAATTTCGTAACATTATAGCAAGTTTGCATGCAACCAAGGTGCAAATCCAAATGAGTATGAATAGTTATAATTCATAATAAAAATCAAGATAAGTGCACTTGACTACCACTTTATTAAATTATAATTAGAGTGATTATTATTAATTCATATTTATACCAATTCATTGAGTATTCAATCCATTTAAAATACCGCCTCCTTTCATGTTATGATGTGTCCCTCCACATAAGCCCATGTTGTCAATTCAATTTAATTCACATGCTTCATATGGTCACATCAATCAATAATCTCTCCCATATCCATACTACATATCCTTTGAGCCTCAAAATTCAAAAATACTCAAAACATTCACACAGCTCAATTGTTTGTAGTTCTTCAAAAAAATATTATGTGAATATGTGTTAAGACCAGAGCAAGTTGCAGTTCACAATGGGAGGAGACATGATTCACCATGAACCCATGGAGAAATCTCAGCTTCTTAGTAACCCTCAAATTTCACAGTATTTTTGAGATAATGGGTGACTATATTACATAAACCAATTCCAAGGTTTCAATGAATCAATGGTTGAATATTTTACTAATACATTCAGAGATGGAGAAGCAAATATAAGGGGTTTATCAATAATAATTAATTATTATATATTAGGAGAGGTAACTAAACTTCCTGCACAAGGTGAACCATTTCCTGAGAAATATAATCTAGAGGTAGTTAAAAGGGACTTTTTCGATGAAGATGATGTAGTCATCAATGATAGATAAGGTAAACACAAAAATTCTCTTAAACCTTTCTGGGATGAAGTTGCAAATTATGTTATCAAGTATTTTACCCATGAGGGAAGAGATACTCATAAACTAAATATATTTCACTTTAAATTTATCAATCACTCGAAGAAAAATAAAGAAGTGAATGTGTATAATTTCTTATATGATTTATTGAATGTGTGGGGTATGCTTTACTATCATGGTTATGAGGTAATGGTCATGTAGAGAGAAAAGAGAAAGAAGTTAGAGAAAAACTAGACACGAATACCCCTGGAGAGTCCATAGAGTAGAATGCAAAGGTATATCATACATATGAGATAGTTTTGAATGTCAAGGTCATGAGGAGAGGATGGGAGAATAAATTGACAAGAAATATGACCAAAAGTTTCATATATCGGAAGGTACTAAGGAAGAAAAATAAGGAGAAATTGGAAAACCTATTGAACTTGAACACAAGCCCCAATCAGTATGGGAGGTCATTGAGCACTTGGTCCATGGAATTTATGAAGAGAAGATGTATATGGGAGTTGAACAAGTTAGACCACCATTTTTACCACATGAATGCAATAAGTAAATGTTTCCCCATTGCAACCACAAATTGTCAAAGAAATAAGTTATAACAGATCCTTTCAAACTAGTTTGTAGCAAAATTACAACACAAACAACACTTCTTGATTACTATATGAAACAATTTAAAACCTATGTCAATAGGTTAAAAGAAAAGTGGGATAAAGAAAAAGAATAATTCATCTTCCAAAGACTAGTAAGAAATTGAGGCAAACAATTAAGAAATTGAAATACTAAAGAAAAATCAAGAAGATATAATTAAGGTGGCCCATGAGATATTCAAATACATGCCTCCTTCCAATGTTTATGCTATTTTATTAAAATAAAATATGTTGCAGCTCAAACTTACCTGTATCAACTCTGACATGCCATTTGACATCAGTGGAGAAAGGAACTTCTTTAGGTTATATCTGAATATCCCTCATGAAATTCAACTTCTACTTTGTGAGCTCTACATGTATAACTATGCTCTTGAGTATGATAGGGAATGGATTCTCATCCTATACATTGGAGATGTTATAGTTAAATAAATTTTTCATTATTTCCTAAATGAGTTGGATAGAGAAAGAAAAAATGGAGGACTACATGACTTTTGAGAAAGTGCAACCACTAATGGTCATGGTTGAAGATAATAACACTAAATAAATTGTAGAGCAATATGCCAAGTATATGCTAAAGATGGAAATTGGAAGAAGGGTTTGACAGATGAGGAAATTATCTCATGAGGAGGTGAGATATATGATTAAAGATCATATAATTTAGATAGTTCAAGCCTACAGGATATGTTAGAATGACATGTATTCTAAACTGAAAAAAAGGAAATTTATTCGTATCTGAACATAATACCAACTCTAAGAAGAGTGAGTGCATACATTGACATTTCCACTAGATGTGCAGAAAAATGGTTCCCAATTAGCTATCATACCCCAATCTTCCACTTTCCAATATTGGCAAGGATATTTTCTCATCTAATGAATGACATAATATAGGATAGAGTCATGAACAAGCTTAGGATATATAGAGGTTACTTCTTCTATGAACTGGAAGGGATAGATACTCTTGTGGATTTCAGACAAGTATGCATCACCATTCAACCAAAACATAAGGAGCTTGAACGAGGACATTCAAGAAATTAAGCACGGGGATGTGATGAGTTGAGTAAACCTCATTTAACAACTCATCTTTTGTATTTTGTTAATCCATTGAATCCATGTCCTTGCATTTCCCCATCATACTTTTGAACATCATCACTATAACTTGAACTTATTGGCATAATTCTAATTAATATAGTTATTACCAGTTAACTTTATACTATGGTATTTTGAGTTTCCATCTATTCATATGGTTGCAATAAGTTGTTTGAATAATGCTTTTTGTGATGTCACTCTTGTTTGTGAGAAACATTTTATATGAAACAACCCGTATGCAGAAAAGAACCCATTTGTAATAACTTGTCCGCATCAAAAGGGAATTTCCTACATCCAAAGAACCTATCCGCAGAAACCCATCCATAGCCAAAGAAGATTACCTACAGCAAAGGATCCATGAGCATGAATATATCCTATAATGTGAAGGATGAAAATCCAAGTCTGTACATGTCCTATAAGAGGAAGTTACAAACTAGAACATGAAAACTGGGAGATAACTCAACTCTATATCTGATTATTCATTGCAACTAAATGAGGAACTGATTGATTGAATTCGTGATTTGAGAACTGATTGATTGAACTAATCAATTAATTAAGTTATGTATTTAGAATATAAACACCTACTAATTAATTATATTACATAAGTCAAATCTCAAGACGATCTGTTTGAGATATTTTACTTGATTTGTTTGAACTCCTATTTGAACTCTTCTTCTCATGTTTTATTTTAATTAAGGATTATAGGAGAAAAATAACAATTCTATAAATGTATAGATGGAGTAGAGATCTAGATAGAGAATTAGAGAGTAGAGGAAACACAGATCGAGAATTTTCTTTTTGTAATCTTCATGCCAATTCAATAAAGAATATGAGTTCTTTTTAGTAGCTTTTAGTTACAATCCTTAAGAGGGACTAAAACCCAAGGAAAGGCCCAATTATGGTTTTCTAAACCCATATATATATTTTTCCTCTATTTCATTGCATGATTAGGCTAGGAAGCAATTTACCTCTTTATCTATATCCTTAATTTATAAGATTTGATTTAGATATAGTGTTAGAGGCCATTTAGTTTCAGTTCGAAGTTTTGTTTCAAACATTGTACTTTCAAGATTTGTTTTTTAAGTGTAGTAATGATAGTTATTTTATTTCCATACTTCCTAAATGCTTTGTAATTGTGCATACACTACTAATATTAATGAAATTTTATGTCCATTGCTTTGATCATTTGATGATTGTGAATTAGTAAACAACGTATCAATTGATTCAAGTTAATTCACACCATCAATTGGTATTCATTCTCTAGTGTTGGTTCCACATTGGATAATCCTAAAATAAGTAATCCACCAAGTGCTCTACCTTGGGGTATTTTCCTATTTTTTTATGTTGCAATTTACTTGAAAAATAATCCATAATCATAATAAAAGGATCATACTTCTCTTTACTAGTGAATGGATTTATCGAGTAAAGATTAGAATTCTCTTATAAATTCTTATATATAGTTTTTGTTTCTTTATTTGTGTTATTGTTCATACTTCAATGGAATCTAGACATTTTTATCTATCTATACATTTATATATGTGTTCATATTACATAAATTTACTTGGTTTCATTTTTAGATAAGATTAGTTATTAGTTGGATAAGTTTTTAGTTGTAAAAGTCAAAAATATGATTTATTTGGATATGTTTATGGATTAGGAATTGGTCTTCTTCTTCCAATATTTATTTCCGATCTTTGGTTACTTGCACGCATACCTTTCCCATAGATAGAGTCAATGCTAGCAACTAAAATTTTTACTTCAATTTTAGGGGCTTTGTGATAAAAAAATTGAGTTCAAGGTGTTGCCAAAATCAGATTCCTATTCATTTTCGGCAACCAAATCACATTCAAACTCCCCCTTTATTTCTAATATTCCATATATATTTTTCACATTATATGATCTACAAGGGTAATAACACTTAGATAGAGTTATTAAAGGAGACTTCTAAGTTATTCTCATAAATGCATTCATTTAAGAGGGGTAATAGCTTGCATGGTGTTCAAAAATATCTACAATCAAGTTATGAGATATTTAATAGAGGATAAATTCTACTTGAGATGTCTTTGGAATGTTTACATAATTATCGATAGTCATCCCTTGGTGAAATTCTCCCTTTTTTCACATTCATATTAAAACCTCTACATTTTTAAAAGTCTCCATGCATAAAGAGGTTACAATGAAATATTTATTTTCCCCTAATATGTTTTTTATGCTAATAGATTAGTAAATGGCGGTTTCCTCTAGTTTTACACTTTGAGTGTTATCCCACATTCACAAGAAGAAAGAACATGATTAGGTTTCTAATCAATGTGTTCAAGATGGTTAAGTATAGCTAAGGCCCAAAGGTTTAACACTTTTTCCTGAGTGAAAATGGTTAAGGCATGAAGGTAGTTGACTAGCCATAAGGAAATTTTTCTCTAAGCTTGAGCAGTGGATAAAATGTTGTTAATACAAATTATAGTCATTCATCCACCTGGAAAATGATGACAATCCCTAGGTCTCATAAAATTTTGAATAAATCTAAAGGACTTAGGTTCTCATGTCCTTGAGAAATGTAAGGTTTCACAATCTAAAAGAATACCTAAAACCCTAAAAGGGAGAGAAGACCCAAGATCATAGAATTTCGTGATCAATCTATGTGCATAAATGATAGTAATCCATGGTCTTGTAGGTTCAACATCTCAAGGGGAAGTAGATAAGGAAGTAAAGCTCATGATCCCGAGAGTATGAGGTGAATCAAGATCCCAAAAACACATGGAATAAGGTCTAGCCCCAAAATTTTCACACTCACCTAAAGCCTCAAAAGCAATAAAAGGTCACTCAATCTTTTTATTTTCATAGAGTAGAATCAAAAGGTGACCCAAGACCGTGAGGAAACCATAATTTGTGTGATCCCATAAATCGTGTGATTGTTCCACATGGACCAACCATAGGTCATCATAACACTAGGAAGGTCAACATCAAGGTGGAGGAACCAAATATCAAGGACAGGTCCCCAAGACTTTGAAGTTACCTCATGACCCCGTGAACATTGAAAACATGTGATTGGTCCACATGGAACAATCTTGGGGCACTGGAACACTTGAAACGTTGAGATGAACATGATGGTGACATGAGAGCTTGAAAACCCATAAATCCTAAGAGGCTACATGGTAGAAGGTGTTTTTCACAAGATATTTTAACTTATTTAATTTTGATAGCCAAGATCGATGTCAAATAAACCTCAAGGATGTCAACTAGGAAGCTCCATTAAAAATACTAAGATCTGGGATTTTGATCATACATTTTTACTAGGAGCTCTAAATGACTTTTAAATGGTGTCATTAGAAAGATATTGGAGAGAAATTTGTATTGGCATGAGTTTTGGGGTAGAAAATGAAGAAATTCTAGATATTTATTTGAAAGAGTTTTTTAGGATATTCTTCTCATATTTTTCATTCCAATGGAACCTAAATCACTCTTTGAAGATTTTTGGTTGTACTAACCCCTTCTAAATGAGGATTTGGAGATATTTTTACCTTTATGACCCCAAAGAATTGCATTAAAAATTTATTTAAGGTGTAGATAAAAATGTAGTTATCATGGTGATCCAATGGTGGAGAACTGGATCTTCTAGCCAAGTGGTAGTTTCTTGTTCATCCATTTTCCTAACTTTTAGGGATACACATGTGATATCTTCCTAGATCCTCATTTTTACTTCAACATAAGTCATGTTTATGAAAACTTTATCTTGATTCTAGTAATTTTTTTCCATATTAATTTAGCAAAAGTGACCTAAGCACACTTTTTATCTCTTTTATCATTAGTGGATACTTTATTTTGCATTGTGTTGACAAGTGGATATTTATTAAAATTTTATTACCCTTGAGAGATTATTCTGAGTACCTTTTTTTGAACATTTGTAAAGGAAATTATATAAAGTGGAGAATAAAATATCGATAAGGATATTTTTTTATTGAAAAACTTAGTTGTCTTGATAGGTCATTTATGTTTTCTATTTTTCTAAGAAATTAAATAGTGATAATATTTCCGATGTAAAGAGTGAATATTGTATGATGTTTAGAAATTGTTTTGGTCAAGGTAAATTTTAATGCCCCCAAAAATATCGTAGAAAATATTCAAAAACCTATTTTTGAATTATGGAGAATCACAAGAAAATTTGTTTCACGGGGATGGAAAATTTTGAAATGGTTACTATCGGCCAAGAGTATTATGGATGTTACCATCTAGAAGCATTATGGATTTAATCGCCATTAGTACCCTTGATGTTACTAGATGATAGAAATTTTGATGTTGTCATCTAGTAGAATCCTTGATGTTATTGGCTAGTAGCATCCTTATTACTACTGGTTAGTAGCATTTTTGATGTTATCGATGGTATCATCCTTAATGCTACTATATGATAGTATAAAGGATGGTAATAATTTGTAGCATCCTTGATTTTATTGTCTAGTATGATCCATAATACTACTAGTCGATAACATCAATAATGCTACCAAACAAGAGTATTAAGGGTAATGTTAGCTAGTAACATTTTTAGTGTTGTCGGTCAACAACATCATTGATGCTACTAGCCTATCGCATTAAAATTCTACCCAATCGAACATCAAGGATGTTGTCAATCAATGCACCATCCTTAATGCTTTAGTTGGTAGCATCAAGAGATCTACCAACTAGTTATGTAACATACATAATGTTTTTGATCGGTTCTATAATGCATGCCACCGATCGGTTGCATGATTTCTACTTTTGACCAATCACATGATTATTTCTATCGGCTAGTAGAATAGTTTGGCAAAACCCTAATAGAGAACCCGCCAGAATTTTTGTGTGTCTAAATCTCTCTCTATATAAAAGAAACATTGTTATTTTTAATTTTAACAATCACTTAACTCATAACCAATGTGAAAACCACAACACAACCTAAAATACAAAAATTACACTTCTAAGTCCTCATTAGAAAAATAAATTCTTGATTCCTACTTCTAACCTAAACCCAATACCCATCCATCAAAGCATTTATTGTAAAAATAACTCATCAAAGAATATCCAAACTATCCACACATGTCATTTAGCTACATAAAGTTGTCTATAATAATATTGTCTTCTCTCGACTCCAAATGATTCTAGAAAATTCTAATTCATTTTCACAATGGATTGAAGCCACGCTTTTACAAGGCAAGTATATATGCCTCATCTTTAAATAGATACAAAACCCTCAACTACGTGTTAACTAGTTATAATATTACATTGGAAAATGTTCACATTTAACTCCCCTCCCATGCACTATCCTTTAGAACATCCCTCAAATAAATTGAATGTTTGATCGGACTACCACACAAAGATGTGGATCCAATCTCAACTACATCCATATGAATGGATGATGACATCATGTATTTTGAATCTCAATATGAATTATCTATGAATGCAATAATTGGTATGCTTTTTCTAATAATATTTCAATATTTATGTTGTTTTACACATTTTTATTTGTTAATTCATTAAACATTTAATAAATTTGGTTTTCCTTACACTTACAACTTCCCCAAATCCTTTAAAAGGGAATTTTCAATTTAGATTTCAGAACCATTTTCTACATTCTATGGTGTAATTTTTCCAAGATATAAATATTTTACATGCCGACATATAGAAATTCCAAATTTGGCCTTGGATTATATCATTCAAACTCGTGGAAGATAAAATATGATTGGTGCACCTTCTTATCCTCTAAGATAAGAAGTAACCTCAGTTATTTCTTTTTGAATGACATTTCTTGTATTAGATCTACAAATTTTATTCTTGCATTATATTATGAAGCTCTTTACAATTTACACAATACCCCTTCTCTAAAAACACTCTAAATAAAGCTCACATATATTTCCATGACTCTTAAACAATAGGAGGTGAGTCAAAAATTATGATTCATTATTTCGTAATAATTTTCATTCATTTTCATACTCTTTTATAGTTTATATTAGATATTAATAGTGTGTTGAATTATAACAAAACATAAATGCTATAATTGTTTCTCGAAGAGAGAATACTATAAGAAGAAATTTTCCACCGATTCAAATATTTTTGTGGAGTAGCACGAGAAATCAAAACCATAGTTAATAACTTCTCAAGTAAAATGGATGAGGAGTTTCCTAACACCTCGTTCAATCGACACAATGAAAATTCCGCTACTCAAATTTATTTACGTAATTAAATTATTTTTAATGTATATATAATTTTATTAAAATATTAAAATTTTAAGTTGTTAATAAATCTTTACTACAAAGTGGGTATATGTATAAAATTCATTCAAACAATATTTCTCTTGGGTCTTTTGTGAAATGGGAGAAAATTTTCATAGTGTAAATATTAGTTTCTAATCTTTGTTAATTCATGAATATTTAGGTTTTTAAAATTTGGATTTGGATAATTTTTAGGGTTAGGTCGCTTGCTATTTTTCCTAAATTTTCTAGGTATAAGTTAATTTTTTGGGCTGATTTTTCTAGCATTTACAGTAATAGCCAAAAAAATTATATTCAAATTGTGTTTATTATGTGCATAAAGAGAAATTTACTACCGATCGGTAGTTTAACGCTCCTACCAATAATATATATTGACCGACTACATTTTCTTTTAATTTATGGAATTTTCCAATATTTATAAAGTCATGTATATAAATTTTCTAAGTAATATCTATGATTGTTTTTAGGGGTATTAAAATTTACCTACCTTTGTCTCCCCTTACATTGATGTGGCATGAAGATCAAAATAAACAACTAAATGAACCTAGCCATAAGGGCCAAACTATCATGGAGGCTCTACATTAAGTCACATTCCTTATGGAGTATCATACTAAAAATAAATATTTGGATAATATACTCCTTGAATAATTTTAACTGTTCGTAAGCACCGAATGGATATCACATCCGAACTTCATGACTACAATATTGATCATCCTCAAACCTCTTCCAAGGTGAATTAATGGAAAATGTTGAAAATAAAAATTCTAGACTGATACTTAAATCCTCATATCCCCTTTAATCAACCATAATCTTAGCAGATTAAAATATTGGTGCGATAGATAGGTATGGGCCATTGTGAAGGATTATTTTAATAAAAAAATATGGTTATATTGACATATTGGGTGAAAAAATTGTGGGATTTCACCAGCAATTCAAGAATAGGTTCCTCTATATGAATAGGGATGCTCTATTTATTGAAAATAGGGAAATTATTTACACTATTCTATTAGCTAGGCGTGGTCTTTCAACCGGGATCACACAATCGTACTTCCCTACACTATGGAAAGGTTAATTTTGAAACTACAAGGGAATAAAAATCTTGAAGGAAATATGTGAAGAGAATAGAAAACAAGGGGTTTTGTTTAATAAATAGTATGACAAAGTTTATTATTTCAAAAATAGATAATTACCCATGAATTCAATGAGAAGTCATCATGATAATCAACAAGGAACAAAACATGCAAAAAAAAAATAGTAATACATAACATTCAACAAGTACATTTCTCATGAAGTATAGTTTAGATGGAGAAGAAACATAAGAAAAGGAAATAGAGGAAATTTAATCACTTTTTTAGAGACATTAAGGGATCTACAAAACAATATTAGCCATCCTTTGAACCGAGGAGGCTCTCCTAATTTATAGCTTTACAATTCATCTTTTTCTTTACCCCCACGTCTCTTCATGTCCTTATTCAACCTATGACTCTTTGTCCTACTAGGATGTGAGAAAATAAGTAACCTTTTTATAAATCAAAAGGTAATTTTACATTTCACTAATAGAGTCATATAAGTGAATGATACATATTACAATGATTGCTTACAACAAAGAATTAGAAAGGGGTGAGAGAAGAGGAGAAATAATGAGAGAGGAGAGGAAATAAGAAAATTTCTAAAGCATGACGAGTATGCCTTTTCCTTTGATGAAGATCTACTCAAGAATTTTAAGATGAAAACATAAACCATCCATAATGATACAATGAAGAAGAGATTTGATGAATATCATTTTGAATGCTTTTCCTCTGTTGATAACTCTTGAAATGGTGAATCTCTACAACACTTCTTGAACACACAAAAAATGAGGAGTGATGAGCACTTGAGAAGTATACTAATGATAAAATTAGAGGATAAATTCCCTCATTGATAAATCCTTCTAATCCTTGAGACACTGCCATATTTGTGTGATCAATCATTCATATGGGAGAAATTGGTGCAATTTTTCTCACACAAACACGATCATGATTCTGTCATTGCAGGAGCATTGATGATTGATGAGACATGAGACAAAATCCTTCTGATTATGGAGTGAGGAAAGGAGAATGAAAAAAAAATCAGTCACAAATTGATCATGAACTCCATGTTAAATTCATTTAAATGGTCTTTGGGAAAAAATTGGGTTTTTTTCATTTTGACAATTTAGGCTCACCGCGTTGGGGCATGTGAGAATTTGCTTGAAATTTGAGTAGAAGACCTATGTGATTTGTAGAACCATTTTTAGATGAGGGAAGGAATGACATGTGATTATAATTATCTCATTTCACTCATTTACTATTTTTTCAATATTCATCATTATTGTCCCATTTTAGCTAGTTTTTTTTATTTTTGTCAATTTTGAGTGTATCGGTCATGAGAGAATGTAATCAGGTACTTGATATGAACATTTTTCTCATACTTACTTGTTATAGTAAGTGTTCCCATGAAGACTTACTGATGTAGGATCATCCTCTCTAATATGTAAATAGGGTCAGTTAGCATCATTTTTTGTTTTAAAACTTGCTTTTATGTTTATGAGGTCCTAGGGAGTCATTTAGAATGGTTTGTATGGGTGTAGTCCTTTATAAATTCAAATTCTACATTTTCCGTCGAAAACTATGAATTTTAATTTGAAGGCTAATTTTGGTAAGAGTTAAGGTTTGTAAGGTTTTTGTAGGTATTTTAGGGATTTAAGTCATGAAATAAGCCATAGTGTGGTCTAGGAGACTTACTACGTGCATTTTACAAGTGTAGAACTTGGAGACATAATTTAAGCTTTGATGTTGTCTTAAGGACATTCAAAAGACTAAAGGACTTGAAATATCACAATTTGAATTATAAATGTCCTGTAAGGAGTATAAACATCACTTTTAGTTGATTAGTGCCATAATTTAAATGGTCAAGGTTAATGGGAATTGGATCTCCAAGGAATTTTCCAAGGTTATGGTTATAATTTTGAAAAATTTGATAATTTTATGATGGGTAAGGCCTCTATCTAAGAAGCCTCAAATTTTAAGGTGGCTCTTAATGATTATGAATTAGTTTTGAGATAGAAGATTAACTTCCATAAATTTGTTTTTTCTTCATTAATGTGGAGAATCAGGTTCAATTCAAATTAGCATGCATCCTAGGGTGTCGGATTAAGAATTTTATAGATTCTTATTTGGATATGCCCCTAATCCAAAAGAAGCCTAAATTTTTGTATGGAATGCTCTCTGCTAGAAAGAGTAAATAGTAAACTTTCATCTTGGAAAGGTCTCCTACTTTCTCAGGCTGGTAAGATTCAATTGCTTCAAAGTTCCCTTCAAGGTATTCCTATTTATGTGATGTCCCTCTTCAAGCTCCCTGCTAAAATTATTGGGTCCTTGGAGAAAATCTAGAAGAGATTCCTTTGGGTGGGTGTTGTGGAAAAGTTTAAATTCCCTCTTGTGGCTTGGGAAAATTCACTAAACCAAAGTTTTGTGGGGGCTTGGGGTTAAAAATATCTCTCTTATGAATGAGGCCTTGATTTCCAAAGCTAGATGGAGGATTTCTAGAGAGGAAGGTCTCTGGGTGGAAATCATAAAGAAGAAATATTTGTGGAATATAGGTAGAATGGAGTCCTTTTTCAATCAAGAAAATATTCCTAGAGGGTCTTCTTTCTAGAAATATTTTGTGGCATCTAAAGAAATTTTAACCAAGGGAACTTTGTGGGAGATAGGAAAAGGTAATAGAATCAGTTTCTGGTATGATAGTTGGATTGAGGATTTTCCCTTAGCAAACCTGACAATCTGGAAAAGGGTTGCTCAGTTCTATGAGGAAAGGGGAATTTTTTTATAAGAGACTTATGGATTTAGGAGGAAATTGTCGATTGGGAAACCATTGTTCCTCCTCCAAATTTGATGGAGATATCCAACCCTTTTGGGTTCTCAACAAGAAATTAAGGGATTTCCATATCCCCATTTTTCGACCAAGGAGGACTCCATTAAATGGAAAGAGGAAGATTCTGGAAATTTCTCAGTAAAATTAGCCTATATGTTAAATTTTAAGGATGGTCTTCAAAAAGACTATTGGGGTAGGCTTTGGGTGAAGGATCTTATCCCTAAGGTTAATATATTTTACTTGGTTGGCTGTCCAAAATAGAATTATGACTATGGAAAATCTCAAGAAATGGGGAATGAAGCTACCCAATAGATGCTCTCTTTACAAGAAAGAGGAGGAAAATGTCAACCATCTTCTCCTTCATTGCTCCTTCTCCCAAGAAGGTTTTACTTCCATTCGGATCTATTCAATATCCAATGAATTTTTCCTTTGACTATTGAGGACTATTGTTTTCAATGGGAGAGTCCCTTCAATTTTCTCATCTTGGTATGGGCCTAGAATATTGCCCTCCCTCACTTTTTGGGGGATTATGGAAGGCTAGTAATGATTGTATCTTCTGGGACTAGCAATATCTTCTCTTGAGAGTTAAAATAAAACTTTTGGCAGCCATCAAGGAAACTATAAAATTTTTAAAGGTAAGGATAAGAAACCCTATCCAAAAAGGGAGTAGAAAGTTCTTGATAAGTTCACCCTTGACTGGTTGAATTACAGAGACCTAGAAAGAGCTCCATTTGGAATAGGCATGAGAAAATTTTTGTTAAGATAAATTTTGATGGGGCATCTAAAGGGAATATGGGTCAACTAGAGGTTGGAATTTTAAGAAATAGTGAAGGTGAATTGTTATATGTTTATGTTGGGCCGTTAAGATGTCAAACAAACAATATGCTAAAAGTTAGAGCTCTTATTTGGGGGTTTTGTTGGCCAAAGAAAAAGGTTTCAAGGACATCCAGATTGAGGGTGATTCCCTCATCATTATTAATTCTCTTAACAATAAGGGATCCATTAATTGGCCCTTAAGAAATGTCCTCAATGATGTTAAGTAAACTTTAAAAGGTTTCTTGTAATCACAATTTGTGGCAAGGAAATAAGAGTGCGGATAAGATGGAAAATTACGGAGTTCATAGTCATGATTATAAGATCTAGTGTAAAGGAGATAATTTTCCCCCAAACATTAATGAAGTCATTATTAGAGATAAAGGGCACTAAGTTTGATGATGCTAACACAAGTGAATGTAGGTACCTCAGGTACTGTGACAACTTACATAAAATATCTATTTCTCTGGTTTTGTTGGCATGAAAGGGGGTCTAAATTTCAGAAGTGTTTGTGATTAGGGGAAGTTTTTTTTTTCTGAAGATGGGTGGTGATAGAATCAGGGTTGAACTGGCTAGCTAGAATATTGAGGTTTTTAATCAGCATTTGTGGAACAAGCTTAAGATTGGGGGTTTCAGTAATTTCATTGCTAAATTACATGGTCATGACCCTTCCTGTCAAAGGAATTTGGAAGATCTTGGAAAGAGGGAAAGTTTAAGGTTAGAGGTATGGAAATTGAGGTTTCAGAGACCACCATCACCCTTGCGATGGAGATGAAAATGGACGGGCTCAAAAATTTTAAGGATAGAACCCGTAGAGAGCATGAAATTGAGTTGTTCTTTGTGGGAAAGGAAAGGTGTTATTTCTTTACTAATTGTATAGCTAGGTCGCGTATTCCAGAAATATGGAGATAATTTTTCCTTCAAATCATGAAGTATGCCACTATGGAAGGAAAATACGAAATAATCTATACTCATCATATGACCCTTCTGAATATGTTTCGTCATAAGGTCATGGTGAGCATTCCTTTTTTCCTATTTATTTCCATGAAAAATTATTTAATGGTGTTCTAGTAGGAGAAGGTGGAGATACCTTTGCATAAAGGGCTCATCCTCCTAATGCTTGAAAATGGGAAACCTATTTTAAACTCATACCTAAAAGATAAGGTGGAGGAGGATGATCTTACTTTGTAATGGAATTCCTTACTAAGATGAAGGATGGGAAATGTAAAAATGTGGGAGGATTCTAAAAAGGAGAAGAGTGAGGAAGGTCGTGGTGAAGCGAGCACCTCAAGAAAGAGGGGTTGTGATGGAAATTTTAAGGGCTTCGAGGAGTGGATTAAAAGGTGCAGTATTTAGAGGGGGTGCTTCAGGGGATGGGGGAAACCAATGTTGGTCAAAGGGAAACCATGTTGGATGTCATTAATTTTTATAAGAAAATTATCTCAGCCTAGGTGAAGTCTAAACATAATATTCTAGAGCTAGAGCTTTAGGTCAAAAAGCTAAGTGATAGGATGGAAGGGATTGAGGATGAAACTAAAAGGAGGAAGTTCAATTTAGGTATCGGTAGTTATGAGGATAAGTTGGAGGAATATATAAATGATAAGCGTACTAAGGGTGCTATGAACAAAGAAAGTCTTACTGGAAGTAGTGAAGTTTTTCCTAAATCTTAGCTAGGTTGTTATTTTGGACTGTTGGCAAACTTTTGGAAAACTTCTACAAATAGATGTTTTAGGGCTGGTTTCCTTTCTTTGTTTTGCTCTCTGTCCTTTTTTATCTTAAGTCTTGTTATTCATTGTTTGAGTTAAGAATTTTTAAATCCTTTAGAGGAATTTTTGTTTCTTTCTTTCTCTTTGGTGCTTGTTCCTCCTTTTGTAAGGCCCCGAGCCAATCCCTTTTTCTACCTTATCTAATAAAAATAGTCTTGACAACTTTCGCTTTGTTTATTTGCATGTAAATTGTGTATGACTTGGAAAAATAATTAATCCTTATGGTATTCATTTTTATAATATTTTTTTGGCACTAGTAAGATTTTACTTTCATGGTTAGTGATTACTAGTATGATATTGTTTGTTAATGAGATAAATGAGGTGGGTCATAGAAGAGCTCAAGAGGAAAGTTGAAGAAATTACCATAGACCGGTACCCAACATAGTGGGAGTAGTGCTGGAAAAATCAATGGCTGAACTGGAGGCATGGAAGAAGTTAAAGTGGGAGATAGGTGGAGTTATCTGAACTCCTCCAATTAACAATTTAGACTATTGAAACATACAACATTTTTGCCTTAACCAATTTTTGGATCAATGGAATTTTGTATGTAAAGTGTGAAGAATTTTTGAGTTTAGAAATAAAACTAGTGTGGGGTAATTTTGAGCCCTTAAGAAGACTAAGTATCTAAGGCATGAAGGTTTTTCTCACGCGAGAGCAAGGCACAAAGGATTATGCTAAAGTATCTTGAGGAAGAGTGTGAAGGTTCGCACCTAGGTATAACAAGCTCGGAACTTATCTAAATTTATGACTATAGTCAAAGTTATAGTGAGGAACACATGGAGATGTAGACATGATTTTTGAATAAGGATAAATCATAGAAAATTACAGCCTTAAAAATACTACTTTAGGATATTGTTATTGCCAAATCACTGCACCCTCCGAATGGATAGAATGTGAATAGTACGTTTAGCGTGATTGAGTAACATTGGATCACATCTCAAGCTATGGGACTTGGACTTGAGGTGAACCTCCGGAGAAGGCCAAATTCCTCTTCCTAAACTAAGTGTTATACTCCTAGTGCAATAAAATGGTTATCCAAACCTATGCTAACATTTTCATAGGTTTTAGGGAAAGAGATTTACAAGAAATGAAACTATACTATGGATGGCGATACACAAAATAAAGGTGGTTCCCAGAATCATGAAGGGTTAATTTGAAGAGGGTGTTGTGCGCCAAAAGACAACTCCACCTACTACAACTTAGAGAGGGTAAATGGAAGACCATAGACTAAGAAGCATGCATTTCCTTTTTAAACTTCAATCAAACAATGATATATTAGTCTTCTAGTGAAGAAGGATGAACTTGAGAAGTGTGAACAAGTACCACAACTCAACTGCATGTAATAATCCATCACTTGATAAGCATAGAACACTAAGAACCTACAATAGAAACTTGATTTTCTACAATGTACCTGCAAGCATTAGAAAGACACAAAGAAGTATAGAATGATGAAAATACCAAGAGCAGTCACAAAAAAAACACTTTTATTACTTCAACAACGTGTACGATGCATCATTAAATTCAGAAGAGGTAATGGTTGCCATTACAGTCTTAAAAGGAGGCTTGTAAGTTCGCTCAACATACAAGAATAACTTGCAAAAGAAGGAGAATTATTTTAAAAATATGCACTTGTCTCAGATGTTTAACTTTTCTAACCTCTTGAAATGAGCTTCCAACTTACATTTATAAAATAATTCCATGAGAGTGAAGAGGAAAAGTAATAAATTCCTTCCTAAATTAAAGGTACATGATGGTTCATTTACTACAAAGTTGGTTGAATCACTTGAGAATCTTCCATCATGTGTCATTAATGTCCTATTGACTTAATATTTTGAATTAATTAAAGGAATATTTAAATAAAATATTTTAATAATAATAATAAATATTATTATTAAAATATATAAATGAAAATATTAATTTAAAATAAATAGGTGGGACCCCCAAGGGTCGGTTTGCATTCAAAGGGCTCCATATGCCAAAATGGACCAACTCGGTGGTTAGCTCGCCGAGATAACTCACCGAGCTGGTGTCGAGCTCTCTTACATTCCTCTTATGTCAACCCCGAACTCCTCTAAACTCATACAATTATAACTTGGTCTTAACTCGTGATAAAATATGCGGAATATTCCATCAAAGAATCACAACAGTAGAAACTAAAATGCAAAAATATTACAGATCTAAAATAAAAGTGTAGGACAATAAAATAACCACAAAAAGAGACAATATTTAACATGGTTCAACCAATTTGGGCTGCATCCACCAAGAAAATCTTTCTCATATTTTATTACAAGCCACCACTCTCTAAATACAATACGTAGATATGTTTGGAGCTATGCCCAACAAACTTTACAAAATTCACACCCAAATTCAGACACATTTGCAATGTTACATTATCCCAGCCATATGCTCAAAACCACATAATTAGACAACTACTTAAGAAGTTTTACAAAACTGTGGGTATCAAAACCATGGGCCAAAACCATCCCATAAACCTATGGGTAAAAGATCTTGCCCATATGAGAAAAGCATGTTTCTCAGTATATTAGGCACATTTTTTTAGGCCCAAAAAATTATACAGTACTCATAGTGTACAGCATTCAAAATTTTCATAGATGAAAATAGGCTCCACAACCTAACATAGCTCACCAAGTTGGTGTCGATGTCTCTTACATTGCTCTTTTTTCGATCCTGAACTCCTTTGAACTTGTGCAACTCCAACTCGATCTTAACTCAGCTTGCCAAGTCAAGCTCTTCTTTCTTCATAAGATCTTTGCTATATATTGCATTAATCATGCTAACTCAACAATCTCTAAATCCTCGAACTCGGTGTTGAGATTGATCTTGAACCCCATGTTGATTTTTTCCTTACCCTACCAATTTAGCTCTTCCGGATGAAACTTCTGAGCCATTACCAACAACTCAGCCCCTAATGACTCCCTACAAGAGTCTGAAACATTTCGTCATGTCTTCTACTAACTAGGGCCAGCTTGGCCTTTGCCACGAGCTTGTCGGTCGAGCATTTTCAGCTCAAACTCAAAACCTCTAAGAAACTCGCTTAAATGTTTTCCAATCGTTGAGATATCTCACCCTTTAGCATTTTCTCGGAAGCCCATTTCTTAACCAACTCCATGCATTGTTCCATCCTCTAAATCGACATGGCTTAGCTATGCTCTAGAAAAATTATCCATATACACAACTTTATCTCTATTCTAACTCGAATGTGTGTCTCGCCTCTTCCTTCAATCTCGAGCTCGTCTTCACATTTGTCATGCATCATAACAACTCCTATAGGTGGTTATTCTAAAACTCGAGCTCTTAACGCTTTTCAAGTACATTAGATTTGATCCATTACTGAATTCAATATCTTATGGCCTTATGCTTTGAGTTGAATTCCATGAGCCAACTTCATGCACAAACTTATTTTTAGCTCTTCGAGCTATCTCTGCCATTTGAAACACTCGCCTCTTGTTTTTCAACCCCATCTTTTTCCGTGATCTCGCTAGTGCCTTAGCTCATCCAAAAGCTCCTCCAATGTTGTGAACATCAATGTTGAGTCTATATCCTTTAAGGTTGTCTTGCACTCGAGCTCATTACGTGAGCCATTTCTTGCAACAGCTTGACCCTTCACATAATCCTTGTCATAATGACGGATCACTATCTCTAATCATCATCATATTTCTTAGCCTTACAAAAAAATTCCACATAGCTCAAAAAATGGCTCGACATCTTGACTATAACCACCCAAAACTCGATCTTCCATTACTAACAACTCACTGGATAACTCGGCCATATTTTAGCAAAAACCTAACTCCCATGAGCACAAATGATGAGTTCTCCATGTTTCATGTGTCTCACTACAATGCATCGGTGATCTCAAAATTCATCAATTACTACATAATGGATTAACATATTATCCTATGAGGCCTCGACATACAACTTTTTCAAACCACTCTAATCTTCCCATGACTCGCACACCTCAAACCCCTCGAGCATGGGATTTCTATCTCGACTTGTTATCATGCCTATGAACCCATCTAGACACATTAGATTTTGAACTCCAAATTTCCATGTTCATGATTTAGTGTGGGGTTGTTGCATCACTTTTGCCCACTAACTCCTCTAACAATTGGACTATTAAATTTTGAGGATCCTAGAAAATTCCCATGTCAATGCTCGAGCATAGGGTTCTTAGCTTGGTTTACCACTTAATAAAATTCCAAAATTGCCTTCAATTAGAGTTTTCCTACTAGGTGATTTCATATTCAAGCCAACCCAGAGCCGTGAGATCACTGAACCATCAAAACAACTTGGTATTGAACTCACCGTGAGCTCACATTTTTCATGAAAATTCCTTGAGTTAGGCTTTGCATGTTCTTTTCTCTATGTGTCTTTGACGTCCAACCGTAGAGCTTATTTCCAAAAGAGTTTAAGGCCGAGAACTTTAGGATTAGATTGGCCTAATATGAACTCATATCCAATGCTTTTAATGACTCAAATTGGTCCCTACTTGTGATTTCTAAGCTCCAAACTTTCTCAACAACAATGCACTCATGTTGATTCTAACTCCAAATTCCATAACAACTCGATCTACTCGATTCATGACTCGGTGAGCCGAGCCATTCATCACCTTCCCCTAAAAATTTCATAGTATCTCCACATAATAAAACCTCAAGGTATACGATCTTATTTGTGAGCTCATTTAATGAGTTTCCCCACTTAAAGTTGGCAAATTTCTTGAATTTCTAAGTTTTTGATGAATGTGACCATTCATATTATGGCTGTTTCCACTCCAACGCTTTCATCAACAAGCCAATTTCTAAATCATAACTAAGATCATTCCACATCAATCATTTTAGATCAAATTCGGGCCACATGAGGTGACACTTAACTCAATTTCCTATGCTTTGAGTTTGATGGCTCGACTTGCCTCATATTTTATTCAAACCGTGAAACTCCTGATCTAATTCTAAATCTAATTTTATATTTTCACTAGCCCCCTATTTGCATCTGACTCACTGCGTTAAGATTTAATTCCTATGAACTCACTTGTTAATTCCCCGATCAACAATCTCACGGATCTTCCAACCGGCTCACCGAGTCATTTACAGACTCAGCCCTCCCAATGCTCTTTGTAAACACCTTATGCCATGCACTCGATAATATGTCATGTACTAAGATAAGTTGCTTGAGCTTGAAGCTTCCACAAGAACATGAGTTATCTCTACTGACTCAGAAAATGTTGGCCCACTATCTATTTCTTTAGTGATTTCCTTCCCTTAACTCATTGAGCCAAGATATTTACAATTTTATATTCTTCACATAACCTCTAATGGAGCTCATATGATCGAATCCATGATTTTTGAGCTCTAACTCCGATGAGCTCCGAAGTCACTTAGAACCTATGATTCAACCCAGTCGCTTCAATTAAGCCCCGATCACTCCCCGAGTCTTATTCTTACCTCACAAACTTGGCAAGTTGGTTCATCATCTCCTCAATTCCCATAAGTCGGTTCATCTTGGTCTGGGTGAGCCCACTTTCACCGAGTTCTCTTTTAGCTCAAACCTCTAAGTCAAGTTGTCCATCTAGCTTTGTTTGTATTTGAGCTCATTATTTTTGCATCAACCCTTGATTGACTCCACCGAGCTCCAAACCGAGCTCCCAACCCAACCGACTCACTCAATCTCATTCATTATTAATTCTCCAACATGGCCAAAACCTCTACCGAGCTCATTCTTAGCTTGACCGAGCTATTTCTTAGAGGACACTTAGGATGATGCACCAAGCTACCTTCGTTAAAGATCACTTTGTAAACCGAGATATGCAAGACTTGACTCAACTGACCGATATCTCTACCTAGTAAGTTTAACTTGGTTCTCAACATAATTAATTAATTACTTTATTCATTTTATCTTGATGACCACCAGAAGTGGGTCTATTTAAGCTAATAATAGGACCTATTATCCAATATTTCCATGTGTGTAAAATTGGATATATGTTTTGGGGAACTCTCGGGGATGATTGTCTGCTAAGAATGATTCCAATAGCCTTAATTTATCCATTTTGCATGATGTTAATGTTGGAATATTGAAAGTGATTTGATCTTATGTGATACATCCAAAGTCTTCTTTGGTATTATTTATATTGAATTATGTAGTAACACTAGATAGGAAAAATACTGAACCTGAGAACGTTTTGAAACTTTGAACCTTCTTCTCCTTGGAAACCTCTAGTGATGATACAATGTGTAAGAACAACACAAAAATCACAAGGGAATCAAAGGAAAGAAACAAACAAAAATGTGCAAGAGCACTTAAAGGAAAACACCTACCAAAATTATATAGGGGGTGGAATGATCTAAAAAAAAGTTTTGAGATGTACCCCATTCACATGAATGAGAAATTCTTCTCCATTGATCCTTGATAGATGAAATGAATCCACCTCTTTGCAACTTGTGATGATGTATGGCCTGCTCTAGAGAGCATCAAACTTGGTGTGCTTTCCTGGTTTGGTTCTATCTTCATCCTATTTGAAAACTAAATCTCCCTCTTGAAAATACCTATTGAACACCTTCTTGCCAAACTATTTATGTACCTGATCTTGATGATGCTCCAAAGTCTTCATATCCTTGTTTGATACTTCTTCCAACTCCATGAGTTTAGGAAACTTGATTGTCATAGGATCACTCTCCATAAATTCAAGCTGATGAGCTGAATCCAGATAAGGTAATTCCAAAGAGAGTGGAAGTTTTACTTCCCTTCCATACACAAGCATGAAAGGAGAATTTCCAATGGCCCCAATAGGTGTGATCCAATATACCCATAAGGAAGTTTTAAGTTGTGTATGCTAAGTCCTCCTGCTAGTCTCCATTTTGTGCTTGATAATCCTTGCGAGGTTCTTCATGCTATACTTAATTGATCCATTTCCTTGAGGATAGTAATTGATGAAGTCTTGAGGTAGACCCCATTCCTAATAGCTCATTCACTAAACTTTAGACCAAGAAAAGGAATTACATTTTTGAAATGACTGTGAATGGAACACTAAACCTTGTCATTATACCTTCTAAGAAATCAAGAACTTCCTTCTCATTGTTTTCCTTCAATGCTTCTACCTCTATCCATCGATTAAAATAGTCCATTGCAGTAAGGACCCATTTATGTCCATCACAAGATGGAGGATTAATCATTCTGATGAAGTCCAACCACCATTGAGAAAAGGGTTGGTCCACTTGAACTTTATGTAGTGGAAGAGAATATTCTTGCCCATGAAAAAGGCACATTCCTTGTACTTCCTTACCTAGAGATGGGAATATTTGAACAAATCCAGCCAATAATAACTAGCTCACATGATCTTGGTAGCATTTTTCGTGTAGAATAATGTCCTCTAGATAGGCCATTGTGAAACTCTTCTAGTATCTTACTTACCTATTCTGGTTCCACACACCAAAGGATAACACCATTCAAATCCCTTCGAAAGAGAAATTTATCTACTAGAACATATGGAATAGACTGAAGATAGAAATTCCATCTTTAATTTTTATCCATGTTCACAGGATATACTCCTAAGAAAATAAAATTCTTCATTTTGGATAACTGGTCAACCTGATCATCACCTTCATCAGTGTTTGTGAGATTCACGTCCTAATCACCTTTTGATTCCATGTCTGCAATAAGTTTTTGACACAAACATTTTCCTCCAACAATTTTGGTAACTTTGATATGTACGTCATACTCCATCACTTTCATGATCCATCCAACACAATTTTTTTCATCTCTTAATTCAAGAAAATTCCTTAACAACCGGATGAGACACCGTTAAATAAATTTTGTTGTTGGACAACATGTGCTTGAATTTATTCAAATCTCGAATAACCACAAATAATTTTTTTCAACGAATGAAAAATTGAGCTCATATTCTTTCAGGTTTGACTAAAGAAAATATTTGGTTGCTCCATAAGATTATCATTTTGCTGGGTGAGGATACCTAAAATGTTCTCTTGACCTACAAAATCATAGAGGATAAAATATTTATCAAACTTAGGTTTCACCAGCGTGGGAGCTTGAGAAATGGCCATTTTGATGGCTTTGAATACCTCCTTTCCTTTCTTTGTCCATGAGAATGGCATATTTTTCTTTAGCATGGATTTTATTGGTTTAGCATGGATTTTATGGTTCCCAGAAAACTCTTGAAACCCTTCTTGTGACTTAGGAGAGATAAGGACAAAATTAAACAGATCCTGGATGGATGGATATAAATTTCTTCAACTGAAACAACATGCCCCAAACATTTTCCTTCATGCACTGCAAAAATACATTTCTTGGGGCTAAGTGAAACCCCAAATTCTCTACATCTTTGGAAAACCTTCCTTAGGCGTGTGATGCGGTCTTCTACATGTTTAGATTATAAACTTATATCATCAAGGTAAACCAAGATGATATTTTTGATTAGTACCTTAAATGAAATGTCCATGGATCTTTTGAAAGTAGCCCCAACATTGGACAATCATAGTGGAATTTTTGTAAGCATACGTGCCCCACTTGGAAGTGAAAGTTGTTTTGAATTGATCTAATTCTTGAACTAGAATTTAATTATAACCTAAATATCCATCGAGAAAATAAAATCTTTGAGCTCCTACCACCATTTGACGGATTTTATCCATTGATAAAAGAGGATTTGCTCCATTGATAATGATCTTTCAATGAGGTACGGTTCAAGTCCCTAAAATACACACACAACTGAATTTCTCTATTCTTCTTCCTTATGGGGACTGGGTTGGCTACCCAAGAGGAATGCTTGATAGGAAAAATTATACAAGCCTCGATGAGTTTTGTTATCTCCTTTCTCATTAGTGGATAAATTTTGGGATTAATTGGCCTATGTTTTTGACAAACTAGTTTGGCATTAGGATCTAGTTTGATGGTATATTGTGCTAGACCTAAATCAAAACAACCCAAGTCTTTATAGATCCATGGAAAAATGTTTTGATACTCTTGAAAATGTTTGATGAAAGCTTCTTTCTCTTCGAAAGTGCATACTTTATCAATCTTTAGAAATTTTTCATTTGCCACCTCAACTTCCTCAAAATATTCTTCTTTTACCATCATGTTAGAGCTTTGTCTTTTGGCTTGATCATCTCAATTGAAAATAAATTTAAATGTAACTAAAGATTTTAGTAGTTTTTTTTTTCAATTGTATGATTTGATCATTTTATTATTCTTGCAAATTATCTTGATTTTTCACAAAAAACTCTACCTCTTCTTGTAGGAAAAGAACAATTTTTTTATCACTATCAAACACTTACTATCTACTCAAACTATCAGGGAATACAGGTTGAACGACCAATTCAAAATATTATTTCCCTTATTTCATGATATCCACAGGTATGTCATACTACGAGACGATTGTAGCAAGCCTATCAACATCTTGATTTTGATTTCTAGGAACCTCGTGGATCCCAAAATCTTCAAATCTTCAATCAAATCTCGACTTTGGTTCTTGTATGATCTTAAAAGATCATTTTTGGATGCACTATGTGCCATCACTTGATGAACAACTAACTCACTATCTCCAAAAATAGTCAAGGATTTGATTCCCTTCTTTTGAGCTAGCTGAATTCCTTGCACAAGGGCCTCGTATTCAACAACATTGTTAGTGCAACTGAATTACAACCGAAAAGATGAGAAGTACTTATCTCCTTATAGATAAATTAGCATGACACCAGCACCAGATCCATTCTTACTCCTTGAGCCATCGAAGAACAATTTCCACAATCCATCAGAATTGTTTTTGTTTTGACAAGTAGTAGTATGATCTTATTTTCTTCATGAATATAGTATATACCCAACCATGTCTCCTCTAAAAGAATCAAACCAAATTCTTCCTCTTCCAACACATCAGCATAGGGATTGTACTGATGATCTCCACTCACTTCATTTAGCACAATATTGGGGAATTCTTCAACAAGAGTGGTTAGTTCATGATCAACATCTTCTTCTTCTAGATCATCGATGGTATAATTCCCATTTATAGAACTAGTGATGTATGTTTCTACATGATTATGGAAGATTGGTTATACCCTTATAATTACTTCGGTTCCATATCAAGTCCTAAGAATCATATGTGACCAATCGACTAATAGATAACCACCCATCTTAGCAGTGAAATATGGTGATAGGAAAATGGAAAAGAGAAGAGGGAGATCAATGAACGATATGTCTTGGGTTGATGAAAAAATTGGGCATGCATGGATGGTAAGTTGAAGTCCTTTGATAAATCCAAGAGTTTTAATGGCTGTTTCATCCAACTAAACAACTCCTCTTGTAACCAATGAATATTGTATGCCTAGTAAATATGCAATTTGTTTGGGCATGATAGAGCTATGTGCACCAGAATCGATCATGCAATTATGTACCAGGTGGTCACCAATGATCAGGGAAATATAGAATGGTGGTGGATTATTCTCCTTAGGAATAATTTTCCCTTCCACTTAACACAAACTCATAGTGGTTTTTGTTCCATGACCTGATGATCCATCGGTTGTACCAAAATTATTCAAAGGCTCTCGTAACAAGTTTCTTTGAGAATGAATTGAGAGTGCGTCCCACATAGAAATGTTCAAGTCGGTATACTTATTTTATTCTACAATATTGAAGGTAATTTATCCTACTTTTCTAAAAAATATTTGGGCATTGGGATCCTCCTTTGGAAAATGTTTTTGGGTACCATGATGCCCGAAGAACCTTATTTCCTTACAGCTTGGCTAGCTTGTTTTTAGCGGTTTCTTTCCCACATCTTTATCAACTACCGCTTATGGCTGAGGTTGTGAAGTGGATGACTGATCATATTTAGAATATTGAGATTCCATTGGTCTCTTTTTAGAGTAAGTGTTTTCCACCACTGATGAGGAGTCTATATTCAACCCACAAAAATCTTCTGCTTGCCTATTTAGCAAAGTGGTTTCTTCATGTGCCTGCATTTGATCTACTATTTCTTGTGTAGATGAATTTTTTGTTGCTTCTAGAGGGGAAGATACACTTTAAACCATAATATCTTGGCTAAGAACTCCATTGGGGAAAATATTTTTATTGTGGTTTTGAGAACAAGGATAACAACATTTGTAGTCTTGAACTAGGTTTTTCTGAATAGGTATTATGGCTCTAGATGAGCTAGCAACAAGAGGGTTTTGAAAGTTCAAAGGCCTAATATTTGTAGCTTGAATGGTAGTTTGATTTTGAGGTTTATTTTTCCCTTGAATAGTAGGATGCTTAGCTTGATACTGCTGATTTTGTGGAGGATATGGATGATTATATTGAAATTGTTTCCTCTTGAGTGCAGCGATCTCATTCCCAAATAATTGCAATAGTGACTTGAATTAAAATAGATCATTTGAAGGGGAAGGGGAAGACTGAGCTGGTTGCTTGGAGGATGTTGGAATAGGAGAAATGGTAGGCTGATTATTTGTAAGATCTAGAGAAAATGGAATTTGTGGTTATGGAGCTATCTTTCTAGCCTTGATTAAGGAATTCTCTGCTCTTATGGAAACTTCATAGGCATCAGGTAATGTAGTCCCTCCCATGTACTAGATCATAAATTTTATATCACTATTCAAGGATCACAAATAATACAAGAATGCATTATTTGGAGAAGGAATTTATGAGTGCCAAAATTCTATTCCAAGTCCTATGGAATCGAAGTTGAAGTCACTCATGTATTATTGGGGAGATCTCCTTATGGTAGTGAGTTTTTCTAAGAGAGACAAGTGATCACTCTTGTCTTCAAACTGTTTATGGATATTTTATAGTACCAACACTTAAACCTTAAAACCATTGATTTTTTTTCCCTTGAAAGAGGTAGCAAGAAGTCTAATCACAATGTTGTCCTTTGTGATATTATGCACTGCACAAATGCTGGCTACATCAAGAATATGTTCCACTAGAGTAATGTGCATTTCCCTTATGTAGAAGGGTAAACTTTTGAGTGTTGCAATAGGTATAGGGTCATGTTAAGCTAACAAAAGAGGACTTGTTGCATTGAAAGGGGGAAAAACTTGGTTTCTCACCATAACAAAGATAGGTTGATTGTTCGTGGATAGAGGAAACCTTTTGTAAGGAGTATTCGAATGACCCCTACGAGGTGATGCTACAACAAGTGATGTTGAGATGTCTCTTGTCATTTTCCTTAGAGGAGACATGGATACTTTGATATGCTGATAATTTCCTTACTTTGAAGAAGCTCTTGTTTGAATTATTTACATAAGTTAACACACTAATATTTGAAATCTAGAGATATAGAGTCACTCGTACTTTGATTTGTGGAAGTGAGAAGAGAATTACCAACTATTGTCCACCAGGCGTGCCAAAAATTGTTATCGCCAAATCATTACACCCTCTAAATGGCTAGAATGTGAACAAGACATTCAAGGTGTGATTGGGTAACAAGGGATGACATCTCAAACTGTGAGACTTGGACTCGAGGTGAACCTCCAAAGAAGGTTGAATTCTTCTTTCTAAACTAAGTTCTATACTACTCCTAGTACAATAAAATTGCTATCTAGACCTATGCTAACATTTTCATGGGTTTTAGAGAAATAGATTTGCAAGAAATGAAACTATACTAGGGATGGTGATGCACCAAATAAAGGGTGTTTCTAGACTCAGGAAGGGTTAATTTGAAGAGGGTGTTTTGCACCACAAGACAACTTCACCTACTACAACTTAGAGAGGGTAAACAGAAGACCACAGACAAAGAAGCATGCATTACCTTTGTTGAAATTCAATCAGACAATGATATATTAGTCTTCCAGTGAAGAAGGATGAACTTAAGAAGGGTGAACAAACACCACAACTATACTATATGCAATACTCAACCACTTGATAAGAAGAAAACTCTAAGAACCTATACTAGAAACTTGAATTTGTATAGTGTACCTCCAAGCATGAGAAAGGCACAAAAAGTAGAGAATGATGAAATGACCAAGATTAGTCATAAAAAAACACTTTTATTACTTCAAAAATGTACACAATGCATCATTACATTCAAAAGAGGTAATGGTTTCCATTACGATCTTGAAAGGAGGATTAAAATTTCATGTTGACAATTTTTTCACTTGTGTAAAAATGGGAAACTCGAAACTTTGTTATGATGGATAACATTGGTGAAGTATACCTAAGCTAGGGGAGTTTCTTTTAGACAATATTGTTACTATTGAATTAATTAATGATTACATGAAATCTACAGCTATGTGTGCTATTACAAAATATAACAAATCACATAGCCTACAATTTCATGCTATCTTTAGCAAAAGAACACAAGGCCTTGAAGGATAGCTGTGTTGTCTTGATGAAGACACCAAATTACAGAATAGATGAAGTGTTAGGTTTTGAAGCAGCAATCAAGAATACATATTATAGAAATTAGAGTTCATTACTGGATGTTACAGGTATTCTTTAATGTTCTTTCCTTCATGATTAAGATATTCAATTATAGTATTGGGTTATTTAGTTCATCATACAATCCATATCAGAAAGTAGAAATTCAGAAAGAAATACACAACTCAATTTCATAATTCAATGTTTTATTCATAAGGAATTTCAAATGTTCCCACACAAGCCATGGGATGTAACTGGAAAGTAAAGTACAACTACTGAAATAAGAGGTACACATGCATGAAAGAGAAAATAAAGGAGTATGAGTGAACCCATCATTGCCTTGAGGTTTGTCCTTCGGTTGATGCATCCTCATCTTCAGATTTGTTCCCTCTTCATCTTCATTGTTGAGAGCACTATACCTGAAAATAAAAAAGAGGAAACTATCAGTTATGAGCTTAGGGTACAATCCATATTCCTATACTATCCTAATTCGTGCACATGGATCTCTAATAACAAGAGATATAGATTACTTGAAGATCAAACAATATACATGATTTACTCACTCAGAAGGAAATAAAGAGAAGAAAAGAAAACATGGACATAAGAGAGGCCAAAAATCCTAAATATTTTCTAACTATTTTCTCAAGTGTGCAAGAACAAGTTGCAATCAAGAAGAAATAAATCATATCTTACAGATTCACTATGGATAAAGATTGTAGAGTTCAATAGCTTCTATCCTATGTTACATAAAGAAGATGAGTGACCAGTACATATTAGAATGAAGGAATAATGCAACTCAAATTTCATCAACTATGCTATAAATAAAAGAAGTTGAAGTATATAACAAAGAAGAGAATTACAGACCAAAGTGCATATTTCAGATTGCAACTAAAGAAGAAGGATCATAATTTAAAAAGTTGAAGTTAACTAGAAAGATAATATTATAGCTGAAACAAAATGAAAAAGAAATATGAGAAAATTTTGACAGGGCTTTGCCATGTGAAATGGACATTTACATCTTTCCATCATGTTGTTTTAAATTAATACATGCTTTTAAAAGTTGTATGTAAATCAAATAAGTGATACAGAAAAGTAGGAAAGTATACCATGATCAAGATAACAATTATTATGTTTCAATTTCCAACAACAAATCAACTTCAATAGAAAAATGATACATTCTATATTCTGAATCAGAAAATACAACTATTATAGCTGAAATAGAAAATAAAGAAAGAAATTAGGGAAAATTTTGATAGGGATTCACCATGAAAAATGGATATTTTAAAATTTTCCAGCATACATACTAAAGTTGTAATGAAGATTAAATTAGTATTTTAAGAAAAGAAATGGACTACACTTTCAGTCATCAAATTGAAGAACTTTGGAGCTTTCATTCTAGCTTAATAGCTGAATAAAATGAAGTTTTAAGATAATATTACAAAGTTCAGCCATTTTTAATTACAGTTTTCAAGTGAAGAAAGAATGAGAAACTTGTTTACAACTTCCAGAAGACCACACACAAGGTACAAAGATCTCATAGAATCAAGAAAATATCAAGGTAAAAATACTATACTTTTAGAATCAAGTACACAAAGAAACAAAGTAGATTAGTACGAGTCAAGAATCCAGGAGTGTCATCAAGTGAAGACCTGAGTTATGAGAAACATAGGTCCACAGATATACAATTAGGTGTATCTTATTTGAGTTTATTTTCAGAAAAAATAATAGATACCTAGAGTCAAGTTACCAAGAAATCAAAATAAATATCTTTTTGCAAATGATGAGCTCATTTAAGAAACTACAGAAGTAAAATCTGAGTTATACATCAAAATTAGCTCCTCTCATGGGAGAATGCAAAGCATCATTTCTAAAAGCATGATGTAAATACAGTATAAGTACAAGTCCAACTCACTAGGGTCACAAATAGTGACAACAAAATGATAAGGATAGAGCTTATTATAGCCAACTAAAGGAGAAAACACAAATTCTCAAATACTATAGCAGTCAGGAGAGGTAGAACAACCATTGAAAGGAGATAAGCATTGAAAAAATGAGCAAAACAGAAAGTTGCAAGCTAAATGATAAAATCCAGATTCAGAGATTTTCAAGGAGTTTCAACATAAAATAAAACATAGGTTCAAAGCATCAAACACCACTACGTCAGTAGCGAATCAGATGGAGATTCATACAGACCAAAACTTTGAGCTCAGTAAAATGGCAAGACACACATGAATAGTGCTATACAAATATCCAAAAACATACCAGTTTATAAAGCATTCGAGTCATTATTTCAAATGAAATGGGAGTTGACCCAACTTAAAGTAGTAGCAAGAAGACTTATATTAGTCTCAATGAATCAGAGGAGAGTACATAGACACTTTTCCTAGCAAAGTTAGAGGGTACCCAAGATGATAAAAGTGAGCTAGAACTCATTTATTTTTAGCAATTACAGACAAAACTAGAACTTTAATTCAAATAATAACGACTAGAAAGTAATATCCATTCTTCATCTGGAGGAAAATATGATTACCCAAATATTGTTCACAAGAAATCAAATTGTAACTCACCTTATGAGACCAGATCTAGCAAGACAAAACCAAATCATGAATACCATGTATAATATGAGCAGATTCAAAGTATTAACAGATATTCACAGAGTAACCTAGATGGAAATCATAAGGATTCATATCTATTGTTGTTTCAAGAAAAAAAGAAAAAATGGAATACCTTTTTACATTTAGATTACAAACTCAGACAAAAACCTTGAATTAAAATTACATGCACATCCACGCTAAAGAGAGCTTCAAATTTTTCCTTCAAAAGTCAACATTTTCATGAAAAATTATTTTCAGTAGTAGCAGAATAGAAGAATAAAATACAGATCTTGGTTTTCATTACAGACCCATTTAATGGGTATATCCAAATCAGAGTAATGAAACAAGGACTTACTGATTAAGCCGAAGTTGAGTAAACCCTCAAACAATGATCAGTTCAAGACTAAAATGAAGGACCCATTATGGGTTTTTAGCTCAGAGACCAAGGTCATCCTAGGAGATCACAAAAATGCAAAGAAAAATGAAGTATCAATATATTGAAGTCAAAATGACAGTGATGAAGTAGTTTCAAAGCTCAGAAATAAAACTTACCATCCTTCATCAAAATAGTGATCTCATTTGAAGAAAACTCAAGATGCAAGAGGTCGACCATGGAGGCAAATAGACCGCACAAAGATTTCAATAACTAGAGATGGAATGATCACAAAAATAAGAAGGAAACAAGACCTACAGGATCTTCGCAGAGCTCAAAAGAAGTAGAGACTCAAACACCCATAATAACAAAGTCCCGAGTTCTAAAATACTAACCACGATGGAAAACCCACAACCACCTTACACAGAAGACTCAAAAAGAGCAAAATAACAAAGATTCAGATTCACTCAAACATCGAGAGAACCATTATGCGAGGGGCCAAGATCATGGAGTTCATAACAATGGCGTTGAGTGAAGATTTTACTGGGATTTGCTACTCTCTCTGTGATAAAAAGAATGACCAAAGGATAAAGCTAGGGTACCTTTCAACTCACCCACCTCAATCATGGTTTAACCTAACTCACCCGGAGTTAGTGATCAAATGATTCAAAATCAATAGGTACACATATCGAGGGCTAAAGATCAATCTCCACAATTAATGAAAACCACCATGGCTACGATGACAGTGCCACATTAAATTCTAGGTTAGAAACCCTAACCGAGGGTAAAAATCCAACTACTATGCCAATCGAGTTAAAATATCCATGATGGAAAATAAACAAGTACTAGATCAAAAGGCTAAGAGAAGTTCAACAAATACCAAAGCAAACTTGACCTGAGTTAACCATGCCACCACCAAAAATTCCAATGGGTGAGTCATCATGGTGGAGGGGACTAGAATTTATTTAAATTATTCATGTTGACTATGATTTTCTCTATATTAATTAAAAACATAATCATTGCCATCAAACCATGTAAAATCAAACAAATATATACTATGCAATGATATTAAAAATCTGACAAGTAATCACCATGGTCATGTGTTAATCAAAGGGGGCAAATGATTAAACAATGATTATTATTCAAGCTATGGTCTAAGAGATCCATGTATGTTATCAAAGGTGGCAATGAGTGTAGTTGGTGTTATTTTTAAAAGGTGCCCCTTATCTTATTTCAAAACCAATAATGTGCTAAGTCCACAAAGGTGGCCAAACCAAAATGGAGACTAATGGTGAAGTGCAAAGGTGGTCCCCACTATTGGAGGAGTTGGATATGATTTACAGTATATGTCACCCATGTGACCACTAGAAGAAAAGAAACATCAACATTAGAACTTGAGCTTAAAGGTGGTCCCCATCAAGTGGATGTGTGGATGAATTATTTTGAAAATATTGCAAGTATTGTAATTATTTTGTTCACTCACAGGGAGTATTTTTGCATGCCTTTAGCAAAATGAAAGATCAACAAGAATAAAAATTCACATACACAAGGAAGGATACTTGCTCATCAAGCAAGATTTATTATTAGCAAATTATTCACCTTTCTTTTCTTAAAAATAAAACAATCAACTTCAGTTTGACTGATATGTAATCAAAGGCTATTAATACCTCTTTGTACTAGTTTGTTATTTTATTCCTTTGTTTATTATTAAATAAAGGATAAAAATAGGATGCATATGTGACTACAAATTTAGTTTATTTTTAGGAAGAATGGATGGATCAAATTTGCTATATATTGTGTGCCTTAGCAAAGCACAATATGAGGAATTTTAGATAAAGGAGTGTTGAAGAAATTTTTTGCCAGTTTTTCCCTTTGAAAGTGACGTATTTTCTGCCTTTCCAATTATTTCCAGTCTTGTGTATGTTTTCTATTAATCTTGTGTATGTTTAATTCCCTGATTAATCATCTTACCCTATTACAAATTTAGTAATCTTTGCATGATATTAATGTGTATGTGTAACTTAGCAGTATTGTTGTGATTCTATCCCTCAATACATCAAAGTTTTTACCCTTGATTATCTTCAATTCTATTGGCATGTGCATTAGAAGTTCATTCCATATCAATTATATATGTACTCAGTCAAAGACCTCATACAAGTTTGGTGTATCAACTTAGTTTTAATTCATTTTTTACAGTCATATTTTACCCTTAAACCCTTGAAATCATTTTAGGATACATAAATAAGGAACTAGCCTTGATACTGGAGACTCACCTCAAAATAAGTATACCCAAAACCTAAGGTGTTTCCATTCTATCTATGAAAGAGAGAGATAAAATTTGCAAGCTTAGAACACTTGCAACCATCTCTCTACAGGGTGCACTTTTGAGAGAACAATTTTTGGCATGGTTGATGGGACAATGAATTAGATTTGCATGTAAGTTATTGATATGTACAACAGATCTACAATAGATCTTACATTAGATAAAAGTTACTTTCGGACATCAAGCTATAGAAATCTATTTTAAAGATTTAAAGATATATTTGGCAACTCCATAGGGATGATTTTAGACCAGTATTACATCATGTTCCATGCCTAACGTGACTACAAGATCATCGGTAAGAGGAATTCCTCTTGATTTTGTTTCTTTACCTTTGAATTCTACAAGAAGGAGAAGAGTTAGTAATAATTTACCTTATAATAGGCCTGGTTTTGATAACCCTCCTCCTAATATTCCTTCACCACATGTCAATATTTTCGTTCAAATCCGAGTTTTTCAAATGAATATTCAACCACCAAGGAATTTTGTGACCTTTACTAATAGCAGCCATTAGTAATCCCGCTTACTATGACATCCCTAATGCTGCCATGAACTTTTTCCATCATTCATTAGAAAATCGGTTACACGTACATGGCACATTAAAGATGTCACTTATGTTCAATTCCTAATGTCACTCATGAGGATGTAGTTTTGAGTATTTTAGCTACATCTCTTAAAGAACAAGCCTTGTAATGGTATAAAAATATAGAGATTGGATGCATAAGAACTTGGGATGACTTAGGTGATAAATTGCTAAAAAAATTTCAAGATAATTCAGATCATTTATCTCTCATAGAACAACTGTCTACCATTAAAAGATCTCCCAATGAATTTATGTCTAGTTTCAACATCCGTTTTGCTAGAACTTGGGAAAGAATTCCAGCAAGTGTCAAGCCTCAAGCTGATCATGCTTTTTTTTATTATCTTAGGGCATTAAACAGTGATATTTCAACTATGATTCAATATATGGGAGGAGAGACACTCCCAACAGCCTATGATATCACCATCCGAGCTGAAAATAGCCTTATTGAAGATGGAAAATTAGCACCAAGCCCTTTAATGCCTTTTTTGGTAGATTTAACACTTATTCCTCAGCCTATCACAATTATAGAACCTTTTGTTGATGCCCCATCAGATGACATATTTAAATCTTTGTAGATAATGGGAAACAAGATGAATTCAATTGAGAATATGTTTACATTACCTAGCAGACCTTATCAGGCTCCTTATCAACAAAATCAGCTAAATCAACAAAATAGGAAGTCTTTCCAACAAAATAAAAATAATAGGCAGCCTTATCAGCAAAGGTAATTTGACCAAAAGGCTCCTAGTTCATCTAACACTTTAGTTCCAGTTAATATGGCTATATAAGAGTGGTTTCAACCTTGTAATCAACCACATTTAGCTGCAAGTTACCTAAATAATTTTTTAACATAAGTCTTATTACATAACCTTAATCTGAGACATTGTTCATGCCTCAAATGGAGGGTGGGCAGCAAGATACTCAGGTTTAGAAGGCACCTGAACAAAATTTAGTCATTTTTAGTGAGGATGATTTCATTATAGTTACTACTAGGGCTCAAGAAAAGACTACAAAGAGTAAAAAAATATAGAATAGGTATGTTCTACCTACTATCACTGATAAAACAACAAGCATAAACACAAAACCAGCTAACAGTGCATCTATTTCTAAAAAAATAGGTGTTACAGCTAGTAAAGAAAAACAAAAACAACTACAGCCTGATCCAAGAAGGTTATTTATACCTTAGATATCAAAAGTAGTTGAAGCAGAATCAATTTTCACTAAGGCCTATGCTAAAACAATAGAATTTGTCTCTAAAACTATTGCTTCTTTTAACATTGTTGATGTAATGAAAAAGCATAATGTTAACATCTCAATGTGGGATGCTCTAAGTATTCCAGGACAACAAGATTTACTTTCTCATGAACTAGCTAAGCTACATATTTCTTCTAAAACAACAGAAAAGGAAGTCCAGAAAGTAGACATGGTCCTTAGAACAATGGAACAAGACCACATCAAATAATTTAAATGGATGGTTCATAAAGTCTTAAATTATCATGACATTAAGAAACCACCACCATTTTATCTATCACTGATTATTGGATAACATCTTGTTCATAACTGTATGGTGGACTACGGTGCAAGTAACAGGGTTATGCCAAAAGTAATTGCATAAAAATTGGGTCTAAAGTATGAATCTATAGAAAAGAGTGTCCTACAGTTGGATGAAACTGAAACTAATATAGTTGTTTTCATCAAAAATCTAGAGGTAACATTGCATGCTTGCCTAAATGTTTCCATTCTTCAAGATATTACTATTGTAGACTTACCTCCTTACTTTTTTATATGTTTATCAAGAGACTTCACAACAAAAATAGGAGGCTATCTCTCTTTAGATTGGCCTTTCTTATTTTTCACTACTCATTATGGGACAAAGGTTACTATCAATTCAGAACAATTGGCCAGATTTCACATTGAGCCTCTCGCTTCTAATGCAGTAGCTAATTATTCACTTTAGACTAGTCTCGATGTTGAAAATATAGCTCATGTTTCAGCATTAGATGGTTTTTCTAACATGTTTATGGATGAAAAGACACATGAATAACATGCTCATGATACTTTCAAATAAGTTGAAGAACATTTGTTTGGTGTGTATTGTTTACATGAGGAAAATACACCAATTCCCTTGTTGTCCAAAATAGAAAATGCAACAGAAGGGATTTGGAAGCTTCATTTCGATGGAGATAAAAATAAAAAGGGCAAGGAAGGAGCAGGTTTGATGCTCACTTCCCCAAAAATAAAAGGTATTTCTCATCTTTGAGTCTCTAATTTTCATGCACTTGCAACGTCGATGAATACAAAGTATTAATTCATGGCTTACTTTGGGTTCGAAAGAGAGGTATTAACATGCTACAAAATTTTGGTGATTCTAAGTTGGTTATCAATCAAGTAAAAAATTCAATATTTGTAAGAATCCATTAATGAAGTCTTACAGAAATAGAATTTCAAACCTAATGGAAGATTTCAAAGATATTAATATCCAATCCATTCCTAGAATAGAAAATAAGCATGCGAGATAGACTTGCATCAATTGGTGCCGTTTTGAAGTGCTAGAACATATTGCAAATAACAAAATTCAGCTTCATATAAAGTTGATTGTCAAGCCTTTGATACATGATAATGATTTGAATTGGCAAGGTTTTGAAAGTGATGATCAAATCTACAAGTTTTTGCTGCAAGAAGCTGAGTTTTCTGTGAAGTAGTAAATCAAGATCAATTATAACACTTATATAGGTGACCAGATTGTTTTGTTAAAGACAAACAAACTACCCCGAGGTCTGGACAAATTAGAAGACATCTTTAGCATTGATGATCGTTAATGAAGGTCAAGACTAAGATGTCAACACATGCTTGATAACTATGAAGAAATCTCAGTTGATAAGGGGAAAAATTTGTTTCTCGGAAAGGTATGTTCTTTCGATAAAAAAATTATTTTATTAATCTTTGCAAGGAATTCAAAGATGTTTTCGCTTGGAAATATCAAGACTTGAAAGGGTTTGATCCCAGTTTAGCACAACATACTATTGAATTGCAGCCAAATTCCAAGCTAGTTAGGTAAAAATAGAGGCATGTAAATCCCAAAATAGAGCCTCTAATGAGGAAAGAGTTATCTAAGTTGATTGAATCAGGTATTATCTTTCCAGTTAAGCATTCAAGTTGGGTAGCCAATCTTGTTCCTATTAGGAAGAAAAATGGAGAAATCAAATTATGTGTGGATTTTAGAGATCTTAATAAAGCTTCATTAAAAGACCACTACCCACTTCCAAATATGGATCAAATTTTGAGAACAGTTTCTGGTTCAAATAAACTATCTCTTTTAGATGGTTATAGTGGTTATATTCAGATTTTAGTCTGAGAAGAAGATAGGTACAAAATAGATTTTACCACTAAGTGGGGTACTTATGCCTACAAAAGAATGCCTTTTGGCCTTTCAAATGTTGGTTCAACATTTCAATGTGTAATGGACATGGCTTTTCACAAACTTGTTAAATAAATGCATCCTTGTATATTTAGATGATGTTACTATATTTTAAAAAATTTAGATGAGCATCTAATACATCTAAGGCATACTTTTAAGTTATGCAGACAATTTGGAATATCTTTGAATCCACTAAAGTCTATTTTTTTAGTACATCAAGGAAAATTACTAGGCCATATTATTTCTAAGCAAGGTTTATCAATCATTCCTTTTAGAATCGAATCCATATCATAGCTATCATTTTCATAAGAAGGCATTACATAGTTTTCTTAGAAAAATCAACTTTGTAAGAATATTTGTTCTAGATTTTGTAGCATTGGTTAAACCATTTACAATTATGTTAAAGAAAGGGAAAATTTTCTCGTGGACCAGTGAAGGGAGAGAAGGATTTGAAGTAATCAAAGTAGCCATCTCTCAAGCTCCTACTCTTGCAAATCTAAATTTCGATAAAGATTTTACAATGTATGCACTTGCAGGAGCTAAAACAATCTCAGCCATATTAACTCAAAGCTAATGATGAAAATGTTGAACAACCAGTTGCTTTCCTTGGACAGAGCTTGCATGATTATGAAACAAGTACACTTTTATTGAAAAATAAATACTCTTCAGTAGTCGTAGGGATAAATAATTTCAAACATGCTTTTCAAAAACAAAATCCATGTTCTTGTTACTTATCCAAGTGTGAAAGCTTTCTTGTTAAATAAAGAATTGAATGATAAAATATCAAACTAGATAACGAAGGTCATGGAATATGATGTTGGTATTCATGTCATGAAGATAGTTCAAGGAAAATTCTTCTGTGAGAACCTAATTGCTGATATGGAAAAACAACAAATTGTAGAACCTAAAGATTCAAAACAACATGCTGAAATTACATATCAGCAATCAGACATTATGGTTCAGCCAGAAAATCAGCAACCTGAACTTTCTCAAGAAGTCCAGGAATCAAGATGGATGACTGATTTAGTTAACTATCTACAACATGACATCTATCCAAAAGGTATGGACAAGAATAAACGAAGGTATTTCAGATTACAAGTTGTACCCTATGTTTTCATTGATGGTGTATTATTCAAAAGGGATATAAATGGAATCTTGCTGCGATGTGTTGACTATGACAAAATTCAGCAATTATTATCAAAATTCCACAAAGGACCTGCAGGAGGTCATTTCTCAGCATGTACCACAACCTTAAAAATTATGAAAGCTAGTTACTATTGGCCCAACATATTCAAGGACTATTTTGAATGGATCAGAAAGTGTAAGAAATGTGCTTTCTTTGTTTGAAAAGAACATTTGGCTTCTCTACCTTTACTGACCTATTTTAGTTGATCAACCTTTTATGTAGTGGGGCCTTGATTTTATTGGCATGATAAATCCACCTTCATCATAAGGACACAAGTGGATTTTTAATGCTACAAATTACTTAACATGTTGGACTGAAGCAATAGCCTTGAAAGATGCTAAAGAAACTTCGATACTATCCTTTTATGGAGGTATAACTTGCAGATATGGTGTTCCTAAGAACTATCATATCGAGATAATGATTTAGCATTTCTCATTGCAAAGGTAATAGATTGGGCTATTAATCATGGAATTTATCTAACTATTACCCACAAGGTAATGGGTTAGCTGAAAGTACTAACAATAATATTTTAAGGATCATCGAAGAACACTCAAAGATAACTAGAGATTTTGGAATCTAATGTTGAATTCAACACTTTCGGCTGATAGAGTGACCCCTAAAAGATCAGTTGGTAATTCACCATACAAGCTTGTTTACATAAGAGAAGCAAGAATTCCTATTTCGGTTGAGTTACACGCGTTAGATTTTCTTTATCAAATGGAGATTCTTGATAATGAGACATTTTAGGTTTGCTATGTATAATTAATGGAATTACAAGAGCTAAGAGATCAAGATCACTCAAACATGGAAAAGAATTAGAAGTAGATGAAGAAGACTTTTGACTAAAAATCTAAATTTAATCTTCAATGAAGGAGATATTGTGTTAAATTTGGATATTGATAGTGCAAATCGAGGAAGACACACGAAGTTTGATGCAATCTAGAGTGGTCCTCACATGATTTCATCTTGCAAAGAATTAAACATTTTTCATCTCTTGAGGTTGAATGGAGAGGAACTTGCCATTCCTGTGAATGGTATGTTTCTCAAACATTGTTATTGAAAATCCTACAATGTCTATTTAGAGTAGGATTTCCCTTCAATAAATGCAGTTCTTGCACATTGTAATGTTTTTCAATTCAATAAGTGCATTTGTGCATGTGATCTGTTTACCCAGATCCTTTCCTAGTTTTAGTTCATTTTGGAAGGGTTGGACCTTTAGGAAGGCATATTTTGGTTACATGCTTTAGACTCCATGCCCAATGGACAAGAGCAAGGCACTGGTTTACAAGCTAGCAGGAAAATTTCCCCATAGGATCACTAGAAATGTTGACAATTTTTAAACTTGTGCAAAAATGGGAAACTCAAAACTTTGTTACGATGGATAACATTAGTGAAGTATACCTAAGCTAGGGGATTTTATTTCAAAAAATATTGTTACTATTTAATTAATTAATGATTACATGAAATCTACAGCTATGTGTGCTATTACAAAATATAACAAATCATATAGCCTACAATTTCATGCTATCTTTAGCAAAAGAACACAAGGCCTTGAAGCATAGCTTTGTTCTCTTGATAAAGACACCAAATTGCGTAATAGATGAAGTATTAGGTTTTGAAGCAGCAATCAGAATATTAGATATTATAGAAATTAGAGTTCATTACTAGATGTTACAGTATTCTTTAATGTTCTTTGCTTCATAATTAAGATATTCAATTATAGTACTAGGTTGTTTAGTTCATCATATAATCCATATCAGAAAAATTAAAGGCAAAAATAAATACACAACTCAATTTAATAATTCAATGTTTTATTCATAAGGAATTTCAAATGTTCCCACACAAGATATGGGATGTAACTAGAAAGTAAAGTATAGCTACTGAAATAAGAGGTACACATGCATGAAAGAGAAAATAAAGGAGTATGAGTGAACCCATCATTGCCTTGAGATTTATCCTTCAGGTTGATATCCTCACCTTCACTTTGTTCCCTATTCATCTTCATTCTTTGAGAGCACTATACTTGAAAACATAAAAGAGGAAACTATCATTTATGAGCTCAGGGTACAATCCATATTCCTATATTGTCCTAATTCATGCACATGGATCTCTAATAACAAGAGATATATATTACTTGAAGATAAAACAATATACATGATTTACTCACTCAGAAGGAAATAAAGAAAATAAAATAAAAACATGGACATAAGAGAGGCCAAAAAGCCTAAATATTTTCTAACTATTTTCTCAAGTGTGCAGGAATAGGTTGTAGTCAAGAAGAAATAAATCATATCTTATAGTCTTCACTATGGATAAAGATTGCAGAGTTCAATAGCTTCTATCCTATGGTACATAAAGAAGATGAGTGACCAGTACATATTGGAATGAAGGAATAATGCAACTCAAATTTCAGCAGCTATGCTAGAAATAAAAGAAGTTGTAGTATAGAACAAAGAAGAGAATTGCAGACCAAAGTGCATGTTTCAGATTATTATCAAGAAGAAGGATCATAATTAAAAAGCTGAAGTTAACTAGAAAGATAAGATTACAACTGAAACATAATGAAAAAGAAATCTGAGAAAAATTTGATAGGGCTTTTCCATGTGAAATGGACATTTACATCTTTTCATCATGTTGTTTTAAATTAATACATGCTTTTAAAAGATGTATGCAAATAAAATAAGTGATACAAAAAAGCAAGAAAGTATGCCATGACCAAGATAGCGCTTATTATGTTTCGCTTTCCAACAACAAATCATCTTTAATAGAAAAATGATACATTCTGTATTCTGAATCAAAAATACAACTATTACAACTGAAACAAAAAATAAATAAAGAATTCTGGGAAAATTTTGATAGGGCTTCACCATGAAAAATAGATATTTTTAAATTTTCCAGCATACATACTAAAGTTGTAATGAAGATTAAATGTAGTATTTTAAGAAAATAAATGGACTATACTTTCAGTCATCAAATTGAAGAACTTTGGAGCTTTCTTTCTGGCTTAACAACTAAATAAAATGAAGTTTTAAGATAATATTACAAAGTTAATCCATTTTTAAAATTACAATTTTCAAGTGAAGCAAGAATGAGAAACTATTGAAACTTCCAGAAGGCCACATACAAGGGACAAAGATCTCATGGAATCAAGAAATAGTCAAGGTACTAATACTGTAGTTTTAGAATCAAATCCACAAAGAAACAAATAAGAGTAGTATAGCCAAGAATTGAGGCATCATCAAGTGAAGACCTGAGTTATGAGAAGCACAGGTCCACATATATACAATTAGGTGTATCTTATCTCAGTTAATTTTTAGAACAAATAATAGATACCTAGATTTAATTTACCAAGAAATAAAAAAAAATATCTCTCACAAATGATGATCTCATTTAAGAAAGTACGAAGTAGAAATCTGAGTTATGCATCAAAATACAAATGAAGTACAAGTCCAACTCACCAGGGTCACAAAAAGTGCCAACAAAATGATAAGGACCGAGCTTATTACAACCAACTAAAGGAGAAAACACAAATTCTCAAATGCTATAGCAGTTAGGGAGAGCTAGGACAACCATTGAAAGGAGATAAGAATTACAAAAATGACCAAAATAGGAAGTTGCAAGCTAAATGATAAAATCTATATTAAGAGATTTTCAAGGAGTTTTAACATAAAATAAAACACAGGCTCAGCGCATCAAACACCACTACGTCGGTAGAAAATTAGATGGAGATTCATACGTACTAGAACTTCAAGCTCAAAAATGGCGAGACACACGAGAACAATGTTTTTTAAATATCAAAAACATACCAGTTTGTAAAGCATTCGAGTCATTGTTTCAAACGAAATGGGAGTTGACCCAACTTAAAGTAGCAGTAAGAAGACTTATATTACTCTCAATGAATCAGAGGATAGTACATAGATAGACACTTTTCCTAGCATAGTTAGAGGGTACCTAGGATGATAAAAGTGAGCTAGAACTCATTTATTTTTGGAAATTATAGACAAAACCAAAACTTTGATTCAAATAATAGCGACTAGAAAGTAATATCCATTCTTCATCAGAGGAAAATATGAATACCCAAATCTGGGTCACAAGAAATCAAATCGTAGCTCACCTTATGAGACCAGATCTAGCAAGACAAAACCAAATCATGAATACCATGTATAATACAAGCAGATTCGAAGTATTAACAGATATTCGTAGAGTAACCCAGATGGAAATCATAAGGATTCAGATCTATTGTCGTTTCAAGAAAAGTAGAGAAAAAGGAATACCCTCTAGCATTCAGATTACAAACTCAGACAAAAAACTTGAATCAAAATTACATGCACATCCAGGCTAAAGAGAGCTTCAAATTTTTCCTTTAGAAGTCAACATTTCCATTGAAAAATCATTTTCAGGTAGCAGAATAGAAGAATAAAATACAGATCTTTGTTTTCATCACAGACCCATTAATGGGTATATCCAAATCAGAGTAATGAAATAAGGACTTACTGATTAATCTGAAGTTGAGTAAACCCTCAAACAGTGATCAGTTTGAGACTAAAACAAAGGACCCATTACAGGTTTTTAGATCAGAGACCAAGGTCGTCCCAGGAGATCATAGATAATTCAAAGAAAAATGACAGGTGAAGAAGTAGTTCCAAAGTTTAGAAATAAAACTTACCATCCTTCATCAAAATAGTGATCTCATTTGAAGAAAATCTGAGCTCCAAGAGGTCAACCATGGTAGCAAATAGACCACACAGAGAGTTCAATAACCGACAATGAAATGATCACAAAAATACGAAGGAGACGATACATACAAGATCTTCATAGAGCTCAAAAGAAGCAGAGACTCAAACACCTAGAATAGCATAGTCTCGAGTTCCAAGAGACCAACCACGATGGCGAACCCACAACCACCTTGCATAGAAGACTCAAACAGATCAGAATAGCAAAGATATAGATTCACTCAAACATTAGAGAACTATTATGCAGAGGGGCCGAGCTCAAGGAGTTCACAACAATGGTGTCGAGTGAAGATTTTACCAGGGCTTCTCCACTCTATGCAAGAAAAATAATGACCAAAGAATAGATCTAGGGTACCTTTCAACTCACCCACCTCAACCATGGTTTAACCTAACGTGCTCAGAGTTAGTGATCAAATGATTAAAAATTGATAGGTACATAGATCAAGGGATGAAGATCGATCTCCAAAATCAATGCGAACCACCATGGTTATGATGATAGTGCCACATTAAATGCCAGGTTAGAAACCCTAACCAAGGGTCAAAAATCCAACCGCTATGCCAATTAGAGTTAAAAGATCCACGGTGGAAAAGAAACAAGTACCAAATCAAAAGGCTAAGAGAATTTCAACAAATACCAAAGAAAACTCGACCTGAGTTAACCATGCCACCGCCAAACATTCCAAGGGGTGAGTCATCATGGTAGAGGGGACCAAACTTTATTTAAATTATGCCTGTTGACTATGATTTTCTCCATATAAAATCAAAACATAATCATTTCCATCAAACCATGTAAAATCTGACAAATATATACTATGCAATGATATTCAAAAGCCGACAAGTAATCACCATGGTCATGTGTTAATCAAAGGGGGCCGAATGATTAAACAATGATTATTATTCAAACCATGGTCTAAGAGACCCATGTATGTTATCAAAGGTGGCTGAGTGTATTGTGGTGTTTTTTTAAAAAGGTACCCCTTATCTTATTTCAAAACCAATAATGTGCTAAGTCCACAAAGGTGGCCAAACCAAAATGGAGACTAATGATGAAGTGCAAAGTTGGTCCCGACTGTTGGAGGAGTTGGAGATGATTTATAGTATTTCACCCATGTGACCACTAGAAGACAAGGAACGTCAACATCAGAACCTGAGCTTAATGGTGGTCCCCATCAAGTGGATGTGTGGATAATTTTTTTGCGCATATACGCAAGTATTGTAATAATTTTGTTCACTCATAGGGAGTATTTTTGCATGCCTTTAGCAAAAGGATAGATAATTAAGAATAAAAATTCATATACACAACTAAGGAGACTTTCTCATCAAGAAAGATTTATTATTAGTAAATTATTCCCCTTTCTTTTCTTAAAAATAGAACAAAGAACTTCAGTTTGACTAATATGTAATCAAAGGATATTAATGTCTCTTTGTACTAGTTTTTTTATTTTAATCCTTTATGTATTATTAAATAAAGGATAAAAATAAGATGCATGCGTGAGTACAACTTTATTCTATTTTTAGGAAGGATGGGTGGATCAAATTTGCAATATATTGTGTGCCTTAACAAAGCACAAGAGGAGGACTTTTAGATACAGGAGTGTAAAATAATTTTTTTGCTAGTTTTTCCCTTTGAATGTGAATTATTTTCTACCTTTCCAATTATTTACAGTCTTATGTATATTTTCCATTAATCTCATGAATGTTGAATTCCCTGATTAATCATCTTACCCTATTACAAATTCAGTAATTTCTGCATGATATTAATGTGTATGTGTAACTTAGCAGTATTGTTGTGATTCTATCCCTCAATACATCAAAGTGTTTACCCTTAATTATCTTTAGAAATCTATTGGCCTATGCATCAGAATTTCATTCCATATCAATTGTGCATGTACTTAGTCAAAGACCTCATACAAGTTTGGTGTATCACCTTAGTTTTAATTCATTTTTTATAGTCATCTTTTACCCTTAAACCCCATAAATCAGTTTAGGATACATCAATAAGGAACCGACCTTGATACCGAGACTCACCTCAAAATAGGTATACCCACATACCTAAGGTGTTTTTAATCTTATAACACTTGCAACCATCTCTCTATAGGGTGCACTTTCGAGAGATAATAGTTCCTTCAACATACAAGAGCAATTTGTAGAAGAAGAGGAATTATTTGAAAAATATGCACTAGTTCGGATGTATAACTTATCCAACCTCTTTGAATGAGCTTCCAACTTACATTTATAAAATAATTGCATGAGATTGAAGAGGAAAATTAATAAATTCCTTCCTAAATTGAAGGTATATAATGGTTCATTTACTAAAAATTTGATAGAATAACTTGAGAAGCTTCCATCATGTATCATTAATGTCCCATTGACTTAATATTTTAATTTAATTTAAGGAATATTTAAATAAAAATATAAATTTAATAAAATCGGGATCCCCTAGGGTTGGTTTTCATTTGAAGGGCTCCACATGCCAAAATGGACCAACTTGGTGGTTAGCTCACCTAGCTAACTCACCGAGTTAGTTTTTAGCTCTCTTGCATTCCGCTTCTGTTGATCCCAAAATCCTCTGAACTTGTGCAACTCCAGCTCTATCTTAACTTGGCTTACTCAGTAAATCTCTTCTTGACTCGTATGAGCCTTTATATATATTGGATTAATCATGCCAACTCGATGAGCTTGGAATCCTCCAACTCAATGTTGAGATCGATCTTGAACCCCATATCAAGTCTTTCCTTACCCTTCCAATCGAGATCTTCCGAATGAACCTTCCAAACCATTACCAACAAATCAGACCCTATCGAATCCCTGCAAGAGTTCAAGACATTTCTTCATGTCTCCTGCTAACTAGGGCCAACTTGGCCTTCACCTTGAACTTGTTGATCAATCATTTTTGGCTCAAACTCATTACTTCTAAGAAAATAACTCTAGAATTTTCCAACCATTGACATAGCTCACCTTCAAATTTTTCTCACAAGCCCATTTTTGAACCAATTCCATGCATCGTTCCATACTCTAAATCAACCTGGCTCTACTATGTTCTAGACAACTTATCCATATGCAAAAATTTATCTCTCATAAAAACTTGACCATGTGTCTCACCTCTTCCTTCAAGCTAAGCTCATATTCATGTTCGTCATGCGTCATAACAGCTCTCCCGTAGGATGTTTTCCTAAAACCCCGCTCCCAACTATTTGTAAGTACATCGAATTTGACCCATTTCTAAACTCAATCTCTTGTGGCCTTATGTTGAGTTGACTTCCACGAGGAAAATTTGTGCACCGACACATTTTTAGCTTGTTGAGCTATCATTGTGCCATTTGAAATTATTGCCTCTTGTTTTGAACTCATTTCCTTTGTCATGATCTTGGCTAGTGCCTCAGCTCATCCAAGAGCTCCTCCAATGTTGTGAACATAAATTTCTAGTATATATCCTTAAGGTATGCTTACACTCGAGCTCATCACGTGAGCCATTTCCTACAACATTTTACCCTTCATGCAAGCCTTGTCACAATGATGCATAACTATCTCCAAGCATCCCTGTATTGCTCAACCTCACCAAAAAAATTCCACATAGCTTAGAAAATGGCTTTCCATCTTGACTGTAACCACCCAAAATTAATTTCCCATTACTAACAACTCACCGGATAACTCACCCATATTTTAATGAAAACCTAACTCCCGTGAGCATGAATGTTGAGTTCTCCATATTTCATGCTTCTCACCACAATGCATCGATGATCTCAACATTCATCAATTACTACGTAGTGTATTAACAAATTATCCTATGGGGCCTTACAGACAACTTGACTAAACCACTCCAAACTTTCCATGACTGCACACCTCAAACTCCCAGAGTGTGGGATTTCTATCTCAACTTGACATTCTGCTTATCAACCCATCTTAACACATTGGGTTTTGACCTCTGAATTTCCATGTTCATGATTTAGTATGGGGTTTCTACATCAATTTTCCCACTAATTTCTCTAGCAATTAGCCTTTTTAAAGTTCGAGGCTTCTAAAAATTTCCATGTTAATGTTCTAAGCTTGGGGTTTGTTGGTGAGAAAATTTGTCAGGGGACAAACTAGTGGTTATCTTGCCAATGCTCTAGGAGTCTAAGTCCCTCTACTTAACTAGTGCAACTGCCATATGTGCATGCATGAGTGAAATGTGATTTTTACCCTGGTGGCCTTTCAGCCATGGATCCAACAGGGGCACTCCACTGACCCTGCGGAAAATGCTTGCATATACCTACAAGAGATGACTTTGCTTGGAATGTGTGAAAGGGAATGAGAAATTTAGAAAAGATAAAACTAATGCTGCAAGTAGAAAATTAGAGACTTGCATACACTAGCCAAAAGTTTCATTACATGCACTTGAATATAGAAGAAAACAAATCTACGTAATAGCTACAAGACCAAATGAAGCTTAATGGGCACAAAGTACCAACAAACTCCTCAATCAAAGACGCTAAAATTCCTTCTTCCTTTATTGAAGCTTAAGTAGAATTTACTTATAGTGTGATAAGTAGAAGACATTTTGTAATAGGAGAAATGGAAGAAACTTGCTATCTCTTGCTCTCTTCACAAGGATAACTCTCTCATGAATTAACAAAAACAACTCCAACATCTAAGAAGCAAAATTTCATAAGACCTTCAAATAAGGATCTTGTTACAATTTAGAGAAGAGGAGGAAAACTTTTCATCTTCCTGGTGACTTTTCGAATACCTTAATGTGACTTAAGACTATTCATATTCCTTTTTAAATACTTAAGTCCCTTTTATAATAGCAAGGTGACTTAAATTTACATTACATTTTTGAAGTCACTTAAGTCATATCAAAAAGTGCAACTCTCAACGTAAAAATATAACATTGAGGAGAGAGGGTGTTGTATGAGAAGAGAAAAGAAAGAGAAAGAAGAGGAAGAAGAAGAAGGATTATGCTGAAGGATGAGCTACTGTGGTGGACTTAGCTCCATTCTCTGACTGCTCTCCACTTTGTGATCCTGAGAAGGCTTCTGTCTTTCCAAACTCCTGGTTGAAATGAGTCACCGCTGGTTCATAGATTGAATCAATCCATTTCTTATCTTCTCGGCCCTGTATCATGAACTTGTGCATTCTTAAAATGGATTCTAGATCGAAGCTACTGATGGGTTCCAATTTCTCAATATGAAGTGTTATAGTGCTTGGTTCCACCAAGTGTTGCACATAAGATGAAAGAGTTTGCACTTGCTCCTCTAGTCCCTCGATCTTCTCTTTGTATTCTTTATTCCTTGCCATCATGCGAGAAGAATATTGTTGGAATATGTACAAATATCCCTCATGAGTAGCTGGTCCCAATTGGATCATGCTCATCTCAAAGTCAACTGGTGTCATCTTATCCACTAGAGTGATTAATTTTGGTGAGCTATTTCAATATACGATTACTGTCTCCTCACTATAGAATCGTGATGCTATCTATGTGATCATTCTTGACCTTTTTTCTTTAGCAAAAGAGACAATTGCTGATATATCGGGGATACTACTTGTTGAACAAAGAGTGCGAGTGTTGAGGATGATCATTTCCCACATCCACGAAACATCGTGTCGGTTTCAAGCTCAAGGACGGGTGCATTAGCCATTATTTTTTTAATGGAGGAGGAAAATCCTAAATGAGAGGAGTGTTGAGTCAACAACATTCGGGACCTCTTGTAGTGGCTTGAATATTAGATCATGAGTCATATACTCCTTGTTCAATTGTGCATCTAGTCTTGTATTTTATGTCCGCATTACTGTGATCACATCTTCCTCTCATGGCGATGCCAATGAATATTTTTCTTCCTTGAATTTCTTGGATGTCTTCTCGTGGGGAAAATTTTTCAATTCCGTGGTTTTCCTTTTTGAACTCACTCTAGAGTGTTTAGAGCTAGAGCTTACTTCTGCTTGGGGAAATTCCTCGTGATCGAATGATCATAGTCCTCTTATTTTTAAACTAGTTCCTTATTCTCCTCACCACCTTTTCAGTCTGCTCTAGTATATCTCCTGATTCATGAACATGCCAGTTTATCTAGGCATTGTGGACATCTTGACTGCTACGTACTTAGGATCATACACCTCTATCTCGTCAACATGTAAGATGTCTTCATACCAAGGGAACTTGAATTTCTTCATCTCACTGGTTTTCATCCTCATGTGATATTTTTTACGTACTTCAAACTCATCAATACAATTGGCCCAATAGTCCTCAACTTGTGGCTCATGTTGCAATTATGGGATGTAGAAGGAGTCGGGATCTTATCGGATGTCAAAGTTGGGCCTGAGGATGTAGGAATGAAAATTCAAATGTGTGAAAGTGGCCTCTAAGTGGGATGCATCATTTTATTTTTTGTACGTGAACTCCCCTAGAGATATAGGGAAAGAAATCAATTTCTTTCTTCTACTTATGAGCTTGCTATTTACTTGGGTGATCTACCTACATAGTTCGAACAATACAATTTGGTCATTGAGGTACTTAGGTAGTTTCAGAGGAGCTTGGTCAAAGCCAACGACTCATATGTAGGAGAATGTTGAGAATTATATGAATTACGAGCCATATTCCTTAATAATGGATGTCACTTTTGGTGACATAACATTGGTTGGGAGGTAATTTGGATTGATTAGATAGAGATGGGGTTGCCTAGGAATGATAAAGCATGAAAATTTTGGCATAGGGATATAGTTTTTGTGCTTAGAAATTTCTAATTTCCTTGTTGCACATTTGCAGGACAACAAATGGCTCTAGGTTGGGGACATGACATGGACTGAGAGAAGCGAAGACATGGCATGGGAATCCAAAATCTCAATTTTAGACTATATAGTTTGTTGACTAGTGCGTTATCCATTGGGCCCTACGAAGTCATGTATAACTTCTAGAAAGGAAGATATTAGAAGAAGGAAGTGCACACACACACACACACAAACAGATGGAAAGGAAACACACAACAAAAAGGGGAAACACACCTAGAAATCACCTATAGTACAAGGAGGGGGACAAACCACTTTCACTGATGATACAATTTTAGGTATTGCCCACTGTGAGGCAATTCTAGCAGTGTTCCATCCAAATATGAGAGTAGAAAAACATTCTCACCACAATATTCATGAATATGGAATGGACCAAGACATAATGAATCAAAATTTCCATGGCTTCCTTTTAGTTCCCTTCTCTTATCCCATAGCAGGATGAGGTCTCCAACTTTGAACTCTCTTGCTTTTGCCTTCTTATCAAAAAAATTTCTTTACTTTTAACTAGTGTTCTTTGATACGGTCCACCACTCGGAATCTATTTTCTTCTAGCTTCTCAAGAAAGAGGATCCTCTTGTTAATGGAATCCTTGTACTGACCATATTCTATTCCTTGTAGCAACTTGAGAGCTGGCATCTCGATTGTGATTGGGATTTCTGCCTCGACTCCATACAATAGTTGGAATGGTGACATACCTATTTCCTTCTTGGGAGTGATCATGTCTCCGCCCACAATGCATCGTATAGCTTTTTGTGCTAGTTCCTCTGATTCTCGGCTATAAGTTTACAGAAAATGGTCACAATGTTCTTGTTGCTTGATTTGGCTTGTCCATTTCCCTGTGGGTAGTAGTCTGATCAATGAGATAGAGAAATTCCGTAACCATATAAAAACCCTCGTCAACTCCTTGAAGAGAAATAGGTGGCATTGTCTACTGCAATATTTTGTGTTACTCCAAAATGTATTATGATGTTTTTCTTGATGAAGCTACATACTATCTCAGTGTTGGCTTGCTTGGTGGGAATGGCTTCCACCCAATTGGTGAAGTAGTCTATCACAGTGAGCACATAGGTGTGCCCCACACTTGAGTGAGGATTCATAACACCAATGAAGTCTAGTCCCCACTACAAAAATGGTTCTTCAATAACAACTGGCCTGAGTGGAAGTGCTGCAAGTTGTGGTTTCCCAACAAATGTTTAGCATGCTTCACATTTGGAAACCCAATCTTGAATTTCTACAAAGAGGGTGGGCCAATAATATCTTCCTTGGAGGATCTTTTGTGTAGTGACCATCGCTGAAAATTCCCACCACATGCTTGGTCATGGTATACTTTAAGCAATTTATCTTGTTGCTCTTTATCCACACACCTGAGGAAGCATCCATCTAGGCCTCTTTTGTAAAGCACATGATTCCAGATTACAAAATTTGTTGCCTTCAACTTGAGTGTTCTCTTTTCTTGTAATCAAGATGAGGAGGGAACTCTCCATAAGTTAAATAATAGGCAATATCAACATACCACTCATCATTAGTGGTTACAAAGAGAACTTTTGGGTTATTTTCGAAATGAGTTGGGCAAGCATAATTCTCTTAACCATGTTGAGATTCGAGTGTTTCATCCTTAGTAATCAACTGCACAAACAATTTCCCCTTACCAGATTGGAGGGTCCGATCTCCAAGTCATATTCTTGAGTCTTTGCAATCCAATTTCCTCTTTTTTCTCTAGGATCCTGTTGTGTTAAGATGGACTTGATTGCATTGCCAGGGACCATCACCACCGTATGAGAGTTAAGGATATAGAACCTGAATTTTTTACATCCTTAACCACTACATAAGCATGCTTCTCCAATTGGATGTAATTTAGTTTGTGCTTTTTCAATGGAAAACTCATGAAAGCAATGGGTGCTTCCATGCCTTCATCATTTTTCTGAACAAGAACAACATAGAGGGTATGTTCTGATGCATAACAATACATGATGAACTCTTTGTTAATATCTAGAGACACAAGAGTTGGAGCTTTGGCAATGGGTTTTTTTATCTGTTCAAATGTTTCCTTCCCTTCATTGTTCCATTTGAAGTTTACCTATGGTTTCATCATGGTGGTGATGTGCTTTGTTAATTCAGCAAACTCAAGAACAAAGCGATGAAGAAAATTCACCTTTCCGAAGAATGAATGAACTCCTTTCTTGCTTGTGGGTAGAGATAATGCTTGAATGGCTTGTATTCTCTCAGGATCAATATGTGCTCCATGTTTGTTCATAATGTTCCCTAACAGATTACCTTCCATAACTTTTAAAATGCACTTCTTGGGATTTAATGATATGCCATGCTTTCTACACCTTACAAGTACTTGTTCTAAGTGATGGATATGGTCTCCCCTCTTCTTTGAAAATACTATGAGGTCATCAAGATATATGACTATACAATGTTTTAGATCTTTGAAGGCCAAATCCATTACCATTTGAAATGTAGCTCCCACATTGATTAGACCGAAAGGCATTCTATCAGTAGGAAAAAGTGCCCTAAAGGCGTAATGAAGGCTATCTTGGTGCAATCCTCCTTTGCCAATTTTATTTGATTATACCATGAGAATCCATCAAGAAATGAGAGCATTTTGAATCTTGTGACTACTTGCAAAATGTGGTCCCCGATAGGGAGAGGATAATTGTCTTTCAAAGATGCCTCGATTTAAGTTGTAGAAATCTACACATATTCTTATTTTTTCATTGTTATTCCGCACTAGCACGATGTTGGCCACCCATGTTGAATGGCGGATGGGAAAGATGATTCTTACATTGAGCATATTCATTACCTCCTCCTTGATGGTATCAAAAACCTTTGGGTTATATGGCCTTTTCTTTTTCCTGAATGTCTTAGCATCCTACTTTAAAGGAATCAAGTGATACATTTCCTTTGGTTGGAAGGATTTGAGTTCATCATAAGAGTAGGCCAAAACTTCTGAATATTTCTTGAGCAGTGTGACAAACCTTCTCTTCTCCTAAGGTGAGAAACATTTTCCAATATTGACCATCTTTGGTTCCTTTGGGGTGCCAATGTTTTCCTTATCAAAATCAGTTGGGCACCGAGAAGATTGTTTTTCTTTCTCTTGAATGAATCTTTGTTATTTTCAAAGAGGTCTTCCAAAGAAACTAGGCCCTTGGGAATCTTATTCCCTTTCAATTTTATCACTCCTTCATTATCAATAACTTCAATTCCTTCTTTCTCTTCTTTGGCTACCACTTCACGGTGTGGATTTTCACTTCCTTCAGAGAAGAGGTTATTGAAATTATCCCTTTGTTCCAAAACTTCTAGAATTTGGTTATCATTGTTAAATACTTGCCAATTATTTGAATTATCTGGTACACTAGGCCCGAACACCATTTCTATGGTCACCTTATCTTTACCAAAAGAAGGGTGAGGTGTCACTAGAGAAGCCGATATTGCAAGATAATCAACCTTTTCATTGTTTTCTCTTGGGATAGATTTGGTGGAAAATGCATCAAAATATTCAATGTAGTCCCATACTCTGTTTCTATAATGCCGGAATTTTGGATTTTTCACCTGGTATTGTTTTTGGACTTAGTTTACTATCACTTCCACATCACCTCGGCATCTTAGCTTATTTATTCCCATGTCTTCGGCCATGCTCATACCTAAAATGAGAGCTTCATATTCTTTTGTGCTATTTGTATTATCAAATTTTAGCTTGTAGGAAAATGGATACAATTTTCCAAAGGGAGAGTATAACACTACACCCACTCCCGAACCTACACTAGAATGAATACCATCGAATTCCATTGTCCAAACTCTATGTTCTTCCTCTTCCATAAAGAGTGGAAATTTTTCATCTTTTTCTGATGTGAGGAAGTAGTTTCCTAGCACACTATCTCGAAAAAGAATGTTTTCCTTTGGATCATCAAACTTTCACACTGTGAACTTCATCTTTCTTACAGGATATAATGTCTTCATCTCACCTTTTACTGGAATAGTTGTAGATGACCATTCCATTTTGATTTCTCCACCCAAGTATCTACAGAATCTTCTACTCAATAGCATTCCAAATGATGTTGGGATGTCTGCTACGAGGATGGTTAGAAGCACCTTCTTGTCTGAAAATCAACCAATGCTACCTATGCATCTTTGATCCTTCCTACCAATGGAACTTGTTTGGATTCCATCGAATATCAGGTTCCATTTTCTCAGGTTAGGGTGAGGCCAAGATCATTTGCAACTTTGATGTGCATCACATTATCTGAGGCTCCAAAATCTATGATGAAATTATTTAGCTCAAGCCTTTAATGAGAAGTGACAGTGAGAAAGGTTCAACCCTCGTCGGTTTGGAGGTGCTTTGAGGGCTAGCATGTTTTGTGAAGGTGATGTGGATGGTGTGGGGAGCAAGCCTTTAGAATTTGGACCCAATGTTATGGGGTTACCCCCATGAACTACATCAACGAACCTATCAAATTGGGTAGATTGAGTTATTAGGTATTCTATTTCGAGAGCTGGAATTTATTTTTTCTTGTGTGCTCCACAAAGCCAAATTGGGTTATGATGGGTGAGGAAGAGCTTACAGGAATAATGGAATATTTACATGGTGAAGGTTTTATTGTTTTATGTGTTGAAATTTCTTTCAAGGGTGTAGTAACTGACTTGGAAGGAGATGGGGATGGAGGTTTTGATAACACCTTAGATGTTTTTTTGGGAACAAAATTTGAAGATGAATTATTCTTAGTAACCTTTGAGTGGGGAGAGGATTAGATGACCTACTTCATATGACAACATGATCATCATTAGCCGCTGGGTCTACTTTCTTTTTATCCGACTTTATCAAAGGTGGTAGTTGTGATCCTCTACTAATGATTTTATTTTGTGGGGCCTCTCGGGAAGGACCTTCTTTCTTCTTATTTCCCTTTACCACAACTATTGAGGATGAAGCACCTTTCTTAGATCAAAGCGAGTGAAAAATACACATGAGAAACCTAGATCTTCATCATCATCCTCATATTCATCGTCAATGTACTCAATTAGGCCATTGTGCATATCGCCATCAACTTCTTCAACCTTAAGATAACTTTCATACTCTTCCACATTTTCTTCTTCAACTTGTTCAATTTCTACCTCCTCCTCCACCTTCAAAGTGTCATAGATGGCATTGATGGTGGTGCTTTGAGAGCAAGATGGCGGGGAGGTGGAGAAATCCTTGGCCTATTTGGGGAGTTTGGTTTCCTTGGAGCATTCTACATTGTGATTTGGGACAGTTGTTTCTTCAAGGAAACCAAGTCATTCACCATTTTTTGGAACATTGGATCCGTGCTGACTGAGTTTGAATTCCCCTTTTTCTTTCCATTGGGGCCTTTCACTTTACCAGAAAAGATTAGATCATCATTAGTTTCTATTACATGGTCTTGAGCTTCTCTCAATGTTCTTAGTTGGCATCTTCTAAGGAAGAAACCTACTTCGATGGCGGGGGCATTGATGAAGAATCTGTTTAGATTATTTTTAGGAGGCACCATGTCTTTAGGGATTCTTCCGATCACTCTATTATATCTCACCACAAAGTCTCTCATTGACTCAAAGAATTATTTTTTCATTTGTACCAATTGGACCAAGAGATTTGTACAATCCTTCGTTGTCTTGAACATGTGTTCGAACACACTTCTTATATCTTCCCAATAGGTGACAGACCTTGAGGGTAACATGTAGAACCATTCAGTAGCATTCTCATTGAAGTGAATCCACAAAGAGTTAGACTAACACATCTTCATCCTCAACACCCAAGACACTGCAAGAAGTGATAAATGTTTCTACATGTTCTTCAGGGAGCTGAGAACCATCCCCTCTGAACTTTGGGAAGTTTTTTCTTGAGCCTCTCGGTAGCTCATGGAGTGGTTGAGCAAGAGCAAGTGGACTGGTGTTTCCTCCCCATAGTACATTAGGCCTACACGCCTCACAATCATGATCATGCTCATGATCCCCCATTCTATTTCTATTTCTAGCTTCCAACCTTGCTAAAGCTGTGGCTTCTATTGCTACTCTCTCGTCTACCTTGGCTTGAAGTCTTTCGATTTCGTCAAGTTGAGCCCTTATTTCCTCTTCTAGCTCTTACTTCTCTTTCTCTAACTACTTCGGTTTCTATGTCAGTGAAATCTTCAAGGTTCTCGTTGATGTATGGAAATTCACCATCCAATGGATTAACAACACTCAGGTTCTCAATGTGACTAGTTGATTAATGAAGGGGAGGCCTCTAAATTCTAAGAAGCTCTTGTCTTCTTTGAAGTTCTTCAAAAATGGGGTTGGTTTTTCCTCCTTACCTCTGTTGACATGTGTACCTTCTATCTGCCAGCTTGGAAATCTATGCTTACCTTTGTGGTTCTGGAATTTGTCTTTACCTCTCCAATTCAGCAGCGCATTCTTCTTCAAGGTCGAGGATTCTCGTGGTAATGAAGTAGTGGTTCACACTTTGTCTGTTATGCCAAATATCTTCTCTCAAATCAGAAGTGATATCTTATTGGATGTGGAAGAGTAATTCAGGTCTTTCAATAGGAGGATTGCCCATAATAGCCATGGTTTGTAGACATGTGTCTCATATAGCTATTCAAATTCTAGAAATTTTATCTTTTGAATTTTGATTTTTTGATCTTTTTGTATTTATCGGACCTTCTAGTCGTATTCAGGTGTAGATGCTACTAAATATACCCCACGATGGGTGCCAAAAACTGTTGGCAAGAAAATTTATCGGGGACAGTTGGTGGTTATCTTGCCAACGTTCGGGAGTCTAAGTCCCTCTACTTAACTGGTGCAGCTATCGTATGTGCATGCACGAGTGAAATGTGAGTTTTATCCTGGTGGCCTTAAGGTAGGGAATATAATAGGGGCACTCCACTGACATTGCGGAAAATTCTTGCATATACCTGTAAGAGATGAATTTTCTTGGAATTTGTGAAAGGGAATGAGAAATTTAGAAAACATAAAACTAATGTTACAAGTAGAAAATCAAATACTTGCATACACCAACTAGAAGTTTCATTACATGCACTTGAATATAGAAGAAAAATAATCTGTGTAATAGCTATAAGACCAAATGAAGCTTAATGGGCATAAAGTACCAACAAACTCCTCAATCAAAGAGGCTAAAATTCCTTCTTCCTTTATTGAAGCTCAAGCAGAATTTACACATAGTGTGAGAAGTAGAAGACATTTTGTAATAGGAGAAATGGAAGAAAATTGCTATCTCTTGCCCTCTTCACAAGGATAACTCTCTCATGAATTCAGAAAAAAATAGCTCCAACATTTGAGAAGCAAATTTTCAAGACCTTCAAATGAGGAGCTTGTTACAATTTATAGAAGAGGAGGAAAACTTTTCATCTTTCTCGGTGACTTTTTGAATACCTTAATCTGACTTAAAAATGTTCATATTCCTTTTTAAATACTTAAGTCCCTTTTATAATAGCAAGGTGACTTAAATTTACATTACATTTCTAAAGTCACTTAAGTCATATCAAAAAGTGCAACTCTCAACGTAAAAATATAACATTGAGGAGAGAGGGTGTTGTATGAGAAGATAAAAGAAAGAGAAAGAAGGGGAAGAAGAAGAAGGATTATGCTGAAGGATGAGCTACTGTGGTGGACTTAGCTCCATTCTCTGACTGCTCTCCACTTTGTGATCTTGAGAAGGCTTCTATCGTTCCAAACTCCTGGTTGAAATGAGTCACTTGTTGGTTTTACTCTATCGGAATGAGGGATATGAATGTAGCTCAAGATTTCAATCCATCCATCGGTCACACTTTGTTGATGTCCTTACACTTCTCGAACCATGATGAATGATTTTCTATGATAAGTGCAATGGAGGCTCAGATTTCTGAGAAGAAGTTGAGGGTATCCTTAGTGAAGGACAATGGGTTGTCTACCCCTTTCTTGATGTAATATTCAAAAGGGTGGATCAAATCATCAGCAGTTGAGTGTTCGCTCATTGTGGGTACTCCAAGTTTTTGAAATTTCTAATTTATGCTATCCTGCAGCTTGTATGTTTGTTCTTCTTTCTCCTCTAGCTCTTTGAAGGCCCAATTGATTGCTTCAAATCTGATTACTAGGGCCCTCACCCATACATGTGTCAAGTCTTCTATAGGAATTCCAAAAACCTTCTTATCGATCAATTCCTGACGATGGGTGTTGATCATCTCACTCACTAATGGTCCCAGAGGTTTCTCAAGTAATCTCTTTCTTTCCCCACATCTTTTTTGAGTGCTCGCATTCTGTTGGTGGTGGTGCACATGTATGTAAAGAGCTTGAATGCCTCTTGAAGTGATGACTTCCCTTTTTTAGATACTAAATCGATCCATTTCTTATTTTCTTAGCCCCGCATCATGAACTCATGCATTATTCGATTGATTCTAGACCAAAGCTGGTGATGGGTACCACTTTCTCAATAGCAAGTATTATAGTGCTTGGTTCCACCAAGTGTTGCACACAGGATGAAAGAGTTCACACTTTCTCCTCTAGTCCCTTGATCTTCTCTTTGTATTCTTTATTCCTTTCCATCATACAAGTAGAATATTGTTGGAATATTCACAAATCTCCCTCATGAGTAGCTAGTCTCAATTGGATTGTGCTCATCTCATAGTCACCGGTGTCATCTCATCCAAAGGTGGATTGATTAATTTTGGTAGAGCTACTTCAATATACTGATTACCTGTCCCTCACCGTAGAATTGTGATGCTGTCTGTGTGATCTGTCTTGACCTTTTTACTTTAGCCAAAGAGATAATTGTTGATATATCGGGGCTACTACTTGTTGCACAGTGTGATTGTTGAGGATGATCATTTCCCATATTCACAAAAACATCTCATTAGTTTCATGCTCAATGACGGGTGCATCAACCATTCTTTGTTCTAATGGAGGAGGAAAATCTTGAATGAGAGGAGTGTTGGAGTCAACAACATGTGGGACCTCTTGTAGTGGCTCGAATATTAGATCATGAGTCATATACTCCTTGTTCACTTGTGCATCTGGTGTTGGATTTTATGTCTGCATTACCGAGGATCACGTCTTCCTCTTGCGGTGATGCCAATGAATATTTTTCTTCCTTGAATTTCTTGGATGTCTTCTCATGGGGAGAAATTTTCAATTCTGTGACCTTCCTTTTTGAACTCACTCTAGAGTGTTTAGAGCTGGAGGTTACCTCTACCAATTTTGAAGATGAATGATGTGAAGCTTGCTTCTGGCTTGGGGAAATTCCTCATGATTGAATGATCATAGTCCTCTTCTTCTAAAACCATTTCCTCATTCTCCTCACCACCTTTTCAGTCTGCTCCAGTATATCTTCTGATTCACGAACATGCCAGTTGATTTGGGGATTGGGGACATCTTGATCACTGCATACTCGGGATCATACATCTATGTCCCGTGTTATCATGTAAGATGTCCTCATACCAAGGGAACTTGAATTTCTTCATCTCACTAGTTTTCATCCTTATGTGATATTTTTACGTACTTCATACTCATTAATACAATTGGCCCAAAGAGTCCTCAACTTGTGGCTCATGTTGTAATTCTAGGATGTAGAAGGAGTCGGGATCTTCTTAGATGTAAAAGTTAGGCTGACGATGTAGGAATGCAAAGTCGATGTGCAAAAGTTTCCTCCAAGTGGGATGCGACATTTGAGATTTTACACGTGAAATCCCTTAGAGATATAGGGAAAGAAATCAATTTCTTTCTGCTACTTCTAAACTTGCTATTTACTTGGGTGATCTACCTATAGAGTTCGAATAATACAATCTGGTCACCGAGGTACTTGGGTAGTTTTAGAGGAGCTTTGTCGAAGCCAATGAAAAATGTTGAGAATTGTATGAAGTATGAGCCATATTCCTTAATCGGGATGCCACTTTTGGTGACATCCTAGCTTCAAGATCCCCTTCTAAGTTTCGGATCACATACATAGTGAATGCATCGTTCATGTAGGTGAAATTCTTGTTTCTCTCCTCCATTATCAACTGTGGAAGTTTCTTGAATGCAGGTACCTTAGAAGTAATGTTCTGTGTGAGAGCCAATCCCTTGAATGATCGTGAGCTTGTGAGGAGATAAAATAGATAAGAATTCATGTGGAACTTCTTTGTCATGGGTACTTGGAGAAGTTGCAGATGGAGATTGTCACTGATGATCTACCCCCAGTCAATTCTCTGCTTCCCTTCTATCAATGTTAGGATGTAAAGGCCCATCTAGTCCTAGAAGTCTCTCATGTTTTCTTCACCCATTACTCTACTGAGGAGAGTGATGACATCAGAATACCCTTCTCGAAACTCACACCTTGGTAGATTCTTGGGAATCCTGGAAGGCTTTCTTCTATTTTTCAACCATGATCCGAGCGCTACCCCTTGGACATATGAATCCATTGTCTCCCAATCATGCACGGCTCTTTCCTTGGAAATTATGACCATGTTGGGGGATGTCGGTATCTAGAGAGAGATTGAAATGGTTCTAGTGTTAATGACCACCAATGTTGTACCATTGTCAACTTGGATGGTTCACGTCTCGGGCTCGTAGTGGAAGGAGTAGGCTAGGACTAGCTCGAGACTTTACACATACACTGAATGTCCTACAGTAGTGAACAAGCCACTTGTGAATATCTGGTCTTCAATCCTCCTTCGGTCCTTGGAGGCCATGCAAGTTTTAAGGTTGTTCAGGTCCATGTACAAGACATCACTTTGTCTCCCACATCATACTCATAGGAAAAGGGTTGTGTTGGCTTCTGACCCATCCATTTCATCTTCATATCTCCCTTCAAAAAAGCAACTTACTATTTTTAGTAAGTGTGGAAAAGTAATTCCTCGATCTTCAACTGGATGTTGCGGCTTAGTTTTCCTCTTTCTCCCCGTGTTCCTTGTTTCTTCTAGATCAAATTTCTATTTTTAGTAGGTGCTCGAGGGCCCACTTACTATTTTTAGTAAGTGCCAAAAATGTCTATTCTAGTGAATTTTTAGTTGTAGTTTACCTCCAATGTCTTCATCTCCTCTGCAGGTTCTTCTGTTGCTAACTTTCCCAAAATAGTAGTTCCTATGTAGTAGACCTACTATTTTTAGAAAGTTGGCCTTTGGGAGTTGGATTGATGTGGAATGAAGTTTTTTGATATGGGTTTTTCCCAATATCCTCCCTCTGTAATTTTAGATCTGCCCGCTTAATAGTCCAGGAGATTTTAAAGTTTTAGTTTTCAGACCTGGCAGTGCCTCTGGGTACGACAGCCATTAATGGACCTGAAAATTGCAGGTCTAGTTTTCTCCTCCATTTACAAAGAAAGTTATATTTTTTATGTGGGTTTTTTCTTCCGATGCTTCACGTGCAATCTTACTTTAATCCGAAACTGGTTTGACGGGAAATCCCACATCTTTCTTTGTTGAGCCGAAACAAGATTTCTTCATTGTGGCTGCTCTGCTGCATGAGGGGGAGTTTGAAGGTGTATTTATAATGGTCTGGGATAGAGGAATGAATAGAAGTAAATGGTTTGTTGTTTAATGCACTAGCTTGCAACATTTCTTTAGATCTTCATTTTTGGCTATGGAGATTTTCACCGTTTTTCCTCTTGTTCTTCGTTTCTCCTTCTTGTTTCTATGAAAAATTCGCTCGAGACCTACACATCACTGTGGGGATTTTTTTAGTGCTTGTATCAATCTGTTCTAAGCATTTGTAATGGCAGAGTGATGGTAGAATGTTTCAAAGGAAGAATGGAGGAATGGAGTGCACATAAATGTTAGAAGTTAGAAGTGAAAAAAGTGGCACTTGGGAATTTTTTTAAAAAGATATGCACAATTAGGTTTAAGGAGGATTTTTCCAATCTTTATTTCCCTAACCTTAGGGATGTGAGGGACATAAAATTCTATGGTGTTCAAGGGCATGACACGTGGTGTTTGATCCAACGACAGTGAATGAAGGAGGAAAAAACTGCTTTAAAGCACAGTGAGCTGAGAGGAGGTCACATGGGTGTCCAGAAGACTCCCTATGGGGGCTGGGAACATTTTTCAAGGTTTGATTTTCCCCAGCTTATGTGCATAAGAGACATAAAACTCCATGGTTGTCCTGCGGCTGACACGTGGTGACCGATCTGACGGTAGGGAATGCATGCTCCAAATAAGCACCTGAGGGCTGAACTGCCAGGTCTGGAGGTCATTATAGGGTCCCAAGGGTCACATGAGGGCTGGGAGAATTTTCCAAGGGTTGACATACCTGACCTCATGTATTTTTGGGACATGAAATCCCGCCAGGATTTTGGTGCCGACACGTGTCCTCTTAAACAAATGACTAAGTCCTTAACTGCCTTTGAGAGGGTAACTTGGAATGCGAGATAACTTGAGCCCCTGTGGAATTTATTGGTGAAATTTTATATGATCCTGATTGAAAATGGAATTTTTAATTCAATGATGTGAGTATCATGTATTCATTCAGCCATATGATCCCTAAAAAATGGAGTTTTGATTTGGGACTCCACTTGTGCCTGAGAAAAACTACCTTCCAATCATATGTGCCAAGGTGTTGTGAAAATTATTATTTCACTATCATGTAGGTCTTGGAATCCTATTTTTGAATATATTTTTTTACTTCCAAATCCATTCGGAGCTCTCAGAATCTTCTTCTGAAGCTCAGCGGCTGTTTTAGGCATGTGTACTATCTAGGCTTATGAACCCTATTTTTCACTCAGACTGCTCCAAGTCTTGAAAAAATTCTCTAAACCTTCCAAAATCATTTCTTTGATGTCATAAGGTATTCAATTCACCTCCATGTTCAATTTTCCCTTCCGTTTTGCTCCAAGGGGTCAATCCAGTCTTGGGAAGGCCAGCGACAACCCTTCTCATGACTCCCTAAAATTTACATTTTTTATGAAGTCCTAAAATCACCTAGGGGAATGAATGGAATTTCCTAAATCACCTAGGATGATGATATAACATTTTTTGGCGGAGTAATTTGGGTATTTGGATAGAGCTGCGGTTTCCTAGGAATGATAAAGCATTAAAATTTTGACATAGAGGTATAGTTGTCGTGCTTAAAAATTTCCAATTTCCATGTTGCACATTTTCACGACAACAGGGTTCTAATCTTGGTTTATCACCTACTAAAATTCAAAAAAATCTTTTAATTAGAGTTTTCTCGGTAGGTTATTTCAACTTTAAGCTAGCCCAGAGCTGTGAGCTCACCTTTTCCCCAAAAATTGCTTGATTCAAGATTTGCATGTTCTTTTCTCTACATGCCTTCGACATCTGACCGAAGAGCTTATTTCAAAAATAGTTTAAGGCTGAGCACTTGAGGATTAAATTATCCTAATATTAACTCATCTTCAATGCTTACGATGACTCAAATTGGTCCCTACTTGTGATTTTTGAGCTCCAAAATTTCTCAACAACAATGCACTCATGTTGATTCAAACTCGAAATTCCCGAGCAAATTTCTCTACTTGATCCATTATTCAATGAGCTAAGCCATTCATCATCGTCCCCTGTGAATTTCATAGTATCTCCATGCAATAAAACCTCAAGCCATACAATCTTGTTTGTGAGTTCATTTCAATGAGTTTCCCCACTTAACCTTGGCAACTTTCTTTAATTTGTAAGTTTTTGCTCAATAAAACCATTCATATTTGGGTTATTTCCACTCCAATTCTTGCTTCGATGAGCTGATTTGTGAATAATAACCGAGCTTATTCCACATGATTCATTTTAGCCTGAAGTTGAGCCACATGAGCTTGCACTAAACTCGCTTTCTCATACTCTCGAGTTTGGTGGCTCAAATCACCTCACACTTTATTCAATCTATGAAACTCCCGATCTGATTCCAAATCTTCTTTGATGTTCAAACTATCCCCTATCTACATCTGAATCACCGCTTCAAGATTTAATTCCTGCGAACTTACCCAAGAATTCCCCTACTCAAAAATTTCACAGAGTTTCCAACGGCTCACCGACTTGTTTAAGGACTTGGACCTCCTATTCTCTTCATGAACACCTTATGTCATGTACTAAGCTAAGCTACTTGAGATTGAATCTTCTAAGAGCATGTGAGTTATCTCTACCGACTCGAAATTTTTTTCTTACTATCCATTTCTTCTATGAGTTCCTTACCCTTAACTCATTGAGTTGAGTTCTTTACAATTTTCTATGCTTCACATGACAACCAACCGAGCTCAAATGATTGAATCCATGATTGTTGAGCTCCAACTCCAATGAGCTGCGAAGTCAGTTAGAACCTAGGATTCAACCCAGACACTTCAATTAACCTCTGGTCACTCCATGAGTCCTATTTTTACCTCATGAACTTGGTGAGTTGGTTCATGATCTCCTTAATTCGCACAACTTAGTTCGATTCGGTCTAGGTGAGCCCACTCTCATCAAGTTCTTAGTTAGTTCAATCCTCTAATCCGAGTTGTCCATCTACATCATTATTTTTACATCAGCCCTTGATTGAATTCACCGAGCCCTAAACCAAGCTCGACCCAACTAACTCACTCTAGCTCGCTTCATTATTAATTCGCCAACATGACCAAGACCCACCAAGCTAGTTCTTATCTTGACCGAGATATTCTTGGAGGACACTTAGCATGATGCACTTGGCTACCTTAGTTTGAGCTAACTTTGCAAATTGAGATCTACAAAACTTGACTTGACTGACCGATATCTCTACCTAGTGCGTTCAACTTGGTTCTCAACATAATTAATTAATTAATTTATTCATTTTATCTTGGTGACCACCAGAAGTGGTTCTATTGAAGCTAATAATAGGACCCTATTGTGGTTTAGCTAATAACAAATATGATTATTATGCTAGGATTAAAAACTATAAAGTAGAGTTAGTTATGGTTTAGCTGTCATTTTACATGTTTAGGGTACTTGAGTATTGTGGGGTATGATGAAATTTGGCATGTGGCCTACTCTTAAGTGATGAATAGGTGGTGGAGGGAAATTACCCACCAATCTATTAATATGTATTGATTTTCATGACATAGGGAGAGAGAGAGAGAGAGAGGGAGAGCTCAAAGAGAGAGATGTGAGAGAATGTTGTTGGAACTTTCTGAGTAGTGTTGTAGGGTTAGAATGATATTCTGTTGATGTACGTGGTGCATTTATGGTCCTTATGATGTATTTTGCTACTATAATGATGGTGGATTAATATAATGGTGTTTGTTCTGAATATCATTGCTCATGGATCTAAATATTTGTGTTGTTTATTGTGTTCATGGTTCATATCTAGTTCTTACTTGTTGTTATTGATGTTCATATTCATAATATTGTTCATCCATGCTTGGTTCTAGTTCTTTATTCTTATTATAGGATGTATACATTTACTATTGTGCACTAATATTCCATTCATGGTAACATTATTGAAAAATATCACATAGAAGAGGGGCTTGATGCCTTCACGTGCTTCAGTGTGAGCACCTATTTTAGGATGGGTGATATGCAGATGCACCTGGAAATTAAAGGGTTAGAAAAAGTGACTACATAGATGGTTGTGGATGTTTTGAGAGAACCTAAAAAATCTATACAATAATGTGTGTCATATTTTTGTACTGATATATACTTAAGGGATTTGATCATGGCTTGTTTATGTGAAGGTGATGTTTGAACCATATCATAAAGTTTCATTTTGACATGACCTTGGTGTACTTATTTTATGGATACTTTTTTTACTACACTGGAAGATGGTGGAGTGGTAAGGATGAATACTTTGGTCTTGGGTTGTGATGCCTTATTTATATGTCACAGGGAGCAAGAGAAAAAGAAAACTTAGATCTTTGGATGTAGAAGAGGTGAGTTTTGGAGGTGGCAGGACGATGATGAAGATTTTATGTTTAATTTTTTTAAAGGATTAAGCTAGTGGGTACATGGTTAAGTAGTATTGTAAATGACGTATATTTTGTGGGGAATAAGTTTAATAAATTATTATTTAATAGTGGTAGGTGTGGATGATGAAGTTTTAGGTGTTGGGTAAGGTTTATTTGATTTGTGTAACTCGAGGCAAGAAGACCTTTAATTTCAATTTTTTAAGGACTTCATGAAATGCTTTACTGTCTTCTAGAGAGTGTCCTAGCATTTGATGGTAATCATAAAAGGATTCAAAATTATACCGTAGGGGCTTGCAGCCTCGAGAGATAGATTTTTTTAGAGGATGCAACACTATGAATGATTATTGAAGGATTTTACTAGATTTTTGCATAGTGTCCTTTTGATGTGAATGTCGAAGGTAATGATGTCTCGTTTGGTTTGGTGATTATGGGAGATGTTAATTTTAGTTTGGGTTCTTTAGTTGTTCATTGATGAATAGTTTTTTATTGAGTGATGGTGATTGATGATTTAGAAGAGGGATGCGGCCCTAGGATAGAAGGTTTATATTTTGATTTTTATGTTGGAGTAGTTGGATGATTTTGACATATGACTACAATATTTTTAGATGGAAGTTGAATAAAATTTTGAGGGTTATGTCTATGATATTGGTATGCATAGTCATCATATAAAATTTTCACGATTTGGAGAATAATTTTATTTTGAGGAATATGTTAAAATTTCATAGATTATATGGGTAAAAAGGTGGTAGACGTAGATGAAGAAGGGTCATTTCGATAATGGGTTATATGGGTATTCCTAATTTTGTTTAGGTTTTGGTTCAAGGGTATTACTATGTAAGATGCGGTGTCGATTCGGTGATAGGAAGTGTCTTGTTGATGGTGTTTATGGTATGATGGGCGTGAACATTCTTATCATTTACTTGACTAGTCGATGGAGACCGGTTTAAAAATGGTTGTTTGAAGATATCAAGGTTTTGATTCGGATGTGAATTAGGATTGTCTAAGTGTAGCCCACCTTTATCAATCGATTCAAGGACATTGTAAAATTAATGAAACCTTTTGATGTCATGATGTTTGAATTTATAGTATTTGTAATAGTCTTTGTTCTTATACCAAGAGTGTTTTGAAGAAGAGGTTTCAATGGGATTGATAGGTAGAAGGGATATCATATTAGCCACAAGGACTTTATCAAAACCACACTATATGATTCACCGATTGGGGTATAATTTTTTTTGAGGTGCGTTCGGTGGTCAAACGTTCTTTTGGAGTTAATTTTAAAACTACCACATTAGATGATGATTTGGATTTATCTTGATTGGAGGATGGCTTAGATGGAAATTCAGATTTTGGTTTCTTTGGTCTAAGTTTGACTCTACCTTCTTCAAGAATGTGGAGTTTTTGTTTGTTGGCCATTGTAAAATATTTGTCAAATGTATGAAAATATTGGATTTGGAGTGCAAGGAGATGTGTTATGTGCATGAAAAGGAAAATAATTCGATCAAATCCATTTGTGGGAGAGATAATGACATTTGGTTGATAATACCCCTCAAAGGTAAAACTTTTTCCAATGGACTCATCTTCAAATTGTTGAATTACATAGAGGTTTGTAATAGTGATTTTATGGGTGATGTTGATTGAAAAGTTTTTGAGGAAGACTTGATTGATCTATGCGAAAGAGAAGAGGGAGTATTACACAATGTTGTTATACTAGTCTAAAGAAGGACCAACCAAGGACATGGGAAATGTTCTCCACATGAGGTCCTAGTCATAAGCTATAAGGTAACATGCACGATGAAAAGATTGGATGTGTTTCGAGGGTCTTGTTATCTCAAAATCACTACACCACTTATCACCTCTCAAGATGTGGAACTTGTGCTTGAGTTGAACCTTTGAGAAGGCCGTCTTCCTTTTCCTAAACTAAACACAACACTACTTCTAATGTAAGAAATATGGCTAACTAGACCTATGCTAATATTTTATGGGATCAGGGAGAAATAATGTAAAGAAATAAAATCTATACTAGAAGTGGTGATGCACCAAGAAAAGGGATGTTCAACTTTTGGAAGGGTTAATGTGGGTAGGATGCTTGCATCATTATCCACCTTCACCTATTACAACTTGGAAAGGGTATAAAATACCACAAACTAGAAGCACACATTCCTTCACTAAACTTTAAACATACACAATAGAAAGATCAAATTTGATTTGATACACAGATAATTTATCAAGATGATAATCACAAGCACATGTCAAGTATCCACTTAAGTGATAATAATAATGCAAATCTTAATCAATAGAAGGAAAATAGTTTCTCACAACTAAGACAAAAAGGTAACCACACTATTCTTTTCACAATATGAAATAGATAATCTGAAATAAAGGTAAATTAATCAATAATGCCAAGGAATCACATTCACAAAGCATATAATGACTAATCATTCAACACAATAAAATAGATCTTCAAGTGCAAGGAAATTTTGAATATAATTAAAAGGTTTCAACAAATCTCTGAAAGCACTCTTCCAAGCTTGAAGAGCAACTTCACCCAAAATCTCTAAAAATATGTATATCAAATAATGGAAGCATTCCACTATTTATAAGTTCCTAGGCTGAGCCATTACAGCTAGGCCTTTAACTAACATTTAACTAAAAATAGTAATGTCATTAATAAAGGGAACAGGCTCCCATAAAAATAGTAAATTTGTTGCAAAAAGTTGACCAAGTCAACCCTGTAACTTTGACTAATTCCAGAGCTTGAACTGTCCTTTCATGGCTGCTCAACTTTGGCTTGATTCACTATATCTCCTTTCTCTGTAAGTTTCTACTTTCCTTCTTCCCATACATAATTCGTGTCTCGTACTCAAAGAAGTGCTTGATAACACCCTAGAGTTTCTTCATCTCCAGGTCCACACACATAGTGATTCACTATGTCCGCTATCTCAATCTCTTTCATGATCCTGGCTGGAAACCTTCAAGTTATTTGTGACTTTCTTTAGTCTCCCTATGAAATTTTGACATAAGACCAGTCGGTCAATGGAATCACTATTGAAAGTATTTGTGACATCATCATCTCGCTTCACCAAATCTTTGAAATTTTCCTTAATCTAGTCCTCAGGAAGAGCATCGATATTTTCATTGAAGAACTTGCAGTTGGCATTGTCAAACTCCTCTAAGATATCATTGAGGGCATCTGTAATCTCCACTCACTTCTCCTCCAATTTCTTAATCAGATCTTGTAGCACCTGACACCAGAATTCCATAGCCTTTTGATATTCAAACAATTTAGAGGCATCATCAATTACCTCTTCCTGAAGAAGCAAGTCAAAATCTTCCTCTCTAATGTCACTCCATGTTGCCAAAGTTAAATTTAAATTATTATTATCCTCTAGAGAAAGATTCTTCCATCTTAGCAATGGTGGTTTTTGCAACCTGCAAATCATTATAAATCTCAACGACTTCCTTAATCAAAGGATTGGCTTCCTGCAAGATTCTTTCCATCCATCCATTCATTATTCTCCCTTTCTGGCCTAGCTTCTCGAGCTCATGATAAGAAATATCATCGATTGTAGATGAAATTTTCATAGCCGTAATAGTTGAGATGTCAGTGGATGGAGTGGGTTGGGTTACTCTATGCAGTAGTGTAGTGAGTTGCTTCGACTTTGGCCTTAAGCTCATCCTTGGTGGCCTTATCTTTGTCATATTTCTCCAAAAGGGCCCCAAGAGTAGTGTGTACATCCTTCTTGGCTCCTTCATGAGTAGCCTTCCCCAATGAGAACTTTGATATCCGGTAATCTTCTATTATGATGGTTTCTTTTTTTTTCCCCTCAACATGGGTAGCCACTTCTATCACATGCTCTCTAGATGGATTAACCGTTAGACTTGATATGGTTCTCAATCTCTTGGCCTGTCTTTTGGGCATGGAATCTAATATACTTGAGATCTATAACATCTCCCAGAGGAACCTTTTTCTTTTTCTTAGGAGTCTGTCTAAATAGCCACTCTGGTATGGCTAGAGCCGATGAAGATGGAGTAGCATCGATACCTGAAGCATCAGTTAGAGCAAGATCACTAGAAATGTCAATTGATATCTGAGTAGAGGTAGAAATGATGGAAGGTGTGGGTGTGAGAACATCCATAGGAATTGAAAAATAAATGCTAGGGTTTTAATTTAAGAAAATGGGAGTGTTAAAGGAAGTGAAGAGGAAATGGGTGACCCAATATTTTCCCCAACTGATAGAACTAGAAGTGATGAAAATACCTGGGCCATAGAAGGGGATGGGAAGGAAGAAATGATGGTGGAAGTGGAAGGAACTGATATTGGAAGTGATAATGGAGGAAGGGAAGATGTGATGGATCCTGAATGACACTAGGAGAGTCACTCACTTCAACTACTTCTGTAACTGGCACTTTGTAGATGATGTAATCTTGGAGCAACAAACCTAGAGAGAGATGAGCCACCAACCACAAATGAGATCTTCTTTGGAATGGTAGGAACCCTTTGAGTCGACCTCTTTCCTTTTGTGGGTTGTTGGTTTATTTACTTGATGTAGACCTTATATTTGTAGGTTGATTTTCCCTTTGGGTGAGATTCCCAAGGTGGCCAACCAACTAAAAGTTCTCTTTAGAATGGGTCCCACCCTTTCTTTAGTATTGTTGCATTCTTCCACATACCAATCAACCCATGGCAGTGGTTGATTGGAAACATTATCATTCTTGTATGATGGATCTAGGACCTCATCATTGTCCTGCATGTCCTTTGGCACATCAGCCAATCCAAACTGCCACACTTCATCAAGAGTTAACCTTTCATAATCCCTTTGCCGCATGATGTACTCATCTTGAAAAATGAATCCATATATCTTCTAATTGGGGCACATGAGCACTAGACCTACCTGTCTCCCCAAACTTACCCCAATAGTCAAAATTAGTTCATGGATGGAAGGTCCACAGGGTTACCTCAGCCATTTCTGCATCAACATTTTTTTGCCTTGTGGATATTTGGGCAAGAATACCTACCAATTGAAATAGGGAAATGCATTCCCACCTTGTGACTGCTTATTTTGGATTTGATGGTAATCCAACAACTACCAAACTAATTCCAAAAGAATCCATTTGTCAGTGGGGCACCTCAGCAACTTGCTTGGGGTGCCTATGAAACCTAGAATCTAAATGTAGGTGAATGTGGAAACTGAAAGTAGATTTCTCCCCATTCTCACACCTCTTAGAAAGCCTCATTGGAAACCCTTCGATTATATAGTTCTTTGTCAAAATGATAGAGGAAAACAATGAAGAAAGTCATCATTGATTCTTTAGAAATGCTTGCTCCCCTCATCTAGAGTGAGTTGGGGATAAAACTCATATATTTGGGAGGTGCTGCGAACACCCTTGGTATTCAATCCTACAAAATCCCCATAGTAGTAGCTGCATATACTAGAAAATATGTCATGTAGAAAGTCTTAGTTTCTGACACTTTTCCCAACTGATAGTGAATGTTGCTACTAATATGCTCACCCCATCGATAAACTCATCATTCTTCTTGATAGTTTCTATGTATAAAACATCCATTCTTGGAATTCCTTTACAGAAGGAAGACCTGAAACTCTACTTAAAAGCACAATGAGATCATTGACTTCCTGAATGAAATCCGATCGATGTATAGTTTTGGGAAACTTGGAAAAATTCTTAGTCAGGTAGGATTTCATCATAACCTTTGAGCATACTTCTTTTTTTATCCCAATGTTCCACTACTATTTCAGGTGAAATTGTGGTGTAATCTTGAATGTCTAGAAGTTTAAACAAGTCCTCAAAGAAATATGGGTCCAAACGGATCACCACCTTATCATCACTATCCCTTATTGACATAGAGTCCTCATCATAGTGGGTTGTTGCAGCTAAGACAAACTCTAGGCATTACAGATGTGGGAAAACTGGTGGCAAGGGAAAGACCACTGTCGTAGATGGCCTACATCCATGGCTTCTTGTTTGGGGCCTTTAATCTTTCCTAGAACTCGGGAAGATCAATTTGTCCTAGATCGTGTCCCCAATATTTCCTAAGTCAGAGGTCAAGAAGGATTGGGGAGAAACCCCAAGAAATGTGTACTTCATCTTCTCTTTTCCTTTAAAGTGGAGGTAGACATCAAAACTTGTGTTTCAGGGAGCTGAATGTCACATAAATTCTAAAAACCTAAAAGTAAGAAAACTCCAAAATTCTGAACTAAAAAAGTCTGAATGGAATCACTAAATTTAAATCCACGAAAGAGTTTCCTGAACTAAAACTTCCGAAATTAAATACTCTGAAATGAATTTGTATGAAAATAACTTTTCCGAAAGAATTTCCCGAAGCTAGTGGTTCCAAAAACCCAAAAGCAACAATTCTCTGAAACAACATTTCTCTGAAATTCCAAAAAAAGGAAATCTCTAAAACTTAAAAGCAAGAAATCTCCAAAGCTATAATTCTCTAAAATTCTGAAAACAAGAAATCTCCAAAAACTCGAAAGCAATAGTTCCAAAGTTGAAAAACTACAAATATTTTCACCAAAGGAATTCTCTGAATAATTTTCCCACCTTGTGATTTCCCAAAAGAATTATCTGAAATGATTTTTAAGTCTTTAAATGATTTCTGAGGAAATGCTAAATAAATGTTAAATTACTAAGTTGGAAATCGAGAAATGAAAGGAAGTACGAGGGACCTAAAAAGATCCTTTGAACAACCTTGAAAACCTGGAGGAAACTCACAAAACAAAACATGGTGAACCAAAAGAATGACATCACAAAAAAAACGTAGAGGGAAACCAAAAGAAAAAACCAAATGAGGAGAAAATGGAGGAAAAATACCTAAAACCAAAAGAAAATTAAACAAAAAACATACCTTGAAAAAGATGCATAAAGTACAAGAATGAAATGTCAGAGCGAAAATGTGTCAGGTAAAAATGAAAAGTAAAAAATTAGTTTATATAGAAATCCTGATATTAATGGTAAAAATATGATCCATACGGAGGTAGGTGGAAATTAATTATGCACAAAATTTCCAAAGTTCTGAAACCCAAAAGCCAAATTCTAAAATTTGGGATTTTGGACTTCGGAAAAATGGGAAGAAAAAGATGAATTGGTGATTGAGAAGTCCAAAACCCAAAAACCTAAAAGTCCAAAATTTGGACTTTTAGAAATTTAGACTTCGGAAAATTCAAGTAAAAATCCTAAAAATGACTCGAGAGAACTCCAAAAACCTAAAACCCAAAATTCTGAAAATTTAGACTTTCAAATTTAGACTTTGGAAGTCCGAGAGGGATTTAGACAAAATGAGCCAAAAATTCCAAAACTCAAAAACCCAAAAGTCTAAAAATTTCAAACTTTCGAAATTCAGACTTTGGAAAACTTCAAAATAAATTTCAAAACTCAGCTTAAAAACTCCGAAAGAAAAAAACTCTAAAGTCCAAAAATTGAAAATTTTCAAATTCTTAGCCTTAACAAAATTCATTGTGCGAGGATTTCTTTAAAAACATTAGTCTGACATATAGCCTTCTTCTAGGTAGGTTAAATGGTTAACATTTTTGCGATCTCTAGGGAAAGCTTGCCTGCTAAGCTTTTAGACTAGTAGCCTTAAGAAAACATTGGGCAAAGGAGTCTAAAAAACCAAAACCAAAATAGAAAAATGCAAGAAAAAGAAAAGAAAAAAAAACAATGTGCAGAGCACTTGGAGGAAAAAATAGAAAAATTGTACAGGTGGAACCTCCTCAAAAAAAGATTTGAGGTGTATCCCATTCACATGAATGGGAAATTCTTCTCCATTGAGTCTAGATAGGCAAAATGAATTTTCCTCTTTGCAGCTTGTAATAACATAGGGCCCGCTCTAGAGAGCATCGAACTTGGCGTGCTTTCCTGTTTGGTGTGATCTTCATCCCATTTTAGAATCAAATCCCCTTCCCTAAAAACCTATCAGAGGCTTTCTTGTCAAAGGATTTCTTAACCTGAGCCTGATGCTCAGTCAACATATTCATGGCAGTGTTTCGAATCTCCTCTAGTTCCATGAGTTTTGAAAACCTCACTGTTAAGGCCTCATCCTCCATAACTTCAAGCCGATAAGCCAAATCTAGGGAAGGAATTTCCAAGGAAAGTGGAAACTTTTCTTCCCTTCCATATACAAGCATGAAAGGTGAAACCCCAATGGCCTTTTTAGGTGTTATTCGATCTGCCCACGAGAGACCTTAAGCTTGTGTATGTCAGGTCCTTTTGTTGGCCTCCATTGTGCACTTGATGATCCTTATCAGGTTCTTATTGCTGGATTCGCCAACCCATTTCCCTATGGATAGTAGTTAGATAAAGTCTTGAGATAGACCCCATTCTTGATGGCCCATTCACTTATTTTCATCCCGAGGAACACCATTGCATTGTCAGAGATAATAGTAAATGGAACACCAAACCTTGTCATGATACTCTCCAAGAATTCAAGGACAACTTTTTCATTTCTCTCCTTCAAGGCCACCACTTCTATCCAGTGGGTGAAATAATCTGTCATAGTAAGGACCCATTTATGTCCTTCACTGGATGGAGGATTGATCATACCAATAAAATCCAACCCCCATTGAATAAAGGGTTGATCCACCTGAATGGGATGTAACGGGAGAGAGTTGTCAACTTCATTTTCCTACAAAAAGAGCACACTCCTTACATTTCCTTACCCAAAAATGGGCATCTTTGAACAAGTCTAGCCAGTAGTAACCAGCTCACATGATCTTGGTAGTAGTTGTTCATGCTGAGTAATGTCCTCCTGACAGCCCATTGTGGAACTCCTCTAATATCTTGTTCACTTGCTTTTGTTTGATACAACGTAAAAGAACGTTGTTTAAATCCTTTTAGAAAAGAATGCCATCTACCACAACATATGGAATAGACCGAGATGAAAGTACATCATTGAATCTTATCCATATTTGGAGGATATACTCCCAAGAGGAGGAAATTTTCCATCTTAGTTAACCAATCAATCTGATCATTTCCTTCATCAATATTGAAGAGCACAACATCCTTAACATCCTTAATTTCCATGTCTATAGTTAACTACTAGCATAATCCCTTACCTCTGACAAGTTTAGTGAATTTAATGTGTACATCATACTCCATTACTTTTGTGATCCACCCAGCATGTTTCTCATTCATCTCCTTATTCAACAAAAACTCTTTAACGCTAGGATGAGAAACCATCAAGTGTACCTTGTTGTTGGACAACATGTGCCTAAATTTTTTCAGAGCTCGAATGACCACAAAGACCTATTTTTGATGAAAGAATACTTGAGCTCATATTCCTTGAGAGACTGAATGAAGAAGGCAATTGGTTGCTCCATCAGATCATCATTTTGCTGAGTGAGGATACCTGAAATACTCTCATGACCTGTGAAAGCATAGAGAATAAAATCCTTGTCAAATCGGGGTTTACCAACATAGGAGCTTGGGAAATAGTAGTTTTGATAGCCTCAAAATTTCTCTCCCTTCCTTTTTCCATGAGAAAGGAATGTTATTTTTAAGCATGGCCATCAGTGGCTTGGCTAACGTTGTAAATTGGGAATGAATCTCTAAAAAAAGTTTATAGTTCCCAGGAAACTCTGGAGACCCTTCTTGTGACTTGGAGGGATAGAGACAAAATTGATTGAATCTTGGTTGGGTCAATTGAGAGTCCTTCAACTGAAATAATATTCCCCAATAACTTGCCTTCTTGAACTACAAAAATGCATTTTTAGGGTTTAGTGAGACCCCAAACTCTCTACACCTTCGAAAAAAATTTCCTTAGATGTGCAATATGATCTTTGACATGTTTGGAATAGATAGTTATATCATCGAGGTAAACCAAGATCATATCATTGATGAGTCCTTTAAATGCCATGTCCATGGCTCTTTGAAAATTAGCCCCTGCATTGGACAATCCAAATGGCATTTTGTTGTATGCATATGTGCCCCACTTAGTGGTGAAAGCCATTTTGAATTGATCAGATTCTTGGACCAGAATCTAATTGTACCCTAAATAGCCATCTAACATAGAGAAAACCTTTGAGCTCTACACTATCTGGAGAGGATCTGTTCCATTGATGGAAGAGGGTAATGATCTTTTAATGAGGCATGGTTCAAATCCCTAAAATCTACGCAAAGTTGGATCTCTCCATTCTTTTTCCTTACGGGCACTAGATTAGCTACCCACAATGAATGCTTGATGGGAAAAATTATGTAGGCTTTAATAAGCTTGGTTATCTCTTTCCTCATTAACGGGCTCAACCTTGGGATTGATTGGCCTTTGTTTTGATGAACTGGCTTAGATTTTGGATCCAGTTTCAATCGTGTGTTGAGCTAGGCTTGGTCAAAACCACGTAGGTATTTGTAGCTCCATGTGAAAATATCATGATATTCTTGGCACAATTCAATGAAAGCTTCCTTTTCTGAGCAGTGCATACCTTACCAATCTTTAAACATTTCTCACTGGCCACCTCAACTTCCTCAAAATCTTCTTCCTTGACCACCATATTCGTGCTTTGTCGTTTGGCCTAGTCATCCAATTGAAGATAGATTCAAGCATGACCAAGCCTTTTGGAAATTTGTTTCCTTTCAACTTGAATGACCTAGTCACCATAGGATTCCTACAATTTACCTTGGTGTTTGGTGGTGAACTCTGCTTCTTGTTGTAGAAAAAGAACAATCTTCTCATCACTATCAAAAACTTGCCAACTACTTACATTATCTAGTACTACGGGGATGGACAACCATTTTGACTATTTTTTTGCCCTTCCTTCATGATATCCATAGGTATATCATATTGAGATCCGATAGTAGAAATCCTGTCAGCATCTTGATTTTGATTTCTAGGAACCACACGAATTCCAAAAGCTTCAAAATCCTCTATTAGGTCCCAAACTCAATTCTTATATGATCTTAAGAGATCATTATTTGATGCATTGCGGGATGTTACTTGATGAACCACCAATTTGCTATCACCAAAAGTGATCAGAGATTTGATTCCTCTTTGTTGGGCCTACTGCAACCATTGTATAAGAGCCTCATACTTGACAACATTATTAGTATAGTTGAACTACAATAAAAAAAGATGAGAAATATTTATCCCCTTATGGAGAAATTAACATGACTCTACACATTAGATCCATTTTTGCTCCTTAAACCATTCAAGAATAGCTTGCCACAATCCTTTGGAATCATTAGGTGCCTTAACCAACTGAGGCATGGTTGTACCTTCTTCATGTATACAATAAGTTCCCAATCTAGTCTCATCCAAAAACAACAGACCAAATTCTTCATTAGCCAATAAATCAGCATACGGGTCATATTGATGGTCTATACTTACCTCATCAAGCACTACATCAAGCACCTCTTCTACAAGAGTAGTTGGTTCATGATCCATAACCTCTTCTTCTGGGTCATAAATGGCGTAGTTACCATCTATGGGTTTGGACGTGTATGGTTCCATGTGGGTAAGAGAAATTGGTTCTGCTCTTATAGTTACCTTCATCCCATAATGAGTTCTCAAGATCATATGTGACTAGTCTACTAATAAATAACCACCCATCTTGGTAGTGAAATCTCGTGATAAGAAAATGGAAAAAGAGGGGGAAGATCAATAACTGATATGTCTTGTGTGAATGACAAGCTAGGACATGCATGAATAGTAAGATGAAGTTCCTTGATGATTCCAACCATCTTGACTACAGTACCATCCAACTAGACAACTCCTTTTAAAATTGGGGTATATGGGATACCCAACACATCTATAATTTTTAGGCATGATAGAGCTACTAGCTCCGAATCGATCATACAATTATGAACCAAATGATCACCAATGATTAGAGAGATATAAAATGGTGGTGGTTTATTAGCCCTAGGAATCCCTTTTTCTTCTGGCTGACACAAACTAGTTACTATGGATGCTCCATGACTTGATGTTTTATCAGTAGTGCTCAAGATCTTCAAAGATTCTCACAAAAAGTTCCACTGCATTACAGAATTGAGAGCACATCCCACATGGTGACACTCAAATTAATCTTTTCATCTGCTCCACAATACAAAATGGTATTGGCCCTACTTTGTTGATAACCTTTTGAGAACTATAATCCTCCTTTAGGAAATGTTTATTGGGCACTGTAATACCTGTAGGTCCATCACCTTTTGAAGGCTGATTGGTAGGCATTTCGTAAATTTCTTCCCTACATCTTTATCCACCAATGATTGTGCTTGAGGACATGAAGGAGATGCCTACTCAATTTTGGAAGTTTACTTCTTAGTTGTGGAATTTTGAGGATCTATTTCCCTCTTCTTAGAATGTGTAATTGTAACTACTATGGATGTGTCGATATTCAATCTGCAAAAATCATCAGCTTGCCAATTTAGTAACGTGGTTTCCTTAGTGATTTGGGCTTGACTATCTTAGGATGCTAGTTCAACCCATGACTCGAGATGGGGTTGATATACGTTGGACCATAAGAGTTTGAATCAAAAACTCCATTTGGGCAGAGGTTCTTATTATGGGATAGAGAAAAGGATATCACCACTCATAGTTTTGAACAAGGTTATTCTAGACTAGAACTATGGCTCTAGATGAATTGGCAGCTGAGGGATTCTAGAAGTTTAAAGGCTTCACATTTGTAGCTTGGGTTATGGCTTGGCTCTGTGGCTGACTGTTTCCTTAAAATGGAGGATGATTCATTTGATATTAGGGTTGAAAGGGGTGAAAATATTATGACTGCTACCTCTTCATTAGTACAAGTTCATTCCCAAAGTTTGTAATAGTGAATTTACCTCAACGAAATCATTTGAGGGATTGGATGCATGCATGGCTACTGGAATAGAAGATTTCAGAATGGGGTAGTGATCGGCATTTGGCCTGCAAGCTCTATAAAAATAGGAATGGGAGGCCTAGGAGCAATTTTACCCACTTGAATCAAGCAATTCTCAGCTCGTACGACAACTTCATAAGCATCAGGGATAACGGTTCCCCCATGGACTAAATCATGATGGTGACATCACTATTTAATACCCGTAAGTAATATAGAAATGCACTTTCTAGGGATGGCCTTACAAGTTCTGGGATCCGTTTCCAAGTCTTGTCAAAACAGAGGTTGAAATCACTCATATACTCTTGAGGAGACCACTTGATAGTATGAAATTGTTCTACAAGCGAGAGATTATCACTTTTGTCCTCAAACTGTTTACACAACTTTGTGCCTAAATCATTCCAAGTGGTAATGGATCCAACAACTAAACTTTGGAACCATTGAAGCACTCTACCTTTGAATGAAGTAGTAAGGAGTCGAACTACCATGTTATCTTCCATGATACTATGTACTACGCAGATGCTAGCTACATCTAGTATGTGCTCTTGAGGTGAAACATTAGTCTCCCTAGTGTAAAATGGTAAAATTTTTAAGGCAGCAGCTAGTATGGTGTCTCTTTGTGCTAACAACAAAGGACTACTGGCATTGAATAGAGGACAAGTATTGGTTGCCATGACATTCAAAATCTAGTTGTGTCTTGATGGGAAAAATTTCTTTCAGGAGGAGTTGAATGCCCTCTATGAGGTAAAGTGGCAACTGATGATACTGAAATATTTCTTCCCCTTCTTCTTGGGGAGACAAAGAAATATCTATATGATTATGATTGTCCCACCTTGAATAAGCTCTTGTGTGAATTCTTTGCATAAGTTGATGTACTTGAACTTTGAAATCTAGAGAGATGGAGTCGCTAGGTACCTTGTGTCAATGGAATGAGAAGAGAAGTACCAACTCTCTATCCCACCGGGTGTGCCAAAAACTATTGTCTCCAAATCACTGCAACTCCTAAATGACCTGGGAATTACTCATGACATTCGGTGTGATTGGGACACATGAGATAACCTCTCAAGATTTGGGACTTGTGCTTAAGGTGAACCCCCAGAGAAGGCTAGCTTCCTCTTCCTAAACTAAACACAACACTACTTATGATGCAAGAAAGATGGCTAACTATACCTATGCTAATATTTCATGGGATTAGGGAGAAAGAATGCAAAGAAATAAAATTTATACTAGAAGTGGTGATGCACCAAGAAAAGGGATGTTTAACTTCTGGAAGGGTTAATGTGGGTAGGATGCTTGCATTTTTAGCCACCTTCACCTACTGCAAATTGGAAAGGATATAAAATACCACATACTAGAAGCACATGTTCCTTTGCTAAACTTTAAACATACACAATAGAAAGATCAACTTTGATTTGATACACAGATAATTTATCAAGATAATAATCACAAGCACATGTCAAGTATCCACTTGAGTGACAATAATAATGTAAATCTTAATCAACAGAAGGAAAATAGTTTCTCACAACTGATGAAAAGTAACCACACTATTATTTTCACAATATGAAACAGATAATATGAAATAAAGGTAAATTAATCAATAATGCCAAGGAATCACATTCACAAAGCATACAATGACTAATAATTCAATACAATAAAATATATCTTCAAGTGCAAGGAAATTCTAAATATAATTAAAAGGTTTTAACAAATCTCTTAAAGCACTCTTCTAAGCTTGAAGAGCAACTTCACCCAAAATCTCTAAAAATATGTATATGAAATAATGGAAGCATTCCACTATTTATAAGTTCCTAGGCTAAGCCATTACATCTGGGCCTTTAACTAACATTTAACTAAAAATATTAATGTCATTAATAAGAGGGAACAAGCTCCCATAAAAATAAATTTTTTTTGCAAAAAGTTGACCAAGTGAACCCTGTAACTTTGACTGATTCCAAAGCTTGAACATGTCCTTTCATGGCCATTCAGCTTTGGCCTGATTCACCTGCATCTCCTTTCTCTACAAGTTTCTATTTTCCTTCTTCCCATACATCCATTTGGTGTTTCTACTTGAAAGAAGTGCTTTATAAGACACTGATTTTCTTCATATTCGAGTCCACACGCATAGTGATTCACTACATCCGTTGTCTCGATCTCTTTCATGATCCTGGTTGGCAACCTTCAAGACTATTTATGAATTTCTTTAGTCTCCCTGTGAAATTATGACATAGGACCAGTGATTCAATGGAATAACTATTGAAAGTCTTTGTGACATCATCATCCCACTTCACCAAATCTTTTAAATTTTCCTTAATCTGGTCCTTAGGAAGAGCAACGATATTTTCATTGAAGAAATTGTTGTTCTCATTGTCAAACTCCTCGAGACATCATTGAGGAAATCTATGATCTCCACTTTCTTCTCCTCTAATTTATTAATCAGATCTTATAGCACTGACACATGAATTCCATAGCCTTTTGATATTCGAACAATTTATAGGCATCATCAATTACCTCTTCTTGAAGAAGCAAGTCAAAATCTTCCTCTCTAATGTCACTCCATGTTGCCAAATTCAAATTTAAATTATCATTATCCTCGTGAGAAATATTCATCCATCTTAGCAATGGTGGTTTTTGTAACCTATAAATCATTATAAATCTCAACGGATTCCATAATCAAAGTATTGGATTCTGCAACATTCTTTCCATCCATCCATTTACTATTATCCCTTTCTGGCCTAGCTTCTTGAGCTCATGATAAAAAATATCATTGATTACAGATGAAATTATCATATTCATAGTAGTTGAGATGTCAGTGGATGGAGTGGGCTGGGTTACTCTATGCAACAGTGTAGTTAGCTACTTGACTTTAACCTTAAGCTCATCCTTGGTGGCCTTGTCTTTATCGTATTTCTCCAAAAGGGCTCCAAGAGCTATGTGTACATCCTTCTTGGATCCTTCATGAGTAGCCTTCCCAAATGAGAATTTTTATATCTAGTAATTTGTTTATGTGATGGTTTCTTTAGTTTTCCCCTCAACAGGGGTAGCCACTTCTATCACACACTCTCCAGATGGATTAACCATCAGACTTGATATGGTTCTTGGTCTCTTGAGCCTGTCTTTTGGGCATGGACTCCAATATATTGATATCTATAACATCTCCTAGAGGAACCTTTTTCTTTTGCTTAGGAGTCTACCTAAAAATCCACTCTAGTATGGCTAGAGCCGATGAAGATGGAGTAGCAGATCCGATACCTGAAGCATCAGTTAGAGCAAGATCACTAGAAATGTCAACGATATCTATGTTAAGGTAGTAATGATGGAAGGTTTAGGTATGAGGACAACCATAGGAATTGACAAAGAAATGCTAGGGGTTATAATTGAATAAAATGGAGTGTTAAAGGAATTGAAGAGGAAATGGGTGACACAATATTTTCCCTAGCTAATAGAACTAGAAGTAAGGAAAATACCTGTGCCATGGAAGGGGATGGGAAGGAAGAAATGATTGTGGAAGTGGAAGGAACTGATATTGGAAGTGATAATGGAGTAAGGGGAAGATGTGATGGATCCTAAATGACACTAGGAGAGTCACTCACTTCATCTAATTTTGTAACTGGGCTCAGTAGATGTTGTAATCTTGGGAGTAGTAGACCTAGAGAGAGATTAGCCACCAATCACAAATGATATCTTCTTTGGAATGGTAGGAACCCTTTGAGTCGACCTCTTTCCTTTTGTGGGTGTTGGTTGGTTTACTGCATTTGTAGACCTTGTATTTGTAGGTTGAATTTCCCTTTGGGTGAGATTTTAAAGGTTGCCAACCAAGTGAATGTTATCTTTAGAATGGGTCCAAATTTTCTTTAGTATTTCTACATTCTTCCACATACCAATTATCCCATGGCGGTGGTTGATTAGGAACATTATCATTCTTGTATGATGGATCTAGGACCTCATCATTATCCTACATGTCCTTTGGCACATCAGCCAATCCAAACTATCACACTTCATCAAGAGTTAACCTTTCATAATCCCTTTTCTGCATGATGTACTCGTCCCAACAATGAATCCATATATCTTCTAATTGGGGCATGTGAGCACTAGACCTACCTGTCTCCCTGAACTTACCCCAATAGTCAAAATTAGTTCGTGGATGGAAGGTCCGTAGGGTTACCTCAGCCATTTCTGCATCAACATTTTTTACCTTGTGGATATTTGGGCAAGAATACCTACCAATTAAAATAAGGAAATGCATTCCTACCTTGTGACACTTATTTTGGATTTGATGGTAATCCAACAACTACCAAACCAATTCCAAAAGAATCCATTTGTCAGTGGGGCACCTCGGCAACTTGCTTGGGGTGCCTATGAAACCTGGAATCCAAATGTAGGTGAATGTGGGAAACTGAAAGTAGATTTCTCCCCATTCTCGTACCTCTTAGAAAGCCTCATCAGAAACCCTCTGATTATATAGTTCTTTGTCAAAATGATAGAGGAAAACAACAAAGAAAGCATCGTCGACTCTTCGGAAATGCTTGCTCCCCTCCTCCAGAGTGATTTGGGGATAAAAATCATATATTTGGGAGGTTCTGTGAACACCCCTAGTATTCAATCCTGTAAAATCCCCCATAATAGCAGCCGCATATACTAGAAAAGATGTCATGTAGAAAGTCTTAGTTTCGACACTTTGCGAAATTGATAGTGAATGTCACTACTAATATGCTCATCCCATCAAATACAATTTTCATTCTTATTGATAGCTACTATGTACAAGAACATCCATTCTAGGAATTCCTTTGTAGAAGGAATACCTAAAAATATTAGGTAAAAATCGTCGAGTGAATATGTTAGGTAAAAATGAAATGTAAAAACTCGAGTTTATATCAAGTCCCGATATTAATGGTAAAAATATGATCCATACGGTGGTAGGTGGAAATTAATTACACACAAAATTTCTGAAGTTTTGAAACTCGAAAACTTGAAATTCTAAAAATTCAAGATTTTGGACTTCGAAAAATGGGAAGCAAAAAGATGAATTGGTGATTGAGAAGTCTGAAACCCAAAAACTTGAAAGTATAAAAATTCAGACTTTTAAAATTTAGACTTTGGAAAACTTCAAGTAAAAATCCTAAAAATGACTCGGAGAACTCCGAAAACCTGAAACCTGAAAGTCCAAAAATTCAAACTTTTGGAAATTCAGACTTTGGAAGTCCAAGAGGGATTAAGATGAAATGAGCCAAAAGTTATGAAACCTAAAAACTGAAAGTTTGAATTTTTTAGACTTTCAAAAATTTAGACTTTGGAAAAATTTAAAATAAATTATGAAACTAAGCTTCAAAACTCCAAAAGAGAAAAAAAATTGAAGTCTGAAAATTGATAAATTTTGGATTCTTGGCCTTAGCAAAATTCACTCAGTAAAAGATTTCTTTAAAAACATTAGTCTAACATAAATACTTCTTTTGGGTAGGTTAAATGGTCAATAGGTCTTCCTTGCTATAGAATGTCGAATATAAGAGGTTCCCAATGAGGAGGATAAGATTTATAAGGTACAGATGGATGAATAGGCTCATTGCATATTGGTTCATATGAAAGTGTATTTTTAGGGCCCATGGAAGCGTATTCAAGACTTTATATATCATTCATTAAATCCTCTAAAAGAGGTCAGTTTGTTGTGGTTACTATGTACTCAATGATGATGAAATAGATTGATTAAAAAAGGTTAGTTTATTTGTTTGTTTGGGATATTTTGTTAGAAAGTAATGTTTTACTGGGAATATTCATAGGGATGTTGTAAATGGGTTATGATACTAACAATTGTGATGGTTGGATGTATTGATAATGTGTAGGGATGGATATATTTAGAAGAGGTTTCAATTGTTGTGGTATGTGTTTGAGTGGAATACATGTGTGGATATGAGGCTTGGAATATTGATATGTCCGTTGAAAGGGGATGGAAGTGAAGACAAGGATTGTGATTATTGTGGAATGTTCTGAAAGGGAATAGAAGTATGGATAAAAGGTTGTGATTTTTGTGGTATATATTTAGAGGAATAAAGTGGTTATGATTATTGAGATACGTGTTGTGAAGTAATTAAGGTTGAAAAATGTTGTGAAATTTGATGGGTACTAGTAATAACATTATTTTTTATTAGGGATATATATGTAGGGATGGACATGGTAATGTTTTGGATAGGTGGCATGGTTTTTTGAGAGGGTGATGGTTGAGACACACTAGTAAGAATAGTGGAAAAACTTATGAGAGGTGTTTAGATGATAGAGGAAGTTAGAGGTATTTGTGAGGATGAAGAAACATTTATGTTGTTTTGAGGTGGTGTGGAACTATTCAAAGGATCTAGTGAAGATGTTGGTTGTATAGTGGTTATAACTTGTGAGGAAATCATGTTAAGGTTTAAAGTGATGATAGGGACCGAAGACACAATGTTGGATGTGTATGATCAATTTCTAGTAGGATAAGAATATATCTTTGGATGAATGGTTCATGGTTTGGATCAATGAGAGGGGAAAATGCATGAAGGATCCACTACATAAGGTTGTGGTTAAAGTATTGATGATTGAATGTGAACACCTATGGAAGTAAGGTATGTATTATGAGTAATGAGGTTTGAGTCTAATATTTCTTAAAAAATAGGATCCCAACTATCAAATAAATATGGATTGAAAGGATCAGGTATCTCAAATGAATCAAATTAACTACTAATAGATTGTGGTTGTTCACGATTATCTATTTTGGGTGATAAAGTAGCTCGTCACTCCTTTAAGAAATGTGAGACATGTTCAATGCGTATTTGGAGATTTTGAATAGATCTATGGAGATTTTTGGCCATATTTTAAGAAGTTTGGATACAGGATTATTTTCTTATAATAACCATGGAAACAAAAATTCACCTAATGTTGAAAAATTAAACTAGATAATTGATTACAAATAATAGACAAATCATGCAGATGATTTTATTATTATCTTGATTAATTTAGAAGAAAAGTCAAATGTATAAAATGGATGATAAGGTCGTAGGAAATCGTCATCCGAGGATGGCTTCAACTAATGATTAATGTTGGAGTTCTCGATATACGCATAGCTACATGAGGTTAAAATATGTGTTGGTTCTAGTAGAAGGCCTCGTATTGGGGAGTAACCCATCACTTCACGGTCCTGCAACGATAATGAATTTAGGTACTTAGCTACTATACCGACTATTGGTATTCAAATTGATTCTCATGTGAGGGCTAAGCAAAGATCACAAAATTGACAGATTTTTAGAGACAGATAAATCATGATATAAGTCGTTTTGTAGTTAGGGAGGGATTTAGTGACTCTTTATTAGTCGGGCGTTAGAGAAATGGATAACATATTACTAATGGTTTGATCTACCCTCACTAATTTAGGTTGTGCCTTCAACCAGGGGTGAGAGGACCCTTACTATAACCCTTTTTGGTAAAGGTTATCAATAGATAATTCCTTACACATTTTTCATGAAAACCTTGAGAAAATATGATCAATACAACACAATCTAACTCTCACAAGTAGTCACACTAGAGAGTGGAGATGTTTTCTTGACAAGATTTGGGTTACTAAAGACAACAATTGAAACTCCGATTGTCTCTGCATATTTTGGCAAAGTGAAATTTGTTAAATCTTTGAGGATACAAAGTACAAACAGGGGTAGTTCATTTAGAATTTATCATTTGAGAATTTTTGGGTGGGAATTTAAGCAAGATAAATTTGATTATACAAGTTATTTGAGAACCTTTACAAATATAGGAACACTAATAGAAAAAATTCTTCAACATAGCCAAAATATTCCTTCAACCGTAAGGTGTGTATTAGTAGAGGCCAAAATATGCATGATTTCATACAGGTCTTCAAGAATTCAACACAAAGGCTTATGTTAAAGACTCAATTAAATGTTGGAAATCCCCGATTAGGCACGCATAAGATACACTCATAGGCTAACAAATAATCTTTGTCAACACAAAGTGGCAAGGTAAAATTATTTTAAATTATTTATTTTATTAAAAGATGAAAGCTCTTCTCATAATGAAATTTCAAATTCCACAATACTACCACATGGATAAGATCTTGTGTGCTTCAGAGGGATTTCATCATAAGTATGCAACAAGAACACAAAAAAAAATATGAAAACATTCTCAAATAAAAGAAAACACAATTATGTTCATGATCAACATAAATTCATTCAAGGTTTACTAGATTCATTAGTAGGGAAAGTTTCTTCAACAATCTCGAGCTTGTCAATGGTTGTACACTTGCAACCATCTTGACATGACTAAATATACAAATATAGGGAAATAAAGAGGTTTCTTAGTAACTCGGGAAAATAGTTTTTCTCTAAATTTCTCGTAAAAATTAACTTCCCTTATGCAAGATTATTCTCGGTGCATTTATATAATTTCACTCACTCACTCATCCAAAATCCCCCAACAAAAGTCTAAATCTTCAAGAGAATATTCCTCTTTACAACATACCATTTAATCATGTTTATTCCCTTGAAAATATCTTACTTTCTATTGCTAGGTGGATAAATCATGAACTGATCATGTTTCTTAGTTCCTCAACTATGACTAGGATGCCATGTCATAACTTTTGACAGTATTTTTAATCATTCTTTTATTTTTTCATGCAAGAAATCCCCTTTTTAATAATTCTCAGGTGGCTCCATATGGCTTGATCTAACAAGAAATCCTTTTCACCTTTGAGAATACACCTTGAGGAATAGATACCTACTTTGTGCCTCTCAGAAATGAGTGTCCTCACATGGATTATACCACATATCTGTGCTACGAGTATGAGTCAGCCAAGTGTAAAAGGAGCAAGAGAAAGCTTCCATGTTTCTCCTTGGTGCAACTACAAAGGTGAAGTCCAGAGGTAGTTTCCTCAAATAAACACGGATCTCCACGTGCCCGTAACCCAAGAGAGTTGCACCGACACTAAAAAGTGTGAGCATGGTAAATTTGAGTGGAAGCTTTTATGTGTCCTGCTCAAAGACAACTTCAAAGATAAATTCTAGAGGTGGGACCTTAAATGAGTGTAGGCTCTCCACGTTCCCTGGGCCCAAGAAAGTTACCTCAGTCATTGATAAGTCTCAGTATAAAGAGGAGCTAGTGGAAGCATCCAAGTTTCTCTTTAGTGCACTTTTGATATGGTTCCCAAAAGTGGAGACCCCAAACAAGTGCATGATCTCCATGTGTCTCGGGCCCGAAAAAGTCAGACTGTACATGTTGAAAATATTTAAGAACCAGTGGAAGGTATCACGTGCCTAGGGTCCGAGAAAGTTTCATCAAATGGTTGAAAATTATAAGTATGGGAAGATCGAGTGGAAACCTCCACGTGTCTCTTCAACGCTATTTCAAAAGTAAAATTCAGCACACGTCCCCAAACAGCACGCGCCCTCTACATGTCCTAGGATTAAGAAAGTTGCCTCAACTATTGAGAAGTATCAATATAGAGAGGAGCCAATAGAAGCCTCCATGTGTCTCCTTGGTGCAACTCCAAAGGTAAGACCCAGAGGTGGGACCTCAAACAAGCATAGGCTCTCCATATGTCTATGGTATAACAAAGCTACATTAGTCATTGAAAAGTCTGATCGTGGGTAGAGCCAGCAGAAACCTCCACATGTCTCCTTGGCATAACTCCAAAGGTCAAAACGAGAGGTGAATCCTCAAATAAGTGCAAGCCCTCCATGTGTCCTTTTGTGGGTATTAGGAATTTACCTTATACTTTCAAGCCCTTCACCGTAATGCATCAAAATATAAAATGCAGACCACCCCGTCTCATCCAATCAGAAAATACCAAGTATCCATGGATGTTGGGATAGGATTTACAGAGGAGACACAATCATGGATGATGCCCAACAAAAAAAAATTCCCCACGGAGAGAATATTGTAAATAATACCAAGACTCAATGTGATCCAAGACCCAAGGAAAAGACTAACAACAACATCTAAATGAAGGAGAAATTTTTCATGCATCCATATAGGGAGACAAAAATAATTTCTAACCAGGAGAAGGATGGAAAGTTTAAATGAAAAATGGGTGCTATTACAATTAACCACCAATACCGCTCGACTCAGGGATGGGCACTCCCAAAAGTGCCGTAATAACAACATAAAAGACCATGTACCAAAATCCATTGGGTAATGGAGTCAAGAAAAATCATGTAAAGAAGAAAAGAAATTTCCAACCTCCCAAAAACAAAATGAGAAATTAACAAAACCAGTCACCAAGGATTGGGATGAACCAAAACAAAAAATGCAGAAATGAAAAAGAACTAAAATATTGTACACTATATAATGATGTGTGCCTTGATTCTAAGAAATCAATCAAGGAAATGTTTCAAGTGCCTACCATTAACATGAAACTCAAGAAATTCCCCATCTAGATCTTTTAGGAATAAGGTGTGCTTGTCAATCCTAATATTAATAGAATAAGGGCCCATCCATAATGCGTCAAACTTTCCATGTTTTCCCTTATCCTCATGTCTGCTATCCCATAGTAGCACCAAATCTCCTACACTGAAAAACCCTTGGGATAACCTTTTTGTCAAACAATTTCTTCATTTTCTCCCTAAAATTTGCATGTCTTTGGTGGGTTTCTCTTCTCTCTTCATCTAATTCAACAATTTGATTGATCTATGCATCATAGGGACTAACCTCCTAGTCCTCCAACTATCGGATGAATTGATATGAAGATAATTACATATACAGGGGAAGTAGAGCTTGAGTTCCATACACCAATTCAAATGGGATCTTTCCAAAGTAGCTTTTTTAACAAGAATTATATAAGCCCAAACAATAAACTTCAACTACCCACCCCACTTCAGTTTGTTTAATTCCAAGGTCCTTCTGATTATCTTCAACAAATTATTTTTTCTTGATTTTTCTTGTCCAATACCTTGCGGATTATAATTTGAAGCATATCCTAATTTGATCCCATACTCATGACATATGGCTATTAAATATTTGGCTCGAAAAGTCATAGCATTTTTAGTAACTATCTTAGTAGGCACTTCAAACCTACAAATTATATGATTTAGAATGAATTCCATAACAATTTGGTGGGTAGCTTTCTATGCGAGGATTTCCTCCACCCACTTGGTGAAGTAATCAATGGCAACTAATATCCATTTTTGACTCCGCACTTGAAGAATCTAAAATTTCACCAATGAAATCCATTCCCTTTTTCTTAAATGGGGATTCATTTGGTACATGCTACAAAGGGAGGGAGCAAGAAGATTTCAATATTCCTAAAAAACGTTGTCAACTCTCACACTTTCTTACCAAAGAAATTTGTATCTTTAAAAAGAGTTTTCCACAAGTAACCATCCCTTAAGATCTTATGGGATTTGACTCTTCTAGCAAAATTCCCTACACAAACTCCTCCACGGAAATCATCAATTATTTTCGGGCTTCATACTCAATGATACATCTTAAGAGAACGCCTCAAGGTTCTTCCAAGCGAACCCATAATTAGTGATGATGTACTTCGGGAGGCTAACTTAAGTGCTCTCTTTTTATTCTTTCTTAAATACTCAGGGCACTCTAAATGTTTGAGATAAAAAAGTGTCCTTGTACCATTCAAAATTTGTCAATTTCTCAAGAATATTCAATCTTTCTTGTTCAACCTCATTTATCTCAACTTTTTGCAGTTGTTTTTGCACCATTAGCTTTGCTTAGGCCTAATCCTTTGACCAATTATGTAGTTTGGATTTTCATATCATATTCTTGCAGCTTATTTTCCCATCTGCATCTCTTATTGGAAATTTCCATTTCGACAAGATATCTTTGACCATAGTACGAGGGACACAAATTATGAATTTAGAGCTTAAAATATATGGCCTAAATATTTTTGTGGTACTAACAAAAGAAGAGGCATGTTTCTCCATAATATTATATTTAAAATCTTCCCCTTGTAATGCTTTACTAAATTAATCAATTATCATTTCAACTCCTTCATCATCCTTCAGTAGCGATAGATGTAATGGTATTCTCAGAAGTAAAGGAAAACATTTGTAAGGCCTTTTTGTAATTAGGAGATGCTAAAACAGAGGCATTTTTCAATGCTTCCTTGATCCTTGTAAAGGCTTGAATAGTTTCTTCTTCCCATTTGATACTCTGATCCTTTTTCAACATACTAGTGATTGGGATAGTCAATTCAACAAAGTTGGAAATAAATCTCCTAATAAAATTCATCTTCTTGAAAAAGGATTGAATTCCCTTTTTGGTTCTTGGAATAAAGAACTTTGCTAATGGCTTCCACTCTCTCAAGATCAATCATGACCCCTTGTTTTGACACTATATGTCCAAGCAATTTTTCTTTTTGAACCCTAAAATGACATTTCTTAGGGTTCAATGAGATATCGTATTCCCTGCATCTTAACAACATCTTTTCTAAATGCTGCAGGTGATCACTTCTTTTCCTAGAGAAAACTATCACATCATCCTGACACACAACAATGAAGTTGTTTATATACCCTAAGAATGCTACATCAATCACTCTTTTCCGAAGTTTATCTTTTGTGCCCAGGTTATGTTCCTCAACATCCGTCGAGGCTGATATGTGTCTATTAATAATGAATTCAACATTATTAAAATTTTATTCCAATGCAACCAAACCTCTGGGAACAGTATTAGTTTTCAATTGGATAATATCCTTACCAAATAAGGTGTTTTTTCCTTCACTGCACAAACCATTGGTTCCCAATCCATACTTTTATTGGTAAATTCTCCTTTATTCTATAGAAACCTTTCGACCGAGAATCATCTTCAAACACCATGTCGTGCTTTATATTGTTAGGGACAGACGGCATGGTAAATATTTCAATATCATATTCACAATAGGAAGACATTCTATAATTTTCAAACCTAGATCCCAATACTTCCAATTTGTCTTCTATAGTATTATAGCTCCTATCATGATGTATTATATTGAAAGAATCTAACATTTCAATGAAGTACCAAACTGCATGTGTATACTATTTCATTCTTTGATTCTTTGTTACATACAATTTTCTAACTTGCTTGACTATCAACTCTGAATCCCCTTTAACAATAATATCCTTGACACCATATTTCCAAGTAATCCTTAAACCCAACAATAGTGTTTCATACATGTGCAATATTGTTTGTACACTCAATTGAGTTTAAAATAAAAGTTAAAATCCTCTTGGCTTGATATATCAAAATAACACTGGTGCCATTACCAAATATAGAACATGCACCATCCAAAATTAAGGCCTAAGAAGAACCTACCTTCTTAGGATACTTTCACTCTTGAACTCTATGCTCCTTACAATCAGCATAGCCCACAAAGTTATTGACATCAACATCTATGTACAATACTTCATAAGAAGCATTATTAGGGTCCTAAATTATATGCAACATTTTCTTCTCATCATAAAACTTCATAAGGTTCCCCACCACTTGTATGGTTGCATATGACATGTCCATTTGTACGCATCCACCCACGCTATCTACCCATTTTCTAGACAATAACATCCCCACTTGGCAGATGTCCAATAACCACCTTCATGGTTAAGCATTTTCCTTGATAAGATGCTAGTTTCACTACCATTCCTTTGACATGTCTAATTATTGGAACTTCTCTTGAATCCATAGTAGTACATTTCCCAAAAAAAATTGTTACCTTGATATTCAACTCATTCATTACCTTAAGAGGCATTACATTACATGAGGCTCTTGAATCAAACATGCAGTTATGTACCATCCTATTTTTAATAATCAAAGTGTTAAAAAATGGATCGACATCCAACTGAGACTCAACAAGAGAAGTTCCCTAATACACCTCAGATGATTCACCCAGTTCCTCCAATGCTTGTGGTATTCCTAATTCTGCAATAATGGGAGGAAAATCTATATTATTAACACTTTTTCCCTAAGTAATCTTTTCTTCCTTAAATCCCAAATATTTGAATGCCCTTTTCCTATGCTCATAGATCCTGAGTAATTCAACAATGGGAATATTTACCTTGATCTGAATCAAGATTTGAGATATGTCACTAGGAACATATTTGGGTAAGACAAGATTAGGAGGGAGATTCACCCCTTCCTCCGATAGTATAGGAGTTTTCGTGAGTCGTGGAATGGCATGATCACATGCTTTATTTTGAGTAGTAAGGACTTTTCAAAATGTATCTTCCTTAGGGGTTTCCCTTAGGATATTGGTAAGAACTGGAACTTTTGGCTTGGTTTGTGGCCCGCCCCCTTTCACAACCTTGCATATAGTGTTATATTCCTTCTCCTGAGAAACTACTGCATTCATCAATAGTTTCATGTCCTCTTCGGAAGGGATCCCTCCATCATACTTTTTAATCATCAAGGCCATTAAGTATTAAAAATCATGATTAGAAAGATCAAATGCTTGTACCATATCAATTTCTAAAGTATTAATAGGAGGAAAAGGTAATACCCAAGTGAACACAATCCCGAAATGTTCAACAGCTTCTTACACTTATCAATCTTGTGGCTTATGTTGACCATGGGAACTTTAACCTATCCATATTTCTACTCTAGCCTTAGGATTATACGTAGCCTATTAAAGGTCTTATTGAACCGAGTATTGAAATCATGGACAAATTCATTTCTATTTTTCTTTACATTTTCAAATTCGGATAAAAGGAACTCCAGGAGCTTTCATATCCCCATATTGCAATCTAAAGGCATTTTTCATATCGGTCCATGAATCTATTAAATTATATTGTAAATCATTTTACCAAATCATGTGCATCCTCCTCAAGAGTATGAATAAAAACTTTACATACACGTCTTCAAAGTCAATTTCAAAATCTTCCTTCATGTTAAAAAAGAGTTTGAAATGTTGGTCACCAATGATGGAATTATTCCTCAAACTTTGGCAACCTATTTCTAACATATTGTTGCACCATATTAGGATATCCAACCATACCTCTGAAATTTATTGGTCCAAAAGTATTGATGACAAAAGGAGGTCTAGGTGGAGACTGGCCCATATTTCCTTGAGGTGGTGAATTTACAAGAGAAACAAAATGATAGGGAATGATGGGTCTTTAGAGAATAACAATAACTTTCAAAATAAATATTCTCTAATAACTCATTTTCTTGGAAAACACTATCAACCTTGGAAAAAATAGGGGAAAACTAATAGACATGCTTTTAAGAAACAAATGATGGCCCCTCTCTAGTTGGAGAACTCAAATTTATATAAAGATTACTTGGTTTAGAATCACTTGAAGATGTAAGGTAATCTTCAACCATAGATTGATCACCTTTCAGAACTGATATCTCATTTTTTAACTCTTGATTTCTAAAAAATTTCCAGACTTGTTTTCCTTCTGAATTTTCTTTTCCTAGTTTTGGAAATAAATTTTTAGTGGGATCCCTAGTGATGAAATACCTTCTTCCCTCCATATTTTAAATGATGAAAATTTTAGATTGACACAAGTTAAGACACTCGTAATCATGAAAATTTTAATTCAACATGGAGTCACCACTAAGGATTTTCACCTTATTTGTTCAGATGCACTATAAGTAACTTGTCAAGTGTCTATCAATGGTTAATTTCTACAAAGCTTAACAGATCCAACCTTCCTTTACCCACATTTATCATTATTGATGAAAATTTAGTTCAATAACCACTAGAAACTAGAAATACTACACAATGAACTTGTAATCTTGCACAAATCTTACAAATCTCAACAAAGGATGATGTTTAAACAACTTATTTGTACTTAAACCATGTAAGAAGCATTACTAGAGTTGACATGTGTATGAATTTGTAACAATAGTCCACGGCAACGTCACCTTTTTAGTGTTGTTACCACAAAATATGTCCTGGTGTTCAAATAATCCTCTGTAATTCAAATTATCCCTAGTGACAATTCCATTTGGGTTTTAGTGCCATACAATAGATCCCAAAGTTTAAATAATCCATTGTAATTCAAATAATCCCCCAAGATGATGTCATTTCAGTGGTGTTGCCACACAAATAGGTCTCGGTGTTTAAATAATCCTCTGTAATTCAAATAATCCCCGACAACAATGTCATCTAGGTGTTGGTATCCAAATTGATTCTCCTGCGAGGGTTGAGTAGCATCACAAAATTGGTAGGATGCTTAGAGATAGACAAATCATGATATAAGTCGTTTTGTAGCCGGGGAGGGGATTCAACTAACTCTTTGTTACTTAGGCGTTGGAGAAATGGATAACACCTTACTAAGGGTTTGATCTACCCTCACTACTTTAGGTTGTGCCTTCAAATAGGGTGAGAGGACCTTTTCTTAATCCGTGTTAGTAAAGGATATCAAGAGATCCTTCTTTGCACAATTTTCATGAAAACCTTGAGAAAATATGATCAATACAATGAATCTAACTCTCACGAGTTGTCACACTAGAGAGTGGAGATGTTTCCTGACAAGGATCGTGTTATTAAAGACAATAATTGAAACCCGATTGTCTCTACATATTTTGGCAGTGAAATTTGTTAAACCTTGGTGGATACATAGTACAAACAGGGGTAGTTCATGTAGGATTTATCATTTGAAAATATTTTAGTGGGAAGTTAAGAAAGATAAAGTTGATTATACCGATATTTGAGAGCCTTTACAAATATTGGAACACTCACGTAAAAGATTTAAAATAGCCAAAATATTCCTTCAACTAGAAGGTGTGTATCAATGGAGGCCCATAGATGCATGATTTCATCCACTTTTCAAGAATTCAACACATAGGCTCATGTTAAAGACTCAATTAAACATTGTAAATCCCATATTAGTCACACCTAAGATACATTCATAGGCTAACAAACAATGTTTGTCAACACAATGGAAGTGAAATGATTTTAAATTATTTATTTCATTTCAAGATGAAATCTCTTCTCATAATGAAATTGCAAATGCCAAAATACTACCAAATGGATAAGATTTGTGTGATTCAGAGTGATTTCAACATAAGATTGCAACAGAACACAAAAAACAATATGAAAACATTCTGAAATAAAAACAAACACAACTATGCTCATGATCAACATAAATTCAATCAAGGTTCACTAGATTCATTAGGAGGGGAAATTTTCTTCAATAATCTTAGAGCTTTTCAATGGTCAGTACACTTACAACCATCTTAACATGTCTAAATCTACAAATATATGGAAATAAATAGGTTTCTCAGACGGTCTCTCGGAAAATGGTTTTTCTCAAAATTTCTCAGAAAAATTAAACCCCCTTATGTAAGAGCATTCTCATTTTATTTATAAAATTTCACTCGCTTACTCATCCCAAATTTCCCCCCCAAAATTTTAAATCTTCAAGATAATATTCCTCTTTATAACATACCATTTAATCATGTTTATTCCCTTGAAAAAATCTTACTTTTTATTGCAAGGTGGATAAATCATGAATTGATCATGTTTCTCAGTTCCTCAACTATGACTGGGATTCCATGTCATAACTTTTGACAAAGATTTTTAATCATTCTTTTCTTTTTCATGCAAGAAATCCATTTTTAATAATTCTCGGTGGATCCATATGGTTTTATTTGAAAATAAATCATTTTCACCTTTAAGAATACACCTTGAGGAATAAATAGATGCATTCATGCCTCTCGTAAATGAGTATCCTCACATGGATTATACCACATATCTGTTCTGCAAGTCCGACTCAATCAAGTGTAAAGAGGAGCCAACGTGAAGCCTCCATGTGTCTCCTTGGCCCAACTACAAAGGTGAAGTATAGAGGTATGTTCCTCAATGAGCGCGGGCCCTCCACGTGCCCAAAACCTAAGAGAGTTACACTAGTCACCGAAAAGTATGAGCATGGGAAAGTCCAAAGTGGAAGCTTCCATGTGTATGTTCAAGCAACTTCAAAGATGAAGTTTAGAAGTGGGACCTAAAACAATCATAGGCTCTCCACGTGACTGGGCCCAAGAAAGTTTTGTGATGTCACATTTTCCCTATTAATAAATTAATGTTAATGAAATATTTTTATATATATGGTTTTTAATAATCTACGTTTTAAATTTAAAAAAAAAACAAGGTTTAGAATGTAATACTAAGCATCTATATGAAGGTGACAAAATACTATAGTTTATTCAATTTCTAATTCAAATTCTATAAAATTTTAAAAACATGTTTGGGGACATAGGCCAAATACATAAGTAAAATTTAATTTCAAGATTAAAATTAGGTTAGGTGGTAACTTTATTTTAATTAACCACTTAGCTTATGATAGACATATGTCACATAACGTTTTAAATATTAATAGCTAGAATTGAATTTACTTATCCTTTAAAACATAAATGATCACACTTAAATATGAAGGTTTTAATATAAGGGTAAGTTAATATTTTAAAGTGGCTAGAATTTTTTTTAAACGGATTTACAAAATATAGAATTTTCATGCTAGTCTATATTTTTAAATCATTTACATGGTTTTTGAAGCCATATATTAATAAAACAAATGAAATATGTTTTCCTACCTACTAATCATGTTGGAAGTTACTATTGAAATGTACAAAAATAACTTGAGTATTTTATTTTAACTTTACTATATAAGTAAAAAAGAGTCAACAATTTTACTTTAATATAAACTAGAATTTATTTTAAATAACCAATCACAAAACACCTGTGTAAAAATTTATTTTGTTTCCTGGAAATCAATACACAGAGAAACAATACGGCAATACGGCATGTAAAAATAAATTAGCAATGTAATATCACTTAATATAGTTTCATATCACAATTAAATTAAATATCTATTTCAATAAAATATTACAAATAAAATAATCATAATCATTTATTCCTTTATTTAATTTATTTTCGTAATGTCATAGTATACAACCAAAGTACAAAGAAGAAATTTATCTAAATTTAAAATGGCTTTGCTATGCTCAACTCCCGGTCCACTTGGATGTAAGCACCAGAACCATGGCCACATTAATGAGGGGAATAAAATATTCTTAAAAGAAAAAATTGATGCCCTAGCTAGGAACCATCTAGGGTTTTACTCTGTAACCCCGATTAGGAATCTTGTGGAGCCCCTACCTCCCGCCCATACCCCGCTTTACAAACCTAGTTTCCCTAGAAAATATCCACAAGGTATTTGAAATTTCTTAAAAATATTTCTCTCCTCGCCAAGATCCCTCAACAAGTCTTACAAGCCATTTAAATAATACTTTTCCCAATTCAGTTGCATTACCAAAGGTCACAATGGTAAATTTCCAATTATAAATTTACAACTAGTTTAATGTAAATAATAGTGTCCTAACAAGTTCCTCTCTAATTAAACCTTTTCTCTTTTAATTTTGGAATTAGATAATAATATTCCAAATTTCTCACAATAATTTATTTATTGATTTATCATTGTTATTAATATCATTATTATTTTAACAAATACAATATCGGGATTTTGGCACATCACAATCTTCCCCCTTGAATCAACTACTTTCCTCAGTAGATCCAAAGCTACTCTGAAAATCACAACATGAAAAACACAAGTGATTAGTCAAATAGATCAGGATATTTCTCTTTAAGATAATCTTATGTTTCCCAAGTAGCGTTATCAACATCACAAGAAGACCATTTTACTTTAATTTCTTTAATTTCTCTGTTTCCAAGTTTCTTAGTTCTAGTTTCTAAAATCATTTCTAGTTCAATTTGAAACCAAAATGTAACACCATTTTTCCCCGTACTAGGAAAAAGGGCTGATGGCTCCATTTAACATAACAAAAACAATCATATGCAAAATGACCAGAATGCTAAGGAAAAGTAGAGGTTTCTATATTAGGAATATATTTCCTCTTTTGAGCTTTAACCTATTACTTTTATATTTTCCGAAGATAATCATTATTTTAAATACAATTATTTTTAATTTTTAATACAAAATGGTTACTCTTGTAACTTTCACTAGTATATTAGCATTTTTATACTATTTAAAACTATATTGTATTAATAACCCTATCAAGGGATTACATAATACTATATTCCAATATAATATTAAATATTTTAATCTAATAATAATAAACTATTACAAATGTTTATTTGTTTTCTATTTTAACTGAAGTGCTAGTTTTTAGTTTAAATATGCAACTTAGCACTTATAGTTTAAACATAGATTAGGAATATACAACTTAAGGAGGGCTAGTTTGTAAACAAGTTCCAATAGCTCAAAATGACCACAAAATGATGAACTAATTTAGCATATTTACCAAGTGTTTGTGAACTATGCTTATGTTCAACTCTAAGGAAACCATTGATTACCAATTTTAAATTCTCTATATGACCATTTGAAAATAGTCTAACTCATACCTATCTTTGGCAGCTTTCATGTGTTGTCTTACTTTATTTATAATTTCTTCCAATATAATAATATTAAAGTTTTAACCATAAACAAATTTAGAAGGTGGCATCTTAGAAATAGAGGTACATCCTTAGTTATAAGAATATTTTATTGAGTGATATAGTATCCTCAAGACTTAGGATTTCACCGTATACATCCAATCAAGTATCAACAAAGATTTTAAATGAAAAAATTTCTTACATTACGACTTCACCAAGGTCGGATTCATAATTGTATTTTTGTACTAAAATAGACTTTTCCTAAACAAAAATACATTAGTTTTATTTACTCCCAGAGTCTATCTTTAAAAAAAATCATTATAAATAAATTCTCAACATAATATAAATAAAAATAATAGTTCAATCATTCTCAATTATACATTCATTATTCTTTATTTTGTTATAGGGAACCTAAGGTTAATGTTGTATCATAAACCATATAAGATATGTTGGTTAATAACACATGAAAATAATTGAATGATATTCATTATTTGACATCGTTGGATGGACCTCCCCAATTATTAATAATTTCCTACTAACTTAGTTATACCACATAAGATCACTATAAAGTAACACATGGTCAAAAATTAAGTTTTAAAGGTAAGTTTTCTAAATAAGTAATTTTAGATATCTTATTATTACTCCTGTGTAAGACCCTAAATGTCTATGTTTTATTACTCAATAAAGTCATTAAATGAGATAAGCTCAAATTGTACATCATAAATACTTGTTTGTTTGTACACCTTATATATGCATTACCTTTTTTTTACCATCCCATTCACATTCCGTCCAATATATCCATTATTTCAATGTCAAAATGCTCACTTATAATATCAATATCAATAATACATGAAAACTATTGCATAAATTATATTTATCATCTAATAAAAAATGTTGCACATTAATACTATGCCATCATAGTCATTACACATCAAGTTTTATAACTTGCATGTAATCTTTGTGGAGAACTTCTATGCCTAAGGATAGTTTGGTATATATATATATTTCTATTTATATATATATTTTGAATGAAGTATTATGAATTGTCTTGATGATTTTATTAATAATAATAATAGAGCATCATACTTATCACACATTAGTTTGATCAACAATTTTTCATGTTAAAGAAGCAATATAAAATTGTACAACGTTACAAATTTTAACATATCATTTAAATATTTCTAATATGAAGTCTTTAATTAACAAATTTTTCTTTAACTAGAGGTATAACTTCTATTACCTTATTTGGTAGAAATGTATATGTAATAATAAAAATAATATCTTAAAAATATGATAGGATTTGGATCCCCTTTTATTAAAGTTATTAATTAATGTAACATACACATACTTGATATATCTAAACGTATATATATGTGTATATTATTATCTTCAATAACTTTAAGTGTTTTATTTTTCAAAGTGTAAAACTCACTCTTTATTTTAAAAAATGTTAACTTCTACTTTTATATAATATTTTGATCCCTAATTATAATTATTAAACAAATTATAATTATTTATGATTCTAATTATTAACCCTCTTATATAAACAACTTCTAATTATTTATGTTACCTTGTAATGTTTTATTATGATATCATTATCTCTTCTATTAATTATTTGTTCATACTTGTTTAGGACTAGTGAAAATTTTACCCGTTTAATAAATTTCACTGGGTAGAAGTTCCAACCAACACACCCCGTTCAAAATAACCTTTATAAATTAATTACATCTACCCATAAGAGAATTCATATTATTATTAATCCCTTATATAAAAGGAGTTGGGAAAACTCTTATAACTCGTTTATTTCCCCCTATTTTAAAGGGGTTTCTGAGTACATATCTCCCACCCTATTAAACAGGGGTTTTCATTTATATATTTTTTTCCTTTATTATTTAATTATTTTCTTTCCAAATTAAGTAATACAACTTTAGGACTTAATTTTATGTCTTTTCTCTTCATTAAATAACTTTATAATAGCTATTTTCTTTCCAAATTAAATAATATTATGTCTTTGTTTTTTGGGAATCATGTCATATAATACCAAAATGTGATATGACTTTTTCCCATTTAATAATCCTAATATTTTACCATTTAAAAATCCTCCTAATGTATTTTAAACAAAAAAAAATAGTTTAAATATTAAACATAACACAATGGGGAGAATTCAGTGTACCTCAAGTAATCCCTATATGACACTTTAGATATGCATATCTAGGTGAGGACTATGTGTGGCTCAAGAAACTCCTAAGTGATACCAGAGATTCATCACCTCAAGTTATGGCCATATTATCAGGACCATCTTGGGTTATACTTTACGTACCCCAGTTAGGGCACCCCTCTAGAATTCCCCTCTCTAATTCCCACCACTTATCTTCACTCGATATAGAATAGCAATTACTTGTTCACACATATTCCTATGGGTATTAAAACCCCATACCACAAGTTTAAATAACAATTATTTACTTTACCAATATTAATATATTTTCTAAATGGTACCCATTAATTACCCTTCTCAATACATGAGAAGTTCTTTCTATTTAATACACCCTATATCAAAGGGATCTTTAAATGTATATAAAATATTTCATGCTCCTCCATTCCAAAGTTTGCTCTCTTATTTATAATTTTCAAGAGGACTGATAATCATTCTTTTTAGATTTTATTAATTCTTTATTTACCCATGTTACTTTATTTTTTACACTCACACACACACACATAAATTGGGGGTATTTATTTTATTTATCACAAATTAGTATTACTTACAAACACCCATAACGAATTCATTATATAACTTTTAATACCTTATTTTAAAAAGAGTTCGAGAACTTATTTAACACTTTATTCCTCCCCATTTTAAAGGGGATTCCAGAATTTACTATCTTTGTAAAATAATATACTAATTAATTTTTATCATTTTGATTAATCACTAACCTTTAGAACTTCAATATTTTATCAATGGGGAATTTTTCACATAACATTTCTTCCCTCTTAAAACAACTGACCTCGGTAGCTTTACTTTTCTCTTTGTAATTCTTTTATTTTTCTTTTTAAATTTCCTTATCTAACACAACTAATTTTTCTTCACTTTTTAATTTATCAGTCATATTTAAAATGTGTTTTATTTGTACTTATATAACTATTTTAATGATAAAAAAATAATTATAAATTCAATCATTAGGCACTAACAAATTATACACAAAGACTTAAAGTGTTACCAAAGAAAATTCACATACGTGTATGGAACAAAATACAAATTATTATAAAAAAACTAATAAATTTCTTTGACATATTTTTCTTAATGACATGAAATAAAGAAATAATTTCATAAATAAATAAATTCCATAAAATAAAAATACTTAAATATCATGAGATCAAGATTTGACATTTAATTTAAAAAAATTGAAAATTTCAATTTAACAAAATGGAAAATGGTGGGCATTTAATATATTAAATGAGGCATAACCAAACACCAACTTCAAAGTGGATATCATAGGTGGTCCATAATTAACAATACTCAACATTAGGAAATATTTTAATACAAATGTGGTAAGCATTAATGATGGGAAAAATAAGTTTTACCAGCTAAACAAAATGTAATAGTTTAGGTCCATATTTTAAAATATATATATTTGAGAAAGGACCTAACTATCTACTATGAAAATCAAGCCAATTAACCAACATTCTACAACAGTAAATGAAAGATGTAGTTGTGCTCTATTATATTCCCAACATGTTAATTCATGCTTAAAATTAAGGTCTATTTCATCACCTCTTAATCAAGAGTGTCATCACCTTAAAATTAGTGTTATAAGTGGGCCACTAGGGCAAGTTTAATTTTAATACCTAGGCCATATGAGTATAAAATAACGAGATTTATTAAACCATAGAAGAAAGTGGTTATGAATATAGTTAGGTTTTATTCTATAGTTTTTAATATAGTTTAAAGCTAGTTTCATATATTATTGTCTCTAGGATTAATCTTTAGTTTATAATTCAAAAACATTAGTGTTAATATCCTATACTATAGTTTATAAACTTATACAAATTTTTATTTAAAGCGGTGTATAGACAAGAAATTCATACCAAAAATATAAATGTCATTAAAGTAAATGTAGTTCTATAAGTCTTGATTAGAACCTATAAGAAAATTTGATTTCCTATATTTGTGGAATGTTGTTCCCGTGAAGGAGACATTCGGTAATTGAATTTTTTTGACATTTTGACTAAGTCTTTTGAGATAACAATTAAATATAAATGTAAGTTTAATGTGAAAAGTATTAAAATATAAATTATAATATCTATACAATGTATTATTATTATTATTATTCTTAAAAAGTTTGATATTTATTTATTTGTACTATTTAAACAATTATTTAACCCATGTCACAGGCATTATAAGATTATTGGCTCGATACCAAAATGTGATGTCAATTTTTCCCCTATTAATAAGTTAATGGTAATGAAATATTTTTAAATATATGGTTTTTAATAATCTATGTTTTAAATTAAAAAACAAGGTTTAGAATTTAATACTAAGCATCAATATGAATGTGGCACAATTACTATAGTTTATTCAATTTATAATTCAAATTCTATAAAATTTTAAATACTTGTTTGGGGACATAGGCCAAATAGATAAGTAAAATTTAATTTCAAGATTAAAATTAGGTTCGGTGGTAACTTTATTTTAAATAACCACTTAGCTTATGATAGACATATGTTACATAACCTTTTAAATATCAATAGCTAGAATTAAATTTACTTATCCTTTAAAACATGAATGATCACACTTAAATATGAAGGTTTTAATATAAGGGTAAGTTAATAATTTAAAGTGGTTAGAATTTTTTTTAAACGGATTTACAAAATATAGAATTTTCTTTCTAGTCTTTAGTTTTAAATCATTTACATGGTTTTTGAAGCCATATATTAATAAAACAAATGAAATATGTTTTCCTGCCTACTAATCATGTTGGAAGTTACTATTGAAATGTACTAAAATAACTTGAGTATTTTAGTTTAACATTACTATACAAGTAAAACAAGAGTCAACAATTTTACTTTAATATAAACTAGAATTTATTTTAAATAACCAATCACAAAACACTGTGTAAAAATTTATTTTGTTTCCTTGAAATAATTACACAGAGAAACAATACGACAATATGGCATGTAAAAATAAATTAGCAATGTAATATCACTTAATATAGTTTCGTATTTACATAATTATATGGAATGATATAATTATTCTCGACCTCTGTGTGACCTCTCGGCGACCTCTGTGCGAACCCTCTCGGTGACCCTAAATGGTCAAACGGCCGCAAACCCGTGGTCGATTTGGTGGCCATGGATCTGACGGGGGCAGTGCTGTCGGAGGCGCGCAGGTAGAGGTTCTTTCGTGGATTGACCAGGCATTTTACGGTGCTAAGGCGGCCTCTTCGACCCCTTACCCTGGTAAATCCTCTCAACCGACCTCTGTTGAAAAGACACAACCGCCCTTAGCTGCTTCTGGTGGCTTTTTCAGTGATAGAACTGTTGGCGACGGGTTTCCTAGCCGCTCTTCTACAGTGGATCTGCACCCGAAGACCACTAGGACAGGCATTCCAGATTCCAGGGATGTTGTGAATCAGATCCCGAATGATAAATCAAACAGACCAAATACATTTAAGGATATTTTACAGGGCAGGAGCCTCACGCAGGGGATGAGCCCTATCACACCCATGATCCCAGCGGTTACTAACCCTAGCATCTCTTTTGGGGATGAAGTCCTCGATTCAGAACATTTTTACCAGGAGCATGCCCTGATCGGGAGATTTAGTGGGCTATGGCCAAACCTAGCTACCCTTCATGACTGGATTACAAAGCACTGGATCCCGATTCTATCTGGTAAGCTAGATCTTTATCCATGTGTGAAAGGTACGTTCATTGTTGCTTTTTCCTCAATTAGGGATAAGGAAGTCATAGCTAAAAAACTCTGGGCTTTTCAATCCCACTACCTGGTTTTGAAACCCTGGTTCCCTTCTTTTAACCCACTTACTGAATCCTTTTCCTGCAAGCCAGTCTGGATTAGACTGCCCCATTTACCACTCCAATTTTGGGATAGTACCTGCCTAACCATTATTGGAAATACTTTCGGTCATATCCTTTTCATTGACCCCCAAACCATTGATTTCACACACACAACCTTCACCAGAATCCTTGTTGAGCTTGACACATCCAAAAATCTCCCTGCTAATATAGAGCTTAAAGTCCAAAATAGAACTTGGACACAATCTTTAGATTATGAACGCTTTCCCTTTAGGTGTAGAAAGTGTTTTGCTACTGGACACACTGCTGATGTTTGCGGTATGGAAAAGTGAAAAAATGGAAAAAACAACTGGTGGAAAAATGCACTCTCAGAACACCTGATTTTTGAAGCCAAAGAGGATTCAAATACTGATACTGAAGATGTTTTTGTCCCAGAAACCCCTCTCGAAATTCCAGTTGTTGAAGGCGCCAATGAATCTCATCCAGTTGGCGATGGAAAGGAAAATACAAATGATGTTAATGATTCCGCTGCCCCAGTTGGATCGTTGGAGGATAAGGAAAATACGCCTCCTTTTTTTAATCCTCCAATCGCGGAGGCTTCTACAGGCTGGATAACGGTGCGTAAAAAGAAAAAACTTTTCTCCAAGAATACCGGTTCTCCGCCTTGTTAGTTTCACAGTGCTGCACGGCTGCTTTGTTGGACAACAACTGTCTGTTCACTGTGAATCCACTTGTTTTTATGCTGATTTGCTGTTGGTTTTGGGTTTTATTCTGAGCAGGTTGTTTCCTGCTACTGGGCTTGCATGTTTTACCGTGATCTTGATCTTTTCCTTTGTTTCTACTTTGTTCACATCTGGCTTCTGGAGCCTTCTTGTATAAGGGTATAGTCCCTTTCAAAAAACTATTTGCCAATAATAAAAAAATATAGTTTCTTATCACAATTAAATTAAATATTTATTTCAATAAAATAATAAAAATAAAATAATCATAATCATTTATTCATTTATTTAATTTCTTTCTGTAATGTCGTAGTATACAACCAAAGTATAGAGAAGAAACTTATCTCAATCTGAAATGGCTTTTCTATGCTCAACTCCCGGTCCACTTGGATGTAAGCACCAGAACCATGGCCACATTAATGAGGGGAACAAAATATTCTTAAAAGAACAAACCAATGCCTTGACTAGGAACCATCCAGGGTTTTACTTTGTACCCCGATTAGGACTCCTCTGGAGCCCCTCCCTCCTGCCCACATCCCTGCTTACAAACCTAGTTTCCCTGGAAAATATCCACAAGATATTTGAAATTTCTTAAAAATATTTCTCTCCTCCCGAGATCCCTCAACAAGTCTTACAAGCCATTTAAATAATACTTTTCCCAATTCAGTTGCATTACCAAAGGTCACAATGGTAAATTTCCAATTACAAATTTACAACTAGTTTAATGTAAATAATAGTGTCCTAATAAGTTCCTCTCCAATTAAACCTTTTCTCTTTTAATTTTGGAATTAGATAATAATATTCCAAAGTTCTCACAATAATTTATTTATTGATTTATTATTATTATTATTGTCATTATTATTTTAACAAATACAATATCGGGGATTTTGGCACATCACAAGTTTGCTCGACTATTGAGAAGTCTCAAGATAAATAGGAGCTAGTGGAAGCCTCCACTTGTCTCTTTTGAGCACTTTTGATATGGTGACCCAAAGTGGATACCCAAAACAAGCGCGGATCTCCATGTGTCTCGGACCAAAAATGTTATACCAACCATTGAATTTTTTTAAGAATAAGCGGAAGGTGCCACGTGCCTAGGGTCTGAGAAAATTGCATCAAATGCTTGAAAATTATAAGTATGGGAAGATCTAGTGGAAACCTCCATGTGCCTTTTCGATGCTCTTTCAAAAGTAAAATTTAGGGAAGGTTCCCAAATAGATGCAGGCCCTCCACATGTCCTAGGCTTAATAAAGTTTCCTCGATCGTTGAGAAGTCTCGGTATAGAGAGGACCCAGCAGAAGTGTCCACGTGTCTTCTTGGCACAACTCTAAAGGTAAGACCTAGAGGTGGGTCCTCAAATGAGTGTAGGATCTCCACATGTCTATGGTCTACCAAAGCTACACCGGCTGTTGAAAATTCTGAGCATGGGCAGAGCCAACAGCAACCTCCATGTGTCTCCTTGGCATAACTCCAAACATCAAAATGAGAGGCAAATCCTCAAATGAGTGCAGACCTCCACGTGTACTTTTGAGGGTCTTAGGGATTTACCTTTACTTTTAAACCCTTCACCGTAATGCATTAAAATATCAAATAGACCCACCCCGCCACATCCAATCGAAAAGGCCAAGTATTCACGGATGTTGGGAAAAGATTTACAAAGGAGACACAATCGTGGACGATGCCCAACAACAAAAAATTTCCCCATGGAGAGAAGATCTGTAAATAAGACCAAGACTCAATGTGATCCATGACCCAAGGAAAATATTGACAACACAAGGAGACAGAAAATACTTCTAACTAGGCGGGCTAGAAATTTTAAATGACAAAGGGGCAAGATTATAATTGAGCACCAACACCGGCTCTGACTCGGTGATGGGAACTCCTACCGAGTGTTGCAAGAACAACATAACAAACCATGTGCCAAAAATACATTGGGTAATGGAGTCAAGGACAAGCATGCAAAGTAGAAAAACAATTTCTAACCTCCCAAAAATAAACTTAGAAACCAACAAAAACTATGCCCCAAGGATCGGGACGAACAAAAATATAAAAATGCAAAAACAAAAAAGAACTAAAAGACTGTACACTATATAATGATGCATGCCTTGATTATGAGAAATCAATCAAGGAAATGTTTCAAGTTCCTTCCATTAATAGGTAACTCAAGCAATTTTCCATCTAGAAATTTTAAGAAGAAGGTGTGCTAGTTGATCCTAATATCAATAGAATAAGGGCCTATCCATAATGCATCAAACTTTCCATGTTTACCTTATCCTCATGTCTACTATCCCATAGTAGCACCATATATCCTACACTCAAAACCCTTGGGGTAAACTTTTTGTGAAAAAAATTCTTCATTTTCTCCCTAAAATTCACATGTCTTTAGTGGGATTCTCTTATCTCTTCATCTAATTCAACAATTTGATTGATTTTTACATCATAGGAATAACCTCTTGGTCCTCCAACTATCGGATGAATTGATATGAAGATAATTACATATGCGGGGAAGTAAAGCTTGAGTTCTATACACCAATTCAAATGGGCACTTTCCAGTAGCTCTTTTAACAATAATTCTATCAGCCCAAACAACAAACTTCAACTTCTCACCCCACTTCTATTTGTTTAATTCCAAGGTCCTTCTGATTATCTTCAACAAATTCTTGTTTCTTGATTCTGCTTGTCCATTACCTTGAGGATTATAATTTGAAGCATATGCTAAGTTGATCCCATACTCATGACACATGGCTACCAAAGTTTTGTCTTGAAAACTCATAGCATTGCTAGCAACTATCTTAGAAGGCACTCCAAACCTATGAATTATATGATTTAGAATGAAGTCCATAAAAATTTGGTGGTTAGCTTTCTTGGTAGGTATTGCCTCCACCCACTTGGTGAAGTAATCAGCTTTCCACTAATATCCACTTGTCGCTTTGTACTTAAAGAATCTAAAATCTCACAAATGAAATCTATTCTCCACTGCTTAAATGGGGCTTCAATTGATATAGGATGCAAAGGGAGGGAGCTTGAAGCTTTCAATATTCCTGAAAAATGTTGACAACTCTCACACTTTCTTACTAGCAAAGTTGTATCTTTAAAAATATTTGGCCACTAGTAACCAGCCCTTAAGATCTTATGGGTTGTGACTCTTCTAGAAAAATTCCCTCCACAAACTCCTCCATGGAAATCATTAATTATTTTTAGGGCTTCATCCTCAGTGATACATCTTAAGAGAACTCCCTCAGGGTTCTTCCAAGATAACCCATAATCAGTGATGATGTACTTCTAGGAGGCTAACTTAAGTGCTCTCTTTTGATTCTTTCTTAAATACTCAGGGCATTGTAGATGTTTGAGATAAAAAAATAGTATCCTTGTACCATTCAGAATTTGTCAATTTCTCAAGAATATTCAATATTTCTTCTTTAACCTCATTTATCTCAACTGTTTACCGGTTGATTTCTGCCATTAGCTTTTCTAGGCCCAATCCTCTAACCAATTTTGTAGTTTTTATGTCCATATCATATTCTTGCAACTTATTTTCCCATTGGCATCTCTTAGTGGAAATTTCCATTTCTGATAGGATATCATTGACCAGAGTATGAGGGACATAATCTATGACTTTAGAGCTTAAAATATTTGGCCTAAAGATTTTTGTGGCTCTAACTAAAGCAAAGGCATATTTCTCCATAATAGTATATTTCAACTCTTCCCCTTGTAATTCTTTAGTAAAGAGAGAAATTGACCTTTCAACTCCTTTATCATTCTTTTGTAGTAGCACAAATGCAATGGTATTCTCGAAGCAATAAAAATATTTGGAAGGCCTTTTTGTAATCGGGAGTTGCTAAAATAGGGGCATTTTTAAATACTTCCTTGATCCCATTAAAGGCTTAAATAATCGCTTCTTCCTATTTGATACTCGATCCCTTTTTAACATACTAGTGATTGGGATAGTCAAATCAACAAAGTTGGAAATAAATATCCTAATAAAATTCATCTTCCGAAAAGGATTGAATTCCCTTTTGGTTCATTAAATAGGAACTTTTCTAATGGCTTCCACTCTCTCGGATCAATCATGACCCCTTGTTTTGACACTATATGTCCAAGAAACTTTTCCTTCTGAACCTCAAAATGACATTTCTTAGGGTTCAAGAGATACCATATTCCCTACATCTTAACAACATCTTTTCTACATGCTACAGTGATAACTTATTTTCTTGGATAAAACTATCACATCATCCTAATACACAACAATGAAGTCATTTATATACCCCAAGAATGATACATCCATTGCTCTTTGAAAAGTGTCTCTAACATTCATCGTGCCAAACGACATTCTCACATACACATAGTACCCCATGGAGTAGTGAAATTAGTTTTATTCTCTCTAATTTCTTCACAACCACTTGGTTATACCTTAAAAACCTTCCAAAGTGGATAACAACTCGAACCAAGAACTAATTGAAACATGTTATCCATATTTGACAAGGGATAGTTGTCCTTGATTGATTCCTTATTCAAATTTCTGAAGTCAACACACAATCTTATATCCACATTTTTCTTTCAAATAGGTACCGTGTTTTCTACCCATGAGGAGTATCTTGTAGGTCGTATAACTCCTCCATCCCTTAATGTTTTCAACTCTTATTGCATTTTTGAAGAAAGGAGGGGATTACTTTGTCTTTGTTTTTGCCTAAATGACTTGACATTAACTTCCAGGGGTATTTCATGCTGAAAAAGGTCTTCCCTATATGCCTTCAATTCTGAATACGACCATGCCAAGAAATCCTGGTACTTTTTTAATAATTGGATATATGATTGATTTTCTTCTTTATTCAAATTTTTGCCTAACCATATTTTCTGAGGTTTATCTTTTGTGCCCAGGTTATGTTCCTCAACATCCCTTGAGGCTGACATGTGTCTATTAATAATGCAGTCAACATTATCAAAATTTGATTCCAATGCAACCAAACCTCTGGGAATAGTATTAGTTTTCAATTGGATAATGTCCTTACCAAATAAGGTCTCTTTTCCTTCACCTGCACAAACCATTGGTTCCCAGTCCATACTTTGATTGGAAAATTCTCCTTTATTCTATAGAAACCTTTAGACTGAGCATCATCTTCAAACACCTGTTAGTTCTTGATATTGTTAGGGACAGATGGTTGGTCAATATTTCAATATCATATTCACAATAAGGAGACATTGTACAATTTTGAACCTAGATCCCAATATTTCCAATTTGTCTGCCTACGTCATTATAGCTCCTATTATGATGTATTATATTGAAAGAATCAAAAATTTCGATGAAGTCCCAAACTACATGTGTATACTGTTTCATTCTTTGATTCTTTGTTGCATATAGTTTTCTAACAATGCTTCATACTCTGTAAAAATTTTTGTACACTCAAAAATGAGTTTAAAAGACAAGTTAAACTCCTATTGGCTTGAGATATCAAAACAACACCGACACCATTACCAAATGTAGAACATGCCCCATCAAACATCAAGGCCCAACGAGAACCTACCTGCTCATGATACTTGCACTCCTAAACTCTATGCTTCTTATAAACAACATAGCCCACGAAGTTATCGACATCAACATTTGTGTACAATACTTCATAAGAAGCATTGTTAGGGTCCTCAATGATATGCAAAATTTTCTTCTCACCGTATAACTTCACAAGGTTTGCCTCCACCGGTATGGTTGCATATGACATGTCTATTTGTATGCTTCCACTAACACCGCCTTCCGCTTTATAGACAAAAACATCCCCCACTTGGTAGGAAAATCCACAATAACCACACTCATGGTTAAGCATTTACCTGGATAAGGTGCTAGTTACACTACCATTCCTTTGACATATCTAATTATTGGCGCTTCTCTTGAATCCATAGCTGTAAATTTCCCGAAAGCTATTTTTACCTTGATATTCAACTCATTCTTTACCTAAAGAGGCATTACATTACATGAGGCTCCTGAATCAAACATGTAGTTATGTACCAGCCTATCCTTAATAATCAAAGTGGTAAAAATGGATCGACATACAACCGAGACTCAACTAGAGAATTTCCCAAATACACCTCGATGATTCATCGAGTTCCTCCAATGCTTGTGGTATTTATGATTCTACTATTATTTGAGGAACCTATATATTATTAAGGATTTTCCCTTAGTAATCTTTTCTTCTATAAATCTCAAATATTTGAATACCCTTTTCTATGCTCGAGGTCCTTAGTAATTGAACAATAGGAATAGTGATATTGATCTCACTCAAGATTTGTGCTATGTCATAAGGAAAATATTTGGGTAGGATAGAATTAGGAGGAAGATTCACCACTTCCTCTGATAATATAGGAATTTTCAAAGTCTGGGCATGGGTAGTAGCAAAGGTTTTATTTGGGGTAGTTAGGCCTTTGCCATATGTATCTTTCTTAGGGATTTCCCTTAGGATATTGGTAAGAATTGGAAACTTTTGCTTAGTTTGTGACCCTTCCTTTGATAACCTTACTTCTGGTGTTATATTCTTTCTCCTGAGCAACTATTGCATTCATCAACAGTTTCTTGTCCTCTTTGGAAGGGATCCCTCCATCATAATTTTTAATCATCAAGTCCCTTAATTATTCAAAATCATAATTAGGAAGATCAAATTCTTGCACCATATCAATTTCAAAAGTATTAATAGAAGGAAAAGGTGATACCCAAAGGTGACACAATCCTAGAAATTTTCAACAGTTTTAGCACTTATCAATTTAGTTGAGGTTTCCCCCTGTCATGAGTTTGTAGGGAATTCCATCATGCACACATCATCATCTACTTCCTCAACTTATTGATCTACATCACATGGGGAGTGTGGTAAGAAACACCTATCACACCACTTGATAACATTGGCCTCCTCCACAGTAGCAACCCTGGCAGTCAAAGGATCAGGAACCAATATATTTTCCCGGGTTTGAGGATGTCTATTTCCTGACCCCATGGGCCATTTCCCTTGGTCATCTGGTCTATGATCATCTCTTGGTTGACTTCCAAATCTCTCCTAACCTTGTGGCTTATGTTAACCCTAGGAACTTTTTCCTATCCATTTTTCTATTCTGGCCAGTTTATAGGATATCTATTTAATTGCTCCACCAAAGTTTGTACAACCTCTTCCAGATCCATAGCTTTTTTATATTTAGGCCTCTCTAAATTCATTAACTTGACACCCTCTCTCTTAGGAGGATTTTCAAATGCTTTTATGTTATTTTCTATTTGTAAGGCCATGGTGAAATCCTACCTCAATTTTCTAGGGTTCTTATCTCTCAAGTAATAAGTGGCTTTCTTATTAAAAGTGTTAGAATATTTTATAAAATAGAACTCATCACTTGGCCTTAGGATTATAGGTAGCCTTTTCAAGGTCTTATTGAACTGAGTATTGAAATCATGGACATATTTATTTGGATTTTTCTTTAGATTTTCAAATTCGGATAAAAGGAACATAGGAACTGCCTTATCTTCATATTACAATTTAAAGGCATTTTTCACCTCATTCCATAAATCTATTGAATTATCTAGTAAATCCTTATAACAATCAGGTGCATCCTCCTCAAGAGTATGAATAAACAACTTTACATACACATATTCAAACTCAATTTAAAAATATTTCATCATGTTGACAAAGAGATTTAAATACTCATCACCAAAGTGATGGCATTATTCCATTGAAACTTTGGCAACCTATTTCTAACATCTTGTGGCACCATATTTGGATATCCAACCATACCTCTAAAATTTATTGGTCCAAAATTATTGAGGAAAAAAGGAGGTCTAGGTGGAGGTCTGGGCCATATTTCCTTGAGGTGGTGAATTTACAGGAGAAACAAAATGATAGGGAATGAGGGGTCTTTAGAGCACAGGAGTATAGCTTTCAAAAAGATATTTTCTAATGACTCTATTTCTTGGAAAACACTATCAACCTTGGAAAAAATAGGGGAAAACTGAGAGGCACACTTTTTAGAAAGAAATGATGGCCCCTCTCTAGTTGGAGAACTCAAATTTATATAAAGATTACTTGGTTCAGAATCACTTGAAGACGTATGGTAATCTTCAACCATAGATTGATCACATTTTAGAACTGATATCTCCTTTTTGACTCTTGATTTCCAACAACTTTCTAGACTTGTTTTCCTTCTGAATTTTCTTTTCCTAGTTCTGGAAATAACTTTTTATTAGGATCCCTGTGAAGAAATACCTTCTTCCCTCCATCTTTGAAAATATCGATGAAAAATTTCACTTGACACAAATTAAGACACTCGTAATCATGAAAATTTAAATTCAACACGGAGTCGCCACTAAGGAATTTCACCTTAGTTTTATAGATACACTATAAGTAACTTGTCAAATGTCTATCTATGCTTAATTTGTACAAAGCTTAATAGATACGACCTTCCTTTACCCACATTTATCATTATTGATTCAAATTTAGTGTAATAACCACTACAAATTGGAAATACTACACAATGAACTTGTAATCTTGCACAAATATTACAAATCTCAACAAAGGATTATGTTTAAACAACTTATTTTTACTTAAAACATATAAGAAGCATTACTAGGGTCAACATGTGTATGCATTTGTTAAAATAGTCCCCATAACGATGTGTCATTTTGGTGTTGTTACTGCACAAATATGTCTTGGTTTTCAAATAATTATCTATAATTGAAATAATCCCCGGCAATAAAGTGCCATTTGGGTGTTGGTGCCCCATAAATAGGTCCCGTGTTCAAATAATCCTTTTTAATCCAAATAATCCTGGAAACGATGTCATTTTGGTGGTATTTCTACACAAATAGGTCCTGGTGTTCAAATAATCCCCAACAACAGTGCATGCACTGGGTGTTGGTATCCAAATTGATTCTCCTGCAAGGGATGATTAGCATCACAAAACTAGCAGGATGCTTAGAGACAAACAAATCATGATATAAGTCATTTTGTAGCCGGGGAGGGGATTCAACTGACTCTTTATTACTCAGGCATTGGAGAAATGGATAGCACCTTACTAAGGGTTTGATCTACCTTTACTACTATAGGTTTTTCCTTCAACTAGGGTGAGAGGACCTTTTCGTAACCCGTGTTGGTGGAGGATATCAAGATATCCTTCTTTACATAATTTTCATGAAAACCTTGAGAAAATATGATCAATACAACACAATCTAACTCTCACGAGTTATCACACTAGAGAGTGGAGATGTTTCCTAGACAAGGTTCAGGTTACTAAAGATAATAATTGAAACCTGATTGTCTTTACATATTTTGGTAGTGAAATTTATTAAATCTTTGTGGATACATAGTACAAACAGGGGTATTTCATGTAGGATTTATCATTTGAGAATTTTTCGGTGGGAAGTTAAGCAAGATAAATTTGATTATACCAAATATTTGAGAGACTTTACAAATATTGGAACACTCATAGATAAAATGCTTCAATATAGCCAAAATATTCCTTCAACCGGTGTGTATCTATGGAGGCGCATAGATGCATGATTTCATACAATCTTCAAGAATTCAACACAAAGGCTCATGTTAAAGACTCAATTAAACATTGGAAATCCCTTATTAGTCATGCCTAAGATACACTCATATGCTAATAAATAATATTTTTCAACACAAAGGTAAGTAAAATGATTTTAAATTGTTTATTTCATTACAAGATGAAAGCTTTTCTCATAATTAAAATTGCAAATGCCACAATACTACCACATGGATAAGATATTGTGTGATTCAAAGGTATTTCAACATAATATTTCAACAAGAACATGAAAAACTATTTGAAAACATTCTAAAATAAAAGCAAACACAATTATGCTCATGATTAATACAAATTCATTCAAAGTTAACTAGATTCATCAACAGGGAAAGTTTCTTCAACAATCTCAGAGCTTGTCAATGGTTGTACACTTGTAACCATCTTGACATGACTAAATCTACAAACATAGGGAAATAAATAGGTTTCTCATATGGTCTCTCAAAAAAATGGTTTTTCTTAAAATTTATCAGAAAAATTAACCCCCTTATGCAAGAGTATTCTCATTGCATTTATATAATTTCACTCACTCAATCATCCCAAATTTTCCCCCCAAAAGTCTAAATATTCAAGAGAATATTCCTCTTTACAACATACCATTTAATCATGTTTATTCCCTTGAAAATATATTAATTTTTTATGCTAGGTAGATAAATCATGAACTAATCACATTTCTCAATTCCTCAACTATGACTGGGATGCCATGTCATAACTTTTGATAGTATTTTTAATCATTCTTTTATTTTTTCATGCAAGAAATCCCCTTTTTAATAATTCTCAGGTGGATCCATATGGCTTGATCTGACAAGAAATCCTTTTCACCTTTGAGAATACACCTTGAGGAATAAATACCTACATCTGACTCTCAAAATGAGTTTCCTTTCATTTATTATACCACATATCTGCACTACGAGTCCGAGTTGGCCAAGTGTAAAGAGGAGCTAGTGGAAGCCTCCATGTGTCTCCTTGGCACAACTGCAAAGGTGAAGTCTAGAGGTAGGTTCCTCAAATGAGCACGGGCCCTCCACGTGCCCAAAACTTGAGAGAGTTGCACTGGTCACTGAAAATTCCAAGTATGGGAAAGTCTAACAGTAAGCTTGCATGTGTTTTTTTGGTGCAACTTAAAACATGAAGTCTAGAGGCGGGACCTCAAATGAGCACAAGCTCTCCACATGCCCTGGGCCCAAGAAAGTTGCCTCGGCCATTGAGAAGTCTCAATATAAAGAGGAGCCAGTGGAAGCATCCACGTGTCTCTTCAGTGCACTTTTTATATGGTTCCTAAAAGTGGAGACCGTAAACAAGCGTGGGCTCTCCACGTGTCTCGGGCCTAGAAAAGTTATACTGCCATTGAAAAAGTTTAAGAACCAATGGAAGGTGTCACATGCCTAGGGTCTAAGAAAGTTACATTGAACGCTTAAAAATTCTAAGTATGGGAAGATCCAGCAGAAACCTCTATGTGTCTCTTCAACACTCTTTCAAAAGTAAAATTTAGGGGTAGGTCCCCAAACAAGCACGGGCCCTCCACTTGTCCCGGGATTAAGAAATTTTCCTTGACCATTGAGAAGTCTCAGTATAGAGAGGATCCAACAGAAGCCTCCATGTGTCTCCTTGGCACAAATCCAAAGGTAAGACCTAGAGGCGAGACCTTAAATGACCCCAATCTCTCCACGTGTCTATGATCTAAGAAAGTTGCACCAGCCGCTGAAAAGTATGAGCATGGGAAGCACCAACAAAAACCTCCACATGTCTCTTTGGTGCAAATCCAAAGGTCAAAATGAGAGGTGAATCATCAAATGAGCGTAGGCCCTCCATGAGTCCTTTTTCAGGTCTTAGGCATTTACCATATTCTTTCAAGACCTTTTTCATAATGCATCAAAATATCGAATGCACACACCCCACCGCATCTAATTATAAAAGGCCAAGTATCTACAGATTTTTGGACATGATTTACAAAGGATACATAATCGTTCATGACGCCCAACAACAAAAATTTTCCCCACAGAGAAGACTCAAATAATATTAAGACTCAATGTGATGAATGACCCAAGGAAAAGACTGACAACAAGATCTAAATGAAGGAGAAATTTTTCATGCATCCATATAGGAGACATAAAATATTTATAACCAAAGTGGCTATAAATTTTAAATGACAAAGGGGTGAGATTACAATTGAGCACTAAGACTCGACAACCAATTATTTATACTCATCTAGAACACCGAGTCACCTTCCTATCGGGTGATGAAATCCCAATTTTTCACATTGGTAGTAATGTATGAATGCATTGTACATTTTAAGTGATTTGGTTGTGTGTGAGGGAGATTAAGTAGATAAAATATATTAGCCTCCTAATTAGACTATGTGATCAAGCAGATGAAAGGTCTTTTTAAGCCTAAAATATTGATTTATTTCAATGAGAAGCAAAAATAATGCAATGCTTTGAAATAAAAAGAAGATAAAAAAACACACATGTAAAATAATTCCTTTTTAATTTTAATTTTTAGATATTTTTTCATAGAAAAAAATTGCAACAAGCAAAATCCCTCAAAGTAATAACTTGTAAGGGTTAGCACAAAAAGAATAAGAAAAATAAAAATGGATGTTAGAGGATGACTAATTGAGAAATAAAAATTAGTCACAAAGATCATTGGTGATTGACAGGAATCACTGAAGATTCACCTCAATTGATGGTGATTTGACTAGGTCATTGGTTGTTATAAAGAAGAATACCTAAAAATGATATTTTCATAATAAAATTGAAATCATAGAAAAGGGAACAGAGGTCCCACTAGGTGTGCCGAATGTTCAAAGAGATTTTTCTTTCGTACTTTAACTTAATGAATTGAAATAACAAATAAAAATTTACCTCGAAGATGGTGAGGTTTATCAATATCCATGAGGATTAATGTTAATGCTGATGGTTGATTTAAGTTTCCAAGTCCGAATGAATGTACAAGTCCTCCTATCCTAAAAAGAACTATGCACTCAAAGACACTAAATAAAAAGGATTGGATAAAAAAGTTGCTCGATAAAGGTCGATTCCAAGAATCCAAAGGGACTTCCTTGGAGGATATCATCTCACTTTGTAAAAATTAAGTGAATTGATAAAGAAAATGATATGTGATAGATAACAATAGATAGAAAAAAGATCGAGAGCTCTAGAAATCAATGTTGAAAGGAAGGTCATGTGTAGATTCAAAGGTGGCCCAAACAAAGGTGGATGTAATCTGTACCAAAATTTCTCGGTCTCTTGATGAATGTATTGGAAGAACTCGATCTCGCTCCTTAATTTATTCCATATCAAGTAGAAAATTAGATTGCACATAAATTCAATTCATGAAGGATGTTGTACTACTCCTAGAAATAGAGGTGTTGGACTATGGGAGATCATAAATGTTTGTAATTAGGTGTGAACGACCAAGAAATGTCATTTAATAGATATTAATATTGGGAAACAACATGTTAAATGTAAAAATATTAATAAAAAGATAAAATTTTATAGGAATCAATGGAGATTTTAGCCAATTGTTGGCGATTAGATTGAATCACTAATGATTATTGTTAAATTTATAGTTTTTCTAGAAAAAATAATTAAAGCTCTAAAATTATGTTTTAGATTTCATTTAATATTTCTTATGAATTTCAAATTATTAATACAGATGTAGGACTACGTTTGGATAGATGGGGAGAAAAAGATGCCTCAAATCTTCAGTGGGAATGATCATAATTTTTGTGTTGTCTTGTCACACTTCCTAGAAGTTGAGTGATGAAAATGGCTATAAAAATGTTGTTGTAAATGATTGATATTGATGCCTAATGATTTATGAATATGTCTTGGACTCTATATTGTTGAAAAATAAGGTGCAAACTTAGGAAAGAGGTCTTTGATTGAAGATTTATTATCCATGAGAGAGATCACAAAGTTGTTATTTATAACCATTGGAAATTACGTATAATCATCAGCGATCCTTTTTTCAAGGAAAGTGTTTGGAAAGTGGTCAAACTACTTCTAAACAAATTTTTTAGGTCCATAATGTGGGTAAATGGTTAAAGGAGATGTTGGGGATGAGGTGTAGAGGTTAGGATGTAGTAATAAAATAGGTTTGGATGGTTTTAAAATGGTTAGGGTTGATTTAGGGTGGTTAAATGGTTTTTAGGAAGGTAAAATAAGATTTTATAGCTATAAAGTAGTATATACGGGGTGAGAGAAAATATTTACATGGAGTAAATATTGTGAGGGATATTAGACTTAGGATAAAAAATTTAATGTATTAAATAATGTGATTAAATGGCTTGTTTTCATTTAATATTATTGTGGCGATGGAGTATGTGGTCAAGGAAATTACCAAAGTGCAAATTTGAAGTGTTTAAAATTACATTTCACTAAACATGATAATATTTTAGGAATATTATACAAATTCCTATAGAGGTCTATGAGCAGCTTTAAAAATTAACCCTTGTTTATGGATAAAGTTTGTATCGAGTTTGTTGATTCCATGACTACTTCGGTTGCATTCGACTACTATTTTGTGTTTTACTAATCTCATCAATGTGTATTGGTTTATCTTCCTAATTGAATTTTTTTAGTATTTGGGGAGATAGTTTGGTTTTCAGGTCATCATCGGAAAGAGTTTAAGGGGGAAAGTTTGGAAGAGCTTGAAAGCGTAAATAAAAAAATCTAGGAAGAAAATGTGTTCCTTAAATGCAAGCTCTATTCCTCGAAGAAAACATTGATCGAGTTGAAAATGGAGCTAGCATCAAAGAATGATATCTTGATTAGTTAGCGAGTGTGGTGATCGGAAGAAGGAAATCCCTTCTACTTTAGATACATTGACCATGACAAAGTACACTGTATGTTTTTCACCACAGGAATATTCTTCTTCCTCCCATTTAGTTTTTAATTTAGGTAATGACTTATTTGGTTCATTTGAAAAGAACAATAGAGGCATTGCATTCAAATTTTTATATAATATGGGTTTTTATGGAAGAGGTCTTGGAAAATATAGTCAAGGAATTATAAATGTAGCTACAGATTTACACAACAATATCACTCTCAATATATTACTCTATATCTAATTCCACACAAAAGATAAGGGCTATTATATAGCCATAAGTACAGCCAAACCACCTCCTAATAAATAGGGAGGTGTTACAACAAATAACCTGAAATAATATTCATGGGTAAAACATACTCTATGAATAATATATTGTTGAAACAATATATTATAACATATATTCTAACCTAATATTTAATATATAACAATATTAAATATTAACTAACAAACTACTTATTTACCTTTCGGTAAATACCAAACTATAATGTAAACATTATATTTCCTAACATTTAGCCCCTTAATATTTATATGGTAGTAAGAGTTTTCAAACTTCCTCTATAGCTTATTACCTCTGCACACTCATGATCTTGGCACACACTCAAACTAAAGGTAGAAGAAGGAACACATCAACTTATTATCGACCATGCACTATTGGGAACACATCTGATCGATGAGGATGGGAACATGCTTAGGAATCATCTACTTATCAACCAGTCACTCTAGGGAACACATCTTATATAGCAGTGTGGGAACTCAAGTAGGAACACATCTGAACAACCTTCAATGGTTTTTAGGAGGCTAACCACAAACCTAGGTATGAATAAGAACACATATGACTATTCTACCTCATCAAGACTCATGATGCTACATTTCACTATGTTATCTATTCTTTACTATGTTTTTGCATTGGGGAAATAGGAATAGCCACATACTCAATTGAAAAACTAGAAATTGAACATTAGATCATGTTGATCATGTTCCCCCCTCAATGTGAAATTTCCACTTATTGAATGTTGAAAACTGTAAAAATTGAAGTAAAACCACACTACACACAACTAAAATCAACTGCAACAATGAAATAAAACTCACACACACACTGTCACCACAGCTTCATGTGGCCTCGTCATTGGTGATCAAGAAAGGTTGTTATCGACCGACGAGAGGTCATTATCTCGACCTCCACCTCCGGTGCCTCCATCCTCCAAAGAGATATTATCTAATAGAGAAAATATTCATCACTTTGATTTTCTGTATAAGCAGTATTTCCTTCCTCTTCATTTTCTCCTTTGTCATCAACAGCCATGACATTATCTTGTAGTTTTCCATCAAGTAAGTCTTGTGCTTTTTTCTTGCAATTTGAGGACAAGTGACTAGATTGTTTGCAATAGTAATAGGCGAGCCACTTATTTGAATCTTTAGAAGACGATCCAGGTCTGAAATAATATTTAGATCTTCTTTTATCTTGTTTCTTACCATACATGGCTTTTTCCTCTGGTTCCGCAAACATTATTCTCTTTTCTTCATCTAACAAAGAAGAAATAAGTTCTTCTAAACTTGGGTTTATTTTACTCAACATAAAGACCATGTTAGAATAGCATGGATGCATGCTATTGAGTAACACTACCTTAGCATTATCATTAGGGACATCTACACTTATTCTTTCTAGTTGATTGCAAATAGAACAAAACTTACTAATATGTTCCACCATGTTATCACCTTCTTCCATCTTGAGGCCGAACAATCTCTGCTTTAAAGATATTGCTTTGCACTTCTAGCTTGTGATCCAAACAATTTGTTCAATGTCTCCCAAATTGTGTGAGAGGAATTTTTTAAGTCTATATGATGCAAATAAGAATTTGATAGACCCAATCCAATAATCGTTGTAGCCTTTCGATCTCTGCTTGCCCATTTTGTTGCTTCATCTACATTTGTTAGTTTCTTCTCTTTTCCATCAACAATATCCCACAAGTCTTTGTTAATTAGGAACAATTGAGTTTGTACTTGCCAGGTATGAAAATATTTACCTTCAAATTTTTCAATGTGACTCAACTTATCCATTATGATGCTTCACAAATTAAAAAAATAGGTGTCGGCTGAAATAAAAATGCACCTTTTTACAAACAAATAGACAATAATGACTATTGACGACAAATAAAATGATGTGTAAAAGGACAGATGATTAGCTTTTAAAATAAGACTTTAATGACATGGATTTGCTATGAAACAAATGATTATGTGAATATAAATAATTTTACTAAAACTTAGAACAAGAAAATGACTACACTAATGCATGACATGCAAATGAGTGTAAACAAATTTACGATGACTCTAAACAAAATTGTAAATGGTAGTGACTTTAGGAAGACTAACAATGAATTAAAACGGAAAAAATAAACTTGACTTTATCTTTTAAAAATCAAATATTACATGCCAAAAATTGGCTCACGAGAGATTTGCGAGCAATTCCTTAGAAGGCAAATATCAGTTCAAACATGTTGAGTAATATGCTAAATACTTGATCAACCATTTTGGTCTAAAATTTACTCCAACAAAAAAACATAGATTTGGCAGAGAATTTGAGAATAATTGGCAAATTTAATAGACCAAAAACAAAAAAACTCCTTAAATTAAGCAAAGACACCGTGGAACCTTTGTATTTATACACCGCCGAGAGACAAAAGGTCTTTGTTTGCATGCACAGGCTCCAGATTACTAGATGCATCCAACATGCATAATGAAATTGAAAAATGTACCTGCAAATAGTAATTGATTTCTTAGTATGCCTATCACTATTGTACCTCCAATCCATCGATTTAGCTCCTTGAAGCCAATAATGAGCTATCATTTTTAAAAAATGTGATTATAGTCGATACCATTGCTTCTCAAATCATGCAACAAAGACAATCGAACATGCCAATATGAAATACGTGTTATTGCAGCTAGTTAAGTGTGACAATTAAATCTATGAAGGCTTTGATAGTACACAGCTCAATACAGTTTGGCTTTTCCAATACCATAATAGACGGTGTTGAAGTTATACCAATAAGATTTAGAATGAAATTTTATCACAAAAATATTCGACTCCTTCAATAAGAAAATTGCAGCTATCGCGTTTCCTAAATAATATGTTCTTTGTGCCTTATTGAATCACACACATCTTTTAGACTAATAAGAACTCGCCAACACAAAGAGTTTGGCAGGATTTTAATATGCAAAGAGTAATAAAACTACAGACTAAATTGAATTAATTCACTCACCCAAACGTGATGAGAGTTAAAACCTGATCCTAATATTACATGATCAACATGTTTGATTCTCCATTTGCATAATTAAAAAAATTCAATTGATGGATTCATATCTTGGAACATTAAATATTCATAAATTTCACACGTTGCACACTAACCCTGCTCTGATACCAAATATAAATGTAGCTATAGATTTACCCAAAGAATATTACTCTCAATATATTACTTTGTATCTAATTCCGCACAAGACAAGGGCTATTATATAGCCATAAGTACATCCAAACCACCTCCTAATAAATAGGGAGGTGTTACAACAAATAACCCGAAATAATATTCACGAGTAAAACATACTCTATGAATAATATATTGTTGAAACAATATATTATAACAACATACATTCTAACCAAATATTTAATATAAAATAATAAGAAATATTAATTAACAAATGACTTATTTACCTTTCGATAAATACCAAAGTATAATGTAAACATTATATTTCCTAAAAGGAATTACTAACCCAATATAGGTCGAGGATCTTCCTCATTTTGTAGGATTAGGTTTTACTATTTCAGAATGGATATTGGAGAATTCTAAAATAATGATAAAGGGAGACAAGATTTTTAAAGCCATGGGAATACCCCACTAGTCCTGTAGGTAGATTCAATGTAGGAATCAGGTGCTTCTTCATTAGAGAATGGATATGGCAAGAATATTCATCATAGAAGTATATATATACCACCTCCACATTATTACCATAATCATAAGAAAAATAGAAGTTGTAAAACTTCTTATCCACTCTTTCAGTTTAAGAAGTTTGGATTTGATATTCAAAAAATGTGGTATGTGTTTCCTTATACGTTTTTAGGGTGCATAACCATTTTTTTTCCAAATGTTGGAAGAGAAGGACATTTTTGAAGAATTTTTTGTCATTCACTAGGAAAATGCAAATCAAAAACCTCCATCTCATTTTTCACATGTGACAAAGGACAAATGAAATTCCTCATCTGAAAATAAGATATTGAGAAAATGTTTTTCTCATTGTCATGTGTATGTGCATTGGGTGGACATTTTTGGAAAATTCATCCATCTCTCCATTAGAGTAATGTTAAGAAAAAGTTGGAATACGTACTAATAGAAAAGGTAAATGAAGTTGTGCATCCACCACCAGTTGAAAATTCAACCTTGGAGCAGGTGATACTGTAGATGAAAACCCATTAGCATGGGTTGGTAAATAATTTTTCAAATTTAAGTTGTATAGATTTTAGCATGCATTTTATGACCCATTTTTGGGAATTGTTTATACATGTGATGCTTGCAAATATAAGACACCGTTAGAGGGAAATTTATGTACTAATTCATAATGTTGTGAGTATCAAAATTTATGTTGAAAGAAATTGTGTAGACCCATTTTCAAGAGCTCTAGTCCTTAGTACATTGGATGAGGATCATGACTATTATTGAGATATTTCCATCATCTTGGATATTCATTAAGTGAATAGGATTTATTCTTTGTATAAGAATGGTAGGTTATTAGTGACTAACATCTAGCAACGGGTCAAAATGTCACTTTGTGTAGAGACTACTTATGGTCATGTAGTAGAGGAGTACCTAAATGTCATCATCGGTTGGGGACTTATACGTGCGAGAGGTGAAAGTTGTGCAAAGTGGGGTAAAAATTCACAATTAGACACTTCTTTGTACCATATATAGGTAGAGGCCATACAACAAGGTGAAGGAAAGTGTTCTCTTCAGTTGGCACCAAAAACATTTCTCTGTAGAGGAAATGTCTATGCAACAAGATAAATATTATTAGAAGGTTTCAGAAATGTGGTGTAAATGCCACATGTCCGAGGATCAAGTTATCACTTTTGATTGTGGATTTGGTAGTGTATTGTGTAGATCTCTTCTCAAAGAACACCAGATTTGGTGTGCACAAGTTTTTTGTGGATAAAAATACCTCTCACTAGGGAGGTGAGATCTGGAGAACATTGTGGGACATTCAGGAGTTTCCTAAATCCCACTAAACCATGAAAAAGTGGTAGAGCATTCGACAATATTTCAATCGGTAACTAGAATGTAGAAAATAGACTTTGTATACTCAAATTATGGCTAGTCAAAAGTTGGTTACGCTTTTGAATCGACTGAGTCAACTAGACAATATGGAAATGACGCATGGTGGAAGCAGACTAAATTTGGAGGAGAAAAATAAAAATGTTTGTTGGTGACACTAGTCATTAACACTTATATTTAGATGAGTGGACCCCATTTTTTACTGATCATGGGCCTTTCACTAGGTTTGACACTCTCTTTTCATAGATGGGCGCCTTTTCCTCCACATCGTATTTCTCCATGTGGTGGCTCATTATGCCACCATGTGGCATGCCACCATGAAGATAGTGATTTTATAGTGAAATAACTCATTTTGATATTACCTAGTTCGATTTATTTCACATTATGGATCAAAAACTCAAGATAAGGAAAGGCAAGTTATTTTGGTGTGGGACATTTCTACATAGCTTGATGAGCTCTCCACATAGCTTGGAAAGCTATCCATTCAACTTAATGTTTGGGATTTTCACATATATACACAAGTCGCCAGCTCAAATACAACTTGTGATGGAGGAGAATCTTATACATATATAATTTTGAATTTTCATAGTTTATTAGGGTGTATTATGTCCAATTGGATGCATATGAGGTGTTTCTAGTCTATTTGGACTCATGGATATGTAATAAGTGACCATTTGGAGTTTACTCTCCAAACTCATACTTTTGAATATTTGAATTAGTCTTTGTAATAAGTTAGTAATCTAAGAGTTAGTATAGTTCAATAAAGGTGTAATTAGGGGTCAAAGAGCATGTATAAAATTGTAAAATGATCTATTTGATCCTAACTAGACCCTAAACCTCATCTAGTTAAGTCTAAGCCTAGGTGAGTTAGTGGTTTCTCAACCTAACTACCCTCCTTTCCTCATAAAATCAAATGTATTCAAATGAATGAGGAAGATGAGAGGTTGGTGAGAGGAAGAGAGAGAGAGATAGGGTTTTGAGAGGAGGAAGGAATTTTTTAACAGATCCAAGAGGCTCAAGAAGTCATGTGCTTCCATTGATTTGATAAATGAAGATACTTTTCTTGAGCATGAAATTGTGTAACTATGAATGATTGTGCATTTATGGATGATTCTTGGTTATTTTTGGCTTGATGAATGATATTTGTAGGTATGAAGAAGGTTTTAAACCATGATAAAAATAGGAGAATGAATGGAATCATGTGGAAACCATTGGAGACCATGAAAATGTCATATTGGCATAGGTAAGTAAATTGTTTATAGTATTTCCTTGTTGTGTGGAAAGGATAAAACATGCATAAATGGAATTGTAATCCATAGAAAAGGTTGAAAATTGGTAGTAACCTCTGTGAAATGGTCCATAAACATATTAAAAAGGAATTTTTAGTTTTCATGGGTGGAATTTAGAGATAATGATGACAGAAAATTTTCTAATGAGGAAGCATGCAAACTGTGTGTGTGAAAGTGTGATGATCTGTTTCGGGACAATCATCATAAATTTTTCATTTTGAATCCAAATGACCTTAAATTTGGACCATATATGGATGATACTATGGTTCAAATGTGTTTAAATGGTTTTACTTGATATTGAATATTTTTTGAGTTACGATTGTTTCTCTTGATGGAATGCGCTTACACACAAATTGGTTGATGTAATGTCTTCTCATAAAAAAATTCATAAATTTTGAATGCCATAACTAAATCACACAAAATTTAGAACATATGCTCCTTGTATATACTAATATAAGATATTAAAATTGTAACATGATTGGATAAGTGCAGAAAAATATATGCATGACAGATATTTGTTATAGACTGTTTGTTCTTAAGAAGCATTGAGAGGGTAATTTTGAGAAAAGGTAAGAGAGTTGAAGATTTTGTTGGTTTTGCATCATTTTTATGGTTGATATGGCATGTAATAAGGTCTAGGAACAAAATGAAATGTTATGGAAATTCCATTGGGACCTCAAGCCTTGATTTTTTTGTTTTTGGACTAGTTAACCTTGAGAAAGTGGGGTATTTTCACAAAGTTTAGCACATTTTTGCATGTTATTGATATACTAATGTCATGGTTATTTAAGTTTGATGATGATTTGCATCATTTGGTATCTCGAGTGGTAGACCAAGGCATTTGAAAGAATTTTTTGGTAAGAAAATAAGTCATTATTGATATAGTGCGCTCTTTTTACCGCTTGCTTTAACAACCAACCCCAAATGCACCGGCATATCATCCAAATTGGTCTAGAAGCTCACCCGAGGTACACGCAGTGTCGAGCCCTCCTTTATGTGATATTTGTGAGAATGATCACCCTTGGTAAGGGAGTTCTTGCATAAACATGGAATGAACATACCCATTCTGGGAATTGAGATAAAGAACTAGTCCTAGTCTAATGCATCAGAGCATGGTATAACATGATCAACTAAATGAAAGTAGAATCAAACCATGAATAATATCAAGAAAACTAGTAACACACACATGAACATAAGGTAAATTTATAGATCAAGATCCATCACATGAGTGCTTCAAAAACTCTTCATTATATTCATTAATCAAATACAATAGCCAAGATTACATAAAAAAGAGTTCCATCCCTAGGAATGTTCATAGCAGCATTGCCTTTATACATTCTGAGCTCACCATTACACATTACACAATAACTCTATCATTTTCTTATTTTCTCTCTTTCTTGCATACACATACTAACTTATCTTTATCCTTTACCCTACTAGAAAACCATCCATATGAAGAAAAATAAGGAATCTCCTCTTAACCGCTCATCATTACCTGTGAAAGTTTGAAGGAATCCTTTCATGATTTCTCTACCACTACCCAAGATAATGTCATATGTCATCATGTGTTTCCCTCAATCGAGTTCCTTTAGCATGCATTTTCCAGTTAATCCTTAACAACCTCAACTTCTTATCCTTTCATGATAACTATATTGATGCCCTGGAATATTCTTTCCTTGAGCTGCAAGTCTCCATAGATTATCCACATCTATATTTGGTCACTTTTCTGTTTTCTCCCTATGTGTGTCTTTTCCTGTTGTGAAAAACTCACTAAGTCCTAAATGCATCATGCCTGGGCATGATCCTTCACTCCTCTCCAAGAACTACTTCTTCATGTGCCTTTATGCCCTACTTCCACATGCCACAAGGCTTATGCCTTAGGTACTTAGTTATTTTAGGGGTCCAACATCACCCCACACTAAACTAGTTGTTACCTCGGAAATACTTTGTGCTCCCTGAACAAAAACTTATCGACCCAAATCTGCTAAGGAAAGAATGCTGCTCCAAAGAATAAAGAATAGTGGTTGGGAAAGAATCTGAATAAATAATTGAAGGATGGAGGAATATGTTATGCAACCAATTGGAGGAGTTTGGGAACTCCACATCTATCTCATCCTTTAACTTTTCCCATGCCCTCGCCCGATAGGGCCTTTCCCGGCACTTCTCTTATGACACTCGAGAACCTTTTTGGGAGGATCTCTTCCACCTTCCCCTTTAGTGCGTTGATATCCACCCCTAACTCCACATAGACACCTTCAAACTCATCCATCCATTCAGTGATGGAGTCTTGGAGTTCATTGATTCTAATGTCTAGATTCTCATGCTTTGTCTTAATTTTCTCCTTTTGGTTCATGGTGTTAATGACCAACTATGTTAACTCCACCTTATTGGTAGGGATGGTCTCATGAAAAACCTTGAGGGATACCTCCTCCTCCATCACCCATGTGTTGATAATTGGCTCACATTTTCTATAACTATTGAAGCTCCTATCTGCTAGCATATTTTCTTCATTTAGGAGAGCAAGTATTCTAACTCAAAGTGATCTGGGATTCAATGAAAACCTTGTTCTCTTTTTTTATTTTGTGATATTTATAGTTATAGAGCCCATGCCATCCTTGATGTTAATGAGTGAAATCCCCACAAGGTCCTTGAGGTACACCATTTCATCCTCGTAATCAGCTCTAGCCTAGCTTACCAATACTAGAAATTTCCCTAGAATACTCTTTACTAGGGTGCCATCTTGGTCATATGTCTCCTTGGTTCACATTTTTTTCCCTTCATTCCTTCTCATAATCTATCTACTTACTTTCCTTTTTTTTAGTTCCTATGAACAAGGTCTTAACAGTGGATCCTACATCCAAGTTTCATAGAATCACCTCCATAGACATCTTCTGTAATGAATTACATGTCTTCTTTTCTGTTATGTGGTTAGGATCAACCAAATTATATGTATCTCCTCCTTTCTTTTTCAAATCAATGGTATTGATCAAAGTGGTTTTTGACCTCAAACTAAGGTTCCTTGGAGTGGTAGTGCATGTTCCATCTGAGCATCTTCCTAGTCCTAGGCACACCCCCATCTTGGTCCATCAAATCCCAACCATGTAACTTTTCTGGTGGGAGGGTGTCTTGGAACCTCACACGTAACACCTTTATGGGGTCATCCATGAAGTCCATATGTGGGGACACGGGGTCCACTTCTTCCTCATTGCCTTATGCTTGGTCCTTTGCTTCTTTGATCTTGGGGTAAATCCTTTATCCTCCTTTATAGTGAAGGAGTCCCCTTTATCTCCTCCTCTTGGGCTAGTGATATGTGTTGGGAGGCCTCACGCACTAGAATTTTCTCTAGTTCTATAGATTTCTCCTTCCCTTTCTCACATGCCTCACCCTCAACCCTAGCTCCAGCTTTGGCTTCCTACTCCTCAAGTTCTACCTCTAACTCCACCTTGAAGGTGGCATTGTCCTCCTCTTCTCCTTCCTCCCTGTAGCGGAGCTTGATGCATCTTGTGTTTTCCACTTCTTTTCTTTAGGATCCTCCTCTTCCTTCCCTTCCTCTTTCCCTAGCAATGAGGCCTTAGCGCTACCTTGTGAAGTATTGGTGTCATTGTTTCCATTCTAGAACATGTAGTACCTCTTTTTCCTAGAAGTATCTAACTTTCCCTCATCATATTCCTCTTCTTATTCCTCTTCTTCCTGCACTGCTTTCATGGGTAGGATTGGTGTCTCCCATGGATTTGGAAAGGAGAGTATTTAGCCTCAACCTCAATTCCCCTTGAGTTTTAGGGTGCAGCTTCATGAATAGCCGATGGATGTACCCCTTGATGGTAACGTTGACTTGAAGGTGTAAGTCAAAAAAATCTAGCTCTAAAACTTCAACGTAAGCGTGTCAAGTGCCAAATGTTTATGTTACGGTGCAATGTGTGGATATTATCATCTACTTTATCCACATCAAAAACAAACTTATGTGCACCCTTTATCTAGTTGGTGGCACATTTCAAATATTTGGCAGTAAATGCGAAGGGGATTTTACACCATGGCCCCATCTCTCCCTTGGCCATTATAAATTTAGTTAGAAAAATGTTGTTTAATAAAAAAATTACCTTGTCCCAAATAACTTGTGGTAACTCATGGGGGATGCGTCACTAATTCTCATAATATTTTTGTAATTAGTTAAACCACCTATTCATTTGAGCCTTGTAAGTGCTTGAGATGGTCCCATCGCAGGTGAACTTTGTGAATTGGACTGTAGGGGATGCGTGTGCAGGGTGGGTGAACCTAAATGTTCCTAATTGGTCCGTCTGGGACACCAATCTCCTAGAACATGATCAATAGTAGGATGGAGTCCCATGTGATATTTTCTCCTACTTCATTCAACACTCGCTCCTTCTCAAAAATTCCCTTCCGATAAACTCTAAAAATTTATAACTTTCCTTCTTGGACACTCTATAGGACACGTATAAAAACCTCCTGTTAATGTCCTTCTATCTCTCGTAATGCACCCAATTTGTAGCTAATGAGCTAGGAGGTTACTCTCAACACTTGGGTCTAGGAGATCTGTAATTACCTATGCCCTACCTCCCTTCTCATAGTTCAATTTCTTCGCCATCTCCTAAATCTTCATAGTGGCACATAAATCATGTGACATGTCCTCACCAGTGTTTTTCAGGCATGTAATTTTCCTAATCAAGTGGCATGCTATCCTCATCCTTCACCCATAAAAATAAAAGAAGTCCTTATACACTGCGACATTAACTACCTCAATAAGGGGTGGATTTCACAAATAAATGAAGCTCCCATAGTGTAAGAATCTGATCTTCTCGTAATTCCTATTGTATTGAGTCATAGACCCTAGGGTTTCTAAGCATCGCCATCGAGTTTCCAAAACAAATTCTTCCCTCATCAGCTTCTCGTTGTCACTTTTCCTATGGTTATACTCACTGATTTTACATTTGTATAGCTTTGAGCTCCACTTTTCTGCCTTGATAACTCTATGAGGGTACTGCATTTCTGAGTAAATTTCCATGGGATCCTCCTTTTCCACCACTGGTCTCTTTGTATGGGCCTTCTTCGGTGCCATATTCCTCCTCCTTTCCTTCATGCCCTAGGTTCTCTTAATATCTCCTGCATCTTCCCGAACTCAACAAATTCCATGCTTCTCTCTCATGCAACCCCTTATTTCCCTGTTGTCTCCTTTCTCCTCTTGTTTTCACCACAAGATTACTCCACAGCTTCACACAATCACACTAGTTCATGACAAGTTCCTCGCTCTCCTTCACAAAACCCTTGTCACACTTTGAGCTTGTCAGCACACAAATAAATTCTCTAAGGAAAAGTAGTCGAAATGACTACCCTTACCCTTCTATTTATACTTTTCCAACACCTTAAAGTTCTTCTGACCACGTGTCTCAACGTCTCTTTTTAATAGATTAGTTTTTTTAGTTAAATTAATTTTCATGACTTTTGTTCCCACGTCACAACTATAACCTTCTTACACTCGTAACACTACTTCAATGCCACAAACCTCCTTCGAATACATCACCGTGATGAAGTACATAACAGCTACGCTGACTACCAAGTAGTTTCCCATGGTGTTTCCTACCTTATGTTATACTCAATATTTCTCCTCTTCATGGTCTTCAAACTTCTCTCAACACACCTTTATAACTGCCCAAATCCAAACATCTTAATCCACCATACCACCTATTATTCTGTCTTCAAAATGAATTTATAAATAGTCCTTTGTCGAATGAATTTGTTTAAACATATCCAAACATATATGCCAATCCACCCTAAATAAAAATGCATGCGCAGTCCTCTACACATAAAACCACTTCTAATGCAATTAGCTATTGACACACTAATGTGAAAAACAAAACTAAAATATGAAGAAAAAGGAAATAATTGAAAGGGAGAATAATTAAAGGAAACCTAATCTAATTTGTAATAATTCATTATTTTATAGACACATATAAGTGTTATTTATAATAGGGCTTCACCTACTCCCATTGAAATATCCTAGAAACCTTGTCCCATCCAAATTTTTGAGAACGGCATGTGCCTAAATCAAGGATGTAAGAAATAATGTATGGCCCTAACCAATGGACTTTGAGCTTCCTAGGATGGTGAAGAAACTTAGAATAATATAGTAGAACCATTTACCCAACCTCAAATTGTGACGATCATGCCATGTTTTTGTCTCGCTTTCTCAGTCTTATGACTCCATATGGCAATTGATCACCTTTCATCCAACTGCATTAACTTATCCATGAACTCTTGTAATGCTTGTTCTTTAACCAATCCTCATGTGCACACAATACATAGAGAGGGTAGCATAAATTCTACTGGTAAAATGGCTTCTACATAAAATACCAATTGAAACAAAGTGTGGCTTTGTTCAATCTCTTGTAGGTTGTTCTATACTCCCATAACACGACTAAGACTTTTCATCCCAATCCTATCTCCCAACATCACAAATATTAGTCAACGTGTGACTTAGTATCTTGTTGAATTCCTTTGTTGTTCCATTAGCCTAAGGGTGATAAGGGGTAGTCTTGTGATGAGCCACCATGAATTCTACCAATAAGATCCTAATCTGTTTCATTCAATAAATGTGTACCTCTATCACTGGTCAAACTCAAAGGGCACCCATACTTGCTGATTATATTTTCCCAAAGGAATCTTGCTGATGTGACCGCAGTGAAATCCCTCGTAGGTCCTACCTCTTCCCACTGTGTTAATTAATCAGTATAGGTAATTATATAGAACAAACCAGTCCTCTACACAGCAAGTGAAATAGGGCCTACATAGTCAATCACCCACTTTTCAAACAACTTAGCACTAGTTATTAGCCTTAATGGCATTTCATCTCTTTTCCCTAGTTTACCAAGGAATTGGTAGTGGTGACAGGTCTTATAATACTCGATATAATCTTTGTAAACTGTTTCCACAAAAACCTACTAGATGGATCTCACACATGGTTGCATTCCCTGCATAGTGTCCTCCTCTAATTCCACCATGTGATTCCTTCATTATTGCAGCATTCTCATGCTCTAACAAACACCAATGAAAAACCTCATCATGGCCTAGCTTGTATAAGTCTCCACTGATTATCATGTAGGTCACGACTTGTATAGCTAATTGTTTCCTTTCAAAAGTCTTCATTCCTCCGACACCATACCCATTTTAAGAAACACCACAATATCTTCAAAGTCACAGGTTGCATGTTGTAATTTAAATAGTTGTGCATCTAGAATTGTATCCTCAATCCTCTGTGCATCCTCCCCTGAGTCAATCCTTGATAAATGGTCAAGTCCAAAATTACTCTTACCTGGATTCATAACAACCGTAAACTCAAACTCTTGAAACAACAGGACCCACATGCATATGCACCTTTGTAAAAAAGGATTGTTTACTAATTACTTCAATGCCATATGGTCTCGTGTATAATATAAAAGGTGTTTCTAGCAGATACTACCTAAATTTTTTTAGTGCGTAGATCATTGAAAATACCTCACGCTCAATAGTAGTATGGTTCTCGTTATTTGGGGTTAACTTCTTGCTTGTGAAATAAAGAGGGTGGTCAATAGTTCCCTCACCCAACTGTGCCAACACTACTCTAATTGCCATCCCTGAATCATCAACATGCACACGAAATGGTTTGTCCCAAGAAAGAAACCATAATATGGGCACAATAATAATTCTATCCTTCAATATATCAAATGTGATTTGTTGTGCCTCTCCCCAATGAAATGTACTTTTGTATTTTATAAAATTTTCTAACGACATGGCAATCTTGGTATACCCCTTAATAAATTTCTGGTAATACCCTATATTCCAAAGGAATCCACACACCACACTCTGGCTGGTAGGTTCCCCCAATCCCACAATAATGACAACTTTGGTAGGATCCACGAGAAAGCCTTTTGTACATATGATATTCCCCAACAACATTCTAAATGGAGTAGTGAAAACACATTTCTTAATGTTGAGAGATATCCTCAACTGCTGACATCTTTCAAACATCAGCCTCATATTTTCACAATGGCCCCTCACTAATCCATATATTATCCAGTCATCTAAGTAGACTTATAAAAAGTTATGGATGTAGTCTTGAAAAGCATGAACCACAATGTACGAAAACACAATAGGTAGGTTTTTCAATCCAAAAGGCATGACCGTGTAAGAAAAACTTCCCCATTCGGTGGAAAAAATTGTCTTTTCTTGGTCCTCCTTTACAATTTTAACCTTGACGATATCTTGAGAATCATGTCAGAAAGAATAGATCTCACACTCGGTTACTCCTTCCTTGATCTCTTCAGGTGAAGGGGGTTGGAAAAGGGTAAATGAAACATACAACATTCAAATATCACTAATCTTTACAAATACTTATCCTTTCATCCTTTCTTAATGTTGATGACCATTAGACTTATCCATTTTGATTCTTCAACAACCTCAATGATCCCTGATGTGATCATCTTATAAATATCCTCATTTCCTTTGACACACAGATTCAAATTCATGTGATATGGTCTCTTCTAAATTGGGTGTGCTCCCTCCTTTAGTTTGATCCACATCTCCCCTAAAGGGTGGAAAAATCCCTTAAGCCCGTGGTACCTATGCAAAAATATTTCCTAAAAATCACACAATAGGTCAAAGTTCTTTAAAACCTCCTTCTCTAACCAATAGTCCCCAATAGTAGGATCCTTAGGTTCCACCTCCAAACCAATGTTAACCTTATTGGTTTTCAAGGGTTCATGGTAGGCACACACTTGCTCATCAATATTATCCATAACCTCACTCGTACCCACAAAGATGGTTAATATCCAGGTTTTCCACCTCTTCACCATTGATCACATATACCAAATTTCCTTTTTCTTTTTCTATGCATGTGCGCTTAAACTATATCTCCTCCGATTCTTCCTCATCAAAGCGTGATTCTAACCCAAGTTCACCCAATAATTTAGGTATTTTATCCTCCACCATGGCACTATCTCCCATAGTTAGGCACTTGACAACTTGCAACACCTCATCCACCAATGGCTTAGTACTCTAATATTCAAAATCTTGAAGGATATTAGTTGTTAAATCCTTATAGTTTCCTATCTGATGGTGCATCTATGAGTGAATGTACCATGCACATGCGTAGCCTTGTAAGGTGGAGTAAAGCTTATGTACCCATAAAAAAGGAGGAAAGGCTTCTGTACCTTCCATCCAGACCTTCTTACATGCTTGGACGTGAAATGAGGTAGGTTCCTTCCCATGATAATATTATATAATAGTAGGTGCATTACTTCAGAAAAAACTAACATAGAACGTGATTATCACCTCACCCCAGGTCTAAAAGGTTATCGAATGGGTCACCCACCAATGTGTTGCAGCCCCGAGAAAGGTATAACTAAGCATCCTTCTCCATTTGATCTCACATCTCTACCGGGTCTCCATTTCTCACAAAAAACATCAAGGTTGGCTCCCCTAGTATAACTTTCCAACTCCTTTCCCCCTATGCACCTAAATGAGTGCACCTTTATTACTCTTGTCACAGAGTCTATTAAATTCCTTCTTACTAACTCATATGTCCCATGTGCCCAATTGTCACATGCTAGACTCGTGGTATCACTTACGGATTGAGAATCTTCCCATCGAATAACCCCTTCCATTGATGCACAACTTCGGGTCTCTAATAGTGCACACACATATTATATCTAGATCTCATTCTCCCAAGGGTTCAATATTGGGCACTAAATTTCCACTTGTCAATGGGATGATAACACATTCCTTCTTGTTCTCAAAACTTATATACCCCTTATTAAAACGCAACTCAACATTTTTCTTATAGCACTGTGGGTGCCCAAGTAACATATGAAAGTTGTCCACGTTAGCAAGTGCTAAAAATTCAAAGTCTCTAGTGAGTTTCGACTTTGGATAGTGTTATCCAAATAGCTCTCCTATGAATTTGGATAACTTGCATACACATTCCGTCCCTACATTATCTATTAAAGAATTAGGCGTGCTCAAAATCATTTGGCACATTCCCTTAGGTCACGCTTTACTCGCGCACCCCTTTCATTCCTCCTTCTAATTCCCCTCATGCCCATCTTCTCGTGCATTCACCTTATTCTCGAATCGCCTTTCTTTCCACCCCAAGAACCTAAGTCTTTGACCCTTTGAACACCGCACCCATTACTTTGTAATAGTTACACCTTAACCATATGTTCTCTGCTCACCAGTTTGATTCATCTCCCCATGCACATCGCAAGTGCTCCCTCCAGATTTCCTATGTTTTCTACATGCACCCTTTTATGATAGATCATCTTTTGACACACCTAAGTGTGCATCGCGTGACCAGCTAGGGCACAACAACAGGCACCGAATCCTTGCAACAAATGAATGATTAACACGTGGTAGAAATGATAAATAGTTGTACATTTGGCAACCGTCTTATCTAATTAGTGTGTGACATGTGTCTTATATAGGCTGATGAATTTGACATCTTATGATAGCCATATCATCAGCTAAAGAGCTTAGATTACAATGCACCCGGACTTATCGAGAAAGACATTAACATCAAAGAATAAGATGCCAAAAATTCAAATTTCAAATTTTGGCATATCCGGTGGGTGAGAATTGGTAAAACGTCTCTTTGAACATTGATGAGAAGATTTGATTGCTCCAACCACCCAATTTGGTATGATCATCCCTCTTTTGTCTTAAACACATCAAACAGGCATGTGGGATCGTATGTCATAGATTTCAAAGTGGATTTATAGACATTGAATGCTTCTTGTTGGTGGTTGTGTTTCAAATTTAGGTTTTCCCTCCTTTTCCATTCTTCCTCCATAGATTCATCTATAAATGTAAGAGCAAGGATCATTTTTGATGTTGGACACTCTGGATCCCTACGCATGTTGCTAAGGACTTCATATTTTTCTATATTTTCGATTCTGAGATCTCCATGTTTGGTTCTTGCATGTGGATATAAGCCTCCTTATCACTATAACAATTCTCTACATTATTAGAAGTAATATAATAATCATTTTTTGACTATTCTCTATCCTAAAATGTTTGCATTCCTTCTTCTTTCCTCTTCTCTTATATTAGTTATTATTGTGCTACTTCAGGTCCCTTGCAGTTCTATATTTAGTTGTGTTCCATGAGAACAATTTGGTGAATGCGTGTTTTGTTATGCTACTTATCCCTAGCCTCCTTTCACATGTTCCCTATCATTATTGCTCGAAGAGATAGTTTTCATCTGTCTTTTCTAGTGCTATCACCTTTTAGTGTAGTTTATTTTGTTTCATCTTCCTTTCCTTAGTTCCTTAGCATTCTTAGTTTAGTTTCCCCTTTCAAAGACTAGGAGTAATAAGAGGAGTAGATATAGATAGTGGAACCAACCTTCTCTCGGGGATCCATCCCAAGTTCAAAAGGTCTCACAACTTGGGGGACAGGTTCCCATTGTGGTCTCGAAACCTCAGCCCCTTTTCGAGATCTAAGACACAGTGTGTATGTTTGAGTAACCAATAGTTTCGGCACACCCAGGTGGACCATCACCAAAGCTCAAATTTCATATCTCTAAGTTTTGGTGTGTGGAATTAGTGTTTCAACCTTTGAGGAGGCTCCTTTCAAACACATATGGTAACTCCCAATATTTTAAAATATTTGTTTCGACAGATCCCGAGTACCTTTCATGAGAAACATGCACACAAGAAGAAGTGCATCGCTTGAGAATTATTTTGAATATCTCTAGCTATCCCCGAGAAGATTTCATTCCAAAATCCCACGTGCACATCTCTATCTCCAAAGGTGCATTGTGCCCATTTAATTCCTCCCGCAAACAGATAACATGTGTGCCCCGTAATGGCACATCAACCAACTCCTCCATTAAGTAGTTTTGTAAACTTTTATGGAGGGAGTCCCCTACTCCTAGCTGTGTAAATTATATGCCGAATGGTGCACTCAAAAGTTTTCTTTACTTTACATATGAGAATCAAGTCACCCCCGAAAAGCATATCCAAGAAAGTGACAAAGCAGCGTGAGAATCGACAAGTAACTCTTTCACGTGCCCGACCTCCCGAGGTCGTGCCGAGACACAGCCGGTAGGGGTAGAATATCTGACAAGCTAGTTAGGCAATCTAATGTCTTCGATACGTATTAATGGTATTTGCGAATCTAAGGCAAAGAAGGCCCTTCTCACTTGGACTGGTGTGATAGATCGATCAGCGAGGATGACTGCTCGAAGGCTCCAATCAATATCGAGCTCTGGCGTGATTCGATCTATGGGTTGTGGGATGCGTGGAAAATGACCCGGGATGGTTTCGTGTATTGCTCCTGATAGGGTCATATGGTGAATATAGTCAACTCTATGGATGATTCTCTGGCCTAGTCCAAAATTCTCTAGCTTCGTTGGCTGTTGTATCTAGTAGGGATAGCTGTTGAATAATGATAGGTGGAATCGGAGTAGACTGAAATACTAACGTACGTAAGCCAGTGTTTATGTCTAATTCTTTTATGGATTCGTTAGGCTGTGGGATCTGCGGATCACAACCATAGACTCTTGGTTGTTGCGGTCCCGTTATGGTCATACGGGAGATCAAGTTCGATCCCTAGTATCCAGTAGTCGTAAGCCTTTTCAAACTTCTACGTTTAGAATCAGCAATTGTGCGATTTTCTCGGAATACCTCACGGTGTTCTAGCGACTTGGATTCTTAAGTGGTATCTATATCTACTAGGGTGTCTCCAGTGTCCATGGTCATGGAACTAAAGGATCGCACCCGGAATATTTGTTCTCTTTCAAATCCTTCTACAAATCATGCGGATGTTTTCTAGGATAACTTTGTAGTTTGGCTGATTTGACCAAAACAGATGTGCTTGGTCGTCTTCGATATTTAACCCTCTCAACCGTGACCTAATCTTTGGAAGTTTGTTGTTGTTTGGAAGACTTGTATCCTAAGGTTTTGGTCAATGTCGATTATTGCCACTACGGTATTGGGCAATGTGGCACAATCGGTTCGAAAATGTATTCCCTGGCTCCTAGGTCCCGTAATTGTCATACAAAAGCGATAATGAAACAAACTATGATAAAGTAAAAACTAAGTGTACTTCTAACATATATAACTTCTTTTTGTATTTTACGGCAATTTATAAGAAAGCACTATTTAGAATATTTAGAATTGACAACTAAACTAATAACGTAAAACAAACAAAATAGCCGAGTGTAGCTATTTGTCTGTGCAATTTCGTATATCTATTCTAAACAACGAAATAACTAATCTATCTGCAAGATTCTCGATCCTACCTCGAAGTGAGAAATGAATCATAGTTTCTCGGAAACTATCAATCCCCACAACCTCCCCGAATATCGAGAATAGAAATGACTGAAAGAAAGTGATTGACTACTTTATTTGATAAGTTCTAACTAAAACTTTGAAAGATTGAACCTGGATTTCGCAGAACAGTGGCGAATCCGTCGGTGCATGTGTTCTTGTCCCCTCAGTATGATCTCCACGTTCTTTGTGCTCACGTGAATCCGAGAAAAGCATGTAGTACTTGCATCAACGAAATAGATATTTGGATCAATGGGCGGTCTCGGAATGCGAGACATGAATAGAATAGAATGCGGATAGGAGAGGGATAGCGCAAGAGTACAGAGCTTGGCCTATGCAATTCCTAGCGGGGTCTACTGCGAATCGTGCAACAGAAACGTCCAGAACCTGAAACTAGTCTGTATGAAGAGCAAAACCTGCAACTTTAATGGCTGCCTAGACTATTCTACTCCAAAACAATAATGTTGTTTGCACAAGTTGGATCTGTGGCTTACCAACAACAACATAATACTAACCAAAATACTTTTAAAGAAATCTAAGAATTCTAAGCAAAGGAAACTAAATCTACCGCTATGACAAGAAATTCAAAAGCAAACTTTGGAGCAAAATTCAGAGCTAAAATCAGGGGCCATTTGCATGTGCACAAACCATGCATTTATAGGAATCCAAACATGCAAAGATCAAATCCAAACTGAACTCCTAAACATTAAACAAAAGAAAAACACTATTCCAGGGGACCAAAAACATAAATGCGTGCTTAAGTCGGCAAGAAAAGCTGGTAAAGCGTTGATCTTTGCGTGCGTTCCGTCAAAAGCACGTTCTGGAAAACGCGCACAGGACCGCCGCCCTGCTCAGGGCGGCGGTTCTGAGACCGCCGCCTGTTCGGGGCGGTCGGAGACCGCCGCCAGCGCAGGCGGGCGGTTTCGTCACTGAAGACCAAAAGGCCAAGAAAAGAGGAAAAATAGGGAAAACAAAGCACGCAGGGGCTAAGCGGGGCATGCGGGATGTTAACGCATATCCGAAGAGCTCTTTCTGGATCCCGAACACCTTGCGAAGAGACCTGTATCATCATTGGGGCACTTATTACACCGTTCCGCAGTACAGTACCTTACAATTTTGGGTACGTACATATTGCCCCCTCGGAGAAGCGTTTTAGCCATGAAGAGGCATAAAACGGTGGGTCCGAGCATGGCCGTCCCGAAATGGGAAGTGAGAAATTATACCTTACACGCCCGTGTGTTGAAATGACGCCGCCCCAAAATTCCCGCTACCTGCAAAATGAAAAGAGCACTCAAATGCAGATAGATACAATAATTTGAAAAATAAACGTTAAAATAATAGAGAAAGAGGACGTACCGTTTGTGCGAGGATAGAAACTTACCTCCGTCGGCGCTCCGAACCTGCGAAAAAGTTATTTTTAAAACGAAACAGAACGATATATATATGAAAGTGGGCCCATTTTCCTATTCATTTGCGCGAGTCGATTTGATTGATTTTGAGCTCTGGGACCCACGGTGACGGTTTCTTACGCGAGTAGAGTCAAAACATCCGTAGTGAGATAGAGATCATGCCTCCACGAGCGGAACACCGACCTCAGCGATCACAGGTTGGTTTTCTTCCATTTTATGTTTTTCCCTCTTCAAATTTGAAATGGCAAATTCTTTGCAATGGGGGGATTATTTTTGAAATTGTTAGGTTCAAAAGGTCCATCTAGGGGGGGCGCCTACTGGGTAGGCTTTGTTTTTAGTTAAAATGGTTATTTTTCACTTTTTTGGGACTTTTTAGGTTTAAAAACCCGCGCGGGTTTTCGGACCGCGACCGCCGCCCTGGACAGGGCGGCGGTTACACGACCGCCTCCCTGTACAGGGCGGCGGTCACGAGACCGCCGCCCTTAAGGCGGCGGTTACAAAACCGCCCCCCTGCTCAGGGCGGCGGTTTTGCACAGAATGCAAAAGAACCTTACTTAAAAGCTTTTACTTGCATTTTTAGCATTTGTACGTGTTTTTATGCTTCTCTTGATGTTGTTTAGATACTAACTTACTCTTCCTTGTGTGTTTTTGGGTGTATGCAGGCAAAAGAGGAGTACATTAGATGGAGCCGGGAGAGAGAGTGTGACTGGCTGCCCGGGGTTTTGGATGCCCTCTCAGCAGATGAGGAGGACACATTGCGAGAGGGCCGTATATTACGTTTGTCGCGTGTGCCCCACGTTGCTCCATCCAGTCAGATTCTTTGTGACCTATTTTCATATTGGGACGCAGATCGGAACACCTTCCGACTGCCAGGGGTCCGTGGTGAGTGGACCATCACTTTGGAGGATGTTTATCGCATCCTGGGGGTCCCGATCATCGGGAGGAGACTCACACTGAGACAGCTGGGTCCAGAGCACAGATTGCACAGTGGGCAGGTTATATGGGGGATGCAGCTATTTCCACGGGGCCAAAGAAGGGAGTGAGAGTTAGATCCATTCCTTCTTTGCCCATCCATCCTATATTTCGACAGGCCATCATGGGGATCCTTGCCTCGAGACTGATCGGGGACAAGGGAGGGGATACATTGTTATACTGCTGGGGCCCCATCATTGCACAGATAGAGGGACATGGCCGGAAATACGCCTGGGGTGCAGACATTTTGGGGACCACCTACCATGACTTATACAGGGTGGTCCGATTGCAGGGACAGTCTTTGAGCCACCCCACTCTAGTCATGAGTTGGGTGTATGAGCGTTTCATTCCGTATGGCAGAGGCGTGGCGGTGGCAGATCCCGGGGCGGTGAGGGCAGCCCGATGGTCAGGTATGTCAGTGCTCGAGCACCTCACCGGCCGAGCCACCCTTACCACTTACCAGGACATGGAGGCTACACCGTACCAGCTTATGGCCGGTATATGGGGAGAGGAGACTACGACATTGATCTCCTGCTCCATCACAGGGCAGGTTATTGATCGTGTGGGCCGGGTAGAGGTACATCCCTTCACAGGGTTCCTCGGCCAGTTTGGCCTCCCTACGCGGCTATGCTTCCTCCAAAGAGCACCCGTTTATAGATCAGTCCGAGAGGCTAGAGGGGGGCCTAGAGGCCGTGGTTGGACAGTGATTACCCCTGGCATTCCTATTGCAGCCAGAGGGATAGTTCGGGCCAGAGGGAGAGCTGGTGCGCCTCGGGCACCATTACTTCAGATTGCTGCAGGTCCTGCTCATAGCAGTGACGACCCTATAGATATTGACTCCGATTCGAGGAGCACACAAAGGAGGGTCGGAGGAGCGAGACGGACGAGAGCGATCTGGAGTGCATGATACTCAGGACATTTTGCGGGCAGAGAGAGAGGAGGAGAGTGCAGAGAGAGAGACCGTGGCCTCTGAGGAGCCACTCTCCCGAGGTCATGGTGGAGACGATGAGTCCGTTGCGGGGCGCCATGTTGCCCCAACTACAGGAGTAGCTCCTCAGTCGGCAGCGGCATCAGCAGCAGGTGCTGGCCCTGGCGACCCATCTTGGAGGCTTGGCGATCCGAGTAAGTTATCTTCTCCTCCTTTCAATGCTTGTTTTGTTTTAGGATTTGTTTTCGAATGTTAACTCTCCTTATATTTGCATTGTGTATACTTTAATCTTTTGCCTAGTTTCTAATTTGTTTTTCTTTCTTTGCTTTGCAGAGACTGTTGATGAGTGGCGGGATCTAATCCGTAGGGTTTGCGTCGATTCTTTGATGATCCCTATGGATAAGACCCGTACGGAGTTATCCGTGGATGCCGGAGAGCCCTCAGCAGCCGGCAGGCATACTGACGTCTTCGCTCCCGTTTGGCATGTGGCCAAGATGGTGTCAACTCTCCGTACAGAGTTGGCAGGCTATAGGACAGCCGAGCGTCTTATGAGGAGCCGCTCTCATGGCGAGACCACGACTGCCCCTAGGGACCCTGAGCCCTCCGTCCATTCAGAGCGCCAGCGCAGCCGGAGTCCTAGGCGAGGGCGCGCACCTTCAGCGGGATCGCGCAGGGGTTGAGAGGCCACTTGGCTCTCTATATTTGTAGTTACATTCTTTTGTGTATTACGGGCTCTTTGAGCGTTTTGACCATGCCTTGCGCATGATGGCATTGTATATAAACTTGATTTATTTATATATATGCGTCGGTTTTGGATCAAAACTTGTCATTTGTATTCTACTTTCTTTATTTCCAACTGTTTTGTGTATACTACGATGTATGTTTTATATGCTTTCTAGAATGTATGCAATGGAAAACAGATGGTGCAAATGTTTGTTTTCTTTTTGTGTTTCATGATGCTGATACATGATATTGTAGATATATTGTGATCTTAAATCTTAGTTTCTGTGGGCAATTTGGATACCTCATGATTTGTTTTGGCAAAATGATGAAAAATAACCAGTATGATGAACAGATTAACTTGCCCCACTCCTAACTCCACGCAACTAGTAAGATGCGAGGGCTCATCACCAAGAGCCAAGAAGGGCGCAAGTTATGAAATATGGTGAAATGATAGTGATAAAAGACAGGCGAAGCTTTGGTGGAACCAAGTTAAGAACTACAAGCTTACTCTACCTGAATGACTTCATAGTTTTGGGTGCGACTTGCTTTGCGGTTTATCCAGACTTAGACCCGTAGATGGCCACATAGTAGACAAAATCTGGGTTTTTAGGATTTTTAACTCTCTTGGAATTTTGAACATCTGATTTATTCGTTTATTGACTCAAAGTTTGAATTGATTGTTTATGACTTTTTAACATTCACTTTGTTTAGAGGACCCCCTACACTTTGCCCCATGCTACTTGTAAGAAGCATGGGTTTATCACCGTGGGCAAGGCATAGGCGAGTAAGGGCATTTCCATCCTTTCCCAACCCTACGTCACTAGTAAGAGACGCAAGCTCATCACCGAAGGTTGGTGGGGCAAGGAAATGTGTAAAATAAAATTTTCTGTTTCAATCACTTCTTGACTTGTCTATCTGAGTAAACTGTCAATATATGCTTATTTCCAAAGAGATGCGTATATGGGATAGATGTGACACCATGAAGCTTCTAGAACAGACCATAGGCAAGACACCTATCCTAAGAAGAAATCAAAGCGAGAACAAACTTGCAGATCTTGGTATGGTTACCATTAGGACTTCATCATGTCTGAATTGTTTGATAAAAGATTCTGAAGTGATTTGATAATGTTAAAGATGGAGAGATATGATTAAAGAACTTTATGCCAGAAACATCACGAGTTTGAAATAAATTGCTTTTGAGAATAGATTCCTTGATCACAATTTGTGTAAGAACAAGTGGACAAAATGATCCTAATTTGTATGAAAATGCAATGTAGATAGTTATATAGGCAGCGTTAGCTGCTTACGCGTAGAAACGCTTGAGGTGGAGAGAATTGACTGTTTCGCCAAACTCCTCACCTTCTAGCGTACATAAGAGGTATGCACCATTTCCGTAGTCTTTTGTGACTCGGTATGGGCCCAACCATTTGGGCCGGAATTTCCTTCCTTCGCCAGTCTTCTTGTCGATCCGGCTGTCTAACCTTAGAACTAGGTCACCTTCGTATATGTCACGTTCATAGACCTTCTTGTTGTACTGCCGGCACATCCGGTCGGCATAGACTCTATGTCGTTGTTCAGCATTTAACCTAGTTTCATCGAGGCTTTCTAATTGAGAAAGACGCGCTTCTCTGTAAGCATCCTCATCCAGAATCCCTTGTAGCGAAATGCGGAGACTGGGGATTTCAACTTCGAGCGGGAGAACTGCTTCTGACCCAAATACCAGTGAGAAAGGAGTTGCTCCTGTCGGAGTTCTTATTGAAGTTCGATGGGCCCACAAGGCCGGATATAACTTTAAATGCCAATCCCGCTTGTTTTCTTTCACTGTTTTAAGGAGAATGGCTTTCAGTGTTTTATTTGTTGCTTCAGCCTGCCCATTGGCTTGGGGATAGTACAAGGAGGCCGTATGATGGCTGATTTTAAATTTGTTGCATAATTCACGAACCTCTTCATTTTTGAAAGAAGTTCCATTATCTGAGATAATGATTTGCGGGATACCGTACCTGCAAATGATTTGGTTCAAAATGAACTTAGCGATTACAGAACCAGGTACAGTTGTAAGAGGCATGGCCTCTACCCATTTAGTGAAATATTCAGTGGCCGTGATTATAAAATTGTGGCCGTCTGTGGACGAGGGAGAGAATTTCCCTATCAAATCTAGGCCCCATGTAGAAAAGGGCCATGGAGTAACGATTGGTTGCAAAGCTTGTGCCGGCATGTGGATCTCATGAGAGAACTCCTGACATTTATGACACCTGCGTACAAACTCTATTGTGTCATGTTCTAGAGTGGGCCAGAAATAGCCCATTCGATGTATTTTTCGAGCGGTGGCATGGCCACCAAGAAGTGGCCTCCACATATACCGCTATGGGATTCATGGAGAATCTTCTTGGACTCTTCTGTGTCAACACACCTTAAGAGCATCCCATCGAATGCTTTCCGATAGAGGACTTGCTCTATAATGACGTATTTAGTTACGACAATACGTAACCGTCTTCTTTGTTGAGGTGTAGCTCCTTCTGGGTACTTATGGTCCATGATATAACTAATAATATCAGCGTACCAAGGGCACTCAGATATAGCAGGTCGGGTTTCGACGTAGTATACGCATTCATCTGGAAAGTCTAAGTCTACTAAATCGCCTCCGTCTAGCGGGTTATCAGCTAACCAATCTGCAATGATTTGTCCTTTAACTGACTTCTGATTTACAAAAGTTAATTCGAACTCTCCCATTAAGGTTATAAAACGTCCAGCTTTTTTGGACAAGGACCCTTGTGTGAGAAAAGTCCGTAAATGGTCCGTCTTTACTATGACCCTTGTCTCTTGATTTAGCATGTAGTGTCTTAGGCGTTTAGTAGCAAAGACTATGGCAAGACATTCTCGTTCCGCTTGTGTATAGCGTGTTTCGTAGTCGAGCAATGTTCGGCTAATGAAATAAATTGCACGCTCTCTCTTGTCATCGTCTTCTTGGGCTAGCATGCAAGCTAACGAAACATCGGTGGCCCGTGAGTACAAAATTAAAGGGCGATCTAGCTTAGGCGGCATTAGCGTAGGCGGTGATAACAAGAAACGCTTGACAGCATCAAAAGCTTCATTGCAATCTTCAGTCCAATTAATGCTATAGTCCTTCTTGAGTAAATTGTTGATTGGGTGAATGGCGAAGCTTAGATCCGGGATAAATCTCCGGATTGCACCGAGCTTCCCAAGAAATGATCTGATTCCAGATTCACTCGAGGGTGGGACCATTTCGAGGACAGCCCGAATTTTGGCTGGATCAACATCGATCCCTCGTGATGATATGATGTAACCTAGGAGCTTTCCTCCTGTTACACCAAAGACGCATTTCTCCGGATTTAGCGTAACTCCGTATTCTATTAAACGTGAAAGAATGACGCGGAGTACTTCAGGATGGTCACAACGCTTCTTGGCCTTAGCCAACAAGTCATCTACGTAGGATTCCACGATTTTATGAATTAAATCGTGAAATATATAAGTCATAGCCCGCTGGTATGTAGCACCAGCGTTTTTGAGACCGAAAGGCATGACAGCATAGCAATAGGTTCCCCAAGGAGTTATAAACGTGGTTTTAGCTTGATCTTGCTCGGATATTTTGATTTGATTGTATCCCGAGAATCCATCCATGAGAGACAAGAGTTCAAAACCTGTTGTTGCATCAACAATAACGTCTATGGATGGTAATGGGAAGTCATCCTTAGGGCAAGCTTTGTTGATATCTCGAAAATCTATGCAGATGCGTATCTTTCCATTCTTCTTGAGAACGGGAACGATGTTGGATACCCATTGGGAGTAGTCAACTGGCTTGATGAATCCTACTTGAAGGAGTTTCATCACCTCCTCTTTTACCATGAGGGCTACTTTGGGCTTCATGGGTCTTGATTTCTGTTTAATAGGCTTTGCATCTGATCTAGTGACAAGGTTGTGCACCGCAATGTGGGGTGCGACTCCGGTCATCTCTTTGTAATTAAATGCAAATGCCTTCTGATGTTCTCTGAGAACCCGAGTATGTATCTCTACTTCCTCTGGGGTTAATGAAGAACCTAACTTTAAAACTCTTGGTTCATCTTCCGTTCCGATGTTGACATCGATTGTTTCTTCAATTAAAGAGGCATTACCCTCTTCGAACTCTGGTGGTGCCGGAGGTAGATCTATATCATCCCCGTTTTCCACCACGTATATATTAGGTTCTTTTTGCGAGGGAAGATTCGTTACGGGATTTCCGAAGTAGGAAGATGAATGCGGGATCAGGGATAAATCCAGCGTGTGATAGGAGAGATGTAATGCTGCAAGGGCATTTAAGTAATCCAAAGTAGCCGCATCATTTCCAACATGGTCTAGGATGGTAGATTCACTTCCGTTTGAAAGAGGATCCATCATCGTTTTTATTAATGGTTCGTTACGAATGGATACCGTGAAATGAGTATCTTCTAGCTCATTGCTTGGAGTGAAGCGTGATGCCGAAGTTGCTATCGAATCGGCGAGAAGATTCTTCTCTCGTGGAATTGCTTCGATGGATATGAAGTTGAACGCTTTGCTTAAATCTAATACAGCGTTTTTGTAAAGTTGCAAGTGTTCGGCTTTAGTTTCATATACCTCTGAAACTTGGTTTGCAACTAATTGCGAGTCTCCTAAAACTCTGATATTATCGATACCAATTCTTTTGGCTAAGGTAAGGCCAAGGAGGAGGGCTTCGTATTCAGCGCCGTTGTTTGTACATTCAAAGTTTAATTTAAAAGAGAATGGGAGGACCTTCTCTTCGGGCGAGGTAAGAATTATACCTGCCCCCGCTCCATAATGGCATTTAGCTCCATCGAAATGGAGAGTCCAATACTTAGCTGGGAGTATGGATGTAGGTGTATCCGTTGTGTTTGCACACTCTACTTCTACCATACGAGAGATCTTCTGGCGCAAGGAACTAACACCTAAGGAAAATCCTATGCCTCTTTGAATCGAATGGTAAGAATATTGGTGAATCTTGTTCTATTAATTCAATGATCTTCGCAGTAGTCTCTAATGAATCTTGTCTCTTTAGTTTTACCTTTTGGAATTGTTTGGACTATGTTGGTAGTTTCAAGATCCGTTGTAGGTATCAACTTTTCCTCGGCTTTGAGTCGGAGGGTTTGTTAAGTTGGTTTGTTGGCAATTCGAATTCTGAGTGTACACCTGGTCTCTTCTTTAAATCAGCTAGGTGTACGTCAAATGGCTTTGGATCGCCTTTGGCTACAAATACCTTTCCTAGATGCAGGAATCTTACTTCTTGAAATAGCGTGGAAGGGATTGCCTTCATGCGGTGTATCCATGGTCGGCCGAGGATCATATTATAGTTAGTTTCCCGATCTATAATATAAAACTCAGTTAGGATTGTTTTAGGTCCTAAGGTGACCGGTAGTATTATAGTTCCTATCGATGTGGCTTTAAGGCTATCGTAGCCTCTCAAGGTATTTCGTGTAGTAGAACAGTTTGTTTCTCCATATCCCAATTTTTGGAGAAAAGAGAAAGGGACTATGTTAACTGCAGCCCCGTCATCAACCATTGCCCGTTTTACATAGTTATTATAAACTTGTACTTGCAAGTGTAGGGCTGGATCGCCTCGGCGTGCGATCTCAGCATCTGTAGGCATTTTACTTATTTCGAATATGAATTCGACATCTCTCTCTGCTTGTCCCGGAGGATAAACATCAAAATCTATATGATTTACCTGCGCTTCCGGTGGTGGAGTGATGCTAATTAAATGGCCTAAACCTAATGCCTCTAAAAGAGCAGCCCTATGAGCAGGGGAATTCTTTAGTAAATCAAGGAATGAAATATGCGAGAAGGTTTTTGTTAGATCATTAATTAGATCGTAAGCACCCATAGGTTTTGCTATGGTTTGTTGGACATTATCTGCTTCCGGCAGATGGCTTGGACTTGGTTGAGAGAAATATTCTCGTGTCCTCGTAATTGCTTCAACGGGTAAATCGGAATCTAACTCTACTAATCCAACTACCTTAGGTCGTGGTTGACTTCCTAGTTGTGGCGCGACCAACAGGGATTTAGCGAGGTTGAGGCCTCGTGATCGTTATTTCCTGTTATTACACCTTTGTTTGTTCCAGTTGGTTTTAACCTATCGCTATCATGATTTGGGAGTGGATCATTAAAGATCTTGAGAGGGGCATTCTGAGGGGAAACCCCTGCGAAGGTATTTGCCGTTGGCGACGTAGGATCTGCTAAGAACATATCCATAAAAAATTGTTTTTGTTCATTTGGCAAGCGTTGCATGAATTTGTTGTAATCACGACACGTTCTAGTGTCATGCCCTTGAATTTTATGGAAACCACAATAAGAATTGGGATTATAATTCCCGTTTTGTTGGTTTGGTGTGTATTGTGGCCTAAAATTCCGGTCAAACTGTTGCCTATTAGGACCAAAGTTTTGGAATTGTTGTTTTTGGTTTTGACTTTGGTTTTGGTAACCAAATGAGTTTTGGCTTGGTCCTTGCATGGGATTTCGCCGTTGTTGTTGTGGATTATTAAAATCCACCATATTGATCGTCGGGGTAAAATTGTTGTTTCTTTGGTTGTTTGTTTGCGACGGAGTATTAATGACATTTACCCTCTTGGGCTGGTCAGTTACCCCATCCGTTGTTACCCCACGATTTTTGTTGAGGATTTTGGGTCCTTGATTGACGTTTGTGGTGGTTGTAATATTTTGAGTAGAGGTGATTAACCTCCCATTTGTTCCATACGTCTTACGGCCACTATCTATCGCTGCTTGATCAATTCGCAGAGCGCTCTCAAGTACTTCGTCATAAGTCCTTAGTGGGAACTTCTGGACTTCTTCCTTCACCTCTCTGCTAAGAGAATGAAGGAATAAATCGCATAGTTCCATCTGATCCATGTTTGGAGCGCTTGCCGAGGAATAAAGGACTGTGCGCCACCTTTGGATGAAATGGGCGACAGATTCGTTATGTTCTTGCTTGATGTGCAAGAACTCCCTGATTCCTGTCCTTAGTAGTTTGTTCATGTCGAAGGCTTTGATGAACTCAGACACAAGTTGTTTGAACGAGTGTATGGAAGCTTCAGGTATCCTATAATACCAATCAAGAGCAATGCCCTCCAATGTCTTAGGGAATATTTTAGCAACAACCCCATCCCATGGGAGTAATTCACGAATGGCTGTAGCATAAGCTTTGATATGCGCATTCGGATCTCCTTCTCCTTTGTATTTAGGCAAATCGGGAAGAGGCCTTGGAAGCATAACGCTTCGTATGGTGAAATCTAAGGGCTCTTTTAAATATTCTGAATAAGTCCCTATTGCATACGTCTCAACCATTGATGGTGCTGTTGAGGAGGTGGTGGCGGAACGGGTTGTTGATATGGCGTAACGTACGCGTTAGCGGGGGCATAAGGCAATCCTTGTATTTGAGTAAACATGCCGGGGGATGAGTACAAATCCCCTTGTGGTGATTTGGAGTACATGTTTAAGTACGAAGGGGTACTATCCAGGAATGGATTGCTTTGCACTGGACCTAGAGGAACAGTACTGGCGATAGTGGGTCTAGTTGGTACTTGTTGTGAATATTGAGGAGTCATACCCAGTGTGCCTACTCCTGTGAGGAGATCCACTTGGCTAGGATGGTGCGGAGGATTGGAATTCCCTGTTTGTATGATTCTTGAATTTTGACTTGCTTGGGCAAGTTCTAATCCTCTAACCTTTTCCATTAGATTTGAAATGACTTCGTTTGGTGAAGCCATGATATCGTGCCTTGGTGGCGTTTGTTGTATATCCGGTCTTTGTATAGGCATGTGATAGCTGTCATGAACTGATTGCTATCTTGCCAAGTTTCTCCAAGAATATTTCCTGTAGAGGTATTTTCTTGAAAATGGGTCTCAGGTTGTAGCTGTAAACCTCCTATAGGTGGGTACATACCCCGGGAGCGTTGCTCACTCCTAGGATAAGGTATTGATTGTCCATCATCCAAGACCGGGTATGGATCTGATTGTCTACTAATATGTGGTCTAAGTAACACCTGAGGAGATGAAGCAGATTCTCCAGTCAATGTCATATTGTTTGAGCCTGAAGGTTCTGTTTGTGTTTGAGCAATTTGCTCCAACCCCTCTGTTTGAAAGGACGAGTTATATCTAGTCCTTGGTGTTTGTGTTGACAATTGGTTAGTTGAATAGTTGTCGCCCCACATTGAGAGTGAGGGTGACGATTGCCTATTCTGTTGGGCGTAGTATGCCTCAAGACCCAAGAGGGGTCTGCCGTATGCATCGAATCCCGACATATTCGGGGGGTATATGAATACCCGCAGAATAATGGGAAGGAGCGAAGGTGATTTGGAGAAGATGAAACTTCTCAAAGAGAAGGTGAAAGAATTGCTTGTTTCACGTTGGGTTCACCAATTTTGTACGTCGAAAAGTGACAAAGGCGGCGTGAGAATCGACAAGTAACTCTTCTGCGTGCCCGACCTCCCGAGGTCGTCTTGAGACAACCATGGTAGGGGTAGAATATCTTTGACAAGCTAGTTAGGCAATCTAATGTCTTCGATACGTATTAATGGTATTTGTGAATCTAAGGCAAAGAAGGCCCTTCTCACTTGGGTATGGTGTGATAGATCGATCGGCGAGGATGACTGCTCTCGAAGGCTCCAATCAATATCGAGCTCGGCGTGATTCGATCTATGGGTTGTGGGATGCGTGGAAAATGACCCGGGATGGTTTCGTGTATTGCTCCTGATAGGGTCATATGGTGAATATAGTCAACTCTATGGACGATTCTCTGGCCTAGTCCAAAATTCTCTAGCTTCGTTGGCTGTTGTATCTAGTAGGGATAGCTGTTGAATAATGATAGGTGGAATCGGAGTAGACTGAAATACTAACGTACGTAAGCCAGTGTTTATGTCTAATTCTTTTATGGATTCGTTAGGCTGTGGGATCTGCGGATCACAACCATAGACTCTTGGTTGTTGCGGTCCCGTTATGGTCATACGGGAGATCAAGTTCTGATCCCTAGTATCCAGTAGTCGTAAGCCTTTTCAGCTTCTACGTTTAGAATCAGCAATTGTGCGATTTTCTCAGAATACCTCACAGGTGTTCTAGCGACTTGGATTCTTAAGCTGGTATCTATATCTACTAGGGTGTCTCCAGTGTCTGGCTGTGGAACTAAAGGATCGCACCCGAATATTTGTTCTCTTTCAAATCCTTCTACAGTCATGCGGATGTTTTCTAGGATAACCTGTAGTTTGGCTGATTTGACCAAAACAGATGTGCTTGGTCGTCTTCGATATTTAACCCTCTCAACTGTGACCTGATCTGTTGGAAGTCTGTTGTTGTTTGGAAGACTTGTATCCTAAGGTTTTGGTCAATATCAGTTATTGCCACTACGGTATTGGGTGTGCACAATCGGTTCGAAAATGTATTCCCTGGGCTCCTAGGTCCCGTAATTATCATACAAAAGCAAAGAATGAAACAAACTATGATAAAGTAAAAACTAAGTGTACTTCTAACATATATAACTTCTTTTTGTATTTTCTGGCAATTTATAAGAAAGCAGCTATTTAGAATATTTAGAATTGACAACTAAACTAATAACGTAAAACAAACAAAATAGCCGAGTGTAGCTATTTGTCTGTGTAATTTCGTATATCTATTCTAAACAACGAAATAACTAATCTATCTGCAAGATTCTCGATCCTACCTCAGAAGTGAGGAATGAATCATAGTTTCTCGGAAACTATCAATCCCCACAACCTCCCCGGCAATATCGAGAATAGAAATGACTGAAATAAAGTGATTAACTACTTTATTTGATAAGTTCTAAATAAAACTTTGAAAGATTGAACTGGATTTTGCGAGAACGTTGGCGAATCCGACGGTGTATGTGTTCTTGTCCCCTTAGTATGATCTCCACGTTCTTTGTGCTCACGTGAATCCAGAAAAGCATGTAGTACTTGCATCAACAGAAATAGATATTTGGATCAATGGACAGTCTCAGAATGCAGACAGAATAGAATGCGGATAGGAGAGGGATAGCGCAAGAGTACAGAGCTTGGCCTATGCAATTCCTAGCGGGGTCTACTGCGAATCGTGCAACAGAAACGTCCAGAACCTGAAACTAGTCTGTATGAAGAGCAAAACCTGCAACTTTAATGGCTGCCTAGACTATTCTACTCCAAAACAATAATGCTGTTTGCACAAGTTGGATCTGTGGCTTACCAACAACAACATAATACTAACCAAAATACTTTTAAAGAAATCTAAGAATTCTAAGCAAAGGGAAACTAAATCTACTGCAACAAGAAATTCAAAAGCAAACTTTGGAGCAAAATTCAGAGCTAAAATCAGGGGCCATTTGCATGTGCACAAACCATGCATTTATAGGAATCCAAACATGCAAAGATCAAATCCAAACTGAACTCCTAAACATTAAACAAAAGAAAAACACTATTCCAGGGGACCAAAAACATTAATGCATGCTTAAGTCGGCAAGAAAAGCTGGTAAAGCGTTGATCTTTGCGTGCGTTCCGTCAAAAGCACGTTCTGGAAAACGCGCACAGACCGCCGCCCCGCTCGGGCGGGCGGTTCTGAGACCGCCGCCCTATTCGTGGGAGGCGGTCACGAGACCGCCGCCCAGGCAGGGCGGCGGTTTCGTCACTGAAGACCAAAAGGCCAAGAAAAGAGGAAAAATAGGGAAAACAAAGCACGCAGGGGCTAAGCGGGATGTTAACGCATATCCGAAGAGCTCTTTCTGGATCCCGAACACCTTGCGAAGAGACTCAGTATCATCATTGGGGCACTTATTACACCGCTCCGCAAAGATAAGATTTTACAATTTTGGGTACGTACAGCACCCAATGAGCAAATGACTGATTTCAACATCAAATTTCAAAAGACTTGGGACAGAATTCCTATTGTGGTAAGACCTATAACCCAACATGATTTCCTTTATTATTTGAAGGTGCTCAACAATGATATTTCAGTTATGATCCAATCTATGGGGGTAGCACTCTACCGACTACTTATAACATTACAGTAAGGGAAAAAAATAGTCTCATTTAGGTGGGAAAGTTGGCTCCTAGACCACCCATGCACTTGTTCCTAGAGATGTCATAAGCACCCCAAAATTTTGTGGCCCCTATTCCTATCCCTGAGAAAAGTGCACAACCGGTTTCCTTAACACGTTATTCTCCATCACAACAAAAGGAAGATGAATAATTGAAGGCCTTGATCAAAAATTTATCAAACAAGGTCATATCATTAGAAAAGTAGCAAGCGCAAGTGTATAGAGGCATTTCCAATCAGGCACATGGCCAAGGGAATCAGCCTTGCGGAATCAATATGGAAATCGAGATACGTGCCCAACCAATAGAATGATAGGTGGCAACCTAATGCACATATGCCCTTGCAAGTTGTCCCTCCCACGACCTCTCTCCCAGCACCCAACATGAGTTGAGCACTCGCTCAAGTTCATAACAACTTGCACAAGAGTCGAATGGTGCTTCACTTGAAAAATGCGCATATTTAGTACCATTGTGCTAATTTTGCGTGTTCCCAAGCCTTCATGATCTAGAATGTTTCATCTTGTGATCCCTCAAAAAGTACCCAAGCGGATAATCTAGAAGGACCAGGAAGTTCCTCCGAAACCAATTTCATGTTCTTTGGTACAAAGGACTTCTATGCAATTAACCAAGCTACGAAGAAACAAACAGACCACGCACTCAAGTTGCAGACAACAAAAGGTATAATAAAATAATATTAGATTTTGGTGCATAGGTCACACATCCCAGAGAATACCAGCTAATCTTCAGAAGAAAAAATAATTAGGCAAGACCTCTTGTAGAAAAACTGTTCAAATCCCTATGCAGGAGGTCCCAAGTGAAACTTCTTCTAAGGCAACGCTTACCCATGTTTTTGTAGGCCGTGTCTCTACTCCAACTAAAATTTAGGCTTCCACGCCTAAACACTCAAAAAGGGATGTTGTTCCCTAATTTCACAAGGTGGGGGCTTCTGTTTAGTATTGTTGACCAGATGAAGAAAACAAACATAAACATCACAATGTGGGTTACCTTGACCATTCCATCTCAGTGGGATCTACTGCATGAAGCTTTAGTACAACTTCCACGCACTGACCCAAGTAATGTAGAAGCCATTCACTTCTATCAAAATCTACCAAGAAGAGGAGAAATAAGTAAGTAAAATTGCTAAAACCCCACCCTTCTATATGTCCTTGATTATAGGAAAACACCAAGTGCATAACTTCTTGGTTGACTAAGACACTACTAATTTTGTTATGCCTAAGAAGATAGCTGATGTCTTATTTCTTAAATATAGCCCTTTGTCTAAAGGAGTCCTAAAACTTGATGGCTTAGTTGTAACAACCTTAGGAGTCATCAAGGATATTGAGTTAACTCTCCATGTATGTCCAATCCTGACAATTATTCCGATGATGTCAATTATTGACTCGCCTCCTTTGTTTTCCATATGTCTATTAAGAAAATTTACTGCTAAGGTGGGTGGTTAATTGTCTTCTCGAATGGTCTCATATGTTACTCAAGACAAGGTATGGTACTCGCTTTACCATAAAAGTTGAGCCCATATTTTCTTATCATGTAGAGCTATATGTCCCATCCCCTCTCCAAGCCAATTATCTTATCTAAGGAGAACAAGTTTCAGTTCCTAAAGAGCAGTCTCTTCCACCCTTTGTTCTAGACCTAGTACTTAATGAATGGGTGGAGAGGCATAAAAAATTTGATCCCTATGTTGAAGAACTAGAAGCCTATGAAACTTGGCTTGGTACTTAGTACATTCTAGAAGAAGACACTACACTTCTGCACATGCTCATAGGAGACTAAGTTCAAACTGGTTTATGGAAGTTATACTTTTATGGATCCAAAATTAGAAACAATACAAGAGTAGGAGTGGTTCTCATTTCCCCTAAGGATGAGAAATTCTTCTTCACGCATAGGCTACAATTTGCATGTTCTAATAATGTGGAAGAATATGAAGCACTGGTACATGGCTTGCTTATTGCTGAAAAGAAGAAAATGAAAGCATTGCAGATCTTTGGGGACACAGAATTGGTCATCCACCAAGTCACCAATAAATTCTAGAAAAATAATGAACTTCTTAAAGCTTACAAACATAGAGTTTGGGACCTACTTGAGATATTTGATGCCCTTAATCTATAGGTAGTCCTATGCAGAATGAACAAAGAAGTCAACCAAATGGTCACGCTCGGTTCACAATTTTATCCTACTGAGGAATTTTTCAAAGGGAACACTCAGCACATTAAGGTGGTAATTAGACCATCTATTCTAAATAATAAAACCAGCTAGCAAGTTTTTGATAGTGACACACAGATCATCCAGTTTATCCAGAATGAAGCTGAATTTTCATCAAGTATGCAAGCTGACTTGCATGATAGCTATGGTGACCAAGTAATATAGCTAAAGACAAATAATTTTCCTAAAGGGCTGGTGACATTAGAGAAAATATTCAGCCCCAATGATGATTTCAAGGGTGAAGAAAGATACGTGTGTGTCATGTAAAAGGATTACTCCTCCATTACTATTGTGCACTGTAAAGGAGTTGTTGCTCGGAAGACTTATGTGCATGAAATAAAATAGGCCTTCATCTCTCTCTACCAATAATACAATGACATTTTCTCATGGGAGTATGAATACCTCAAAGGATTTGATCCAAGTGTTTCTCAACACTCCATTGACCTTGATCCTAGCATCAAGCCCATCGATAGAAACGACCATTTAATCCAAGGATAGAGCCCCTCCCGAGAAATGAACTATCAAAACTCATTGAGGCAAAAATTATCTTTCCTATCAAATACTCTACCTAGGTGACAAATATGGTTCCATTACGTAAGAGGAATGGTGAAATCAATAGCTACAAATATCTTCCGACATCTTCTCGACATCCATATCATTAGCTATAGAGCTCGGATCGGCATGCACCTAGACTTGTCGAAAGTCGATGACATCAGCAATAGTGCCGAAATTCAAATTTCAAATTCCAGGTGGATTTGGTAGGTGAGAATTGGGAAAACGTATCTCTAAACATTGATGAGTAGATCTGCTTACTCCAACCACCCAATTTGGTATGATCCTCCCTCTTTTTTCTTTAACACATCAAACAAGCATGCGGAAGCGTATGTCCTAGATTTCCAAGTGGATTTATAGACATTGAATGCTTCTTGTTGGTGGTTGTGTTTCAAATTTAGGTTTTCCCTCCTTTTCCCTTCTTCCTCCATGGATTCATCCATAAATGTAAGAGCAAGGCTCATTGGTGATGTTGGACACTCTGATCCCTACACATGTTCCTAAAAATCCATATTTTTTGTATTTTGAGTTACAGACTTCCATGTTTGGCTCTTGCATGTGGATATCAGCATCCTTATCACTATAACAGCTTCTCTACATTATTGCAAGTAATAGAATAATCATTTTGTGACTATTCTCTATCATAATGTGTTTTCATTCCTTCTTCTTTCCTCTTCTCTTGCATTGTTTATTGTTGTGATACTTCAGGTCCCTTACAGTTCTATATTTAGTTGTGTTCCATGAGAACAATTTAGTGAATGCATGTTTTGCTCTGCTACTCATGCCTAGCCTCCTTTCACACATTCCTTGTCATTCTTGCTCAGAATAGATAGTGTTCATCCCTCTTTTCTGGTGCTATTGCTTTTTAGTGTAGTTTATTTCATGTTATTCTCCTTTCCCCGATTCCTTGGCATTCTTAGTTTAGTTTCCCCTTTCAACACTAGGAGTAATATTAGTAGTAGATATAGATAGAGGAACCAGACTTCTTGGGAGATCCATCCCAAGTTTGCAAGGTCCCATAACTTGGGGATGGTTCCATTGTGGTCTCGACACCTTGGGCTCTTTTCAAAGATCCGAGATGCGGTGTGTACATTTGAGAAACCAATAGATACTTCTAGAAGCATCCTTCAAAACTCCAATGGGAATTGCCTTTATCTTGTTTTCCATATACAACACATTCAAAGATGGATATAATGGGGGCCTTCCCATTTGATTCCATGCATCCAAGGTGAGAACGTTAACTTTTACACCCGTGTCAATTAGGATATTTCTCAGGAGCCATCCATCAACCACGACATTTAGGGTAATTTCCTTATCATAGTCAATGTTGTGAGGAGGTAGATTAGCATGTAAAACCTTCCTTTCACACTCTGCTCTAGTGCTTGGTACTTTCTCTCTTAACCACTCTCCTAGTAAGGGGATGATATTTTATTTCCTCAACATCTTGCATACCTCCTTAACATTGTCCAAATCCTTCTGTGGAGCCTCATTTCTCTTCTTTTGCTCTAGCTTCCACGACTACTCCTTTAGGTACTGGATATCTCCTTGTAGGATTTGAATCACATCCATGGTCTCCTGATAAACTTCCTTTTAATGAGCGGGGTCCAGATACTTCCCATGCACCACCTCTTATCTTGTGACTAGTGGTCTCTTCTTTGTTATTTCCCTAGCATGTGTAGCCTTAGCTCACATTCTCACTAATCTGAGTTCAAATTATGACTCATGCCTCACCCTTGGCATCCACTGTGAGTCTTCTTTCATCATGCTTACCATCCCGACACCCTTGTATTTCTGTTGTTGTTGGCTCATGTGTTCAAATAATTCTGGGAACTCCTCATACTTGTGCTTCTTCCCACACCAATATAATCAATTAGGTCGATATTCGTGCTTGTAATTCTCTATGAACCCACAATATTATAACAAGTTCCACGAGGGAATTCACTTCTTTTGCCTCTGTGATTTTCATGGCCTCTAAATCCTTAAGCGAAACCATGTTCAATGATCTCCTCCATAAACACGCCCTTCATAGTGATGACCATCATCCTTGGAATTTTTTAAACATTGGTATGGTGCACACCAAAATTAATGAAATCATGTATCCGCTCAATCAATCTATAATCCTTGGTGTCATGAGTACATGAGTTGTAGAGGTATAAATATTATAATAGTACGACAAATTCTTACAGAGATAGTTCATTGCAAAGTAGTGGACACCTACTTGCATCATGATCTCCATGGAAAATATCATAGTCTACCATCATGGCATGTACTGATCTCTAAGGAAAATTGTCCTTCGTATGCCCATCTACCTCACAATTTTTGCACTATACACCACTACGAGTCTCATGCTATGAGTTCACAAATAAATTCTCCATCTTCTTTTCCATGGCAACAATATGAGATTCAAGAAAAGGACTGACATGAGTATCCATGCTTCCCATAGTCTCGGTGTACAGGAAGCCTCCAAGGTGTTGTGGAGGTCTATGAAAGTCTCATGCAACAATGATCTCCTCGAAGGGTGTTATTAATCCTCCAAAAACCATTGAGCATGCTGAGAAGGATGAATATCATAAGACAATTTTGACAAGAGAGTCTTAAAGTGCACATCATACTCCTACACACTCTATGCCATACCTTGTTAAATATCCTTCAAAGACGCTAATTCTCTTCTCGTTAAAACTCGTGAATATAGAATTCATCTAAGAGGGCATTATGCAGCATGGTATAATCTATTATTGTCTGGTGAGGGTCATACTTTTGGTACCAACTATTCACATGCCCTTGTACCATTGTTACAAACTTACTTGCCTTCTGCTCCAGGTAGTGATCCCCTTCGTGTACCATAGCAACTCACATTTGTGTACATGATCTACAGCATCCTCAACACCTTTGTAATCTAGAAGATGCAAATACATTTCAAATAACACTTGCTGAGGTGGTTGAGGCCCTTGTTCACCTGATCCAAAACCTAGATTTCCCCTGGTGTTGCCTCCACCACCAGATCTATTAGTGCCTTTTCCTCCTTACCCAAAAGATCCACCAGTCCACCCCATTTGCTAGTTCCTACTCCACCTGACCCACTAGATCCACCTCTTGTAGTAGGAAAAGATCCTGAAGTGGTCACGCCTGGTTTCCCCACTATCATGCTAAAATGTGTGCCAATAGTTTGTGATATTGCACCACTACCATATGTGTGTCCCACATCACTTCCAGACGTGATACCCAAGCTTTTTGTACCCATAATTTGTCCAAATATTCTACTAAAAATATAACTCCAAACACAACAAATGATTGTGCAGCCATGGATGTACTAAATGAAAAATTATACCTCTTAGGTGTTGATCAGTTACTTCCACCAATACTAACTAGGTTAGTAACACTTATCTCTAGATTTGAAAAAATAAGCACAGAAAATTGGTTACTAGGTGGATTTAGATGTGCACTGAAGGCTCTTCTCCTTTCTTCATATGACAAGATCTCTCCAAAAGTTGAGGGGTTTCTCTTCTGCACTTGCCAAGATGGGGTACCTCAAACTTCTTAGGTTCCACGTCCTCCTACACATGAACCTCAATTCCTTCTTGTAATGTCTTCCTCCATATTTCCATCACTCCTAAAAATTCATGTTATCTGTCTAACTCCCTTTCACTAGCTTCATTGTACTTGATCCATCTCTCTTCCCTCTCCTTTTCAGCCACAAGGTCTACCATCTTCCTCAATTATAGATTCCTTTCCAAATGCTCGGAAGAAGCTTATCTCGATGATAGGAAATTCTCCAAACTTAGTGTAATGATCAGGATCTTTATAGCTAAAGGGATACCATGCAAGAACGATCCTTTTGGCTCCCTTAATAACTCAAAACTGCAACCTCTCCTGGACAATAATACATAGAAATTACGTACTCCAAGGTGTAACTTTTCAACACTCTACTCCACCAATGATCAATAACATGTTTCCAATTCAGATCAACATCATGTAGCCTTTGATACTCATCTTGGGTCCAAATGTGAGGTCTATAGTACCAATTTGATCTAGATGCATATGCCAAAATCCATTCATACAACTCTATTATAAAACAACAAAATAAGGTCTTATACAATGCATGATATAGATGTTTTTCTACCCATTTACGTGCATCAAAATAAGGTCCAATATTAAATCCTTGAGAAAACTCATCCTCCATGCTTTTAAGCCATGGTTCGACATTTTCCAAGGTCAAGTGTTCCATCATAACACACCATTCTCACAACTTTGAAAAGAGATCCCGAAATAGAACCCAGATGTACTCTCTTTTACTACTTGCTTTAACAACAACCCCAAACATGCCGACATATCATCCAGTTGTTATGAAATCTCACCTAAGGTGCCCACAGGCACATCGAGCCCCTCCTATATGTGATATTTGTGAGAATGATCACCCTTGGTAAGGTATTTATCAGATAAACAAGGAATGAACATTCCCATTTTGGGAATTGAGATAAAGAACTAGTCCCAGTCTAATGTATTAGAGCATGTTATAAGAAGATCAACTAAATAAAAGTAGAATCAAACCATGAATAATATCAAGAAAACTAGTAACACACACACATGAACATAAGATAAATGTACATATCAATATCCATCACATGATTTATTTAAAAACTCTTCATTATGTTCATTAATCAAATATAGTAGTGAAGATTACATTAAAAAGGGTTCCATCCTGGGAACATTCATAGTAGCAGAGCTTTTATACATTACAAAGCTCACCATTACACATTACACAATACTCTATCGTTTTACTTTTTCTCTCTTTCTTGCATACCTATCTACACATACTAATTTATCTCTCTCCTTAACCCTACTAGAAAACCATCCATATGAATAATAATAAGGAATATCCTCTTAACCACTCATCATTACCTACGAAATCTTGAAGGAATCCTCTCATGATTTCTCTACCACTACCAAGGAATATGCCAGATGTAGTCATGCATTTCCCTCAATCGGGTGCCTTCGAATGAATTTTCAACCTAATCCTTAACAACCCTAAATCCTTATCCTTTCAAGATAACTATATTGATTACCTAGACTATCCTTTCCTTTAGCCACAAGTCTTCATAGCTTATTCACATATATATCTATTTTTTTCCGTTCGCTCCCTATGTGTGTCTTTTCCTATTGTCCAAAACTCACTAAGTCCCAAATCCATCCTTCATGGGTGCGATCCTTAAAAATTATCCAATAACTACTTATTTATGTGCCTTTGTGCATTACTTCTACATGCCACAAGGATTCATGCCTTAGGTACTTAGTTATTTTAGGGGTCCAACATATAGGCATTTGGATATAGTTGTTTTGGTAAATGTGATGAATTAATATAAGTTGTTTGAAGTTTTTTATCTGATAAATTTCCTTTTCTTCAGATTTTTGTGTGTGAAGATAATAGGTTACTCCATGAAGAGAAGTGATAAAAATAATTATGAGTGAGAAAAGTGAAGAAAGAAGAAAAGAGAGAGAGAAGAAAAGAGTAAATCAAAATACTAGGTGTGAAAAATAACCTAGGTGAGCCTTAGAAAAAGGTGAAATATACTTTTTGGAAAAGATGGAAGAACACAAAGTGAATTTGGTGAAGCAAATTCTTAATTTCATAAGAAATGAGAGGAAGGAAAATATATGGGAGAGAGAAAAAGAAAATAAGAGAGAAATAAAAAGCAAGAAGTAAATATAAGAGTGTGGATGAAGCAAGAAATAATAAAATTGAGAGAAGAGTGTGGATGGAGAAAGAAATAATAAAATTGAGAGAATATGTGGAGCATCTTGAAGTATTGTTGATGAATAAAACATAAGCTATGGAAATAGTAATCAAAAAGTAGTTAAGTGGCCTCTAAGGTCACTCATGAAGAGAGAAAAGAAGATGCAGTTGAAAAAGGATAAAAGAAGAGGAAAGAGAGTTACAAAGGATGAGAAAGAATGCAAGCAAGAAAGAATAAATGGAAAAAAGATAAATAATAGAGGAAGGATGCATTTTTGAAGAAGAAATAGAAGGGGAATATGAGAAATTTTATTTTCAGTTTGTGTATGTGAGAAAAGAGCAATTGGAAGATGAGTTACTAGCACTTGAATGTGCTTTGCATGGAGAAAAAATGAAGAGTAATGAAGAGAAAGTGGAGATGATCGATGAGAAAATTGAAAATGAATAAGAAATGTATGAAGAGACACAAAATTATCTTTATTTTTCATCTAAGGTTTTGTTTACATGTGTGTTTGCAGGTTTGATTGATGAAGAGGTAAAGAAAATTGAAAAGGCAGCTCTTAGAAGAGCTCAAGTGAAGAGAAAGAGAGATGAAATGCTCATTTTTGAGGAAAAATACATGAATAATAAGATAGAGGAAAAGAGTGAAGAACAAATAAATAATATAGCTGATAAATTTGAATAAAATGCAGCAATAAAGAGGATAATGTTACAAGTAGAGCACAATTGGAAAACAAGAAAGAAGAAGGCCTTTTTGTATGTAGCATCATTCTATCCACATGGGGAGTATGATGTAGGAGAATCTTGTACATATATAATTTTGGATTTTCATAGTTTCTTAGGGTATCTTGTGTCCATTTGGATGCATAGGAAGTTTTTCTAGTCCATTTGGACTCATGGATATGTAATAAGTGACCATTTGGAGTTTTCCCTCCAAAATGGTACTTTTGAATATTTGAATTAGTCTTTGTAATAAGTTAGTAATATAGGAGTTAGTATAGTTCAATAAAGGTGTAATTAGGGGTCAAGAAGCATGTATAAACTTGTAAAATTATCTATTTTATCCTAACTAGACCTTAAACCTCATCTAGTTAAGTCTAAGCCTAGGTGAGTTAGTGGTTTCTCAACCTAACTACCCTCCTTTCCTCATAAAATCAAATGTATTCGAATGAATGAGGAAGATGAGAGGTTGGTGAGAGGAAGAGAGAGAGAGGTTTTTAGAGGAGGAAGGAATATTTTAACAGAGCCAAGAGGCTCAAGAATTCGTGTGCTTCCAATTATTTGATAAATGAAGATACTTTTCTTGAGCACGAAATTGTGTAACTATGAATGATTGTGCATTTATTGATGATTCTTGGTTATTTTTGGCTTGATGAATGATATTTTCAAGTATGAATAATGGTTTTAAACCATGATAAAAATAGGATAATGAATGGAAGCATGTGGAAACCAATGGAGGCCATGAAAATGTCATATTTGCATAGGTAAGTATAGTGTTTATAGTATTTCCTTGTGTGGAAAGGATAAAACATGCAAAAATGGAATTGTATTCCATAGAAAAGATGGAAAATTGGTAGAAACCTCTATGAAATTTTCCATAAACATATTCAAAAGGAATTTTTATTTTTCATGGGCGTAATTTAGCGATAATGATGACAATTTTTTTCTAATGAAGAAGTATGTAAAATGCGTGTGAAAGTGTGATGATCTGTTTCGGAACAATTTTCCTAACGTTTTCATTTTGAATCCAAATGACCTGAACTTAGGACCATATATGGATAATGCTATGGTTCAAATTGGTTTTAAATAGTTTTCCTTGATGTTTATTATTGTTTGAGTTATGGATTTTTTATCTTTCTAGACCGAGGTTACACAAAAATTGGTTGATGTAATGTGTACTCATAAAAACAAATAATGTATTTTGAATGCCAAAACTAAAATGCATGAAATTTAGAACATATGTTCCTTTTATATACTAATATAAGATATAAATATTGTAATAAAATTGTATTCGTGAAGAAAAATATATGCATGACATAAATTTACTACAAACTATTTATTCTTAAGAAGCATCGAGAGGGCGCTTTTGAGAAAAGATAAGAGAGTTTAATATTTTGTTTGTTTTGAGTAATTTTTATGGTTGATATGGCATGGAATAACGTATAATAACATGGTGAAATGTTTTCATAATTCTATAAGTACTTCAAGCCTTGAATTTTTTGTTTTTTTGGACTAGTTAACCCCGAGAAAGTGGGGTATTTCTGCCAAGTTTAGGATTTTTTGCAAGTTTTAGATTTACTAACTTATTTGTTGGTTAAGTTTGATGATGCTCTACATCAACTCACCACATTATAAACATTGAAATTGGAATTACAACCACATATATGTGGCATTATAAAAAAATCCACCGACATCACATAACTCGACCTCTAGCCCTTACAATGTGGTCTTTTCCATATAACAACGAGGAAATAAAGGGTTGGTGTGGCCCATGCCAAATTTTAGTGTGGTCGGTCAAGCCTTATAAATTATTTGGCATATTTTTTACCCATGTATGTTGTACAAAAAAATCCCACCACCAAAAGGGAGGCCCACGTAGAGATAGGGTGTGGTGTGGTTAATGTGGACCGGTATAAATACTATGCACAATAATCCATGCAAAGGATGTAAGCCACATGGATATGGCATTAAAAATGTGAAGCGGTGATATATTATGGTTTGTTAATAGCCTAATGCTATTTTAAAACTGGTCATGTAATAATATCCACAGTTATATGGATTAAAATTGTAATGGTGGTGGGGAGGATCGAACCCCCAACCCCTCACTTCCAAAAATATCCCTTCATGGATGTGTTATATAGCTTGGTGAGCTATAAAAAGGGGCTTGGACCTATTTTTTCAGCAGATTAGAATATGTACAAGCCAAGGCATAAAGGATAGTTTTTTATATCATAAATTTTGAAGCCTTAGAGGCATTTTCATCCCTTGTTGTGAAAAGGATACTTGTTCGAATTTCCTCGCTTCCAATGGTGGTATTGTTTTCCTAATTTGGAGGAGTTTTTACACCATTATACATTCTGGAATTCAAATAAATTCTTGTATTTCTTCTTGATCCTTTGTCAAGTGTGCCTCTCATCAAAGGAAGACTATATAAAGACTCATACTTATGCAACGATCACTATACACTAGGTTTCTGCTACTTAGTGCACTTGGAGGATATATTGTGTCTAGTGCCACCATTTTCTAGCCATAGTTATCTCCCCGACTTCTTAACCCATAGTTACGATTTGACAGGGATTTTGGCATATTTTGGACATTATATTAGGTTATTTGACCTTTATGGACATGTATGGTGATTTGGGTGCGTAGCACTAATTTATCTTTGATTAGTATGTTGGAACATTTTATTAGATGTTGTGGATACTAACATATTGATATGTTATTTGGACCTAATTTACATATGATGGATACATATTTTAGTCATGTGTCTTAATGATATAGTTTAGTCGATTATTGATGAGAACACATGATAACATAGATATATGTCATTTATATGAAAGGTGATGGCTAACTATGGTGAACTAGTGTGAAATTGTGCATGTCTTATCAATTACAAATCCATGTTGATGTTGTGATATCATAAATTGCATGTTTAAACTTAATCATTTACTGAGTAGTTGATTTACACTTGTATTGGGAAAATGCGTTTAATGTTTGCATTAAGTGTGTAGGTGACAGGTCACATGAGAACGTGGGTTTCAGGGCGGTTATATAAATTGTGCACAAGTGGCCCACGGGGCTAAGTCCTAACCATGTTAGCTGTATGAGGCCTTAGTGTATGATTGTATTAGTTGGGCACCATGAGTGACCCTTAATTGTAATGTTGTATGTCATGTAAAATTAATTGTGATTAGGTTGTTTATTTTGTTAAGTAAACTAGGTTTGGGGACTTAATGGTCCCCACTTGCATTAAGTTTTGCATTTGGGTGTTTGCGTGTTAATTAGAGAGAGGATTAGGGTCACATGTGCACCCTTGAGTGGGCCCCACATCCTCTACACTTGTGACCAAATGTGTCAAACCCGAAATTGGGATATTTATGGCATTTTAAGTGACCCCTTTTAGTTTTGGGAGTTCACTTAGCATGAAAATAAGCCCTTGGACCCTACCTATTAGGTATAGGGGCTTAATTTCAAGGTATAGAGGGATTTTCCTCCTTTTTTTTTTACCATCCATGTAAGATGGATTGGAATGTGTGTGTGTTAAAAATTTGCACTAACTTGTCTCTTTTTATTTTTGGGAAATTTGGGAGAAGGGTGTTTAAAGGTGATTTTATCTTTTCTCCATTTTGTTTTGGGAATATTTGACTTGGAGGGAAGAGAGGGGTGACACATGTCACCCCCTCATTGGTGAGGAAATTTGTTTGGTTCTCTTCAAATACTCCCTCATGAGGGAGAAAGTGGGGGTTCTTCTACTTTTTATTTTGGCTTTTGGTTGGTGCTTGGAGTCTTTTGGAAGTGGGAGCTTGGCTTGGACAAGGGATTGGAAAAAAACTTAGAGATTTGGAGAGCTTGTGGAGGTAGGCTCCTTGATATCTATTTTATGTTATCTTGCATGTTAGATCTTAAATTTCTTATGGTTGAAATTTGTATTTTGTTACATGGTTTGTTCCTTGTTTGGGTTATTGTTATTTTCTCCATCCATCATATGGCTTGATGGGCAAGCCATGTTGGTTATTTTATTTCAATTCATATGGTTTGAGGTGGGGAAGGTGGTTCATATGGTTTGAACCCCCCCTTCCCCATCCTTGGAGAGGAAACCCAATGGGTTTGAAAATCCTCCCAAGGAGGATTTTAGGTGAATGGGTGGAGCAATAAGGCAGGGATTGTTATCTTGGAGGGATAAGGAGGTTTTGTGAAGAATCTTGTAAGTGTGCATCCTATGGTTGGACCATACTCTTTAGCATTTTGGATGTCTCATCCACTCTTCCCCATTTTTGAGGATGAATATGGTTTTCTCCTCTTTTCTTTTGTTGGGTAAATTTTGTGTTTCGTCAAGGTATGGATTTGTCTTGTATGTGAATGTGTTGTTGTTTATGTCTCCCAAAATCTTGTGCACAATTGTGGAAACTAGCTCTCTCTCCCATGGGCTTGGGGGAGGCTAGCATGTCTTCCAACCTTTGGAAAGGCATGTAATGATGCCTATAGGTTGGGTGGTGAAACAAGCATTTTTCTCTGTGTTGAAGACTATATGGAGTATAAGATTTGGAGTTTAAAGCTTGAAGATAGTTGAAACATTCTTGGTGATCTTATCATCTTGTTTTTCCCCAATATAGGGAAATTTCTAATTCTTTGATCTTATTTAGTTATGGCTTAATCATGTTGTAAGTTATCCTTTGTGAGCCTCTCATTTTGGGATGTATATAAATCTTGTGCAAGCATGTGATATCCCTCTCTTTGCATGTAGCTTGAAGGTTGTACGTAATGGGATTGTATTCTACTTCGCTCCATGAGAGTAAATATCCTTGTTTTGGAACCTTGCCTCCCTCTAGTTGGGTTGAACTATCTTCTTGTGAAGGCATGTTGGTCCTTTTGTAAAGTTTTATTTCTGCATTGTAATAACCTCTTATTCTTACCATTGAATATGTTTGAGAACTTTGTTTTATGGAAGTTGATGATGCACATATGCCCTTCATAATGAGTTTTGCAGGTTGGAATGTATGTGTATTTAAAAAAATAAATAAATGTTGTTGAAATGAAATATTGATCCTTTCATGTTAACATAAACTTATGCTCTTATGTTGAATGTCAACATTATTAATATAAAAAAAAATTGTTAAATGATTGTATTGTGAAAAGAGCATTTTCATTGTATACCATAGAAAATCTTGAAAAGTAGACTCTTTATGGCTGTCTGTGGTTGTTTAAATTTTTTGGAAATTTCGGGTTTGCAAAGCAGTCACATTTTAAAAAAAGAAAATTAGGGCATGTGATATAGATACTTTTGAGATAAGATTTTGATTGAAAGATATGATATGAATCGCATAAGTTCAAAAGTGTCGAATCTGTTTTGTTGTTGGTTTCTTCGTGTAATTACCAGCAAAATAAAATTTTAAGTGGGAAAAAAAAGAGAGAAAAAAACCCTATCAAATAAACCCACAAATCGGGTGGCCACTATTCAAAACCCCAAATAGAACATAGAGTGCTACCAGCTTAAACGGTGCTTCAAACCTGTCATTTTACTTGTTTTATATAAATTTATTTTTAAAAAAAAAAATCCATTTGAATCTGGCCGCCCCCATCTACAAATAAATAAATAAATATTATAGACCTTGTCATAAATAAAATAGATCAAAATGAATTAGAAAAGGAAACAAAAAAAAAAAAAACTACCAAGAATAAGATTTTATGGCCATCAAACAAGCAGTATATATGCCTGGTCACCCCCTCCTCCATTGTAACGCCTTGGCCGCCCCCATTCCCTTTCATCCACTTTAGACACAAGAAGAAAAACAAACAAAAATTAATAAACCAGCAAAAATAAAAACGAGATAAGCACAAAACCTAGAGTATTTTAAAAGGGAATAAAATGTCCTCCATACTTCCTCCATGGTGGCTACCTGCAATGAAGAAGAAAGAAAAAAAAAAAAGAAAGAAAGAACGAACAAACTTATAAATAAGATATTAGGTTTTACCTTTTTATTTTGAAAGACCCTAGTAAGGGTATGCAGTGAGATGGGAGGAGAAATTTTAAGAGATTTATCTTTGGCCTCCATATATGCATCCACCATACATGCAACACAAAACAAAACAAAAAAAAGAGAATGGAAAATGGTTAAAAAAAAAAATTTGATAGTGGTATTAAGAAATTAGGTTTAAAAGAAACCTACGGTTTAGATGGATTTCATCCTAAAGTCTAAACTTTCCTAATACTCTTTTTATTATCTCACCTCTTTATTTAAAACATGAGATTATTATTTAATTTATTCCATCCTCCTCTTAACATAATATTTAACTAATTCCAGGGGTAAATTAGTGGGATTTTCTATTTTCGTAGGGATTTTCACTTAGGAGAGATGTTAATTTTCTCATAGTATTAATTTGTTTTGAACTTTATATATATATATATATATATATATATATATATATATATATATATATATATATATATATGTATATATATATATATATATATGATGATAAACAAATGATTTTCAGCATAATTAGGACTTTGTTATGTTGTTTATCATGGAATAAATTGGGATAAATTATGGGGCATTACGAGAACTTATATAACTCTTTAAAGGGGAAATATTTGGACTAAACTAGTTTTTCCGCAATGGTAATATTGTTTTTGCTTTTATTATTATGATTATTATTATGTATTTTGTCACACCTCACTTTTTAGATCTCGTTTTGTTATGAACGTTATTAGAAACGTAAGTCCCCTCACGATGCGCCATTGGTCCTTGGTGATATTCTTCAAACCGCTTGTTGGAGAGGGTTGCGCTAAATTAAAGTAATCTCAATATCAAAATTAATATTTTGATCACCTTTGCATCATTCGTGAAATCTAGTTTGGAGTTTTTGACAATGATTTGGTCTTAGATATCATGGATTCACAAATAAGTATATATATTTTTACCATTGTTGTACCTAAGGTTTAAGGACATGGAGTTGTTTCTTCGTAATCGACTATAGTTGTGACGTAAGTGGTAAATGGAGTTTTTCCATGGCCACTTTTGTTTGGTAAAGCAAGTTATCTTAATCATGGTTTGATCTAGCTAAATTTGTCACTAACAGTTAAAAAAAATGTCTCATTCTTTTTAAATCATCTTTTGTCTAAGTTTTTGGTCGTGTATCCTTGGGCATTACATTGTGTTCATCTATTCAGTTTCGATTCATATTAAATCGATCGATCTTTGGTCATCTTTATTATCTAGTTCAGATTAAGGGTTAATTGGCTAATAATGTGATCACTTAGGTGGAATCCATATCCAACTATCATTAGTTATAATCCCTATAAAATTATCATGGGGTGAAATCCTTATAAAAATATCATATGGGTGGAATCCCTTTATAGACTATCATTGTAGGTTATCACATATATGTTCATTGATATATTCATTAGATTCATCTCTTCATTGTATGTTTTTAATAGTTTACAAATAGTAAGTGTAATGAATAAGTTCATATGAACCTTGAGATGTAGGCATTTCCGAACTCCATTATCAATTTCCTTTTGACATGTGTATGGGTTTTTTTGTATTGTGTTTCACTAAAATTGATAATATTTGTAGAATATTATACAAATGCATATAGGGGTTTGTGAGTAGTTCCAAAATTAACCCATATTTATGTATCAGTGTGTGTGTGTGTGTGTGTGTGTGTGTGTGTGTGTGTGTGTGTGTGTGTGTGTGTGTGTGTGTGTGTGTGTGTGTGTGTGTGCGCGCAGAGCCAAGGTGCACATACAAAGTGCGTGTGTAAGCGTGCGTGCATGCTTGTATATGCATATATAATCAAATACATAAAATAAGTGCATGATCTATATCATGAAAACAAATGTAACAAGAACAACATGCAAAGTCATACACACTATCATATGGAAGGATAAGAGGCCATCTACAAAGGAAACAAATTTTTCACATAAATAAACAAGAAAATTCTAAGGTCCACTCAAGAAAGGCTACTTAGGCCATAAACAAGGGACACTAATATGTCACATAGAAAAACAAAGAATAAGCACTACACACATGAGGCAAGTGATAATGAATCCATGTTGGAGAAAAGTAGATATCAATCAAAAGTTGCATAGAAAAAGTGACACTAGTATACATCATCCATATGTATTATTATTAAAACTTATTAGAATCATATTATAGTGTAAACAATTAACTATGAAATAGTATCAAAAGATAAGAGACACAAGATCTTCACAATAGAAAAAAGAACATGTTAAATATCTATCAAGAAAGGATACTTAAGACACAAATAAGGGACACTAATGTGTCACACATACAAAAAAATGCTAAGCTCCACACACATGAGACAAGTAATAATGAATCTATGATGCAGTAAAATAGATAGCAATTAAAATACACATAGAACAAGAGATATGAGTCCACATCATCCATATGTGTTAGTATCAAATCCTGATAAAATCATATCATAATGTAATCCATGAACATGAGAAATAAATGTGATATAAATACAAATAAATATGAAATAATCTCTAAATATATAACATTTTATATTTCGTGATATAACGTTTATATATATATATAAAGGTTATATATAGAAAGCTACACACACACATATATTATTATCCCACTAAGGAAGTGACACTAGGAAAAGAGTAAGTCCAACATCTCAAAGTCGTATACGATCCAATGTGTCTTGCATCATGCTCATATACCATGTGAGACACATATGTGTATAGAAAATCCAAAGTGTGCTATTTACCAAACCATGTAATAATTAACGAACGAGCCTAAAGTAGAAACTAGTTACTCAAGTCATGATCATCTCATGGTTTAATATTTTTGAATATATCATTTTTCTTGTGTTTTTGAAAATATTGATATATTTTGTATATTTATGTATAATAGTAGTACAAGTGCATGATGTTCACAGGTTCTTCATGGGATTTCCTTTAAGTGTAATCATATGATAAAACCATGTACTTAATGTTTCAAGAACTTATAAACACCTAAATGTGGGAAATTATCCTTTCGAAATGAAAATTTTGGATTTGTTCCTATAGTATGACTTAAACTTGCATTCTAAGCCTCATTCACACATCCTTATCTTTCTCACATACCTTATTAGTATCTACACATTTCTATATTTTTCTCCCACTTAGTCAAAATTATCGAAAGTAATACTTTACTCCAACACATATTTCCTAGAATCTTATGTTTTCATCATTAATTCCCTGAATGGAACCATATAATGTAGGAAAATATCTAATATCATTTAGGATAACCTATATGGAAACTACCCTTACTATATAATGAATATTTTCTCAATTTGAATACTATTTATGAGTCATTTCATATCCCCTAGGTTACCCTTAATGTGATACCTAGTTCATGAAATACTATATAAGTAGTCTAATTCACCATTTTAATTCACTTGACATTCTCAAGAGAATACATTACAAATTACATATCAAAAGAACTCAAGGATCTCCTGAATCTTCTTAAAGTATAAACACATCTCTTAGAGAATCAATTACAAAGGTTCAAAGAACCCAGACTATTTTCATAAGTCCATCTTCCTCATCCACAAGCATCTAAAGTCCCTAGATCCAATTCTTAATAAGAATTATTAACACAAAGCATTGCCAAATGTATTAAGGGATGAAGTGAATCAATTTAACATTTGAAGCACATCACACTATATCATTATTGTGTAAGTACATATCTATTCTATCTATAGTTATTCCCACTTATTGTGTTAAGAGACATAAGGGAATGACAGGGGTTGGATTAGGTTTGCATACAATATTGCTCTTAGACTAGGAGAAATACATGGAGTTTTATCCCACTTACAAGGGAATATAGTGAAACACTTAGATTGGTTAAATAAGGGTTTAGTGTAAGGTCTAGTCTAGTTTGACCCACATACGGAATTAGTTTTTAATTATCTAATTTTGTTAATGAAGTGCTAGTATAAGTATCTTAGGTTTTACTCATTGCAAAGTCATTAGTTCACATTGGCGAGCCCTAGTGATAGATATTGAAACACATTTTCAATTCATCAACATGCACCACAAGTAGAATAACCCCATCATTTTCTAGTTCAAAATTGTACATAGAAGTATAAGAACATACTATGCCCCAACATGAGTAGAACATTTTTGTACATGAGTATTTTCGAATCATAATATCAAGAATAAAGAACTTATATGTTCTTACTAGTATTTTTAGCTAATATTCACACCTAGATCACCTCTATACCTCTTTTAGACACTAAATCATGCACTTGGGTACATTTCTAGGTCCTAATCACATACCACTATTCATATGATTCATAAGCAAGAAAACTAGTGCTTAACATCTATCTTTGGGCTCTTTATTTACTTTCTTGATTTCTTCATGGTGTTCCACACCCAAATGCCCAATATAAATTTCACTTATTTATCTTTCTTGGCTTTAGATACCAATTCCCAGACAGACACCGGCGCCTAGGTGCCCTCATCCCCTCCGGGTTCCCTCAATCTCTTTTATATTACTCACCCCTTTTGGGCCTCTCTTATCTTTTGAGAATATTGTTTTCTTTATGGTTGGATGTTCAAATGTTAATTAAAAAATTTAAACAAAAAAATGATATAAATATAAAGCTATGTGACCATAATAAGGGACAAAGATCTAAGAATCTACTATCAATACCTAAGGTGGCATCCAAAGGTATTTCAAGAGAATTAATGCATCCATATAGCTATCATTCAAAGGACTAAGAGACTAAATTTTCTTCATACACACATAGGAGGGAAGTTAAATTTTCCATCCACACATCTATTTACATTGTTGCATCTAGCTATTTCTCATTATTCAATGCATCTTATACAAGAGTTTCCTAGGGAATGATTCTACACATAGAGAGAGAATTTCATGGAGTCTCGAGATGTAGTACAATGCTCACCATAAGTTCACTCTTTCAGTGACCACTGAGGTCAATTTGACTCCCCATTTTCATATTTTTCTTTTCAGAATTTGACATATTTTGGTGTTTTGTAAAAGATATTTTTTTCCAGTTACAAAAAAACTTGGCGATCTTCTAGTGACATATAGGTGAAAAATATGAAATCTAGGTGTTGGTGCTCGATTTTATTTCACCCCTTTTTGTTTTAAATTTTACTTCGATGTTTGTTGTGTTTTTTTCTTCGAATGAGGTGTGTGGCTTCAAAAGGTTATGGTCATTGATTTAAATTCTTTCGCTTTCTCCTATGTTTTGGTTGTTTTTCCTCTTTTTGGTCGGGATCATGTTTGGATATGTATTGTTTTTTAAGACCCTTGTGAGAAACTCGATCATGAATCAGGTTTAAAAATTAGAACATTTACCTATGTGAGGTGTTCCATCATCATGTCAATAATTTCTTATTTAGTTTTTCCACCCATTGGTATTTGAAATTTCCTAGTTGGATGTGGTATGGCAGGTTTAAGTTGCAAACTTATAAATTTCTATTGGTTTCACAAAAAGCAAATTTATCTTTGTGGCCCGACGAATATTCACAATAAAAAAAATGCACAAGCAGAAATTTATTCCACCCTCCGAAGGTGTACACTTGTCACAAGTGGGATGGATGCGGGAGTCGGGGCATAGTTGTATTTTTGCATACTAAGATAATAAGGTATAAAAGTGCAAAGAAGCTCCTCAAGCCCGTAAGAGACACATGTCTCTTTCTTATGCAAAGAGTGGGGAAGCGAGTCACTAGAGAAAATTAATACTTTTGGTTTAAAGTGAAAAAGGAAAAAAGTTATAGAAAGGGCCTATAGCTCTGCTATTTTTTAGGTGCGACCACATGTCAAGCTCATATTGAAAGTCAAAACCAGGTAGTCGGGTCAAATGAATAAAAATGTATGTCTTAAGACACGAAAAAAATGTAAACAATCTCCCGAGTTCACATAATCACAAGAATTTTCCACGTGAATGGCTCATTTTAAAAATTTGGAAAAGCAAAATGAGTGGCCATGATGTAATGCATTAATTTCTGCAGGCATCAATGCATTTTTCTCAAATCAAGGATGATTTTAAAGTCTTAAAAACGCATTAATCCTTTCATTATCAATCATCAAGATCTGGTTGTCATCGTTAGAATTTTTAATTGAGAAGTACTTGTGAATTTAACAATGGAGCTTGAATTAGGAACCAAAAGTTTTAAAATCTTTCAAATTTATGTTGAATTACTCAATCAATCACGGAAATTCGGTAAGAACTAGATAACCCCGTGCTTTTTATTTTATCGACAATGAATTTGAAGTAAAGTTATGGTTTTTAAAAATGAAAACCATGTCATCCTTTTTCTCAATTGAGTCTAGAATCACAATTAATTTAGATAAAATTACGGGCATAGAATTAATGAATGTCAACTTAAAATATTTTCTTCGAGATATTAGATAACCCTAATAAGAGTGATTCTATGGAATAAATTCGAATAGTTACATCACTTTAGCTGGTATTATTCCACCATCATTTCATTTCCCATTATTGGTATGGTATTGTGCTATGAACTATGACCCGGAAAAAGGGAAGTATTAGATGGAAGTGGTGATGTAGTGTTGACATTGATACTTGCAGCTATTAGGATAATGCTTGAGTTACCTATTATAACTAATCCAATAACCTTGGGTATTAGGTAATCCTTACGAGATTATGAGGAAAAGAAGAAAGAGTATGCTAGACTCATAAATACAAAATGGCTCCTAGTGGAGAAAAAGGCTACAACTCAAATCCCTAAAAGACTAGTTAGGGAGTAATTTTATGAAGAAGCTAAGCATGTTATTATATTATTAAGTTGAATGGTTGGATTAGAGACAAAAATGAGTTCAAGGAATGGATGTGTACCTACATGTGGATAATTTTGGAAATGAAGGGGAGCATCTGTTGGGCTAGTTTTATTGAGGAAGTAATTCATGGTCACATGGTTACCTTGGTAGCAAAAATATAAATGGGTGATACCTCAGAGTTGGAATTTTACATGATGACCTACCTAATTTACAATATTGTAGGACATAGACATTTCCCTGGCCTTTTGGCACATGTTTATTTTAAGGAATGCCAAATGCATGATATTTTTCCTTAGTTGCATCTTGTTAACTGGAGTGGGAATGTAAGATTGGTTAATGACACTTTCTTTACACCAATTATATGTATTTTCAAACAAGAATGGGGGAATTATAGAATTTATGAGCGAGACAAGAAGGTGGTTATGGAATACGGGTGTTATTTTATTCATTCATAAGAAGTTCACATTTATAAGGGTTATAGGTTTGAAGGTAAGCCATATAATTTGGCTAGATAATTAGATGATAAAATGGCTTTGTGTGAATTGGCAAGGAAATTAACACCAGTTCACAAATTGATTTTTGGGAAAAATAAGATAAATATTAAGTTCCCCATCAAAATTGGAAGGTATTCATGCCCTTCAATTTTAAAGGATAGATTAATTTACGATAAATTAAAAATGTTTAAGATGGAAATTTTTAGGAAAGAGATAGCTATGATATTAGATGGGTGTTCAATAATATTGAAAAACTTTTGAATATGAGCCTCATGTAAAAGATTATTGGATGAATTGTAGGGATGAGGAAGATTTCGAAAGAGATGTTTCTCTAGAATGACCCTCACATAAATAATAGACTTCAAAATTGCAGCTATCCTTGAGGGAATTGTGGATGATCCACACATGGTGAGTAAGTACTATATTTATCAAAAGATAGAAGGATAGCCTATAGCCACTCTAAAATAGAATGAAACAAAATTAGATGATTCTTATATTCGAGATAACGATGTGATGAGGAGAATTGTAAATTGGTTGGCTCAAAAGAATATTGATCTATCAATCCAAAATACAAGAATCCTAAATAACTTTAGGGATATGGGAAACTTAAGTGATGATATCCCTCCCCTGAGGGAAGGGGATGACATAATTGATCATTTTGGATGAAAACCTCCTCAATTTCCTTCAAATAGTCCCACTTCTAATCTTATAGAAGAATGGAATTCGGACACTATTTTGACTGGTACTTCTATATCTCGCTCGAGGAAAAAGACTAAGGAAATGCTCCTAAAATCTATGGAGAATGCTCCTATTACTTTTGCAATACCACTTCAAGCAAAATGGAAAATTTTGGCATCTCATTTGGTTCCTTCAGGTATTTTTCCAAAACCTCATAGTGCTGAAAAATTAATGAGTGGGGCTATAACAAGTGGTCATTCTCAATCTAGGCCACGTAAAGAGGAATGAAAAATGGCACCAGACCTCAAATTTTTTGAAAGAGACTACAAGATACATAAGGTTGTGTATGATCTAGTTCTAGTAAGAGAGGATGCCCATACACCCATGAAAGATAAGCAAAGAGATGTGGTAATTGATCCCCCTAAATATAAGAGGAATGATGTTTCTCGACACACCTGTTGCACCAGTACCACAGGTGGAACAATCAGTGTGTTTCTGTTAATATTTTCCTTTGGAAGAAGTGACAATGGGAAGCACTCAAGAAAAAATTACCCAAGGAAATGTTTCATCTAATCTAGTAGACCAAAAAATTCTAAGTCTAGGTATGAGAACATCTAAAACGCTACTTGCTTAATATGTGAATATACCTTTTTTTTGAAACATTACACGAGTTTGCAAAGGCTCATGTAGATGTGATACATGTTGACATTGGTGAATAATTTTCCATGTTAGATGCACTTGATGTGTTTATTGATGAACAAATAACCAAACCAGTAGATACTCTTCAAATAAATGCAAAAATGGAAGAAAGTATTTATGTGCCAACCGATAAAGTTAAGATCCAAATACCAAAAGATTCTCCTACAAGTTAGGTGACTTCAAAGTCAAAATATACAAATATATTAGTGGAATAAGATGCTTCCCATTATTTCAAAACCACTAAGGATGATGAACATTTTCAAGTAGGTAAATGTATCTTTGAAAATACAATAGAAGTCACACAAGTCAGTAAGTACTAGAAAGTAAATTATTGCTAACACAAATATGTAATCCCTAGATGGGAATAGGGAATTGGCATCAGGTGAGAAATCCACTATGGCATGTGTTCAGTGTCATTATAACATGAGGATAGTAATATTTCAACCTAGCAATCTCTAAGTAAGATAGAGACGTGTGATGGGAAGAAGGAATCTGCAAGACAACTATTGATTCAAGAAAACCTCAGGGAATAAATTGAATCTAATGTGGCATAAATTAGAGAGATAAGGAAATAATATATTCTAACTACTGATATAAATTAGAAGGAGGTTGATCAATCTCAAGATATAGACTAAGGATAAATATGAGTGAAGTAAATGCCAGTACAAGATGAGAGTAGGGAGATGGTTATTGAAATAGATGGTGAGAAACAAGTAAAACCATTAGCCCAAGATGAACAAGGAATATATAAGAAATTGGTGGTTGTCCTTGAGAAACCCCAAAAAAAAATTTAGGAAGTAAAATCTGGAACAAGTCTTGTAAAAGGATGGATTGGTGAATTGATTTCAAGTGAAGAGAAAAAAATTCTTCCTATTCAGGATATTAATCTTACTACATTATCCTTTTGAAGAAATTAAGATCCTATAAAAGGGTTGGGGTTATTACCAAGACTCATACTGATCCATTGGGGTCCAAAAATCTAGAACTATCAATCCCTTATGAAGGTAAATCCCAAGACAATGTAACAATTAGTGATAACAATGTTAAGCTCGTTCCTTTAGGAAAAACCTCAAGGGATAAACTAAAAAAGGGGGTATCATATGTGGTAAATGACCTATTACAAAAGGTGGATGAAGATAGGATAACAAAAAAACAATTGAAGGAACAAGTCAAAGCCTTGAATTCTAGTATGAAACAATAACTAGGTAACTCAACCACACTCAACTAGATACTTCTGTAAACACCTTTAAAGCATTAGATAAGATTGATAAGGCTGTCAAGAAGATTCAAGTTATAGACACATAGATTGAGAAGCTAACAAGGAAGGGAAAAACAAAAATTGAGAAAGCTAGGGAAAAATATGAAGAACTCAAAAGTAGGCTTAATGAGATTGATGAGATAACTGAGCAATGTGACAATGAAATATTTTACTTTGAGGGAATTTTTCCCAAATTAGACCGCATTACTCAGCTTAGTGATGAATTGGTTGAACAAGAAAATATTGTGCCAACAGAATTCAAAGGAAGTCAACATGCCTTGGAGGAACTAACAAAAATTAGAGTGGAAACTTTGAATGGGATCAATGAAAAGATCGAATTTAAAATGAATTGGGTTGATGATACTCTTGATGCCATTGATTTGAAAATGGAAGACATGGTGTTTGAAAAATTCAAAAAGAGTTATGGTGATTTGAAGATTGATTTCTTGTTCAACTCTTTTGAGAAGAATATTCAGAAAGATGATTTCTCTTATGAAGTCATTAAAAATGGGAAATTTTAAAATAGAATTACAAAGTTAAAAGCTAGGCCACTGGAATACAAGCAGAAGATGGGTCATTGTATGGATGTGATAGCTAGACAGACATTAATTTTCCAACACCATACTTTGGACAAACCAAGGTGAAATAAATTAGCTTTTCTAGAGATACGATGCATACATGGAAATATTATCAAAGGAACATGATGTAGGAGTGGAAACTGAAGAAAAAATGATGTAAATATTAGAGATGATGAACAAGTTTAAACATGTTTCTCTTAATGTTGTAAATTATTTCCATACTTCTTTTCAAAGATGGTGTTTTAACTGATGTTTCTATTTCATTAAGGATAATTGTTACTCTGAAATTCATTGTTGTCTTATATCAATTGTAAAATGGTACAATACATTATTTTTATATGACTTAGATAAAATTCAATATACATTTGTACAAGCATATAAACTATTGTGATATTTGTGCTTCTTGCATGTTGAAAAAGTAACAAAATGGGAATTTATAGGGGCCCCCGCTTATCGTAACAAAGGGTTTTATACATGTCAAAAATAAAGATAACAAAAGAGAAACAATGTTTATACTTCTTTTATTCCCTCTTCAAAATTTCCCCCTAATGGAGGAAGTTTGTTCAACAACTTATTCTTCCTCAACATGAATTCACTTGAGCCCTGTGATTTTGGACAAATATGATGGATTCCACTAGATCTCAAGACATTACCATGTCCATAAATAACTCAAGAGACATTATAGGACATTATATAATATTTTCCAACTCAATTTTCTTCTGATGGGAGGACACCTACTCCAAAAGATCCAAACCACCTATGAAGAAGGTTGTTTTACCCTTCCCCTTTTGAAGGATTGAATTACTAGGAGTGAATTGAGAGGGGAAGTCTGACATAATTAGAAGGGAAAGTTACAAGGTCCTAAGCTTGATCCAACTTCCCATTTCCTTGTGTGGGGTGGATTCTTTATGGGATAAGGAACTAGTCGAGGAAAAAAAAATTCATGCTCTAACTAAGGAGCATGAGGCACTGAACGAGAGGATGACCGAATGGAAAATATACCCCTTTTGTCCTAAGTAGATGAGATTGCTTCTCTTGAATGATGAACAGATATGGATAAATATTCTTTTCCATTTGAGATAATGATTGAGGGTTGAGAGATTGATTCTTCCTTTCCCTTTCCCGAATATGTTGCTAGCATTGAACTTGGTTGTGAGGATTTAAGCATCATCTTCCCCTTCTCTAGGGACATGATCCTCCTCTCTAATTCATCTATCTTGTGAGAGATGTTAGGCATGGTGTCAATCGGGATTTTTCATATAAAACATATGATTCCTTTGGAATCTCCTTCAATACAAACTCTTCATCACATAGGAATGGATAGTGAAAGTCAGTTTTCATAGAATCTTGGGGCCTCCTTTCAATCCAAAATTTATTTAGTACTTTAGCAGTTTTCAGATGTTCCCATCAAAAGAGATGAAATTACATGACTTGAAAATTTATGAATACATGATTACTCATAATCAGCCTTGTAAGAAGCACTAACTAGACTTTCCGATAAGTCAAGGGTCCTCTAGTGTCTCCTATGTATTCTATGTCAAATAAGGCCCTAACAAACGACTCATCAGGGCCACTTAGATCAAAATTTTGATTCAAATCCTTTGAATAAATTTCTTTCAGGTTGTGTGCTATAAGTACCTTCACCATTGTTTGATAAGAAATATGAAAAATAATATTTATCTTTAGAATAAGAAAAGAAACACATAATGGTGAATGGGTAGAACTAATTTTTATAGTGAAAGGGGTGCATATTGATTTGATTAAGAGAAATCTTTCCCATAAGGTGAAATAATATTTTTCTCATCTCAAAAATAAGATTTAAGATTTGGAATGGATTAGGAATGAGCATAATTGATGAATCAATACGATTTGACAAGAACCATGTGTGGTAATTAAACCAATAAGACATAAAATGGAGTACACAACACCGAAGATGTATTCTTGGGAAGTAGATGAGGATATATGCCATATAAGAAATCATCTGGAAACTCTTAGAGGTTATCAAAAGTGATTATCCAATCAATATGTGGAAAGAATAATTAAAATAATTTTCCAAAAGTTATGATCCGATATCCCATTCAAGAACAAGCAAAACTAATTGAAAAGACTTGTATTTTGTACACCTAGCAGTATATTAAATGAACCATTTTCAAAAGGGTGGCATGTTTTAAAATAGATATTGTAAAGGGGAATATTCATTAGAATATTCATAATTTTGGGGAGAAAAATTTTGAGGCTTGGTAAGTGAGTTGAATAGTATAAAAGAGTGAAAGATAATCACGCAAAAGGGGGTTAAAATTTTCTGAGAATCATTTGAAGAAACTAGAGAACTGAGTAAAAAAACATTTTTCCAAAGAGATTATTTGAGAAACCTATTATTTCCTTTGTGTTTTCAAATTTAATCATGTCGAGATGGTTGCAAGTGTCCAACCATTGACATTATTTGAGACTAAAAAAATATTTCCCTTTCTAAAAAAATTGATAAAGCCTTTGAGTTAATTGTGTCAATCATGATCATCGTTGTTTGATTTCATTTTGAGATGTTTTCAAGTAGTTATTCATGTTCCTATTGTAATATTATGTTAGGAATTCCTCTAAATCACACAATATCTTATCCTTGTGGTAGTATTATGGCATTTGCAATTGTGTTGTGAGAAGAGCTTTCATTTTACTATGCAATAAACAATTTAAATTCACTTTACTTCCATTATGTCGATACAGGTTATTTGTTATCTTATGAGTGCATCTTAGGCATGATGAACAAGGAATATCTTATGTTTAGTTGGGCCTTTGATATGAGATTTTATATCAATTTCTCAAAAAATGTGTGAAATTGTGCATATTTTGGTTGAAGATTCATTTTTGACTATTTGAAGTTTTTTTATCATCTTGCTTGGCAGACTTTCCAACCTTTGTTGAAATTTCTTAATAATTTGGTATAATCAACTTTATCCTGCTTAATTCCCCAACAAAATTCATCTATAAATGATAAATCCTACAGAAATACCCATGTTTGCATTGTTTGTCCATAAATGTTAAGGATATTTGTTAAATTTACCCATCCTTTACTCAAAACATGCAGGAGAAATCAGGTCTTATGGTTATCTTTAGCAATCGAACCTTATTTAGAAGACATTTCCATTCTCTAGACCGACAACCCGATGAGAGTTAGATTATCTTGCATTGATCATGTCTTCTTAAGGTTTTCTTTCAAATAACATAGAACGAAAGTCCAATATAGCCAATCCATTTACATCTCTCAAAAGATAGAGGTTACCAAATGGGTCGTCTCACCCTGGTTCAAAGGCACAGCCAAAAGTAGTGAGGGCACGTCAAACCCTTTACATGGTGCTACCTAATTTCTCCAAGCTTGAGTGACAAAGAGTCATTCAAATCCCTCCTTAGCTACGAAATGACTTGAAACATGATTTATCATTCTCTAAGAATATTTCTCAACCTTGTTGATGCTACTTGACTTTAAAGGGAGAATCAATTTGGGTACCAACACCGATGTGGTGTCATTGATGGGGAACATTTGTGTAAATACATAAACACACTGACCTATGGTAATGATTCTTACATGATTTGATGTAAATACGTTGTTTAAATGTTATCCTTTGTTAATATTTGTGAATATTGTGTGAGATCAATGGTTTATTGTGCAATATTTCTTGGTTTAAGGGAAAGTTACACTAGATTTGTATTGCTAGTGATAAATATTGACAAAGGATGATTAGATCTATTGAGATTTGTAGAAATTGGGTATTGATAGGCACTTGACAAGTTACTTACAATGCTTTAGCACATCTAAGGTGAAAATCCTTGGTGGCAACTCCATGTTGATTTGAATTTTTTGGTAAAACATTAGTGTCTTAATATTTGTCAAGTGATATTTGTAATGATGGAAGGAAGAAGGTATTTATTTAGTAAGGATCCTACTAGAAGATTGTTTCCAGAGCTTGGGAAAATAAATCCAAAGGGAAGACAAGTCTGGAAAGCATTGGGGGATCAAGAGTCAAGAAGGTAATACCAATTGTGGAAAGTGACCAACCTATAGTTGAGGATTATCCAACATCTTCAAATAGTTTAGAGTCGAGTATTCCTCATATAAATTTAACTACTCCAGCTGGTGAAGGGCCATCATTTGTATCTGGGATAAGTGTTCCTCATTTCTTTCCTTTATCACTCAAAACTGATAGGGTACTTTGTGAAACCAAGTCACTGGAGGATATTTACTTTGAAGATCATACACATGTGTCCCAAATATCCCTTGTCCCACACCATTTTAATCCTCCTATAGGATCACCTTCTCAAAATAACATGGCTCATCCTCCACCTAGACCTCCTTTTATTGTCAATACATTTGGACCAATAAATTTTAGAGGCATGGTTGGGCATCCTAATGTTGTACCGTAAGATGTAAGAAATAGGTTACCTAAATTTCAAGGGAATAATGCCATCACTGGTGATCAACATTTGAGGCTCTTCGTTAATATGATGGAGGATTTTGAAATTTAATATGAAGATGTATATATATATATATATATATATATATATATATATATATAAATATAAAACTATTCATTCATACTCTCAAAGAAGATGCACGTGATTGGTACAAATATTTACCAAATAACTCAATAGACTCATGGACAGAGATGAAGAATGATTTTAGATTACAATATGGTGATAAGACTGGCCTGAGGTTCCTCTTATATGAGTTTGAGAATATAAAAATAATCCCAATGATTATGTCCAAGATTTCAATATTAGATTCAACAAAACTTTAAATAGATTACTCATAATTTTGAGTCCTAGTGATGATTCTTGTCTAATTAAATATTATGATGCTTTTGACAAGAAATATGCTTATTATTTAAGATATAAAAAACTTGTAAATTTAAGGTAGGATTTCACAATGGCATTGAAAATTGAAAATAATATTAAGGCATTTGGGAAACCCCCTAAGAGGGAGGGTGTCAAATTAATTAATCCTTATAGACCTCAATCAAACAAGGTTGTGGATCTAGAGGAGGTTGTGAAAACTTTTGCCGAAGTAGTTAAAGAAATATCTTATAAGTTGGCCGGATCAGAAAATGGAATATGACAAATTTCTCAAATTTAGCATAAACAACGGGGTTGAGATAGATTTGAAAATAATCCTAGGGGTGATCATAGATTAGGTGACAGAGGAAAGGGGCCCATGGGATCAGGAAATTAACAACCACAACCTAGGGAAAATACACTGTTTCTTGATCCTTTGACTGCTAGGGTTTCTACAGTGGAAGAGTCCCATGTTATTGATTGGTGTGACAAGTGTTTCTTACCACATTGCCCTTGTGATCTAAGTAAGGAAGTTGAAGAAACAAATGATGATGAAACTTATGGTGATGTATGTATGATGGAATGCCCTAAAAATCCACAACATGGATCCACTTAAACTGAGTTGATAAGTGCCGAACTATAGAAATTTTATGGGATTGCATTCATTGGGTATTACCTCTTCCTCCTAATGATGATGTTGAAATTTATATGGTGTAGGCATTTTATTTACCTAATCATGACTTTGAATATTTGAGGGCTTTAATGATTAAGAAATATGATGGGGGAATTCCTTCTAAGGAAGACATGTAAATTTTGATGAATGTAGTAGTTTCTTAGGAAAAGGAATATAATACTAGAAGTAGAGTTTTCAAAGGGGGAGGGCCACAAGCTAAGCCAAAAACTCCACTTCTCACTAATATCCCAAAAAAATCCTAAAAGGGATACACTTAGAAAATTCCCAATCACTTCAAGTAAAACTTGTATCCCAAATCATACCCAAGATATAAATACTATCATACCACTAGAAGGATCCATAAATCTCCCTCATAATATAGTCCTGCCAAAATATGTTCCTTTTGATATAGCCCAAATTTTGAGTTAGATCAAAGTTATTGTGCCTATTGTTGAATTTCTTAGAATCCCTGAGCATAGAAAAAGGGCATTTGAATATTTGGTATTTAAAGAGGAGGTGATAACCCAAGGAAAAATGTGAATAGTGTGGATGTTCCCCCTATCATTATAGAGCTGGAAGTACCACAAGCCCTGGAAGAATTGGGAGAATCACCTGAGGTATTGTTACCAAAATATTGTGTAACATTATTAAATAAAATGTAATATTTTTAATAATGAGTTTATAGAACTCATATTAACTATAGTTGTAATAGTTTTATTATAGGTGAGTTGTTAGAACAACTCACATAACTATTTTAGTGTGAGAGAGATGTGGGTTATTGAGGATTTATGTTGAATCCTTTTATTAAGGAGAACATCCTCCTATATAATGTAAACTCTATCAATGTAATTGAAATCCTAAATGAATTTAGTTTTTATATTATTATTTGGTGTTTTAATATGTAGTTTTTATCGGTGGTATTATAACAGTTACCTTTGCAGAAAATATATTTTTTATTTGAGTGCTCCTTTGTGAGTCATCCATGAGTGGCTCAAAATTTACTTTGTGATGTAATCCTACATATATGTGTACATGGATCGATTCACATTACAATTATTCACTTGAATGTATAAAATAAGGCAGATGGTATTCGTATTTATCTATATTTGTTTGGTTGCATCTCAAAGTAGATATCAATTATTATATCATCTGAGTTTGATGATATTGGTTTTGCATTAGTTATGAGAATCAACCTATGAATTAGATCTTGCATTAGATCAGACTATCCCCTCAGTGTTCAAATCCCGTGAATTGTAGAAATTTTTGCAGTGCATTTCATTGAAGGATTTAGTCAATTCAAAGGAGTCATGTCAAAAATTACTATCATGAGAGCTTGTTAAGGTGTCTAGCGATGAATACTCATCAAAGTGATGTTGGATCAAAATTTCCCCAACACGAGACACATGTGGGTAGTGATAGAACTGAAAACTTGCATGTAAAATTTCTCATTACAAGTGATGTATGGGCTTCCTCGTCTTACGTGGCGAATAAAATTTCACTACAATTGATGTCAATGTGAGTAACAATGGTGAGTCTTAGATGGAAGACAAATAAATACTTTTCGAATATTATACATTTCTATCAATGTATTTATAATGTAAACTAAAGCACCAAATATTATAAATTGCATCCTCCTATATAATGTAAACTCTATCAATGTAATTAACATCCCAAATGAATTTAGTTTCTATATTATTATTATTCTATGTTTTACTATGTATTTTTATCAGGTATATTTGGGTACTTCGTTATTGAGTCTCAGCTTGATGTTGATCCTTTTTATACTACTCTAATCATCAAACATAGGCTAGTGCACAATTGCATGTTTGACTCAGGAGCCTCATGTAATGTGATGCCTCTTGAGTTAATATATGAATTGAATATCAAAGTGACAATAGATTTTGGAAATTTCACTACTTTGGATTCAAGGGAAGTTCTAGTTAGTGGATATGTTAAGGGATTGATAGTGCAATTGGCAGCTTACCCGGGCAAGTGATTAACCATGAATGTAGTCATTGTGGATATCCTAGCCAAATGGGAAATGTTAATGTCAAGAAATTGGGTTATTAGTGTGGGAGGAAGTGTACAGATGGATATTTCATATACAACCATACTATTAGAAGGAATCCTTGTGAAATTGTATGGTGAGAAAAATATGTTACATCTGATTGAAGACCCTAACAATGCTTCTTATGAAGTATTATATACAGATGTAGATGTCAATAATTTTGTGGGCTATGTAGATTTTAAAGAGCATAATATTGACAAATGTAAATTTCTGAACAAGTTGGTTCCCCTTGGATTTTGATGTTTGATGGAGCTTTTTCTAAATTTGGGAATGGTGTTGGTGTTGTCTTAATATCTCCAAATTAGAAAGAATTCAATTTTTCTTTTAAACTCAAATTTGAGTGTACCAATAATATTATAGAATATGAAGCATTGATTTTGGGTTTAAGGATTGCTTGGAGGTATGGTATTAGGGATATTATTGTTAAGGGATATTCAAAATTGGTAGTCAAGCAAGTTAGGAAATTGTATGTAACCAAAACCAAAGAATGAAACAATATAAGCATGCAGTTTGGGATTTTATTGAAATGTTTGATTCTTTCAACATAATATACCATGACAGAAAGTAGAATACTATTGTGGATAGGTTGGTAGTATTGGGATCTATATTTGAAAATTGTACAATGTCTCCTTATTGTGAATATGATATAGAAGTGTTGACAAGACCATCTATCCCTAGACAATGTCAAACATTGGCAGGTTTTTGAAGATGATGCCCAAGTTCAGAGGTTTTTAAAAAATGAAGGAGAATTTACAAATCAAAATATGGAATGGGAACCAATGGTCTATATTTATGAAGGGAAATATACTTTATTTGGAAAATATATCATTCAATTAAAGACCAATACTATTCCAAGAGGTTTGGTGTCATTAGAGTCAAACTTTTATAATGACGACTGCATTGTTAATAGGCACATGTCATTTTTAAGAGATGTAGAGGAACATAACTTGGGGAATGATGGTAAACCTAGAAAAATATGGTTAGGAAGTAACCTAAGTAAAGAAGAAAATAAATCATATGTCTAGTTGTTAAAAAATAATCATGATTGCTTGGCATGGTCATATTCAGAATTGAAGGCATATAGGGAAGATCTTTTCCAACATGAGATACCATTAGAAACTAATTCCAAAACATTTAGGAAAAAGAAAAGGCCAATCAATCCACTTATTTCCCTCAAAATTTAATAAGAATTAAATAAATTAAGGAATGGAGGTATCATACAACCCACAATTTATTCTTCATGGGTGATGAATCTAGTACCAGTTTGACAAAAAAGGTGATATAAGGTTATGTGTGGATTTTAAGAATTTTAATAAGGCATCAATCAAATATAATTATTCATTTCCTAATATGGATGACATGTTGCAGTTGGTTACATGCTCTAAATTGTTGTCTAATTTTGATGGATTCTCAGGATATAATCAAGTGGTAGTGAAACAATCAGAAAAAATTAAAACCACTTTCACTACTCCATGGGGTACCTACATGTATGTGAGAATTCCACTTGGCCTATTGAATGCTGGAGATACCTTTCAAAGAGAAATGGATGTATAATTCTCAGGATACATAAATCATTTTATTGTTGTATATCAAGATGATGTAACAATATTTTCAAGAAATATAAATGATCACCTGCAACATTTAGAAAAGATTCTCTTAAGATGTAGAGAGTATGGTATTTCATTAAACCCTAAAAATGCCACTTTGGGGTTCAAAAATAAAAGTTGTTGGGACATATTGTATCTAAGGAAGGGGTCATGATTGACCTTGAAAGAGTGGAAGCTATTGGAAAATTTCCTATTCCCAAAACTAAGAAAGGAATTCAATCCTTCTTTGGACAGATAAACTTCATTAGGAGATTTATTTCTAACTTTGTTGAAATGACTATCCCCATAACAAGTATGCTAAAAGGGATCAAATCATAAAATGGGAGGATGAATCTATCTAATATTTTACTGGAATTAAGGAAGCACTGAAGAATTCTCCTGTTTTGGTAGCTCCTGATTACAAAAAGGCTTTTCAAATGTTTTCTTTTTCCTTTGAAAACACCATTGCATCTGTACTATTGCAAAAAGACAAGGAAGGAAGTGAAAGGCCAATTGCTTTCTTTAGTAAAGCACTACAGGGGTTGAGTTGAAATACACTATCATGGAAAAGTAGGCTTTTTCCTTGGTTAGAGAAACAAAAATTTTCAGACCATATATCTTGAGTTCCAAGATCACAACTTATGTTCCCCATACCATGGTCAAGGACATCTTGTCGAAATGGAGATATCAAGTAAAATATGTTGATGGGTGAAAAAATTGCAAGAATATGACATGTATATCTAGACTACTAAGTTGGTTAGAGGTCTAGGATTGGAAAAGCTAATGGCAGAAATCAATTTGTAGGTGATGGAGATAAATGAAGTTGAGGAAGGAGATATGAATGTTCATGAAATATTAGTCAATTTTGCATGGTACAAGGACATCATATTTTATCTTAAACATTTGGAATGTCCTGGTCATTTAAGTAAAAACCAAAAGAGGTCACTTAGGATAGCTTCCCAAAAATACATCATCACTAATTATGGATTGGCATGGAAGAATCTTGAGGGTCCTCCTAAGATGTATTATTGAAGATGAAGCTCCTAAATTAATTATAGATTTTCATGGAGGAGTTTGTGGGGGGAATTTTGCTAGAAGAGTAACTACCCAAAAGATCTTAAGGGTTGGTTATTGGTGGCCCACACTTTTTAAAGATACAACTTTTTTAGTAAGAAAATGTGAAATTTTTCAATGATTTTCAGGAAGAATGAAAGCTTGTGTGCTCTCCTTTACAACCAGTATCAATTGAAGCTCCTTTTAAATAGTGGGGCATGGAATTCATTGGGGAAATTTCAGATCCTTAAAGTGCAGGCCATAGATGGATATTGGTGGATACTAATTACTTCACTAAATGGGTTGCGGAAATCCCTACTAAGAAAATAACCCATCAGATTGTTATGTATTTTAACTTAAATCATATAATTTATAGGTTTGGAGTACCTGCCAAAATAGTTATTGACAATGCTATGATTTTTTGAGCTAAACCATTAGTGGCCATGTGTCAAGAGTATGGAATAAACCTAACATATACATTTAATTATAATCCTCAGGGTAATGGACATGATAAATCAAGCAACAAAAATTTATTGAAGATAATTATGCGGACGTTGGAGATAAATAAACAAAGATGGGGTGAGCAGTTGAATTTTGTTGTTTAGGCAGATCTGATCACTACTAAAATAGCTACTGAAATAGCTCATTTCAACTAGTTTATGGAACTCAATCCCTTCTTCCCCTACACATGAAACTATCTTCTTACTAATTTATTTGACAACTCTAGGATCAAGAAGTCACCCCTTATGATGAAAGAATAAATCAGATTGTTTAATTAGATGAAGAAAGAATGGATTCCCACTAGATACATTTAAAGTTTAGGGAAAAGATGAAAAATTTATTAGACAAAAAGGTGAATCCTATAATCTTTAGTGTGGGAGATATTATGCTATTATGGGACATGAGACATGAAGAAAGGGAAACCATGAAAATTTTGATGCATTATGGATGGGTCCTTTCTTTTTTCCGTTGATATCGAGAATTCGTGAACATACTTTTTTAAGGATCTCGATGGAGAATTACTTAAGTTGCTGTTAATGGCAAGAACTTGAAACATTTCCTTGACTGATTTTCAAATCAAGGTACGCATCAATGTATGGTGTACATTTTTTCTTTTTTTGTTGTTGCACATGTCTTTTAGTTTTTGTTTTTCATTCTTCTTGTTCTATGGCGACCGGTTGTTTTGGTTTCTCGGTATGTTTTTAGAGAATGCGGCTATTATCACTTGACCTAGTGTGTTGGTTTTGACTCGTGACTCAATTCATTTTAGCACATGGTCTATTGTATTTGTACTATGATTAGTTCTTGTGGAACTCATAGGGAGTTCCCATCCACGAGTCAGAGCTGATGTTGGTGCTCAATTTTATCTTTCCCCTTTTTGTTTGAAGTTTTCCTTTGACATATATTGTGCTTTCTGTCTTCTAGTGAGGGGTGTGGGTTTGAAAGGTTATGGTCATTGATTTAAATTCTTTTGTTTCTCCTGTATGTTGGTTTTTTTCCTCTTTTTAATCAAGGATCATGTTTAGATATGTATTAGTTTTGAAAAACCCTTGCGAGAAAACCAATCATGAATTGAGTTTTAAAATAAGAAAAAATTCTGTGTGAGGTGTTCCATGATCATGTCAATAATTTTGTATTTAGTTCCACCACCCGTTGGTATGTATAATTTCATAGTTGGATGCGGTATTGTGGGTTTAGGTTACAAACTTATAACTTTATATTTCTTTCACAAAAATGCAAATTTGGCTCCACGGCTTGAACAATATTCCTCTAAATATTCGTAATCAAAAAATGCACAAGAAATTTTTATTCCACCATCCAAAGGTGTAAACTTGTCACATCTTTGGGATGGATGAAGGGGTTTGGGGCATATTTGTATTTTTATGCATGAATATGATAAGGTATAAAAGTGTAAAGAAGCTCCCGAATCAAGCAAGAAACAAATGTCTCTTTCTTATGCAAGAAGTGGGGAAGCAGTCGATGGAGAAAATTTATACTTTTGGTTTAAAGTGAAAAAGGAACAAAGTTTTAGAAAGGGCCCATAGCTCCACTATCTTTTAGGTGTGACCATGTGTCAAGCTCATATTGAAATTCAAAAGTGGGAAGTCGGGTCAAATGACTAAAAATGTATATGTTTTAAAACATGGAAAAAATGCAAAGAATATCCCTGAGCCCGCATCAATGCAAGAATTTTCCATGTGGATGGCTCACTTTTAAAATTGGGAAAAGTGTAATGAGTGACCACAGTGTAATGCAATTATTTCTATCACCATCAATGCATTTTTCTTAAATCCAGGATGATTTTAAAGTTTTAAAACACATTAATCCTTTCATTATCAATCATTGAGATCTAGTTTTCATCGTTAGAATTTTTCTTTGAGGATTATTGTGAGTTTGATTGTGGAGCTTAAATTGGGAACCAAAATTTTTAACATCTTTTGAATTGACATTGAATTGCTCATTCACTCATGGGAAATTCGGTAAGAACTAAATAACTCCTGTGATTTTTCTTTTATCAATAAGAAATTTGAAGTAAAGTTAGGGTTTTTTAAAGATGAAAACCATTCCATCCTTGTTCTCAATTGCATCTAGAATCACAAGTGATTTAGATAAAATTACGAACACAAAATTAATAAATGACAACTGAAAAATATTTTCTTCAGAGATTGAATATCCCTAATAAGAGTGAGTCTATGGAAGCAATTCAAAATAGCCACATCGATTTAGCTGGTGCTTTTCCACCATTAGTTCATTGCCCAAGATTGGTATGGCCTTGTGTTATGAACTATGACCTAGAAAAAAGGAAGTGCTAGACGGAAGTGGTGATGAAGTTTTGACATTGACACCTACAAATATTAGGATGATGCTCAAATTACCTATGATAACTAATCCAATAACCTTGTGTATCATGTTATCCTTACGATATTATGAGGAAAAAAATAAAGAGTATTCTAGACTCATAAATACAAAATGAATCCTATTAGAGAAAAAAGAAACAACTTGAATCCCTAAAATACTTGTTAGGGAATAATTTGTTGAAGAAGATAAGGATGTTATTGTATTATTAAGTCAAATGGCTAGATTGGATACTAAAATGAGTTCAAGGAATGGATGTGTACCTACATGTGGATAATTTTGTAAAGGAAGTTGAGAATCTACTGGGATAATTTTATTGCAGAAGCACTTCATGGTCATATGGTTACCTTGGCATAAAAATAGAAATGGGTGATACCTCAGAGTTGGAATTCTACATGATGACCTACCTTATTTACAATGTTGCAGGACATAGATGTTTCCCGACCTTTTCCACGTGCTGATTTTAAGCAATGCCAAATGCATGAGATTTTTTCCTTAGCTACGAGTGGATTAAATGGATTGGTAATCTAAGATTGGTTAATGAAACTTTCATTTCACTAATTATATGTCTTTTCAAACTAGAATGGGGGTAGTATATAATTTCTTAGTAGGCTAGGCAGGTGATTATGGAATATGGGTGTTATTTTATTTAGTATAGGAAGTTCACATATATAAGGGTTATTTGTTTTGAAGGTAAGCCATATAAGTTACCCAGATACTTAGATGATAAAATGGATTTGTGTGAACTAGAAAGGAAATTAAAACTAGTACAAAAATTGATTGTTGTGAAACATAAGAAAAATATTAAGTTCCTAATCATAATTATAAGGTATTCATGCCCTTCAATTTTAAATTCTAGATTAATTGAGGATGAATTGAAAAGGTTTGTGATGGAAATTTTTGAGGCAAGAGATAGCTATGATATGAGGAGGGTGTTCAATAATGTTGCAAACACTTTTCAACATGAACCTCATTTTGAATACTATTGGAATAATTGTAGGGATGAGGAAGAGGTCAGGCTAAGATATTTCACTAGAATTACCCTCATACAAATCATAGAATTCAAACTTGTAGTTATCCCTGAGGGAATTATGGATGATCCACACATGGTGAGTAAGTACTATCTTGATCAAAAGATAGAAGGACAACCTATAGCCCCTCTAAAATAGAATGAAATAGAATCAGATGATTCTTATATTCAGATAACTAATGTGATGAGGATAACTATAAATTGGTTAGATGAAAAGAATATTGATCTATCAATCCAAAATATAAGAATCCTAAATAACTTCAGGGATTTGGGAAACTTAAGTGATGATATCCCTCCCCTAAGAGAAGGGGCTGATAGAATTGATCCTTTGGGAGGAAAATCTCCTTAGTTACATTCAAAGAGGCCTACTTCTGAACTTATATATGAATGGAATTAAGCAACTAGTGGGACCAAGATTTCTATAACTGCTCTAAGACAAAATACTAAGGAAATGCTCCTAAAATCTATGGAGAATAATCCTATTAATTTTGCAACACCACATCAAGAAAAAGGGGAAGGTTTGGCATCTCATTTGGTTCCTTTAGGTATTTTTTAGAAACCTCATAGTGTTGAAAAATTAATGAGTGGGGCTATAGAAAGCGGCCATTCTCAATGTAGGCCATGTAAAGAGGAATGAAAGGCAAAGCACTAGACCTCAAATTTTTTTAAAGGGCACATAAGAGACACAAGGTTTTCTATGAGACAATTTTGGTAAGAGAGGGTGCCCATACACCCAAGAAACATAAGCATAGAGATGTGGTGATTGACCCCCTCAACATGAGAGGAATGATGTTTCTCAGACACAACCTGCTACACTAGTACCACATGTGGAACAATCAGTGCCTTTCTCCTCATCTCTACATTTGGAAGAAGTGAAAATGGGAAGCACTCAGGAATAAATGACCCAAGGAAATATTTCATCTAATCTAGTAGAAAAAAAAATTGAAGTACATGTATGAGAACATCTAAAACCCCACTTGTTGAAGATGTGAATATACCGTTGTTTGAAACATTGTAGGAATCTGCAAAGGCTCCAAAAGATGTGATAGATGTTAACATTGGTGAATTATTTTCCACATTATATGTAATTTATGTGTCTATTGATGAACAAATAGCTAAACCAGTAGATAATATTCAAATAAATTTAGAAATGGAATAAATTAATCATGTGTCAACCGATAAAGCGATATCCAAATAGTAGAAACTTCTCGTATAGGTTAGGTGACTTCAAATTCAAAAGAGAAAAATATTTTAGTGGAATAATATTCTTCCCATTGTGTCAAAACCACTAAGGATGATGAGCATTTTACAACAGGTAAATCTATCTTTGAAAAGATAATAGAAGTTACACAAGTTGCAAGTGCTAGAAAGGAAATTATTGTTGACACAAATTTGCAAGATCTAGATGGCAATAGGGATTTTTCATAGGGTGGGAAATCCACTATGGCATGACCTAACATGTCATTTTAACATGAGGATAGTAATATGCTAACCAAACAATCTCCAAAAAAGATAGAGATATGTGATGGGAAGGAGGAATCGTGAAGCTATCTATTGATTTAAGAAAACCTCATGGAAAAAACTTAATTTTATGTGGCATCGATTGGAGAGATAAGGAAATAATATATTCCAACTATTGGTATAAATCAAAAGGAGGCTGATCAATCCCAAGATCTAGACCAAGAAGAAAGATAAGTGAAGGAAATGTCAAGACAAGATGAGAGTAGGAAGATAGTTATTTAAATAGATGGTGATAAAAAAGTAATACAATTAGCCTAAGATGAACAAGAAATATCTAAGCAATTAGTTATTTTCATGAGAAACCCCAACAAGAATTACAGGAAGAAAAATATGGAACAAGTCTTGCAAAAGGGTGGATTGGTGAATTGATTTCAAGTGAAGAGAAAGAAATTATTCCTATTCAGGCTATTTATCTTACTACATTATCCTTTCCAAAGATGATAAGAGCCTCCAAAAGGGATAGGGTTATTACCAAGACTCATACTGATCCATTGGGGTCCAAAACTCTAGAAATATCAATCCCTTATGAAGGTAAAACCAGAGACAATGTAACAACTAGTGACTACAATGTTCAACTCATTCCTTTAGGAAAACCCTCAAGAGATCAACTAAAACAAGGAGTATCAGAGGTGGTAAATGACCTATTATAAAAGGTGGATGAAGAAAGAATAACGAAGAAGCATTTGAAGTAACATGTCAAAGCCTTGAGATATAGTATGCAACAAATAATTGGGTAATGTAGACACACTTGAGTATATAATTCTGTAAACACCCCTGAAGGATTGGATAAGATTGATAAGGATGTCAAGAAGGTTCAAGTTGTAGACACATGGATTGAGAAGATAACAAGGAAGGGAAAAATAGCAATTGAGAAAGCTAGGGAAAAATATGAAGAACTCAAAAGTAGGCTTAATGAGATTGATGAGATAACTTGAGCAATGTGACAATGAAATATTTTACTTTGAGGGAATTTTTCCCAAATTATACCGCATTACTCAACTTAGTGATGAATTGGTTAAATAGGAAAATATTGTGCCAAAAATTCAAAGGAAGTCAACATGCCTTGGAGGAACTAGCAAAAATTAGAGTGGAAACTTTCAATGGGATTAATGAAAAGATCGAATTTAAACTAAATTGGGTTGATGATACTCTTGATGCCATAGATTTGAAAATGTAAGACATGGTGTTTGAAAAATTAAAAAGATTTATGGTTATTTGAAAATTTATTTTTATTTAACTCTTTTGAGAATAATATTTAGAAGGATGATTTCTCTTATGAAGTCATTAAAAAAATGGGAAAATTTGAAAACAAGATTACAGATTTGAAAGCTAGGCCACTGGAATACAAGCAGAAGATGGGTCATTGTATGGATGCGATAGCTAGAAATACATTAATTTTACAACACCATACTGGGCCAAAAGAAGGTGAAATAAATGAGATTTTCCAGAGATATGATGCATACATGGAAATATTGTCAAAGGAACATGATGCAGGAGTGGAAACTAAAGAAGAAAAGGATGTAGATATTAGAGATGATGAACAAGTTTAAACTTATTTCTCTTAAATTTGTACATTCTTCCCATACTTATTTTCTAAGTTGATGTTTTAACTGATGTTTCTATTTCATTAAGGATAATTGTTACTCTGAATTTCATTGTTGTCTTATATCAATTGTAAAATGGTACAATACATTAGTTTTATATGACTTAGATAAAATTCAATATATACAAGCATATACACTATTGTGATATTTGTGCTTCTTGCATATTGTAAAAGGAATGAAATAGGGATCTATAGGGGCCCCGCCCATGGAAACAAAGGTTTTATACATGTCAAAAATAAAGATAACAAAAGAGAAACAATGTTTATACTTCTTTTATTCCTTCAAAATTCCCCCTAATGGAGGAAGTTTGTTCAACAACTTATTCTTCCTCAACGTGAGTTCACTTGAGCCCTATGTTGTTTGGAAAAATATGAAGGACCCTACTAGATATAGAGACATTCCCATGTCCATCAATGACTTAAGAGTCATTCTATGACTTTCCATAATATTTTTCAACTCAATTTTCTTCTCATTCGAAGACACCCACTCCAAGAGATCCAAACCACTTGTGAAGAAGGTTGTTTTCCCCTTCTACTTGTGAAGGATTGAATTAGTAGGAGTGGATTGAGAGGGGAATCTCAAGGTAATTGGAAGGAAAATAATTTCACCTTGTAGACCGGGAAAGTTACGAGGTCCTGAGCTCGAACCAGTTTCTAATTTCCTTGTGTGGGTTGGACATTCTATGGATAATGAATTGGTGAGGGCTTGAAAATTCATGATCTAGTTGAGGATCATGATCACTAAATGAGAGGATGACCGAATGGAAAATCTACCCTTGTTTTCCCAATAAGATGAGATTTCTACTCTTGAATGATAAGAAGATATGGGAAACTCTTCTTCTCAATATAAGATAATGATTGGGGGAAGAGAGCTTGATTCACCCTTTCTTTGGCCCAAAGATGGTGTTGGCATTGAAATTGGTTGTGAGGATTCAGGTATCATTTGCTCCTTCTCTAGAGAGATGATCCTTTGATCTAATTCATCTACCTTGTGAGAGATGGTATACATAGTTTCAATGGAGTATTTGTCATATAACACAAATGATTCCTTAGAAATATCCTTCAATGAAAAATCTTCATCACATAGGAATGGAAACTGAAAGTTATTTTTCCTAGACACTTGGGTCCTCCTTTCAATTCATAATTTATTCAAGACTTCATTATTTTTTAAATGTTACTATCAAAATAGATGGAAGTAAATGACTTGAAAGATGCGAATACAAGATTGATCCTAATCATCCTTATAAGAAGTTATAACATTACTTGTCGATAAGTCAAGGGTCCTCTGGTGTCTTGTGCACATTCTATGTCAAATAAGTCCCTAACAAAAGCCTCATCGGGGCTACTCAAGTCAAAAATCTGTTTCAAATCTTCTGAAGAAATTTCTTTTAGGTTGTGTGCTACAAGTACCTTCCTCATTTTTGAAAAGAAATATGAAAAAGAATCTTTATCTTCAGAATAAGAAGAGAAACACACAATGGTGAATGGGAAGAATTGAGTTTTATAGTGAAAGGGGTGCATATTGATATGATTAAGAGAAATATTTCTCATAAGGTGAAAGAAGATTTCGTTTAGCTCACACAAAGAAAATTTAAGAGTTGGAAGGGATTAGGAATGATAAAAACTGATGAATCAATATGATTTGAAAAGAGCCATGTGTGGTAATTAAGCCAATAAGACATGAAACGGAATGCATACCACCCAAGATGGATTCTTGGGTAGTAGATGGGGATATATGTCATATAGAAACACTTAGAGGTCATCAAAAGTGATTATTCAATAAATATGTGGAAATAATGATTAAAATAATTTGTGAAAATTGATGACTGGGTATCCTAGTCGAGCACAAGCGGAACCAATTGAAAAGACTTACATTTTGTACACCTAGAAGTATGAAATGAAGCATTGTCAAAAGGGTGGCATGTTTTAAAATAGATATTGTAAAGGGGAATGTTCATTTGAATATTCATATTTTTGGGGGAAAATATTAGAGGTCAGGTAAGTGACTTGAATAGTATAAAAGTGTGAAAGATAATCACACAAAAGGGGGTTAAAATTTTCAAAGAATTATTCAAAGAAACAAGAGAGTTGTGTAAAATAACATTTTCCAAAGATCTTATTTGAGAAACATGTTATTTCCTTTGTGTTTTCAAATTTAATCATGCCAATATAGTTGCAAGAGTCCAACCATTGACATCTTTGAGATTAAAAATAAAGCTTTTCCTTGTTGATAAATTTGATGAAGCATGAGTTAATTATGTCAATCATGATCATCATTGTGTCTAATTTCATTTTGAGATGTTTTCAAGTAGTTATTCATGTTCATATTGCAATATTATGTTAGAAATACTTCAATCACACAAGATCTTGTCCTTGTGGTAGTATTGTGGAATTTGCAATTGTGTTGTGAGAAGAGCTTTCATTTTAGTGCAAAATAAACAATTTAAATTCACTTTACTTCCATTCTGTTGATATAGATTGTTTGTTAGCTTATGAGTGCATCTTAGGCATGATGAACTAGGAATATTTGATGTTTAGTTGAGTCTTTGATATGATCTTTTATGTCAATTTCTCAAAGAATGTGTGAAACTCGTGCATCTTTGGGCTTCCATGGGTGTGCATATTTTGGTTGAAGGTTCATTGTTGACTATTTGAAGTTTTTTTATCATCTTGCTTGGTAGAATTTCTAACCTTTGTTGAAATTTATTAAGAATTTGGTATAATCAACTTTATCCTACTTAATTCCCCAACAAAATTCATCTATAAATGATAAATCCTACAGAATTACCCATGTTTACACTGTTTGTCCATAAATGTTAAGGATATTTGTTAAATTTACCCATCCTTTACTCAAAACATGCAGGAGCAATCAGGTCTTATGGTTGTCTTTAGTAACCTGAACCTTTTTAGAAGACATTTCCATTCTCTAGAGTGAAAAATCGTGAGAGTTAGATTATGTTGCATTGACCATGTCTTCTTAAGGTTTTCTTTCAAATATCATAGAAGGAAAGTCCAATATAGCCAATCCATTTACATCTCTCACAAATACAGGTTACAAAATGGGTCATCTCACCCTAGTGGAAAGGAACAACCAAAATTAGTGAGGGTAGGTTAAACCCTTTGTATGATGATACCTAATTTCTCCAAGCTTGAGTGACAAAGAGTCAAAAATCCCTCGCCAAATATGAAATGACTTACTGAATCTAATTTTTTTGTCTCTAAGCATTTTTCTTAACCTGTTGATGTTGCTCAAATTGAAAGGGAGAATAAATTTGGGTACCAACACTAGGGACACTTATGTGACACAAAAAAATATTTTGTAAGTATTTCTATAGTCATAGCCACCTAGGGACAAAATATGGTGCCTAAGTTCGATGACCTAGTCCAAGTGCCCCGATCTTGGCAAATCCGAAAGTTATGTAATTTTTAGGTTCGTTATCAACATTCTTCACTCGTATTTCATTAGTTTTCCATCTCAAAGCAGACCTATGGATTTATTGCAAAATTAGCTAAGTATTTTATCCCTTATCTTGCACCTAGGTTTTTATTTTTATCTAGCTTATTACTTAGGTTAGATATGTAACTCATTTCTTAATATTGCATTGTTACTCTATAATATCTAAGATTTTACAAATTTTAATTTTTTTAAATCATTTGATGAACCCATCTAATTTTAAAAATCTAGAGTCTTCATTTCATCATTTATTTCATCATAGATATCTCGATTCATGATTTCTTACTATCCAATCCTAATTTTAGAGATAAAATCATTACTCTCTTGGCTAATACCCACATTCCTTCTACTACTCATTCAAACATAGTATATCATACATTTGTAGATGCATTTTCTCAACAACTTACTTTTCCATCTGATATAGTTGTCAATCTTTCTATTTATGACAATGATCCTCCCTTATATATACACATATGCATCAATAACATGGGTATCAAATGTAATTTAGTCGATAATGGATTCAAGCTCAATATTTGTTCTTTATCATTCATTTTGAATATAGGAATTTCCTTAGCGAATATCAACCAAACATCTATTTCTCTCTGTAATATGATTCTACTACCCACCTATGTCTCGTAACTATTGCTTTATCTTTCACGGTTGGCCCGAAAATATTACTTACACTATTCTTTGTTATTGGTATCCTAGTTCCATATAATTTCCTACCCGATAGGCCATGGCTTCAAAAAATGTAAGCAATGCTTTCTACTTTATAAGTGCGTTAAATTATTACATGAGGGATTTGAATATATAGTTTCCATCGATACTAACCCATTCCAATATTTCCACCTAGATCCAACTACTACATTACCTATTATGAATTTTTCTACCATGTATCCTCTTATTGATAAACAACCAACAGACTATCCAAAAACCTTATCTCCACTCGAAGGAACAGTTTATGCATTAGAAATTGTCCCATCCGCTTCATCCTCCCCTTCTTTTTACTAAAGCTATGGTACTTTATCGGGGGTCTTTCCATACACTTGACATTGTTTCACCTTCCTCTCCCTCTCATGGGTAACATACCTATGCTCTTCTTCTTTTCACATGCAATCTATTTATGAATAACTCTTATTTGCATCACATTCTATTTAAATCCACTTGCTCTGACACTATTTTCACATATGATGGCTTAGCCCGGATCAGATTCAAACTTGATGATATCTTACCTTCCTCATTTACATCATCTCTATCATGGATATGTTTATATTACTACTACTTATAGTCTCTTTAGTTTCCATCCATCAATATTTTTTACATTGAATCCACACCTTTCTCCACTTACTCTCGAGAAATATTGGCTTGACTATATTTGTGGCACTTTAGATCTTGATCATATTGAAATTTCATTCATCATGCCCTTCACTCACATTTTTAGTTGCAATAATTAATTTCTTGGATATTTTTAAAATATTACTTGATTATATGAACATATATGTCATTTACAAAATTTCACTAACAAAGAATATGTAATGGGCATGTACAATCCACATTGTAATGGATCCTTACTTGATCAACCGCATATTATTGCATATCAAGTCTCGACGCATCGCCATTCAGTTTTGACAATGAAAATGATGATCTCTTACATGACATTACTTGATTCTTCTATATCATTAACTTGGGGGGAATCATGATTACTCTCTCCCCTTCTATCATTGTTAGGTGTCTAACATTTCTACTTCTCCACTCTATCTTTGCATCTAGTATCTCGCACGCATGTTACACATCTTGATACACTTGTATCATCATTAACCAATGATGCACACTTGTGTAATGGTTTATACTTTAATCTTTAGGGAATACTACATACATGAACCTAACCAAATTAAAAATCTTTATGCTCTACATTTCATTAATCATATCTTTCTTGGACACACTATCAAACCATTTCCTAATGATGTACTCTTGTTCTATAGTTCATTCTTAATTTCGAGGAAGTATGTATAAATGAGCCTCATCTCACTCATACACATACGATTTGGGGAACGTTTCCTCTGTCACACTCACATTTCATATCATTCCATCTCACTCATCCACAACATATTACATATCTTGGTTACACATTTTTCTTGTTTACTTATGCTCGCATGTTACACTTTGCTTATTATGTTAGATGGATATTTCGTATGTCATTATATTTTCTATATACACATGCACGTTCACTTTCCTTCTAGTTGTAAATGTAGAATTTACACAAATCTATTACATGCCATATGGATGCTTAACACTGTACTCTCTACCAGCCTAACAACGACTCCCAGTGTGAGCATCTACTTTTGTACACACTACAAGTGTTATTGTTTCAATTTATACTACTTTCTATTCTTACTAACACACTACTATATCATATCATACACACTTTGACATACTTTCTATCTTTCTAAATTGTAATGGGTGCTTCGTGTGCAACATTTTTTTTTCTAGGAAATATTTTCCACCATGGTTTTCTCGATACTTTTTCATCATTATTTTCCATTGTATGTCATTTTTTGCGGGCTATGACCTATGTCTTACTTGTTCACTTCTTGTAGGTTTTTGGATGCTTTATCCCTAATTATCTTGTGATATTGTTAGTGATGTCGCATGTTTGAAACCCACTTTTCATGATTTACATTAGCTTCCTTCTTGCTAGCTTACACATTATCTTCTATCTGCGTATTTGTCTTATATGTACTAACACATGTTTCAAGAATTTTTTTACTCGAGCCTTAGTTTCTACCTTGCACATTCCCTCCTCCTACGTAAAATTGGTTTCGAGATAAATTTTTGTTACTATCCTATGCGCCACATCCTACTAGAGACATCACATGCACCGAAAATGAGGGGGACATATATTTGGTGAATTGGTCACCCCATTTAACAATACACAAGTAATAATTTAGACATACACAATATAGGAATAATATAGAGTTACACTCACGAAGCACCCATAATATGATTTGGTCCTTCAACACAACACAAATGTTAGTGCTTAAATACATATGTAAGCACCAGGTGCCCCGACCCCTCCTATGCAACTATGGATAGGGGAAATTACAAGCATTTTCTCAAATTGGCACAATTTACAATAGTTTACGCAAAGATTTACATAGATCATGCACAATCCTCTAACGATTAGAATGCATTATATGTATTTTTATATTTTCGTTGGATTGAACTAGATTGAAATGGATCAACTTGGAATAAAGAAGGATCACGATGTACAATGGTGTATAAATTTTGGGAAGCTATCGGGGTTGGAGAATAACACTATAGCTTTCTCCCAACACTTCTTATGTCGTGGCGAAGATCACCTAAAAACTCACACTTCACATGAGATCACCCAAAAAAATCATTCTTGGCATAAGATCACACAAAAACCATTCTTTTATAGCATTTTTAGGATCCTTTCTATCTTTTTCACTCATCACGGATCAGTGCACATGATCCTTTTACTAATTTTATGCATTTTCACATAGTGTTTACATACTTGGATTAATTTTTTCATATACACGACTTTGGATACTCTTTTTCTCTTCTCTTTTTTAGGTCCATCCTTATGAGAAGAAACAATCACATCATCAAACTTATTAATTGAAAACTACAACAGTACAACATAAAATACCACATACACTTTCACCCCTAGGATCATTTCCTCTTCTCTATATTCCACGCTTCATTTTTATCACTCCATGCTTTTTCTTGTGTCCTCGAATAATTTCACCATCAATCTACATGGTTATCAAGTACAAATTTTCTATTTATTTGATGATATATAATATTCACTAAACAACATAAAGTGGGGTCAAATGTAGACATGATATCACACACTTGGGTACATTTATAGGTCCTAATCACATACCACTATTCATATGATTCCTAAGCGATAAAACTAGTGACTAACATATATCTTTGGCCTCTTTCTTTTCTTTCTTATTTTCTACATGGTCTTGTACACCTCACTACCAAGTCTGACATTCACTGCTTTATCTTTCTTGGCTCTAGACACCAACGCGCAGCCAGGATGCTAGTGCTCGAGTGTCCTCGTCCTCTCTAGGCACTCCCGACATATTTTTACCTTACTCTCCCCTTTTTGGCCTCTTTCATATTTTAGGAATATTGTTTTATTTCTCTGGTCCACCTTTTAGATGTTAATTAAGAGATTTAAACAAAGGAATCATATAAATACAAAGATATGTGACCATAATAAGGGACCAAGCTATAAACATCTACTATAACCACCTAAGGTTGCATATAAATGCATTTAAAGAGCATCGAGGCATCCATATAGATATCATTCAAGGGAAAAAGGGATTGTATTTTATCCATGCACACATAGGAGGGGAAGTTCATTTTTCCATCCACACATCTATTTACATTGCTACATCTATTTATTTCCCGCTATTTGGTTCATCTTACAAAGATCTTCCTAGGGAAATATTCTACACCAAAATGCATAAAAATATGGAGTTTGAGATGTAGTGTAGAACTCAGTTGTAAGTTCACTCTATCAGGTGAGCATCGGGGTCATCGACTCACCATTTGCATCTTTTTATTTTTAGTATCTGATGTGTTTTGGGGTTTTGCAGGAGGTATTTTGTTTTTAAAGTTACAGGAAAACTCGGTGATATTCTAGCAATATAAAGGTGACAAATAGTGAATTCTAGGAAACTTCTCGACACAAAAAAACTATTTTTACAAGAATAGGTGCCTAGTAATAAACTCTTATGCCTAGGCACCCTAGACCTAGTCCAAGCATCCCATATCCAATATTTCTATAATTTTTTGGGTTCATTTGTGACACTATGGCCTCTTTTTTCATCAGTTTTATAGCTCATCACACCTTAGGATTTATTGCAAAATAATTTCATTCTTTTATCCCTTCTCTTATACCTAGGATTTTATTTTTATTTAGCTTATTACTTAGGTCGATTCGTACTCGATTACTTATTATTACGTTGTTACTCTATAATATCTAGGATTTTACAAATTTAATTTTTATTAAATTACCTCTCCAACCATCTATGTATGCATACCTTCTTATGTTTTATGTAATTGTTACATAATTCCATAACTATTTCCTATATTGATCTTTGTATTTTGAATTGTATGGTTGATGTGGATTATATAATTCAGATTATAATACATGTAACATTATTATTCCTATTAATAAGTAAGTAAATAACTATTAAACCATATCCTATTTTAATTAAGCTCTAAAATAGCCAAAAATAAACCTAAAATTTAGGTTGATATTTCCTTCAAGTTGGTAGTTTAAAATTATTGCATGCTCTTTTGACCTATGTTTGATAAAATATTATGTGTTTAGTAGTTTGTACATCCTTTATGTTAAATGTTTCCATTTCATGTAGAAAATTTTAATGATAATAATTATCTTTGAGTATGCATTATAGAGAGACTCATAAGGATGAATTCCAACTTTAAAGTTAGTATGAATTATGTTCCATATACAAGGTGTTGGTTCCAAATCTAACACCTCAAAGAGAATTGAAGGGAAAAGTGCATGAAATAGGGGGAATGAAGAATGATAGATATGTTAAATTTTTCATTAGAAATGGGGATGGATCCATATTCCTCTTATGGCCTAGTCTATGGATATGATAGAGAGTCACTTGACTAAGGGTGTTTTTTTCACCTACTACTTTATGGATCTTCCTAAACCAATGTGAGAGTACCTAAGGGGTGGATTAAAAGGAGAGGGAGATATTATGTTTCAAACCCTCAAACTTGTTAAAATCTCAATCAAATCAAATTCAACATAAAAATTCAATGATCATTCAAAAGAATGGTTACACAAGCATTGAAAACACTTGATACATCAGAAACAAGCCACTAAAAATAGATTTAGGGTAGTCACAAGCACAATTTTGGAAGAATATATTGACAACTTGGAATCAAATTATACTTGAGATGTTAAGATTCAAAATAAGGGTAAACCCACTCAAGGTATACACAAGATATTGATTTTACATGAAAATATCATGTTGAATTTCTAATAAATGATGAAATATGTAGGGGTAGGAAAAATGGTCGTGTGAAATGAAATGAAATGGGATGTAAATGAGGGGAATAGTGACTAGTGAGATGATGTAGTTATATTAACCATTCTTCATGCATTCACACCTAAAATAAAAGAGAGGCCACTCTCCAAAGGTTATCTACCCTCATGGATACACAAATAAGGAAAATAATGAAAAATAACTCTTGACACTCTAGCAAAGACACTTGAGAATGAAGTCTCATGCACTCATCACACCAAATTCAAAATGACAAAGGAAACCCTAAAGAAAACATGTATGTTTTTTTCAAAAAAAATACGGAAAGGAGGTTCATATCGTGAAATTATCTATGTTCTGTGGATTATTCCTTTGATGTGTGGATTTTATTTTATTCCATAGATTCATAAACTCCATGGAACACTCAAATGTCTGATATCTATAGAACACTAAATTTCATTATTTTATGAATTTTCTAGTTTTCTCGTACTTAGTCATTTGATACTCCCGCACTTAATTTTTTTACGTCATTATGTCATAAATGTTGATGCTCTCTATTGATGCCATGAAAATATGATTCCTCTTTTATGTGACATCCTTTCCCAAAAATCATATTTATTTTTTCCAAGACTTTTACAACTCCTTGGAAAACCATACCTTGAGAAACCAATGGAACATTATGTTTTTTGTTCCATGACATGCATACATAGTCACATTCTAGCTTCTTTCTTTTTGTTTCACAGCTTTCTCATGAAAAATTTCTTAGCATCATGGCTTCCACTGAGTGGAATAGATCATTTATTTCACTAAAATAAACAATTCTCGTGGATTTCCATAATCATCAAGTCCTTGAAGCACTAAATTTATTCACTCCTTTGTTATCTGCCTTCTTTATCTTGCTTTAAAACCCACCAAATATTACATTCTCTTAAATCTGCATAATACCGTTGTTTAAAGCCATGAAACACTCATGAAGAATTAGGGAACTTTAAAAAGATGGTGCCAAAGATATAAAAAGATCAAAATGGGCATTGAAATTGGCTAGAGATAGGGGATGGACACCCCTAGTGGGGGTATTTAAAGGACCACATAAAAATCATGGAAGTAGACCATGTGCCTATTCATTGGACAAAGAGGTAAAATAGTTAATTAATTAGTTTCTTTCGTTTTCAAATCACATGAGTTACAAAAACCCACCAAGGAAAACAAAAAAGGAACAAAGGAAACACAAAACATACAAGGGAATAAAAAAATAGAGGAATGACTATATAATGTGAAAAGGGAATGATTTGAGATACACTTAATCCAAGAAGTTTTTGACATGTCTACCATTGATAATAAAATCAAGTATTTCACCATATAAATCCATCACGAAGAATTTATTCTCTCCAATTATGACATCTATTTAATATGGGCCCATCCAAAGAGATTCAAGATTTCCATGCTTGCCCTTATCTTCATGTCTTTTGTCCCATAATAACACCAAGTCCCCAATTTTGAAGCTTCATAGAGAGACTTTGTCAAATATATTATTTAATTTTTCCTTAAAATTTATGTGTCTTTGGTGAGATTATCTCATAACCTCCTCAAGTTCAACAATCTAGTCGATCCTTACTACCAAAGGATCAACTACTTCTTCCTCTCTAAATGGTTGCATGAATTGATATAATGATAACTTCAAATGAAGAGGAATAACAACTTGGGTACTATAGACTATCCCAAATGGTCTTTTTCTAATGGACATTTTGTTCATGATTTTACTATCACATACTACAAATTTCAATTACATGCTAAATTTCCTCTTATTAACCTCTAAGGACATCTTAAGTATCTTGAGTAAATTCTTGTTTCTTGATTCATCTTTACCATTTTCTTGGGGATTATAGTTAGAGGAATAAGTTAGTTTTTTTCCATATTATTTACACATTTCCATAAGAGGTTTAGATCTGAAACTCATGAAATTATTAGCAACAAACTTGGCAAGGAAACCAAAACTACAAATTATTTCATTCAATAGGAACTCTATGACCACTATTTGAGTAGCATTATTGGTAGGGATTTCTCTAACCCAATTCGAAAATAAATCTATAGAAAAAAAAATCCACTTGTGTCTTGCACTATATACCTCTATTATTTCACCAATAGAATTCATCCCCCATTTTATAAATGGATCCTCAATTGAAATGGGTTAAAATGGCAGGGATATTGAAGCTTTTAATTATTTTGGTCTAAGATTTCTTAAAAACCAGAATACTAAAAAGGAAACTATACACCGAATAATAGAATAATTCAATTTTAATTCATTCAGGATGTTATATTCATCTAGAGATAACTTCTTATACAAATTATTGATCCTATAATCTACGAGTTAAGTCTTATCACTTAGTATTCCTCATATCTCTCTCTTATCTCTAGAATCACTATAACAAGCCTTTATTCTCTCACACAACTTTAGCTATGTGAGTTGTTCTCACAACTCACCAATATAATTAAACTATTACAACATTATATGAGTTGTTTATATCACAACTCATATATTACAAATACACACATAATATTAATGTTCACACTAACATATAAATTCCTAACATTAACCCCTTAGTGTGAACATGGGGAAAATTGAACTGAAACTAGAATCATATGCCACCGCATACTTTTAGGTTTGTATACTACTGTTTGAATCTTGTTGTCTAGATCTTGCTGCACATGACCACTACTATGCAAAGAACGCATCTTGCATTTATCCCATATGAATGAAATAAGGTCATTTCATGGGATAATAATATTCATAAAGAAGTATGATAGTCAGAGGATCTCTGCAGTCAGAGGATTTTTGCAGTTAGTTTCCCTCATATATAATTGTTTCACTATTCTTCTCCTTCCATACCATGTCACAACACATTCAAGATATTACATTGGGAATGCTCACATATTCAAAGGGATCAAGCAAAAATTTTCTTTTCTTATTCTCGTATATCCAAGAAAACACACAAGTGAAATAAAATTCCACAACACCATTGTGCAGCCCTCACACTTGTGGCTAACAAGAGGTCACTAATTAACCTCCTTCCTCCATGTAGATGATACTTATTAAAGAAAATATTCAAAATTATAACCGATGTCATCATTCATTGGTTCTTCCTTATCATAATATTTTTCTTCATCAGCAGCCATGGCATTCTCTTGTAGTTTCCCATCAAGTAGGTCTTGAGCTCTTAGTTTACAGTTTACAACCATATGACCAGGTTGTTTACAATAGTAGCAGATAAATCGCTTCTTTGAATCCTTAGAAGTTGATCCTTTCTTAGAAGAATATTTAAATCTTATTTTAACAAATGATTTGTTGTATTTATTTTTTCCATACAACACACTTTCTTCTAGATCAATATTCTTATTTTCTTCATCTATCAATGAAGAAATTAGATCTTCTAGGCTAGGATTTATTTTTCTTAGTGTAAAAACCATGTTGGAATAACTGGTAGGCATGTTATTTAGTAATACAACTTTTGCATCATCATCAGGAACATCTACTTTTATCCCTGCTAATTGATTTAAAATGGAGCAAAACTTACTTATGTGTTGCACCATGTTGTCACTTTCCTCCATCTTGAGTCCAAACAATTTCTATTTGAGAGATATTGTTGTGCTTCCTGTTTGGGATCCAAAAATCTTGTTCAATGTAGTCCATATGACATTTGAAATTTTTGATAAGTCTATATGATGCAAGTAAGCATCAAATAATCCTAGGCCAATAATTTTTGTAGCTTTTTGATCCTTTCTTTCCCATTTGGTGGCTTCATCTGCATCAGTTGGTTTTGGTATTTTACCATCAGAAATTTCCCACAATTCTTTATTAATTAACAATAATTGGGTTCGAACTTGCTAGGTATGGAAATATTTACCTTAAAAATTTTTAATATGACTTAATTTTTCCATTATGGGTGTCGAACTCAGTCGAAAATGCACCCTTACAATAAACTAAAAAAATGAAAGTAAAATTTTATGAAATTTTATTTTCGATTGACAATAGAAAGCATATGATCAATGCAAAGAGCTCAAAAAAAAAACATTTAAAAAAAACATCTTAATCTGAGTTACCAACAAAATTTTATAACAACTACAAATTTTAAAACCAACATCTTTCCGGACCCCTTTCCAAAAGTGGATTTTTTTTTCTATTCATGATTTGTCGTTCATGTATACAAACAAATTCACTACAATGATTTCCAATTAGGAAGAGACATGAATGCGTTGATGCTTTGTTGGATCTGCAGACCAAGTTGATGTAGAATGTAGGACTTAAGTTGATGAAAAATGATGATAAACGACTACATACGTATTTACCACTTTGTGAACTAATCTATCTCTTGTTGCATGCAATTATGAATTCCTATAGACTTTCATTTGACTGACTATGCTCTAATACAAATATTATTTTGGTTTGATATTTCTTAAAAACATGAATACTAAAATGGAAACTATAGACTGAATAATAGAATAATTTAATTTGAATTCATTCAGGATGTTGTATTCATCTAGAGATAACTTATTATAAAAATGCTTGATCCTATAATCTAGGAGTCAAGTCTTATCACTTAGTCTTCCTCATATCTCTCTCTTATCTCTAGAATAACTCTAACAAGCCTTTATTCTCTCACACAACTTTAGTTACATGATTTTTTCTCACAACTCACCAATATAATTAAACTATTACACCATTATATGAGTTGTTTATATCACAAATCATATACTACAAATACACACATAATATTAATGTTCACACTAAGATATAAATTCCTAATACTTTTAGCCTACCCGAGAAACTTTGAAAATATTCACACCTTCTCACAACTTGAAAAAAATATGTAAATAGAGATGGCCATCAATAAATTACTCTTAAAAACTTATGAGATGCCACCTTACAATTATAATGGCCACCAAACAATCCTCCATGGAACTCATCAACCAGCCTAAGGGCTTCATCTTCAATTATACATCTTAACGAGACCCCTTCCATATTATTCCAAGATAAATAAAAATCAATCAAGATGTATTATGGGACATCAAATTTAATGTCCATACCTGATTCTTGTTCAGGAAAAAATGAAAATGAAAATTCACTAATTAATAAACAATATCCTTTTACAAAATGGAAGCACATACATTTTCACGAGGATCACCTAAAACAACAAAATAAGTTTTTACTTTATCAACTTAGAAATTTTCTTCTTCCATTAATCTTTCTAAGCCTAGACATTTTACCAACTTTGTGGTGTGAATGTCCATGTCATATTTTTGGATCTTGTTAACCCATCTGCACTTCTTTCTTAAAGATTCCATTTTTGTCGGAATGTCTTTGACCATGGTGTGTGTTACATTGTAAATGACCCTTGAGCTCAAGATATAAGGTCTAAAAATATTACTTACCTTTACCAAAGAAAAATCCTTCTTTTCCATGACTATGTATTTTAGTTCATACCCCTATAAGGCATTACTAAAGAATTCAATAGGATTATCATTGCCTTCATCGTACTTTTGTAGCTAAACATAAGCAATAGTAAGTGCAGATGTAAAGGAGAAAATATAAGACTCATAATATGGACTTTCCAACATAGGGGAAGTCTTCAAAGCATCCTTTAAATTCTTGGATTGCTTCATCTCCCCACCTTATATTGTAAACCTTTTTAAGCATACTTGTGATAGGTATAGTGATTTTAGAAATTTTGAAACAAACCTTCTCATAAAGTTCATTTGAACAAATAAATATTAGATACCTTTCTTGAATTGGGAATTGGGAATTTTGTCAATTTCCTCCAATCTTTCAGGATCAATCATCACACCCTCATTAGATATAATTTGTCCTAAAGAAATTTATTTTTACAAAATAAAATGGAAATTAATTGGATTCAATGAGATTTTTAATTCTCTACATCTGATCAATATATCTTCAAGGCTCTCTAAGTGACCACCCCTATTTTTGGAAAATACTACTATATCATCTTAGTAAAGCACTATTAACTCATTGTTGAATCCAAAAATGCAATATTCATTTCCCCTTACAAAGTATATCATTCGTTCATTAACCCAAATTGAATCCCGACATACACATAGGTTCCCCTTAGAGTGGTAAAGGTTATTTTTATTTCTTAGTTTCCTTCACCACCACTTGATTGTAACAAAATAAACCATTTAATGTTGAAAGAATTTATGCCCCTCTTACCTTTTGTAAAAGGTTATCCATATTTGGAAAATATTAGTTGTCCTTCAATGATACCATTTTCAATTTACCAAAGACAAAACAAAATCTAATATCCCCATTCTTATTTCTAAGTGGTACTAGATCTACAACCCATAAGAATATGTGCCAAGATGAATAATGCCTCCATCATTTAATATTTTAAGATCCTCTTACATTTTAGTTACAAGGATGGGGTTGATTGGAATTTGTTTATTCCTAAATTTATTTGTGTGATGCTCTAATGGTATCACATGCTAAAACAAATCCTCCATATAGGACTTTAATTTAACATAAGATCATGCTATAAAATCTTGATATTTTTTTAACAATTTGGTATAGGCATATTTTTCATTTGCATCTAAATTACTGCCCAACCAAACTTTCCTTGGATTTTCACAAGTTACAAGATTGTACTCAACTACATCTCTTTCTTCATGAGTGGATTTGTTCAAAGTTCTATCAACACTGTAAAAAGTAGACTCAAGGGTGATTAATCTTATTGGGATTGTATTAGTCTTCAAAAGAATTATATACTTCCTTAAGAGATATTGTTTTCCATCACAAACCTATACCATGGTATCTAAATATATCATTTGATTTGAATATTCGTCTTGATAGCTCAAGAACCTTTTGATTGATCTCGAGAATCATTTCACGTTGTAGTCTAGTAAATCAACACAACATAGTCGGGTGCATTGGCACCTTACTTAGACAATGTCCAAGTGCTAACCCAAAGTGAACTCAAATCCTGAGTTCCTTCTAGGGTGGAAGTCAAGACATGGTTCCTAAAAAACATGATTAACATATTATACAATATGTATTCCATATGCAGAATAAGAGTTATTATTGTGGTCGCATACACAATTGATCATAAAAAGGATCTTGTGTTCATTCTTCAACATATAAAATTAGTAATAAAATATATCTACCAATTACATCATGTGCATCTCTTCGTACTTTGGAAAACCATATTATATTATCCATTACAAAAACATGAATCGACGCTTATCTCAGTGCACACATATTCTCACACATAATTACATACATATGTACCTTCTTACATACACATACATAATCACACACACACAAACCGATTTATAAATAATTTTTTCATATATATATAGGGAAATTGTCCTTCACCACCTATATTATTTAATATTTTAATAACCAATTCCTAAATAATGTTTATATGCTTTTGCTTTCCTATAATTAGTCACCATTATACTATACTCTAGTTCCATACACTATAAATAGATATTTTCTCACACCATAAATAGAATGCTTTATTTTCAATGCCATTTTATATTTAGCTTTCTCCTTCCATGCATATATATATATATATATATATATATATATATATATATATATATATATATATGTATGTATATATATATATATATATATATATATATATATATATGTATGTATATATATATATGTATATATATATATATATGTATGTATGTATGTATGTATATATATATGTATATATATATATATGTATATGTATATATATATATATATATATATATATATATATATATATATATATATATTGAATCTGAATGTGCCTCATTTGTACTTCTATTTTAGTTTTCCTTTATGAATATAACATCTTTGATTTTGTCTATTTTTAGTTCATTCCACTTTTTGGCTAACTCACATTTCTTCTATCTTTGCACATACCCATTCACACTTTCCTTCTAATAACCCTTCACACATCTTTGCATACTTATTTTCCTTGTGTAATTTCTTATTTTATGCTCCTACGTACACATTCACACATCCTTCTATCCTCACACATGTGTTTCTATTTATCCATTTATTTAGTCGAACATTACCCCACAATAGGGATATTTTTCAACCTTGAAAATACTTGAATTAATAAATGAAAGAGTAAAGATTCATGTTTGATCAAAGAATCTGGCTATATATATATAGATATATATACATCTATATATATATATAGATATATATACATCTATATATATATATATATATATATATATATATATATATGTATATATAGTATATATAGATATATATATATATATGTATATATATATATATATATATGTATATATATATATATGTATATATGTATATATATATATATATATATGTATATATGTATATATATATATATATATATATGTATATATGTATATATATATATATATATATATATATATATATTGAATCCTGAATGTGCCTCATTTGTACTTCTATTTTAGTTTTCCTTTATGAATATACCATCTTTGATTTTGTCTATTTTTATTTCATTCCACTTTTTGGCTAACTCACATTTCTTCTATCTTTGCACATACCCATTCACACTTTCCCTTCTAATAACCCTGCACACATCTTTGCATACTTATTTTCCTTGTGTAATTTCTTATTTTATGCTCCTACGTACACATTCACACATCCTTCTATCCTCACACATGTGTTTCTATTTATCCATTTATTTAGTCCAACATTACCCCACAATAGGGATATTTTTCAACCTTGAAAATACTTGAATTAATAAATGAAAGAGTAAAGATTCATGTTTGATCAAAGAATCTGGGCAATCCCCAAAATAATGTAAGGAATAAAGAATTTTTATTTTTGCGTGCTCCAAATCTAGGCTCAAGGAATTGGTAGGAGTTAAGGAAATTATAGGTTGATTGATGCCTATAGTTTCTTCCATTATTTCCATTGGATTCCATCTATTACTCCAATCTCCCACAATATTATGAGGAGCAAGATTGATCCCCATGCAATCTTCTCCCCTTTTCCATGTTGTATTTTTACCTCTTCAAAGATTCCCTCGGTGATGTATTGAGTGATGTTGTACCTATTATCTTGCACCATCTTATGCATGACGTGAAAAAAATTATTATTTACTTCAAACCATTTCTCCGATGCACCTAACTTGCAAACTATCAAGCGTGTAACTAATCTTGTCCCGAGGTACACAATACTAGTAACACTGAATGTGTGACCTCCCCTCTGATAGTGTAACTTGGTTTTTGTCTCGTTTACTACAATCTCATCATGTACATTGAGGGTGATTTTTACTCTACTATTATGCATCCCAATAAATCTACTAATCAATTGTGTGGTGATGTCCATATTTTTGTGTCAAAAATAAAAGTAGTCCTTGTGGATTCTCGACATTAGCCATTGAAACTAATGTACGGGATTACCAAAGAATGGTAATTCAAACAACTATAGGACCCCAAAATATACCAAGGTCTCGCATATTGCATCATCTAACATAATTTTCTGTCTATAGTTAAAATATGTGTCTCCATTATGAAATCATTTTTAACATCTCCTTCATGTCCTAGCACACGGTGGTTATACTTGCTAATTTTACACTTCTAGATTTGAGATGTCTATAGCATCCCAACTATCACTTCCTATGGTTACTAAATTTCATAGTCTTGATCATCATGGGTTTTATCTAGTGGATTCTTATTCTTTAGTGCATTCTTTGTTGGTTTCATTATTCCACCGATTTAAAACTCCGACAACTACAAATTCTATGAATTTTGTGTTGAAGGTGCTAAAACCTTTATAAGTCTTAGTTTCTCAATCCTCCATGTTTTTGCCCTTAAATATACCATGTTACCTAATTCTGAAAACAAAATCACATAACTTCACACTAAATAAAAATATCTTAAAAATTCTAATCTCTTTTTAAACCCTTCCAACAACTTCCACTTCATAATTTTTGCTAAATGTAAGGAGCTCTCTGGTTCTTAAACTACTTTGGTCACCTTTTTCACTACTTAGACATAATCTGCATTGGTTCATGTTATCCAAAATTCACCCCAGGGTAATTTTGATAACATGCATCAGAATATTCAAGTCCTAGGCAAATAGATTGATTCAAGGCCCAAAATCATGTTTCTGGGGTCCCCTCGGCTTTTTTCTAACTCTCCTGTCCAAGAAGAAAAGAGCAAGTTCTAAAAAGGGTGAAAAAGTTACAAAAACCAAGCTTGGGGTAGAAAAAATCATGAAAATTGGCTAAGTCCTAGTCCAGGCGGTCCTTGGGATAGTTGGGACGTCGGGGTGTGAACCGGCCAAAAGTCTCCATGCATACCACGCAGCAATTGGGACATCTAGGCCGTAGAACGCGCGGGATGCGAAAAGCCGATCCGACCGAAAAAATGAAGAAAAATGCCTAAGTCTTTGTTTCACACAGTTGGGACATCCGGGACAAAAATACAGCGCGGGACACGAGATCGGCGGTTTGGTGCAAGGCAGTCCATTTCGGGCGGGCGGAGAAATTTGTCCCAGGAAGTCCGGACAGTTGGGACAAGAGTACGCAGAGGACGCGAACCGACCGGTTCGGCCGAAACAAGGGACTTTCATCTGGGACATTTGGGCCAAAAGTACACGCGGGATGCGGAGAGCTGAAAGAGCTGAGAGCCAATGGAATCTTGCCACGTGTCTTTGCCGCAAAGAGGGGCAGGGAAGCTGAATCGGGCGAATCGAGAGAATTTGTCCCAGACGGTTTGGGACATCTAGGCCAAAAATACGTGAGGGACATAAAGACCCGAAAAAGCCACCAATGAATCAGAGCAGGACATGTGTCCTAAGGTGGGGGAAGTGCGGAGCTTAGGGAGGACTTAGAAAATTTAGCAAAAGTTTTGGCTGAAAAACTAAAAGGTAAAGGTTTTCCCGCGCCCTTGTCGACGAACCAGATCATGCCACGTGTCCCAAATGGCGGGGCGCGGGAAAAAATGGAAAATTTCCAAAAGTGATAAAACATCAAAATTTCAAAGGGAAACCCATGGAAAGATGGAGGAGAGAGAATTGCGTGGCCAATCGAGTGCGACACATGACTTCCAAGTGGCGAGAGCGTGGGAAAAAAATTCAAATATTTGTTTTGTCCTGCTTTTTGCCCTAAAACTTCAGAACCCCATATCTTTCGATCCAGAGCTCAGTTTTTCACGTTCTTTATATCAATGGAAAGTTGGTGAAATTATCTACACGATTCCTTGGTCAATCTTGCATTTTGGTTCAGTTTAGAGAGAGAAAATCAAGAAACATCTACGCACGTGGTAATGGCGAATCGACATTTCAACAACCGGTTTTAATGCACATGGGTCACATTCTTCTTTAAAGACCAATCGACATTTCAACAACTGATTTTAATGCACATGGGTTACATTCTTCTTCAGCATGGCCAGAAGTGATGTTTTAACCACTAATTTTAATGAAGAATGCATTTTGGTCAATGGTTGGATTGCTTGCATGTTTTCCCACATTTCTCTCTCCTAGGCTCGACCCATGCATTGTAAAAGGCCAGATTTGGCTCATTTCTTCTATTATTACAAGTTGTTCATCTTTTCGGCTCTGCCCTCCCTTTTTTTTTCTCTAGGGTAGAAAATGGAGTTCAAACCTCCTCCCCTTATCTGTAATGGCATTTTATCCTTTTACTATTGAAATGATGTTATTGCGCAAAACTTAAGTAACAAAAAAACGTGTTTCGTGATGCATCCGTCCATCCTTGCTCATTTTTGCTTGTTCTCTTCTTTCTTCTCTTCATTGCAGGTATTTATGCATGTTCTAATGTCCATTGCAGGTTTGGAGTTATGTTCATGGAGTTTTGGGACATTTTCGTGTGAAATCTATCCTTGGGCCTGTGATGCATCCGTCCATCCTTCCCATTGCTCACCTCTCCTTGTCCCATAGTAGTTTCGATAGATGTTGAACATTATCCTTCTCTCGGTGTATCACCGTTTTAGTGTAGGCTTTTGTTGTTTTTCCCTTTTCTCTCTCTCTCTCTCTTGTCTCCTTGGCATGGTTAGATTAGGTTTAGATTAGCTTTCCCGCACTTTGGATAGCTTGTGGCGGTAGTTTAGAAGCAGGGAACTATCTTTCTCTGGAGATTCCTTTCTCATCTTTGCAAGTCCCACACTTGGAGGAAGGATTCAATGTTGTGCAATCACACTGGATGCTAGAGTGATCAAACTAGAAATATGATCAACATCCAGGGGTGCTGTGATTTTGCATCAATAGTTTTGGCACACCCGGTGGGACCTTAGAGGTCTTCCACTTCATCTTTTGTAGGTTGGTGTGTTCCTGTGAAGATTTCAGCCTTTGGAGGCACTTGCAAACACATCTGGTGACTCCATCTGATCAGCAACCCATTTTTGAAGTTACAGACCCATTTTCCATCCATTCCCATCCATCCTTCTTTCCATCTCTTTCATTATTTTCCATTCCATGAAGTTGTGCAATCATGACTTCATTTCCATCATGGAATTCACATCAACAATAGCAGTATATTCCACCTCCAACATGTTTTACAAATCATCCAAATCAGCATGCATACCCATATGAGCAGCAATGCAAAAATCAGTTTGGCTATGGAGCTTTCCAAGAGCAAGAGTATGCATATTATGAAGACAATCAGATGCAAGATGTTGGTCTCATTAGAGAAAATCCAAAGATAGAGGTACAGATGGTGCAGTCCCAGAGCAACACTCAAATGAGAGCTTTCAGAATTGGTTGCAGGACTCCTTGTCCATGGGGAGGCCCTTTTCCAAGACACTTTAGACCTCAGGAGAAGTTGTACTTCATGATGAATATGCTACCCCAAATTACACAATGGACAGCAGAAATAGAGGCCTATACACTTGTTGAACAACCTTTTCAATGGGTAAGTTCTACACCATCATCCGTTTTCTCTTCCCATTACTCAAGCAGCACCATCTCATTTGGAATTACAAATTCTAAATTCCCCATCTACTGTCCCAAATGTTGAATCCGTGTCTCCACCTCTTAGTCTTCCACCACACCTCAATTCTTCTTTCCTTTTTCCTTCCAAACAGTCATCCCCTCCACAAGAGCTAACAAAAATACCCCCTCCTCCAAAGAAACAAGAGTTTCTACCTCCACCACCACAAAAATTGCCAAATCAATTGAGTTACAACCCATCCCTCCTCTTGCATTCCCAATTCCATGTGGGGAAGAAGAAATTGCAAAAATCAGTCATCAAGGACAACAAGAAGAGGAGCCCAACAGAAAAGAAACGACAGACAACTTGAGGGTTTGGGCTGCCAAATTTGGGATGACAAAGATCCCCTTGATGGTTAAGCCTACATAAGAAGCTAAGGTTGAACAAATGGTGGTTAAGATGATCTTATGGCAGCAAAAGAAGAGCAAAAAGAAGAAGTAGATCAGCAATCAGGTTTGCTCAGAAATTAGTGTCCATGTTGGCACTCTATTTGAAGGGAATGCTGATTCAATTCAAGTTGCACATTCAGCCATAAAGGAAGAAAGCTCGAGAAGAAGATCTTGTAGTCTCAACTTTCCCTCTAGAGCAGCAGATCGAAGAGGAGTTTGATCTCTCAAACTCAATGTTTGAGGGTGAAGGAAACCATGGTGGTCAAGTTACAAATCAAGAAGACACCATGGAGGAAGTGGAGCATTTGCAGCAGGACAACCATGAGGTAGTTTACCTGTCAGATTTGGAGGACTGTTTTGATGGAGAAGAGCCAGTTGAGTTTCCACCATTCTCTCTTTCATCATCCACATTCCAAACACTTGAGTTTTCTGTCATGAAGGAGAACATTCATTTGCAGTAGCCTACATCTTATAGCAGCTCTTTGGAACCAAGATTGGAAGATTTTAATCTTTCATGTTCTTCATTGGAGGAAGAGAAAGGACAGAGGAATTTCACCATTTCTTCCACACCATCCATTCAAGGTCTGCAAGAGAACTCCATTCTTGGAGTTGAAAATCAGAATTATGGGCATACTCAACAGATCAGACCTTGCCCAATTAGGTGTTTGGCTTCATTGGAGCCAAAGGAGAAGTCACAACTAGTCATGCTTGCTTCTGAGCATGAGGGTGAGCTATAAAGTACCAAGGATCAGTCACACACCTCTTCAATCCAAATGCGAGCAACTAAAAGAGGTATTGAATTTGTCTTTAGCTGATACCTTGATGATTTGGGTGGAAGACCAACTTCTTATTGATTTTACACTCATCCTAACAGTCATGATCAGCTCCAAATCAATTGCATGGCTGCCACTTTTGAGAAAGGGAAGCTATTTCTCACAACCAATAACAGGGTTTGTTTAGCTTGCCTTTGCTTCCAGTTAAAGTAGAGTAGGTAGGTTTTCTTTCAGTAGAAGAAGTTCTTGTGCACACTCTGCATGTTTCATTTGAAGCATGCATGATTTTCTTTCTGTACATAGTTTTTGTGGTGCTGGTTTTGCTCTTGCACACTCCATTTCAGTGGCATTTTGGTGAGAACGACTCCATATCAGTGGGTTTCCAAGTGGCTTAGAGAGGAGGTTTTCAAATTTTAGATCAATTGTAGGCTACTACTCATGACTCCATGCCCAATGGATTGCTTCGCTCACGATCATTCATCTAACAGCAGTGATGACCCCATTGAGTCGCCAAAATCAAGTTATCCAAAATTCACCCCAGGGTAATTTTGATAACATGCATCAAAATATTCAAGTCCCAGAAAAATAGATCGATTCAAGGCCCAAAATCATGTTTCTAGGGTCCCTCGGCTCTTTTCTAACTCTCCGTCCAAGAAGAAAAGAGCAAGTTCTAAAAAAGGGTGAAAACGCTGCAAAAACCAAGCTTGGGGCAAAAATCATGAAAATCGAGATAAGTCCGAGTCCAGCAGGTCCTTGGGATAGTTGGGACGTCGGGGCATGAACCGGCCGAAAAACCTCTAGGCAGTCCACGTAGCAATTGGGACATCTGGGCCGTAGGTACGCACGGGACGCGAAAAGTTGATCCAGCCGAAAAAATGAAGAAAAATGCCTAAGTCTTTGTTTCGCATAGTGGGGACATCCGAGACAAAAAATACGCGCGGAGGTGGATCGGCCGGTTTGGCGCAAGGTAGTCCATTTCGGGCAGGCGCAGAATTTGTCCCAGCAGTCTAGGATAGTTGGGACAAGAGTACGCGGAGGACGAAACCGGCCGGTTTATCCGAAACAAGGGACTTTTATCTGGGACATTTGGGCCAAAAGTACGCGTGGGACGTGGAGAGCCGAAAGAGCCGAGAGCCAATAGAATCTTGCCATGTGTCTTCGCCACAAAGAGGGACGGGAAGCCCAAATCGGGTGAATCGGATGAATTTGTCCCGATGGTTTGGGAAATCCGAGCCAAAAATACGTGAGGGACGTGAAGACCTGAAAAAGCGACCAACGAATCGGAGCGGGACACGTGTCCTAAGGCGGGGAAGTGCGGAGCTCGGGAGGACTTAGAAAATTTAGCAAAAGTTTTGGCCGAAAAATTAAAAGGTAAAGGTTTTCACCACGCCTTGTCGACGAACCAGATCACGCCATGTGTCCCAAATGGTAGGGCGCGGGGAAAAAATGGAAAATTTCCCAAAGTGATAAAACGTCAAAATTTCAAAGGGAAACCCGCAGAAAGATGGAGGAGAGAGAATTTCATGGCCAATCAGCACGACATGTGTCTTCCAAGTTGCGAGAGCACGGGAAAAAAATCAAATATCCGTTTTGGCTTGCTTTTTGCCCTAAAACTTCGACCCCCATATCTTTCGATACAGAGCTCGATTTTCACGTTCTTTATATCAATGGATTCCTAGGTCAATCTTGCATTTTGGTTCGGTTTGGAGAGAGAAAATCAAGAAACGTCTCGCATGCATGTGTAATGGCTGTAATCGACGTTTCAACAACCGGTTTTAATGCACATGGGTTGCATTCTTCTTCAAAGGCCAAAACCAACGTTTCAACAACCGATTTTAATGCACATGGGTTACATTCTTCTTGATGGCCGAGTGATGTTTCAACCACCGATTTTAATGAAGAATGCATTTTCGTTAATGGTTGGATTGCTTGCACATTTTCCCATGTTTCTCTCTCCTGGGCTCGACCCATACATTGTAAAAGGCCGATTTGGCTCATTTCTTCTATTATTACATGTTTTTCATCTTTTCGGATCTGCCCTCCCTTTTTTTTCTCTGGTAGAAAAAATGGAGTTCGAACCTCCTCCCCTTCTCTCGTAATGGCATTTTTGCCTTTTACTATTGAAATGATGTTCTGCATGCAAACTTACAAGTAACAAAAACATGTTTCGTGATGAATCTATCCATCCTTGCTTGTTTTTTTCTTGTTCTCTTCTTTCCTCTCTTCATTGCAGGTATTTGTGCATGTTCTAATGTCCATTGTAGGTCTGCAGCTTGTGTTCATGGAGTTTTGGGACATTTTCTGTGTGAAATCTATCCTTGGGCCTGTGATGCATCTGTCCATCCTTCCCATTGCTCACCTCTCCTTGTTCCATGGTAGTTTTGATAGATGTTCAACATTCTCCTTCTCTGGTGTATCACCGTTTTAGTGTAGGCTTTTGCTGTTTTTCCTTTTCTCTCTCTCTCTCTCTGTCTCCTTGGCATGGTTAGATTAGGTTTAGATTAGCTTGCCTGCACTGGAATAGCTTGTGGTAGGTAGTTTAGGAGTAGGAACCAGCCTTCTCTGGAGATTCCTTTCTCATCTTTGCAAGTCCCACACTTGGAGGAAGGATTCAATGTTGTGCAATCACACTGGATGCTAGAGTGATCAAACTAGAAATCTGACCAACATCCAGGGGTGATGTGATTTTGCATCAACAGTTCACACTTGTTACAATGGTATGGAAAATATCCAATGCACATCAATTCTCGGTTTGCAAGGTGAAAATGATAACTACACTTTCTCCCTTTTATAGATTTCCAAATTTTAATTGCATTAAATGCAATCACCTACCCCTACTTTGTCTTTAATGCATTTTTTTAATTTTCCCTGTTTTTCAAAAAAATTGGAATCATCATAACCTTCTCCCATGTACATAAATCCAAAACCTTCTAGTGCATGACTACTTCTCATGATACAAATCCCCTTTTCGCACACCTCCCTATTCCATACCTACTCTTCCTTTGTGTCACTTATCAAGTAGTTTTCCTCTATGTTACTTCCCTCACATTATACTACTTGTTACTCCATCCTCACAAATTTTCCATATGACAAACTCCACCATATCATGTGAACTTGTGCTATATCTATCCAATCATAAAAATAATTCCTTTCAAATGCACACTCTTGTGCGGTAAGCCATTTCAATAAATTTTCCTTTTCTCACCATTTTGTTTTACTATAGGCATGTAATCCTAATAGTTGTTCATGGATATAACATGATGTTTCAGATGTATATTAGCTAATATAATGAGATTCAGTGATGATTGTTTGTTTTAGCAAGCATATACAAGTGCCTTACAAATGAATCTGACAATATGATATTCTTAGATACTTTGGATGTATGTTGACATAATGGATATAATTTTTTGAGGGTTTTCTTAACCATTTAACCTACCTAGAAGAAGGATATATGTCATAATATGTTTTTAAATAAATCCTTGCACAATGAATTTTTGCTAAAGCCGAGAATTCGAAAAAAATTCAATTTTTGGACTTTGGTTTTTTTCCTCTTTTAGAGTTTTTGAGCTCAATTTCAGAATTTTTGTTGAAGTTTTCCAAAGTCTCGTATTTCCAAAAGTCTGAATTTTTGGACTTTCAGGTTTTTAGGTTTTGGAACTTTTGGCTCATTTCATCTAAATCCCTCTTAGACTTCCAAAGTCTGAAACTTTGAAACTACAAATTTTCAGGATTTTGTGTTTTCGATTTCTCCCAACCATTTTTAGGTTTTTTACTTGAAGTTTTCCAAGTCTCAATATCCGAGTGTCTCGAATTTTTGGAATTTTAGGTTTTTAGTTTTGGAATTCTCAATCGCCAATTCATCTTTTACTTCCCTTTTTCTAAAGTCTAAAATATGGAATTTTTATATTTTCAGGGCTTTGGGTTTCGTAACTTCGAAATTCTGCGTAATTTATTTTCACCTACCTTTCTATGGATTGGATTTTTACCATTAATATTGGGATTTCTATATAAACTCGCTTTTAACTTTTTATTTTACTCGACACTTTCACTCGACATTTCATTCTTGTACTTTGTGGCACATTTTTCAAGGTATTATTTTTTTGTTTAAATTTATTTTGGTTTTAGGTATTTTTCCTCCTCTTTCTCCTCATTTGGGTTTTCTTTTGATGTCATTATTTTTGTTCACCATGTTTTGTTTTGTGAGTTTTCTCAAGGTTTTCAAGGTTGTTCAAAGGATCTTTTAGGTCCCTCATACTTCCTCCCATTTCTCAATTTCCAACTTAGCTTTTTAACATTTATTTTGTAGTTTCCTCCAGAAATCATTCGGAAAGACTTATTCGTAAAACTCATTTTGAATTTTTTTTTAGGGAAATCACAAGGCAGAAAATTATTCAGAGAATTCCTTCAAAGAAAATATTTGTAGTTTTTCACTTGATTTCTTGCTTTCAAGTTTTCAAAGATTTCAGCTTTTGGTTTTTTAAATATTTTAGCTTTCGGGTTTTCAGAGATTTCTTGTTTTTAGAATTTGAGAGAACTTTTGTTTCATAGAATCATTTCTTTCAGTTTTCGGGACCTCAATTTTCGGTAAAAATTTTCAGATATTTATTTCAGACCTTTTATTTTCAGAAGTTTCAGTTCAGGAAACTCATTTCGTGATTTCCATTCAAAGTGACTCCTTTCAGAATTTTTTGGTTCAGAATTTTGGAGTTTTCTTGTGACATTCAACTCCTGAAACACAAGCTTTGATGTATTCCTCCACTTCAAAGGGTAAAGAGAAGATGAAGTACACATTTCTTGGGGTTGCTCCCCAATCTTTCTTGACCTCTGACTTGGGAAATATCGGGCTCCGATCTAGGACAAATTGATCTTCCCGATTTCTAGAAAAGATTAAAGGCCGTGAACTAGAAGCCACGAGATGCGAGGCTATGTATGAAACTAGTTTTTCCCATGCCACCATTTTTCCCACATCTATGTAATGCCCAGAGTTTGTCTTAGCTGTAGCAGCCCACTACCATGAGGACTCCATGTCAGTAAGGGATAGCGATGATAAAGTGGTGATCTGTTTGAACCCAAATTTCTTCGAGGACTTATTCAAACTTCCAGGAAGTTCAAGATAACACCAAAATCTCCCCTAAAATAGTAGTGGAACACTAGGATAAAAATTAATAAGTATTCTCAAAGGTTATGATGAAATCCTACGTAACTAAGAATTTTGCCAAGTTGCCCAAGACTATACACTAATTGGATTTCGTTCAGGAATTCAACAATCGCATTATACTTTTAAGCAGAGTTTCAGGTCTTCCTTCTACAAAGGAATTCAGAGAATGGATGTTCTTGTACATAGCAACTATTAAGAATAATGACGAGTTTATCCAATGGGGTGAACATATTAGTAGCAACATTTGCTATCAGTTGGGAAAATTGTCAGAAACTAAAAATTTCTACATGACATCTTTTCTAGTATATGTGGTTACTTTTATGCAAGATTTTATAGGATTGAATACAAGGGGTGTTCGTAATACCTCCCAAATATATGAGTTTTATCCCCAACTTATTCTGGATGAGGGGAGCAAGCATTTCTCGAAGAATCAATGATGCTTTCTTTGTTGTTGTCCTCTATCATTTCGACAAAGAGCTATATAATTGGAGGGTTTCCAATGAGGCTTTCCAAGAGGTATGAGAATGGGGAGAAATCTACTTTCAGTTTCCCACATTCACCTACATTTGGATTCCAGGTTTCATAGGTGCCCCAAGAAAGTTGCCGAGGTGCCCCACTGATAAATGGGTTCTTTTGGAATTGGTTCGGTAGTTGTTGGATTACCATCGAATCCAAAATAAGCATCACAAGGTGGGAATGCATTTCCCTATTTCAATTGGTAGGTATTCTTGCCCAAATATCCACAAGGAAAAAAACATGGATGTAGAAATGGCTGAGGTAACCCTATGAACCTTCCATTCGTGAACTAATTTTTACTATTGGGGTAAGTTTGGGGAGACAGTAAGTCTAGTGCTCATGTGCCCCAATTAGAAGATATATGGATTCATTGTCAGGACGGGCAGTACATTGTGCAACAAAGGGATTATGAAAGGATAACTCTTGATGAAGTACAATATTTTGGATTGGCTGATGTGCCAAAGGACTTACAGGACAATGATGAGTTCCTAGATCTCATCATACACGAATGATAATGTTGCTAATCAACCACTGCCATGGGTTTATTGGTATGTGGAAGAGTGTAGCAATACTAAAGAAAGGGCAGGACCCATTCTAAAGAGAAATTTTAGTTGGTTGGATTCCTTAGGAATCTCACCCAAAGGGGAAAATTAACCTACAAATATAGGGACTACATCAATAGTAAACCAACCAACACCCACAAAAGGCAAGAGGTTGACTCAAAGGGTTCCTACCGTTCCAAAGAAGATCTCATTTGTGGTTGGTGGCTCATCTCTCTCTAGGTTTGTTGCTCCCAAGATTACATCATCTACAGTGCCAGTAACAGAAGTAGTTGAAGTGAGTGACTCTCCTAGTGTCATTCAGGATCCATCACATCTTCCCCTTCCTCCATTATCACTTCCAATATCAGTTCTTTCCACTTCCACCATCATTTCTTCTTTCCCATCCCCTTTCATGGCCCGTATTTTCATCACTACCAGCTTCTATTAGTCAGGGGAACATATTGGGTCACCCATTACCTTTTCCCTTCTTTTGACACTCCCATTTTCTTCAATTTCAACCCCGACATTGCTTTGTCAATTTCTATGGCTGTCCCGACACCCACACATTCCATTATTCCTACCTCTGCTCGGTTTTCAGTGGCATTTCTAGTGATCTTTCTCTAACTAATGCTTCAGGTATCAGATCTGCTACTCCATCTTCATCGGCTCTAGCCATATCAAAACAAATGTTTAGACCGAATCCTAAGAAGAAAAAGGTTCCTCTAGGAGATGTGACAGATCTTAGTATATTGGAGTCCATGCCCAAAAGATAGGCCAAGATACCAAGAACTGTATCAAGTCTAACGGTTAATCCATCTGGAGAGCGTGTGATAGAAGTGGCTACCCCTGTTGAGTGAAAAAAAAAACCATCATAGCAGAAAAACTACGAGATCTCAAAGTTCTCATTCGGTAAAGATACTCATGAAGTAGTCAAGCAAGATGTAGAAACTATTCTTAGTGCCCTTTTGGAGAAATATGACAAAGACAAGTCCACCAAGGATGAGCTTAAGGCCAAAGTCAAGTAGCTCACTGCACTGCTTGAATAGAGTAACCTAGCCCACTCCATCCACTGACATCTCAACTACTACGGATATGAAAATTTCATCTACAATCGATGATATTTCTTATCATGAGCTTGAGAAGCTAGGCCAGAAAGGGAGAATAGTGAATGGATGGATGGAAAGGATCTTGCAGGAAGCCAATCCTTTGATTAAGGAAGCCGTTGAGATTTAGAATGATTTACAGAGTTGCAAAAATCACCATTGCTAAGATGGATGAATCTTTCTTTGAAGATAATAATAATTTAAATTTAACTTTGGAAACATGGAGTGACATTAGAGAAGAAGATTCTTACTTCTTCAGGAAGAGGTAATTGATGATGCCTATAAATTGTTCGAATATCAAAAGGGTATGGAATTATGGTGTCAGGTGCTACAAGATGTGATTAAGAAATTGGAGGAGAAGTGAGTGGATATTATAGATTCCCTCAATGATATCTCAGAGGAGTTTGACAACACCAACTACAAGTTCTTTTATGAAAATATTGATGCTCTTCCTGATCACCAAATTAAGAAAAATTTCAAAGATTTGGTGAAGCGAGAAGATGATGTTACAAATAATTTCAATATTGACTCCATTAACCAGCTGGTCCTATGTTAGAATTTCATAGGGAGACTGAAGAAAGTCACAAATAAGCTTCAAAGGTTGCCAGCCAGGATCACAAAATATATTGAGACAATCGACGTAGTGAATCAGCGTGCGTGTAGACCTGGAGATGAAGAAACCCGGGGTGTTATCAAGCACTTCTTCAATTATAGACACCAAATGGTTGTATGGGAAGAAGGAAAATAGAAACTTGTAGAGAAAGAAGATGCAAGTGAATCAAGCCAAAGCTAAGCGACCATGAAAGGACATGTTCAAGCTCTGAATCACCAAAGTTATAAGGTTGGCTTGGTCAACTTTTGTAACAAATTTGTTGTTTTTATGGGAGCATGTTCCCTTTGATTAATGACATTCCTATTTTTAGTAAAATGTTAGTTAGAGGCCCAGGTTGCAATGGCTCACTTAGGATCTTATAAATAGTGGAATGCTTCCATTATTTGATATACAATTTTAGAGATTTCGTGAAGTTATTCTTCAAGCTTGGAAGAGTGCTTTTCGAGTTTTGTTGAAACATTTTAATTATATTTAGAGTTTCCTTACACTTAAAGATATATTTTTTTGTGTTGAATGATTAGTCATTGTATGCTTTGTGAATGTAATTCCTTAGCATTATTGATTAATTTACCTTTATTTTAGATTATCTATTTCATATTGTGAAAATAATAGTGTGGTTAATTTTCATCAGTTATGAGAAACTATTTTCCTTCTATTGATTAAGAGTTACATTATTATTGTCACTCAAGTGGATACTTGACATGTGCTTGTGATTATCATCTTGATAGATTATCATGTATCAAATCAAAGTTGATCTTTATATTGTGTATGTTTAAAGTTTAGCGAAGGAACGTGTGCTTCTAGTCTATGGTATTTTATATCCTTTCCAAGTTGTAATAGGTGAAGGTGGCTAATGATGCAAGCATCATACCCACATTAACCCTTCCAGAATTTGAACACCCCTTTTCTTGGTGCATCACCACTTCTAGAATAGATTTTATTTCTTTGCATTCTCTCTCCCTAATCCCATGAAATATTAGCATAGGTCTAGTTAGCTATCTTTCTTACATCGAAGTAGTGTTGTGTTTATTTTAGGAAGAGGAAGTTGGCCTTCTCTGGAGGTTTACCTCAAGCGCAAGTCCCATAGCTTGAGAGGTGATTCCTTGTGTCCCAATCACACCGAATTTCCCGATTAATTCCTAGACTATTCGAGGGGTGTAGTGAGTCGAGACAACATATTTTGGCATGCCTCAGTAGGATGAGGTTTTGTACTCCTCTTTTCATTCCATTGACACAAGGTACTTAGCAACTCCATATCTCTATATTTCAAATTTTAGTACATCAACTTATGTGAAGAATTCACACAAGATCTTCTTCAAGGAGGGACAATCATAATCATATAGAGCTTTCTTTGTCTCCCAAAAGAAGAAGGGGAAGAAATATTTCAGTATCATCAGCTTCTACTTTACCTTATAAAGGACATTCAACTCCTCATAAAATACATTTTTCCCCATCAAGACACAAATCAGATTTTGAACGTCATCGTAGCCAATATTTTTGTCCATTCAATGCCAACAATCCTTTGTTATTAGCACAAAGAGATACCATACCGGCTGCTTCCTTGAAAATTTTACCATTTTACACTGGGAGACTAATGTTTCACCTCGAGAGCACATACTAGATGTGGCTAGCATCTGCGTAGTACACAATATCATGGAAGATAACATGGCAGTTCAACTCCTTACTACTTCATTCAAAGGTAGAGTGCTTCAATGGTTTTGGAGTTTAGCTACCAAGTCCATTACCACTTGGAAAGATTTAGGCACGAAGTTGTGTAAATGTAGCGTTCAAGGATAAATGTGATAATCTCTCGATGGTAGAACATGTTTAACATTTTTCTTAGATCGTTTATTTTAAGCATTGATGAAATAGATAGGGTAATGTAGACATAGGAGGAATACCTGTTCAAATGTTAGTTGATGGGTTGTTGTGTGCGTATGAATTCGAATCCACACTAATCGTGAGAGCTTCTTTTTCTAGGAGGAACTACTTGTAATGAAAAAATGACCACCGAAAGAATTAAACAATATGGGCAAAGGAACAACCTAGCGTAAGCTAGATTCAGAAGTATGATACTTCATAGATGGTGTCAAGACACTATTTTAAACAACTCAATGTTGTAAACAAATTTAATCCTATTGTAGTTCAAAATGATTTAGGTATCTAACTTAAAAGCACAATAATAAATAGATCTAATCTAACGTGATAAGGTGGAATAGAATCCAAAGGTGAAATGATTAGTTATAGGTCTCTACAAGTTTGATAAAGGTCTCGAGTAGATCACGAGGTGAAGGAGGGTGAGATTAAATTAGGTGGGTAGGTCTCTATTCTAGGTCAGTGTGGGAAAATACAGAGACCAATGTCGATTAAGGGTGATCAACAATGGTTAGGTGTAATCGGGTCTCGATTCTTATGGAAATCTAGGAATGCCATAGAACAAGCTTTGGGTCTCCTTTGTGATTACACAAAGGATTTTGGTTGGTTAAGACGAGGTATTGGGTGACTGGAGTAGGATTTTGCGAGGTTTTAATGGGTATATTGAGCTGAAAATGTGGAGAAGGTCAATAGGGGGGCAAGGTAAACAATGTATGATAAAATGATGATGAAATGAAATAACCAGAAAGTATGATGTTGTACCTACTTAGATTCCATTCCTGAAGTCCAAAGTGTGTGAGGGATGGAGGTGTTAATGATGGGTTTGAACGTTGAAAGTTACCACCAACTAAAGAAAATATTCTCGCATGGGATGCATGAACACTCCTCTTTACTTGGATAGATCATATCGTGGCTAGGATGGTTGTGCAAGAGAAGATGCACAATCTCCTTCCGTGGATGTGATTTTTCACTAGAATTTTCCCTTTGAAGATGCATTATCTCTATGAGATGTGTTCTTGCTCATCAAATTTCTCCCAATCTTTTCCAACCTTCATAATAAGGTAGTTTAGGGGTTAAAAGGGGTAACCGACAAGCGTGATCGCTTAATCCGCGATGGTTAGGGGTAATCGACGTCGATCAAGGTGGGATTTTCTAGGTTTACTAAACTAGGAAATGCTCCCGATTTCCTTGGATCTCATGTTGTTATCCCATGCATTAGACTAGGAGCCTCTTGTGAGCATGTGGGAATGTGGTTAGAGGGAATGTAGGCATTGATTTTTAGGGTTTGGGTAAGTCTTAGTTATGGGAACTTGCTAAGAATAGGTCTTAAGTTGAGTGTGCTTGGTGAGGTGTCTAAGTGAACTGTATGTGTGGATATTATTTAAATGAGATATTTAAATAATAAATACAAGTGAGGGTAATGCATTAATTTAATTAAATTAATATTAGTGGGGTGAAGGGAGGCTCATGGCTAGGTAAATGTAATAAAGGGTGCTTATATGTCGAGGGACAAAAGGGGAGTGTGACCTAATTTTAGTGTCTACATTTTGCCTCTTTTTGTTGCATAGCTTGTATTGGTAAGTGATGTTAACAAAAATAAGATGTGGTTGCCCCATGTGTGGGTGAAGGTGATCCCCCTCAAACTAGGAACTGATGAGGTAGCAGGCTGAAGTGGTGAGTGGTTTGATAAAAGGTAAAGGTGAGGAAAAGGTAAGTGGGTATAGGGAAAAAGGGTGAAAGGGAAATCTAGGTAATGGGTTAGGGTCACAGTAACAATAAATAAACGCACACACATGTATAAACTATAGCACACTATCGGGTTGAATATCGTGCAAACTCTACATCGCCTAAGGTTGATACGTTTATCCAAACAAGGTTGAAGCGAATCCAAGATCCAAGGTATATGATTTGGTCAGAAACACAACGTAGGTTAGGTGCGGAGATTTTTAGGTATGTTCTGCAGTACACTAAAGTTAGGGTTAGGATAAATGGTCAAGAAAATAGGCTAGGTAATGTCATTAGGTCAATACGGGGAAAGGTAAACAATGGATGATAAAATGATGATGAAATGAAATAACTAGGAAAATATGATGTTGTACTTACTTGGATTCCATTCCTGAAGGCCTATGTGTGAGGGATGGAGGTGCTGATGATGGGTTGAGGTTGCAAAGTGAACACCAACCAAGAAAATCTTCTGCATGGGTTGTATGTACACTCCGCTTTACTTGGATAGTTCGGATCGTGGCTGGGATGGCTATGCAGGAGAAGATGCTCAATCTCCTTCCTTGGATGTGAGTTTTTCACTAGAATTTGCTCTCTAAAGATATGTTATCTCTTTTAGATGTGTTATTTGTCATCAAATTTCTCCCAATATTTTCCAACCTTCAAAATAAGGTAGTTTAGGGGTTAAAAGGGGTAAACGACAATGAATCTGGCTTAACCAAAGTGATGGTTAGGGGTAACCAACGTTGTCAAGGTGGGATTTTATAGGTTTACTAAACAAGGGAGATGCTCTTGATTTCCTTAGATCTCATGTCATTATCCCATCGATTAGACTGGGAGCCTCTTGTGAGCATGCGGGAATGTGGTTAGAGGGAATGTAGGCATTGATTTTTAGGATTTGGGTAAGTCTTAGTTAGTTATGGAAACTTGCTAAGAATAGGTCTTAGGTTGAGTTGGATTGGTGAGGTGTCTAAGTGAACTATATGTGGGGATATTATTTAAATAATATATTTAAATAATAAATATAGTGAGGGTAATGCATTAATTTAATTTAATTAATATTAGTTAGGTGGGTGGGGGTCATGCCTAGGTAAATGTAATAAAGGGTTATTATATGTCAAGGGGAAAAAGGGGAGTGTGACCTAATTTAAGTGTCTACATTTTTTCCCTTTTTGTTGTGTAGATTGTATTGGTAAGCAATGCTACCAAAAATAAGAGATGTGGTTGCCCCATGTGTGGGTGAAGGTGATCCCCTCAAACCCGGAACTAACGAAGCAACGAGGTTGAAGTGGGGAGTGGTTTGATAAAAGGTAAAGGTGAGGAAAAGGCAAGTGGGTATAGGGAAAAACGGTGAAAGGGAAATCTAAGTAATGGGTCAAGGTCACAGTAGCAATAGTCAAATGCACACAAAAATATAAACTACAAAGACACTACCAAAGTTGAAGAGCATGCAAACTCTAAATCATCTAAGGTCGATAGGTTTATCCAAACAAGGTAGAAGTGAATCTGTATCCAAGGTATAATATATGGTCGAAAACACAACATAGGTTAGGTGCAAGAACATTTTAGGTATGTTTCGGTACACACCAAAGGTAGTGTCAAGATAAACGATCATGGAAATATGCTAGGTAAGGTCATTAGGTCACTCAACACATGCAATGTGCCAAAAGGTATGGTGAACACATGAGGTTAAAGGTCACTAGCGATGGTCCATGTCCAAATATCTAGATCACGGAATGGGTAAGGCCAAGGTAGGCGTAAAATAATGAGTCCCCAAAGGAGGACAAATGGAGGTAGTAAATGATGAGGTGAGAAAAGGTAAGGTAACGAGTTAAGTAAAGGTTGGATGGGGTAAACGAGCAAGGAAAGGATGGGGTAAAATGGAAAAGTAGGGGCAATGTGTAGGTTAGGGTGATCGCTGGTGGTCATGGATAACCGACGTCGGTATAGGAAAACCGATGATGGTGAGGTAGGGCACGAGACCGATGCCGGTCAAGGGGAACGACGTCGGTTAGGTCGGGTTTGTTATAAAAACAAAAAATCCATGTTTGTATTATTCATTTGGTTATTTACGAAGTGAAGAAATGATAAAAAGAAGAAAAAAAGAGAGAAAAGTGTCTGGAGGAAACGGGACAAAGTGAGTTGGCGTGATCGGTTTGAGGAGGGTTGGGTTGGTGAGTAGCGGGTCCATGGGATCAGGGTGAGATAGTTGATTGGTGGGAGGTTGTGGGTAGTTATTTGGTGATGGCAGAGGATGGAGAGGGATCAAGTAGACCACCAAAGATAGTGGCCGGACATTCCATCAAGACGACGGTAATTCGATAATGTAAGCGCCTAACTCTATAGTGTTAATTAGAAAGAGTAGAGGTTGTGATAGTTTTTATTTGTAGGGTTTTGAGGGTTTTTGTATTTTGTGGGTGGGTAAAAGTTAAATTTGGGTATGGGGGAATAGTAAGCAAAAAGAGGAAGGGGAGGGTAGTAAATGGTATAGGTGGGGTGGGTAGAGGTTCATGGCTATTTTAGGTCATTATAGGTGGGGTAAAAGGTGAAGGGGGTACCACCACAAAGCGCGAGGAGCGGCAAAGCTAAGATTCCATAGCACCAGTTTGAGCTATGGCGAGATGTACCTAGCCCATCTAGATGAGATGAGGCTAGTGGTTTTATTGATGGAGGCAATGTGCTACTATGCACTTCCAGATGTAGAGGGTGGATGCTTTCCCAATCACTGATGGGGGTGCTCCATTATATGATGGTGCATGAGATAAGCTTTGTCTGGCACTAAAATTCTTAGTGCATCTATACTAAGAGTTGTAGGTGTATGGGTGGTTACGTAGGTTTAGCATGTGATGTACATTTATACTGCACTGCTGGGCCTATGAGCACATAGTCTATGTTTGACCTATAGGGATGCCCCGAGTAGATGCATTTCACGTGAGGTGTGTGCGGTTGGGCTACGGGAGATGGGAGCCGGTTTAGGAGAGCAGAGGTTGGATAGGTCAATATATGATGTGTCCCATTTTCGGTAGTTGTTGGAGGGGTTGTCCAAAGTGGACATTATCTGAGGCCACATGTGGGATTCCCTCATATAGGCACATACATGAGGAGCTAGCTGAGCTCCAACTAAAAAAAGGTGGATACAAGGTCATGGTGCTTTGAGGAGGATGAGATGATCAAGGATGAGATGATCCCGGTAGATAGGGTCTGACGACAGTTCAAGCTTATACAGGATATTCCTCCATCCTTCCCATAGTATCAGAAAGATTATTTGGAGAGGCCTCTACCTCTACCATAGCCTACAGTGCCTACAGGGGAGGAGGAGTAGCCAATGGATCAGTGGGTTGATGACACCGGATGCATAGATAGGTATAGGAAGTGGTGGGTGGCTCAGTTATGAGCCATACCACCTAGACTGGGCAAGCAACCCGACCTACCCATCATTACAGCAGAGAGAGGCCCTACGGGGCGAAGGTGTAACAACATTGATCACATAGATAGGTATACTATAGACATAGCTAGAGGGGGTAGAGGCAGAGGTAGTAGAGCTACAAGTATAGGTGGCTAGTTTGTAGGCCCAGATGGCAGATGGAGAGGGTGGAGGAGATGGAGGAGATGGAGATAGACATGGTTAGGTGGCAGCCTTACTAGCTTAGGTGGCAGTTTATAGGGCTAATTGGCCACAACCCGCACATGTTGGGGTCTTATAGGCCTAGATACAGGCACAAGGAGAGGGGGTACCACCATAGGAATAGGGGAAGGGGCACCACCTCGAGCACGGGGCGGGGATCACCACCAAAGGTGCAAGGAGCTGGTCCCGCTTTATAGGCAAAGTGCAGGGAAGGTACAAGGGCTGAGACCTATGAAACCACCACAGATCGGTTCTTGTATCTAGGTTATGGGATGCCCTAGGTGAGGTGAGATATTATCGAGACTAGCTCATGGCGTCGAGATATACTTCCTCTCTTACAGAGAGTACAGGCACAACAGCATCTAATGAGAGGACGCGATCCCGCACACATAGTGTGGAGAGCAGAGAGAGAGATCAATGAGCTCCGAGACCCGATCAAGGAGAGGCCACCAGCACATGGTGACTAGAGTGAGGTGATGTGCCATCGTGGGACATAGGAGGCCGAGGGTGTAGGTGAAACAGAGATGGAGGACATCTGGTGAGATGTCTGATATGCAGCCACCTAATTTTTTATGTATATGAGTGAGTTTTTTTTAATATATATGTCACCTACATGCTGAATATAGTTGCATTTGTTATCACATACCGGCCTGCATGCCGAAGATTTTTGTATTGATTCATTCATTCTTTTTGTATATATGAGACCGGCATGCGTCGGGTTGACATTTTTTATTTTATATCGGCCTCTGTGTTTGACATTTTTGAGATGATGGCCATGATGAGATAGGCATGTATTTTGAGATATACATTTATTGATTTATGATATTCATGGTATTTTGTGATGTGTTAATATGTTTATGAGATATTGGATGTATGGCTTGTGTTAGAGGAGATATGGATTTGTTACTTTAATGTGGTTTGAAATTAAGTGAGTTAGGCATGATGGAGTTAGGTCAGTTTAGGCATGGATCGAGTCAGGTTATAGGCATGGTTGAGTTAGGTTATAGGCATGGATGAGTCAGGTTGGTTTAGGCATGGATTGAGTCAGGTTATAGGCATGGTTGAGTTAGGTTATAGGAATGGATGAGTCAGGTTGGTTTAGGCATGGATTGAGTTAGGTTATAGGCATGGTTGAGTTAGGTTGGTTTATGATTCATTATTGTTTGTAATGAATGATAATATGGGTCATATGTGAGATGTGGTATAATCCATGCATAGTGATGATAGAGAAATGGTAGGTGTAATAAATATATAAAATTGGAAGCAACTTATTATGTATGTGGCTTAATTTCCAATTTTGTTATAAAAGGGGAACTAAGTGAAATGTGATGAAAATGGTGAGTTAGGTATGGTTGATGAATTGTTTTAGGGTAGAGAATGGTCGGGCTAACCTCTAAGGGACCCATGCCCTTGACTGCTACCTACATAGTCCCGACAAAAAAAGGGGCCTCGGCCAATGTAGTTCTCCCTTTAGCTAGGGAAGAATCTAAGAATGAGTTGGTAGTTTTTGGGCATGTAGTGGGTTTAGGTTTAATAGGTGTGGGTATATTGTAGGTAAAAGGATGCAGTCAAGGCGATTATGGCGAAAGGGAGGATTACCTCAAAGGTAAGCGTCAAGTACCGAGTCCTATATAAGGTAATCAAAATGTAAACAAATATGGTTAAAAGATAAGAGGGGGAAATAAAGCCACCTAATTGGTTAGGATCCTACTGAGTAGATCATACCTTGGAGGGGGTGATGAACACAAGACCTGAAAGGCATTACATGATTAACAGTTCTATGATGAAGGTAGTCACAGGATCACCAAATGTCAAAATTCCAAGATGTCCCTTAAGGAAATTGAGGAAATGAGAGTGGAAATGGTAAGGTGGGTGAAAGGTAGTTAATTTTATATGTTTTGAGTGATAGGTCTTTTGGGAAAGAGGTCCGAGGTCACAATGGGCAAGTCCATGACTAAAAATTTTTTTTTTTGAGATAGACTGATCGATGTGGGAAGTCTATATGGGATAAATAATATGGTACTCCTTGAGGTCTTTGTGAAGATGATCGATGTGAGAAGCTTCAGTTTCTCTCATTTTTTTTAACCTTCACATAGATGTCCTTTGAGGGAGCAGTCTATTTATAGTAGCAATTTTTTCGAGAGGAAGATGTCCTTTTGGGGGTCATCTATTTATTAGAAGTTTGACTCAAGGAGTTTGGTCCCATGTGAGGTTTTTGAAATCATGGACAAGACCAAGGTGGAGGATAGGACTCTGTTCAAAAGGCGAGGTGGAATGACCATGGGATCTCATCTAAAGGTAGAAAAAAAATATCCATGAGAATCATGATATGTGAAGTTCCGTGGTACACATATTCAAGAGAAGATAACAAGTGACGGAACTCACATGATTCTTAAGGGAGGTGTATGGAGCTGATAGCACTCAAGGGAAAATCTCGTAAAGAGACAAAGGGTGAGGTAGAAAAATGAGTCAACAATAGAATGGTTGAAGATGCAATGCGTTAAGGGGCTCTGATTTGGGTTTACCCTTAAGTGAGGATAAATGATAGGTACTTGATCCATATGTATGAGTTACGATGTATGGTCCAAGCCAATTAGGAGTGAATTTTCCCCATTTACTTTTTTCTTCTTTGGTTACGTGTTGATTTCCTTTCAAGACAAGGTCATCGACTTGAAGGTTTGTTCATGAACATGTTTGTCATAAGCATGTTTGATACATTATTAGTAAACTTGAAGGTGATCCAAAGCGTTAAGATGACATTCATCTAATAAATATATTTTTTCTAATTGGTTTTGATGAAATTCATCATCAATAAGCATGTCCTAGAGAGAAATGTGGAGTGAGGGGATCTAGACTTGAGTAGCAGAATAGCCTCTCGTACTAGACCAACGAAAAGGGTGTGGCCGTAGTGGAAGTGTGAATACTAGTACAAGTATGCCCATAGGGAAAAGGCATGTGCATATGCCAATCCTTCCTAGTATCGTCGACCACTTTCATGAGAATTTTATTGAGAGTTTTGTTAGTGGATTTGGCTTGGCCATTTGTCTCAAGAATAAGGTGATGAGAAACTAAGTTGAATGCGTAAGGCATCACAAAGTTTCGTAGTGTTCTGTTTGGCAACGAGGACACAAAAGTATTAAATGATGTGATGGTTAATGAACTTACATATTTTCTTAGCTTTCGTGGAGATGAGTGGTATGGCTTCCACCCATTTTGTGTAGTATTCGGTAGTAGTTGTGATTCACTGATGGAATTGGGAAGAATGAGGATTGATTTCTCCGACAAGATCCAAAGACCATTGAGAGAAGGGCCAAAGGTCACAAGTGACCTGTAAGGCATGACTGGGTGTATGATGAAGGTTGGAATGTTGTTGGCATTTCACACACCGTTTGACATAGTCACAAAAATCATGCTTAAGGTTCACCCAAAGAATAGCCTAAGTGAAGAATATTCTTAAGAACAACAAGGCTACTAAAGTGACCTCCATATATGCCATCATGAACCTCCTTAATGATATAAAGGATTTCAGAACTTGCGAGGAATCATAAGAGAATACCATCAAAGCCATGTTTATAGAGGAGTCCCTAAGAATAAATAAATGAGAGACCCTTTTAAGGAAGGCACGTTGTCCATTATGGGTGAGATGATGAGGTAAGATGGAGAGGGAAAGGTAGTCGGAGTATTGTTTATTCCAAAGGTCACTTCGAGTTAGGGGTGTCATTTCGATTGAGTAAACCTCATGAGTTAAATAAGAAGGTGAATTGAGGCATTTTACGGTGACAAATATTTTGGAATCAGCAGGGGAAGCGGTTATATGGGAAGCAAAGAAGGCCATGGTATCTGTAAATTTTTGGTTGAACATGGGATGGTTTGAAGGGTGTAATGATCAAAGGTGGTCAAAAGTATGTCTACATGATGTTTATACTTTTAAGTATCTTGTTATGACATTGGTACATACCATTGACCTGGTTTATGACCAATTATGAATCACCAAAGATGTGGATTGATTTGAGATCTCGAGGCATATGTGGTCTAGAGACCTAGTACAAGTGCTTCATACTCAGCAATATTGTTGGTGCATTCAGAGTCTATTTTGAAAGAAAAAGGCATGGGTTCTCCATCTAGAGGAATGAGGATAACACCATCCCCGCCCCCACGCCGACACTTAGAACCGTCGAAGAAGAGTGTTATTTTGTAAGGGGTTTGTCTCGGGAAAGAGTAGCAATTGAATCATCGAAAGTCCAAATTATAGGGTTGATCCCCGAAATAGGTGCATCATCAAGTTGGTAAGTGATATACTCGGCCCTTGATGGAATTTTGGTGAATGAATTCGAGGTCAAGATCAACTAAAAGCATAAGCCATCATGCAACACACTAATTTTAATAAGGTTTGGTATACATAAAGTGTAAGGGATTGGTGTTGGTCATGACATAGGTTTTGTGGTTGAGTAGGTAATGATGGAGTTTGGTGGGAATGAAAACTAAGGCTAATCAAATATTTCCTGGATGGTTGTATCAGGTTTCATAGTCCAAAAGAGTATGGCTTATGTAATAAACCACCTGCTCCCTGTGTTGTTCATCATGATGAGCGAGCATGGCTCCCAAGGAATGATCGGTAGCTAATATGTATAGGTAAAAAGGTTGATCATCTTTAGGTGGAATGAGTATGGGTGGTTGAAGAAGGTATTGTTTTAGGGCCTCAAAATCTTTGTGATAGTCATCATCCCATTTAAAGGAGACATCCTTCCTAAGCAGATGATGAAATGGTTGACACCGATCAGATAATTGTGAAATGAAACGGCGAATGGACTATAATTTACCTTGCAGATACAAATTTGTTTAAGGTTAGTGGGAGGAGGCATTTCAAGAATGTCCTTGAATTTAGTAGGGACAAATTATATACAGTGAGGGAAACAATAAATCCTAGGAGATTTCCTGAGAGAACCGTGAAGACGCACTTTTTAGGTTGAAGGTAGACGTAATATTTAATGAGGCGGTCAAAGATGGTTTTGAGGACGGTGAGGTGCTTAGTGTGATGTTTAGATTTGGCCAAGAGATCATCCACGTAATCTTCCAATATGTGATGCATGATATCATGGAAGATGTAAGTCATAGCATGCTTGATATGTAGCACCAACATTTTTAAGGCCAAAAGGCATGACTCGATAGCAAAAGGTTCCCCAAGGGGTAATGAATGTGGTCTTGTGTTGATCTTTTGGGGCAAGAAAAATTTGGTTATAACCCGAGAAGCCATCCATGAGTGAGAGCATCTCGTGACCAGTGGTGAGGTCAACCAGTTGATCAATACTAGGGAAAGGGAAAGTCATCTTTCGGGTAGGTGAGGTTGAGGTCATGAAATTCTATGTAAATACAGAGTCCCCTATTTCTTTAGTAATAGGGACAATGTTAGAAATCCAATGAGGATAATCAATGGGTAAGATGAAGGAAACGGAAAGAAGGCACTGAAGTTCTTCTTTGATGAGAAGAGCAATGTGAGGGTGCATTTTCCTCAGCTTTTGTTTGATAGGTTTGGCATCGGAATGGTTACAATATTATGGACCACTATGGTGGGGTCAATACTAGGCATGTCTGCGTAAGACCAAGCGAAAGCATGGTTATGATCTTAAAGAAAAGAAGTGATGGCTTCCTGTTCAGCAACATCTAAAGATTGTCCGATCTTTAGGATGTGCGGGTCATCTTGAGTATGAATGTTGATCTTGATAGTCGATTCATTCAACATGGTTTGTGTCTCAGATGGCAATGACCGATGAATATATGAGTCCTCTGCACCAAGGTAGGTGAGTATGGATTCATCATCCTGACATTGAATGATGTTAATTTTAGGTGTGTCGTCATCGATCATCTCAGGATACAAGAATGGAAGAGTGGAAGGGGCCTCACATTCACGTTGATAAGTTAAAGGCCCCATGGAAATGGTTTTTATGAAAAAAAAAAGTTAGGGGGATAGATTCGAGATTTATTGACTCTTTTGGTGAGGGTGGTGATGAAGGTGGAGCGGGTGCAGGGTAGTGATGAAGATGAAGGTGGAGGAGGGCTAGGGTCTTTAATGAGTTCAATACGGCCTATTTGGTAGGAGGTTTGGGGAATCCGATACCACTACAGTCATTATGTTTATGGGTGGTACATGGAATAATGGTATGGCAACCTTGCTCATAAAATCCAAAACCAAAACCCTTCCATGCACAATGGTGCAAGAAGGTGTGGAAAAAACAGTGATTGGTAAGTAATTGGAAGTCAGCGGAAAATGGGTGGGGTTGTGATGGTGGTTTAGGTGTGTAAGTGGTAGTATCAAGTCCCCCATAGGTGATACTAGTATGAAGATGAGGAGGACCATAAAGGAGGCATTCTCCTATATGGTGATCATAGTGGGGGTGTTGGTGAAGGCTTCCATACTCATGCAGAGTAAGGAATGTGTTGACACTATATAGGTGGTACTCCCCTAGAGTGAGGCATTGAAAAACACCTTCCAAGGGATTAGTGGTTGGTATGTAGGTAGCTAGTATGGATAATGTGTCGAGGTCGATGTAGAGGTGGAGTTAATAGATTGGGAAGCTAATGGGTCAGCCATGGAGGTTATAGTAGCGGTAGGAATGGAGGAGGTATGTGCGGTGAAAGCAGTGGCTATACTTGGTAGGTGGAGGTGTAGGTGAAGTGGTATTGGTTGTGGAGGTAGATGGCTTGATAGGTATGAGCACATCATTGGGTTGGTAAAGCATGTTGCATGTTTTGAAAGGTGATGGGTTAGCTGGAATGGTATAAGTGTGTCCTTTGTGTTCAAACATTACACAATGATGCAAAGTGGAAGGAACGTAACCAAAGACACGGATCTAGGGTCTACCAAGTAACAAGTTATATTAGAATTCCCCCTCCAAAACATAAAACAATTATGGAACATTACATGGGCCAATGCAAACATGAAAGATGACAAAGGTTTGCCTAGTGTGGAGGTGATAGCATCATTGAATGAACGCAACATGACCGGATGTTTATGCATGCAATTGTCAAGTATGCACATTTGATCAAATGCATGGGATTAAATGATGTTAATGCTAGCGCCTCCATCAATCATCACATAGCATACCCATATGTCATCAATGTGGACAGAGATGAAGAGGGCTAGGTCCGGGTTATTTTTTTGGTGTGGCGCGATCTCCTCCTCTAAGAAGCTAAGGGAGGCTACTTGGTGAACAAGGTGAGGTGAGGATGGTGGTAATTTGGTGAGAGAGGATACATGATGGGGTGTGATAATGGAGGCTATGGCTGTAGGGTCATTGGGTAAAACCTCAATAGATTGAAGAACCTCCATAAGGGTGTGACGATGGGATTCGAGGTTTGATGAGGTCATATAAGGACATTTTGAGGGAGATTGGTGTAATTTTTTGAGTATGGTACAATGTGTGATGCCATTAGAAATGGGGTACGTGGGGCCGTCGATAGCTATTTTAGGTATGGGTGTAGATGGTATGTGGGGTATATGATTGGTTGGTGGGTCAGTTGCCTTTTCTTTGCCCTTTTGCACACGTGTAGTGATATATGTATCATGTTGATTTGAGGGAAGTTGGTAAATGGAGAAGGTGTAGGGTGAGTGGTATAACAACATGACAGGAAAAACCTACTGGAGGTGAAAAACCCTGTGAGGTTAGCTGGGCACAACGACATTTGGGTGGTGGCATGGAAAGTTCTCTAATGTGAACCATGTTAATTTCAAATCTTGGGGATGGCTCTAGGAGAGGTGAGGGTGGAGGTTGGGGTTATTGAGTGGGAAGTGTGGGAATGGGTTTTGGTTAAATAGGATCCTCATCATGAAGGTCATCGTAATCAAAGTTGGTTTCTGGTGGACATAATTAGATAAGGACGGTTTTCAAGGCCTTGTAGTTCTCCACATCATGCCCTAGCACATGATGGTATGCATAAATTTTAGTATCATCAAACCCTTTTGGCTTGGGTTTGAGGGGGTCGTAAGGTCAGAGTGGTGGTAATGTGATAACAGAAGTCTCGAGGAGGTTGGTTAAAATTTTGGCATAGGACCCTGCTAGTGGATTACAATGGGAAGTGAATGTGGGTTTGGGTGTAGTTATGGTTGATTGTTGAGGAACTGTTTTTTTGAAGAGGAGGAATGGGCCGAGTTATGGGTTTAGGTGCTGGTGTGGTTTGAGGTATCAGTCGTGTTTGTTTGGGTAGGAGTATAGTAGATGGATGGGTAGGAGGGTGTGGGGTTGTTTTGACTACCTTGTTGTGGGGTAGTGGGGTTTTGTTTTTGGGTTGCACCTTCTTGGTAAAGGTGATGTGGGTGTACGAGGTATGGAAGGAAAAGAAGATGGAGGAAGAGGGCAAGCTACCCATGGGGATAACAAGGGTGCTTTGTGAAGGTAGATGACGTGGGTCACACTTGGTGTGTGAGGGAAAATTACTCAAGTGTAGTGGGTAGCAAAGCAATAGCAGTAAGGTATTGGAGGTATTAGTGGTAAAGAGACCGCAGGTGCGGGTATAAGTCATGTTGTGTGCTTGGGTAGGTTAGAGGTTTGTGAGGAAGGAATGGGTTGTGTTATTGGTTTATGGATGGGTGCAAGGTGCTTGACCATGTTGGGTAGCCGAGGTCTTAAGGTAGATGGGACAAGTGTGATCATGATTGGTACGGTTGGGGTATGAGGTCGATGAGTTTTTTTCTTTAGTTTGGGTGTCGCGTAGGTGTTGTTTTAACATTGGAGGATGTAGCTAAATCTAGTTTAATATGTGGATGAGTAAGGTTGGTGGTCGGGTGACCCCTAAAGTGGTAATAGGTTTAGTTGAGGAAAATTTTGTGGGTGTGGGTTTGGGTTTAGATGTAAGTCGGGTTATGGGTAAGGGTGTGGTTTGAGCACTAACAGTATCATGGAAGGGGTTGTGGAAACAATGGTTATATTTGGTTTGATGGGTCGAAATGTGTTTGGGTAGATAGTGGAGGTATTAACGAGGATCTATGCATCTGTATTAAGACAGGGAGTAAGAGGCACCCCACGGTAAAGCCCTATCCACATAATCTAATTGATCACCAAATGTGAGAACAACATGTCTATGGGTGGATTTGGTGAGGACCTAATGGAAATTCTTGTAAAATTCATCTTAGAGACGGATAATTGGGAAGCTTCACTTCTATGGGTAAGAGAGCCGAAATTAATTTTGGGTAGCTGATGGAGAATATTCACCAAGAGGTAAAGGTATCTCAACCGGGTCTATGATAGGTGGAGGAGATGATGGGAGCTCCTCTATAATTGGAGGAATGGATAGGTGCTCTAGTATGGGTGGAGGAGGTAATGGGTGCTCCTCATGGCTGGAGGAGGTATTGTATGTAAAGGTTCTCTTAGTGGAGAAGCCGGGGGTGAGATGGTCTCGATGTTAGTGGAAGACCCCTCTGTTGGTGATGAAGGAGATGAAAGGTGTTCCTCTATGAGTGAAGGAATAGGGGAGGTTGGTTCCAATGCGGAAGGAGGATTTCAGGCTAGGATCTCCTCTATGGAAGGGATGTGAGGTAATTGAGAGGTGACATGTACCTCATTAAAGATAGTTTGAACCTCGTGGGTATGGGTATCATGAGTTGATGTCTCACCAATTTGATTGGATAAAGGGGCATGGTTGGGAAATGGTTTTTTGAATATTTATAGATTTTAGTTGGGGGTGGTGTTGGGATTATCCATAGTTAACTTGCCTTTCTCGAGCATTTCTTGGAAAATGTTCTTAAAAGTGATGCAATTTCTGTCCACTATGACCCTTTACTCGATGATAGTTATAGAAATCATTTTCTTTATACCATGCGGCCATGGGACGAGAAGGGTCAAAACTAGTGTGTGGTTTTATGGGTGGAAGGGTGATGTCTCCACTTTGATAAGATTTTCTAAGACATAGGAGTAAGGTTACCCAATTGGGGTATATTTTCACTAATCTCGTCCAAGAGAAAATTCTAGACATGTGAGAGATTAGATGACGGTGTAGCTTTGATTTGATGGATGAGCTAGGCCAAACTTGAGTACAACTACGTTAGCGAGCTCCCTTAGCTTTTGAATAATTGGTTTGTGGTTTGGAAGAGGAAGAATTATCATTCAACTTGAATGTCGAATTCTTATTGCGTAATTGTATTTTATTCTCTTTGATGGCCTGAATATCTAACTTTCATGCCATAGTGAATGCCTCATCAAATGTTTGGAAGGTTTGGACCTGCAAGGTTGGAGATATGTCTAGCGCAAGCTCATGTGAAGAGATCGATGAGTTCGAGTTTGTGGCAGTTGGAAGGTAAGTTGATTGATCAAAGATGCGCCGGTGAGTGACAAAATCTATGATAGATTCGTCCTCATACTGGACGTGTGGAATATAGGTTGGTCATGGTAACCTTGTTGATGATATTGATAGAGAAATGATCCAAGAAGGCTTAGGATACATGATTGAATGAGAATATAGAGTGTTTAGGTAACCCACTATACCAATCTAATGTAGGTCCAAAGTGAGGGACATGGAAAAAGTTCTCAAAAGCAAGGCATCATTATGAGTGATCGAGATAACACTTGTGTTTGAATGATCGAAAATGTTGTTGTGGGTCTTCTTTGCTATTGAAATAATTGAATTTAGGAATTCCCAATGCACAGGGTATGAACGGATAGGAATGGATGGGTGAATAGGCTCATTACAAATCTTGTCATAGGTGAGAGTGTTGCGAGAGCCGAAACCAATGCCTCCAATGTCTGCATCTTTTCCAACATCAATTTAATTAGGTCATTGGTGGGTTGTGATGATTGGATGCCTCCCGTAGCATGAGGAGGTTGGTTTTGGGCATATAACGGGGTTGCACTCTAGTGTATGGGGATGCCACGTAGGGTGGTGGAGAAGAAGGTAGTGAAATAGGGGGTACATACCTGGAATGAATAATGGATGAAACAGGAGGTTATTGGTAGTATGTATATGGGGGTGGAAGGGTTGTGGTAACCCTAGTGGCAATAGGGGCTAATGATTATGGAATGGAAAGAACCACATTTTGAAATGGGGTAGGGGTCACCAACACTAGAGGTGGGAATGTAGCTACAGTTATGTATATGAGACATTAGGGGAGGATGAGGTTATGTTTGGGGTAGTCATTGAGGGTATGGTGGATGTAATGGGTGCCATAGAGGTAATAGGCATTAAACAATACATAGAAAGTATAGAACCTAACTACAAAATGATTGAGGTAAGGTGGATACGGGTAGTACGGAGCCATATGGGGCTGATGCGAAGTGGGTGTGAGAGTCGGGGGATAGATATGAGCATGTTGTATATCAACTAACCCGAGGCATCTTGAGTGGACGAGTGGGAAAGGTAAAACTACAAGGCGGCAGGGTTTTGGTCAAGGAGTCGTGTGAACTCCTCATCTCTGGTAGTGATAGTAGTAGGCTAGATGGGATCCATGGCTAGTGATAAAATAGAAGGTGGTGAAGGACTAGGTGGGAGTGGTTGACAACTAGTGTAAAATACAAGGGCACTTATTTGTCTTTGGGTCAGCACCATGTCAACTAGTACTGATCAGGTAGTGTTGCTTCTCTGTAAATGATACAAAGAATAGAAGGAACAGGTGAATCTGGTGATAAAAAGTGGTTGAAGTAGAAAATGGTGGATGGAATATGAAATAGGATAACTGATGTCGGTCGGGGTAATCACGCTACCTTACCGAGAAAATGGACAAGTGAGTAAACAACGAGGTAGAAGGTAAAATATGATAGGTATGCCAAATATGAGGACGTTTAAAATGTCAATGGGAATAGTGATAGTGACAGAGACTACAAAAAGTTGAAGAAAGTGAAGTACAATTTCCTTTTGAGTAGGTTAGCAAAAGGACTTGGAACCAACAACTGGTCTACGATTTGTTTGTCAACGATTTGTTTGTCAACCATCAACTGGTCATGACTTCCAGTGTATAGGTTGCCCTCAATTAATGTGAGCTAATGCAATAAATCAGAATGGAATGCACTTGTTTTTAAACCCAAATCAAAAATGTGAAATTGGATGACATAATAAGATGAAGAGGAAGAGGGATGCTCTTTCACTACAATGCAGAAAACATGAAGAAATGATTCCTTTTAATTACACCAAAAGAAAAGTTTCCTTTAGAGAAAATAGAAAGGAGAGGTGGATTACCAGGGAAGAAAATTAGTGTGTACACTTTTTAGAAGGGAAACAAACACATAATTTTTCCTAGGAATGAATGAAATGCAAGGAACCCCGGATGGGTCCCATCGGGCGTGCCAAAATGTTTCACCTTTTTCTTAGCTGGTTTTTTTGAAGCGTTGATGAAATAGATAAGGTAACGGGCATAGGAGGAATACCTTTTCAAATGTCGGTTGATGGGTTGTTACACGCGTATGACTTTCGAATCCATAGCTGATTGTGAGAACTTCCTTTTGGCTAGGAGGAACTACTTGTAACAAAAAAATACCACCAAAAAGAATTAAACAATATGGGAAATGAACTGCCTAGTATAAGCTAGATCCGGAAGTATCATACTTCCTAGATGGTTGTTAAATCCACCGTTTTAAAAAATTTAATGCTGTAAACAAAACTAATCCTATTGTAGTTCGAAATGATTTAGGTATCGACTTAAAAACACAATAAGAAATAGATCTAATCTAACAAGCTAAGCTAGAATAAAATCCAAAGGTCGGATCATTGGTTCTAGGTCTCTGCAGTTTGATAAAGGTCTCGGGAAAATCACAGGTGAAGGAGGGTGAGGTGAAATTAGGTGGGTAGGTCTCTGTTCTAGGCTGTATGGTAAAATACAGAGACCGATGTTGGTTAAGGCTGACTGATGGCGATTAGGTGTAACCGGTGCCGGTTACTATGGAAATCAGGAATGCCACGAGAACAAGATTTAGATCTCCTTTGTGATTGCACAAAGGATTTTGGTTGGTCAAGATGAGGTATTGGGTGATTGGAGTATGATTTTGTGAGGTTTTAATGGGTATATTGAGGTGAAAATGTGCAGAAGGTCAATAGGGGCCAAGGTAAATAATGGATGATAAAATGATGATGAAATGAAATAACAAGGAAAGTATGATGTTGTACTTACTTGGATTTCATTCTTGAAGGCTTGTGTGTGAGTGATGGAGGTGTTGATGATGGGTTTGAAGGTTACAATTGATCACAAAATGAATAAAATCTTCTACATGGGATGCATGTACACTCCTCTTTGCTTAGATAGATCAAATAGTGGATGGGATGGCTATGCGGGAGAAGATGCTAAATCTCCTTCGTTGGATGCGAGTTTTCAATGGAATTTTCTCTCTGGAGATGCATTATCTCTCCGAGATGTGTTCTTGCTCGTCAAATTTCTCTCAATCTTTTCCAACCTTTAGAATGAGGTAGTTTAGGGGTTAAAAGGGGTAATTGACGATGATCTAGCTTAACCAAAGTGATGTTAGGGGTAATCGACATCACCAAGGTGGGATTTTCTAGGTTTACTAAAATATGGAGATCCTCTTGATTTCCTTGGATCTCATGTCATTATCCCATGGATTAAATTGGGAGCCTCTTGTGAGCATGTGGGAATGTGGTTAGAGGGAATGCAGGCATTGATTTTTAGGGTTTGGGTAAGTCTTAGTTAGTTATGGGAACTTGCTAAGAATAGGTCTTAGGTTGAGTTGGCTTGTTGAGGTGTCTAATTGAATCGTATGTGGGGATATTATTTAAATAAGATATTTTAATAATGAATATAGTGAGAGTAATGCATTAATTTTATTAAATTAATTAAATTAATATTAGTAGGGTGAAGGGGGTCATGGCTCAAGAAATGTAATAAAGGGTGCTTATATGTCAAGGGACAAAAGGGGAGTGTGACCTAATTTTAATGTCTACAGAATAATTTCATACTATCAATTGGTCTCCTCAAGACTATATGAGTGATTTCAACCTCCGTTTTGACAAGACTTGGAAATGAATCCCAGAATTTGTAAGGCCATCCCCAGAAAGCACATTTCTATATTACTTATGGGCATTGAATAGTGATGTCACCATCATGATTCAATCTATGGGGGGAACTGTTATCCCTGATGCTTATGAAGTTGCCATACGAGTTGAAAATTTCTTGATTCAAGTAGGTAAAATTGCTCCTAGGCCTCCCATTCCTATTTTTATAGAGGTTACTGATCTAACAACTAGTTATCGTCCCAATTCCAATAGCTTCAATTCCAGCAGCCACACATGCATCCAATCCCTCAAATTATTTGGCTGAGGTAAAATCACTATTACAAACTTTTGGGAATGAACTCGTAGCAATGAAGAGGTAATAGTCCCAGTATGCTCACCCCTTTCAACCCCAATATCAGATAAATCATCATCCATTTCAAGGAAACATACAGCCACAAATCCAATCCATAACCCAAGCTACAAATGTGAAGCCTTTGAACTTCCAGAATCCCTCAGTTGTCGTTTTGTCTAGAGCCATAGTTCCAGTACAAAATAACCTTGTTCAAGAGTATGAGTGGTGTTATCCCTATTCTCTACCACATAATCAGAACCTCTTCCCAAATGGAGTTTTGAGTCAAGATCTTATGGTCCAAGGTATATCAACCCCATCTAACTCATCAGCTAAACCAACAGCCCAAGATAGTCAAGCCCAGATCACTAAGGAAACCACGTTACTAAATTGGCAAGCTGATGATTTTTGTGGACTGAATACCGACACATCCACAGTAGCTACAAATACACATTCTAAGAAGAGGAAATAGATCCTCAAAATTCCACAACTGAGTAGCAAACTTCCAAAATTGAGAACGTGTCTTATTCACATCCTTAATCATAATTATTAGCGAGATAAAGATGCAGGGAAGAAATTACCAAAAACACCTACCAATCAGCCTTCAAAGGGTGATGGACCTACAGTATTACAGTGCCCAATAAACATTTCCCAAAGGAGGATTCTAGTGCTCAAAAGGTTATCACCAAAGTAGGGGAAATACCATTCAGTATTGTGGAGCAGATGAAAAAGACTAATTTGAGTGTCACCATGTGGGATGTGCTCTCAATTCCGTCACAATGGAATTTTCTACGAGAAACTTTGAACAACTTTGGCACTACTGATAAAACCTCAAGTCATGGAGCATCCATAGCAATAAATTTATGTTAGCTAGAAGAAAAATTTATTCCTAGGGCCAATAAACCACCACCATTTTATATCTCTCTAATCATTGGTGATCATTTGGTTCATTATTGTATGATCGATTCTAGATCCAGTAGCTCTTACATGCTTAAATAGATTACAGATGTGTTGGGTATCCCATATACCCCAATTTCAAAAGGAGTTGTCTAGTTGGATGGTACTATAGTCAAGATGGTTAGAATCATCAAGGAACTTCATCTTACTGTTCATGCATGTCCTAGCTTGTCATTCACACAAGACATATCAGTTATTGATCTCCCCCTCTTTTTGCCATTTTTTTATCATGAAATTTCACTGCCAAGATGGGTGGCTATTTATCGGTGGACTGGTCACATATGATCTTGAGAACTCGTCATGGGACAAAGGTAACTATAAGAGTAGAACCAATTTCTCTTACCCATGTGGAACCATACACTTCCAAACCCACAGATAGTAACTATTCCATTTATGACCCAAAAGGAGAGGTTGTAGATCATGAACCAACCACTCTTTTAGAATAAGTGCTCCGAGGCGGTGCTTGATGAGGTAAGTATAGACCATCAATACAACTCGTATATCTTGATTTACTTGGCTAATGAAGAATCAGTGTTGTTTTGGATGAGACTCAACCGAGAACTTATTGTATACATGAAGAAGGTACAACCATGCCTTAGTTGCTTAAGGCACCCAACAATTCCAAAGGAATGTGGAAGCTATTTTTTGATGGTTCAAGAAGTAAAAATGGATCTGGTGTAAGAGTCATGTTAATTTCTCCTTAAGGGGATAAATATTTCTCATCTTTTTTATTGTAGTTCAGATATACTAATAATGTCACCGAGTATGAGGCTCTTATACAAGGGTTGCAGTTGGCCCAACAAAGAGGAATCAAATCCTTGATTGCTTTTTGTGATAGCAAATTTGTGGTTCATCAAGTAACAACCCATAGTGCATCGAAGAATGATCTCTTAAGATCATATAAGAATCGAGTTTGGGACCTAATAGAGGAGTTTGAAGCTTTGAAATTTGTGTAGTTCCTAGAAATCAAAATCAAGATGCTAACAGGCTTGCTACTATCGGATCTCAATATGATATACCTATGGACCTCATTAAAGAAGGAGCAACAAACAGTAAAATAGTTGTCCACCCAACAAGATGCAGAGATAATGTAAGCAGTTGATAGGTTTTTGATAGTGATGAGTAGATTGTTCTTTTTCTACAACAAGAAGCAGAGTTCACCGCCAAACACCAAGGAAAATTGTAGGAATCCTATGATAACCAAGTCATTCAATTGAAAGGAAACAAATTACCAAAAGGCTTGGTCACGCTTGAATCTATCTTCAATTTGGATGACCAGGCCAAATGACAAAGCACAAATATGGTGGTCAAGGAAGAATATTTTGAGGAAGTTGAGGTGGCTAGCAAGAAATTTTTAAAGATTGGTAAGGTATGCATTGCTTAGGAAAAGGAATCTTTCATTGAATTGTGCCAAGAATATCATGATATTTTCGCATGGAGCTACAAAGACCTGCGTGGTTTTGACCCAGGCCTAGCTCAACACATGATTGAACTGTATCCAAACTCTAAGCCAGTTCATAAAAAAATGCCAATCAATCCCAAGGTTGAGCCACTAATGAGAAAGAGCTAACCAAGATTATCAAAGCCTACATAATTTTTCCCATCAAGCATTCATCATGGGAAGCTAATCTAGTTCCCGTGAGGAAAAATAACAGAGACATATGGATTTTTGTAGATTTCAAGGATCTAAACTGTGGCTCATTAAAACATCATTACCCTCTTCTAACAATGGAACAGATCCTCTAGAATGTGGTAGGATCTCAAAGGTTTTCTTTGCTGGATGGCTAGTCGAGTACAATCAGATTTTGTTCCAAGAATCGATCAATTCAAAACAGCTTTCACCACTAAGTGGGCCACGTATGCATACAACAAAATACCTTTCCGATTATCCAATCCAGGAGATAATTTTTAAAGAGCCATGGACATGGAATTTAAAGGACTCATCAATGATATGATCTTGGTTTACCTCGATGATATAACTTCCTATTCCAAACATGTCGAAGATCATACTGCACATCTAAGAAAAGTTTTTTGAAGGTGTAGGGAGTTAGGAGTCTCACTAAACCCTAAAAAATGTTTTTTTTCAGTTCAAGAAGGCAAGTTATTGGGACATAGTATTTCAACTGAAGGACTATCAATCGACCCGGCTAGGATTTAGTCAATTTTGTCTCTATCCCTCCCAAGTCATAAGAAGGGTGTCTAGAGATATCTGGGAACTATAAATTTTTCGGAGATTCATTCCCCAATTTACAGCATTAGCCAAGCCACTGACAGCCATGCTTAAAAATAATATTCCTTTCTATTGGACAAAGGAAGGGAGATAAAGCTTCAAGGCTATCAAAATTGCTATTTCTCAAGCTCCTAGGATGGTAAACCCCGGTTTGACAAATATTTTATTCTCTATGCTTTCATAGGTCATGAGAGTATTTCAGGTATCCTCACTCAGTGCCAGAATGATGATCTGATGGAGCAACCAATTACCTTATTCAGTCAATCTCTCAAATAATATGAGCTCAAGTATTATTTCATTGAAAAATAGGTCTTTTCGGTCATTTGAGCTTTGAAAAAATTCAAGCACATGTTGTCCAACAACAAGGTATATTTGATGGTTACTCATCTTGGCATTAAAGAATTTTTGTTGAATAAAGAGATGAATGAGAAACATGCTGGGTGGATTACGAAAGTAATGGAGTATAATGTACACATTGAAGTCATTAAAATTGTCAGAGGCAAGGGGTTATGCTAGCAGTTTTCCGTAGACATGGAAATTATGGATGTTAAGGATGTTTCACTCTTCAATATTGATGAAGGAAATGATTAGATTGATTGGTTAACTAAGATGGAAAATTTCCTCCTCTCAGGAGTATATCCTCCAAATATGGATAAGATTCAACGACATACTTTCCATCTCTGGTCTATTCCATATGTTGTGGTAGATGGCATTCTTTTTCGAAAGTATTTGAACGATGTTCTTTTATGCGGCATCAAACCAGAGTAAGTTAACAAGATATTGGAGGAGTTACACAATGGGTTTTCGTAAGAACATTACTTGGCATGAACTACTAGTACACGGATCATGTAAGCTGATTACTACTAGCTAAAGATTATTCAAAGATGCCCATTTTTTGGTAAGGAAATGTAAAGAGTGTTCTCTTTTTGCAGGAAAATAGAAGTTGACATCTCTCTCGTTGCATCCTGTTCAGGTGGATCAACCCTTTATTCAATGGGGGTTGGATTTTATTGGTATGATCAATCCTCCATTAATTGAAGGACATAAATGGTTCCTTCTTCGCGATAAATTATTTCACTTCTTTGGATGAAAGCACCGGCCTTGAAGGAGAGCAATGGAAAAGATGTCCTTGAATTCTTGGAGAGTATCATGACAAGGTTTAGTGTTCCATTTATTGTTATCTCTGACAATGCAATGGCATTCCTCAGGATGAAAATAAGTGAATGGGCCATCAAGAATGGATTCTATCTCAAGACTTCATCTAACTACTATCCACAGGGAAATGGCTTGGCCAAATCCAACAACAAAAATCTTGTAAGAATCATTAAGTGCACTATGGAGGCTAATAGAAGAATCTAGCATACACAACTCAATACCGCTCTGTGGTCAGATCAAATAACACCTAAAAAGGCCATTGGGGTTTCACCTTTCATACTTGTATATGGAAGGGAAGAAAATTTGCCACTTTCCTCGAGATGCATTCCCTAGATTTGGCTTATCGGCTAGAAGTTATGGAGGATGAGGCCTTAACAGTGAGGTTTTTAGAACTCATGGAGCTAGAGGAGATTTGAAACACCGCCATGAATATGTTGACAGAGCATCAGGATCAGGTTAAGAAATCCTTTGATAGGAAAGCCTCTAATAGGTTGTTTAGGTAAGGGGATTTGGTTCTAAAATGGGATGAAGATCGCACCAAACCAGGAAAGAACACCAAGTTCAATGCTCTCTAGAGCGGGCCCTATGTTATTACAAGCTGCAAAGAAGCAAATTAATTTTTCCTATCCAGATTCAATGGAGAATAATTTCCCATTCATGTGAATGTGATACACCTCAATACTTGATTTTGAGGAGGTTCCACCCCGTGTCTGATTTTTTTTTCTCCAAGTGCTCTACACATTGTTTTATTTGTCTTTTCTTTTGCTTGCATTTTTCTTGTTTTGGTTTTAGTTTTTTAGACTCCCTTGCCCAATGTTTTGTTCAAGGCTACTAGTCTAAAAGCCTAATAAGCAAGCTTTCCCTGGAGATCACCAAAAATGTTAACCATTTAACCTACCAAGAAGAAGGCTATAGTTCAGACTAATGTTTTTAGAGAAAAGCTCGCACAACGAATTTTTGCTAAAGTCGATAATTCGAAAAAAATTCAATTTTGGACTTGAGCATTTTCTCTTTGGAGATTTTAACCTCAATTTCAAATTTCTTTTGATGTTTTCCGAAGTTCAAATTTCTGAAAGTCTGAATTTTTGGACTTTTGGGTTTTCGGGTTTCAGAACTTTTGGCTCATTTCATCTAAATCCCTCTCGAACTTCAAATCCGAAACTCCGAAAGTCCAATTTTTGGGATTTCGTGTTTCGTGTTTTGGAGTTCTCCGAGCCATTTTAGGATTTTTACTTTAAGTCTTCCGAAGTCTGAATTTCTAAAAGTCCAAATTTTCAAACTTTCGGGTTTTGGGTTTCAGACTTCTCAATCACCAATTCATCTTTTGCTTCCCATTTTTTTCGGAAGTTTGAAATCCCAAATTTTTAGATTTTCGAGGTTTTCGAGTTTCAAAACTTTAGAAATTCTGTGTGTAATTAATTTCCACCTACCTCTGTATGGATTGGATTTTTACCATTAATATCAAGATTTCTATATAAACTTAGTTTTTACTTTTCATTTTTACCTGACACTTTCACTCTGACATTTCATTCTTATACTTTGCGGTGTATTTTTCAAGTTATGTATTTTTGTTTAATTTTCTTTTGGTTTTAGGTATTTTTCCTCCTCTTTCTCCTCATTTAGGTTTTGTTTTGTTTTCCCTCTATGTTTTCTTGTGATGTCATTCTTTTTGTTCACCATGTTTTGTTTTGTGAGTTTTGTTACGGTTTTCAAGGTTATTCAAAGGATCTTTTTAGGTCCCTCGTACTTCCTTCTATTTCTCAATTTCCAACTTAGATTTTTAACATTTATTTTGTAGTTTCATCCAAATCATTCAAAAAGACTTATTTGAAAAACTCATTTCGAGAGAATTCTTTCGGGAAATCAAAAGGAGGAAAATTATTTAGAGAATTCCTTTGGAAAAAATCTTCACATTTTTTCAACTTTCGATTTCTTGCTTCGTGTTTTCAAAGATTTTAATTTTTAGGTTTTTAGAGATTTCAACTTTCGGTTTTCGAGATTTCTTTTTTTCAATTTGAGAGAACTTTTTTTGGAAGAATTATTACTTTTGGGTTTTTAGGACCTTTGGTTTCGGGAAATTTTTTCAGAGATTTCATTTCAGAGATTTCTTTCAGACCTTTTGTTTTCGGAAGTTCATTCGAAAAACTCATTTTGGGGATTTCGATTCGGTGACTTCTTTCAAAAAAATTTGGTTTGGAATTTCAGAGTTTTCTTACGACATTCATCTCCCAAAACACAGGTTTTGATGTCTACCTCCACTTCAAAGGGTAAAGAGAATATGAAGTACACATTTCTTGGGGTTTCTCCCCAATTTTTCTTGACCTCTTACTTAGGAAATATTGATACTAAACTAGGAAAAATTGATCTTTCCAAGTTCGGGAAAGATTAAAGGCCCTAAACAAGAAGCCATGGATGCATACCATCTACGACAATGGTATTTCCCTTACCGCCATTTTCCCCACATCTCGTGCAATGCCTAGAGTTTGTCGTAGCTGCATCAGCCCACTACCATGAGGACTCTATGTCAATAAGGGATAGTGATGATGAGGTGGTGATGTGTTTGGACCCATATTTCTTTGAGGACTAGTTTAAACTTCCAAACATTCAAGATTATGCCACAATTTCCCCTGAAATAGTAGTGGAACACTGGGATAAAAAATAAGAAGTATGCTTAAAGGTTATGATGAAATCCTACCTGACTAAGAATTTCACCAAGTTGTTGAAGACTATAAACTTATCGATTTCATTCAGGAAGTCAATGATCTCATTGTGCTTTTAAGAAGAGTTTCAGGTCTTTCTTCTACAAAGGAATTCCAAGAATGGATGTTTTTGTACATAGTAACTATAAAGAAGAATGATGAGTTTATCCGATGGGGTGAACATATTAGTGGCAACATTCACTATTAGTTGGGTAAAGTGCCGAAACAATAACTTTCTTCATGACATCTTTTCTAGTATATGTGGCTACTACTATGAGGGATTTTGTATGTTTGAATACGAGGGGTGTTTGCAAAACCTCCCAAATATACGAGTTTTATCCCCAAATTACTCTGGATGAGGGGAACAAGCATTTCTGAAAAATCAATGATGCTTTCTTATTTGTTGTCCTCTATCATTTTGAAAAAGAGCTATATAATCAGAGGTTTTCTGATTAGGCTTTCCAAGAGGTGCGAGAATGGGGAACAATCTACTTTCAGTTTCCCACATTCACTTACATTCGATTCAAGTATTTATAGGCGTCCCAAGTAAGTTACCGAGGTTCCCCACTAACAAATGGGTTATTTTGGATTTGGTTTAGAATTTGGATTACCATCGAATGCAAAATAAGTGTCATAAGGTGGGAATTCATTTCCCTATTTTAATTGACATGAATTCTTTCCCAAATATCCACAAGGAGAAAAATGTGGATGTAGAAATGGCTAAGGTAACCCTGTGGACCTTCCATCAACTAAATAATTTTGACTATTGGGGTAAGTTCGGGGAGACAGGTAAGTCTAGTGCTCATGTGCCCCAATTAGAAGATATATAAATTCATTTTCGGGATGAGTACATCGTGTGACAAAGGGATTATGAAACGTTAAATCTTGATGAAGTATGGAAGTTTGGATTGGTTGATGTGCTAAATGACTTACGGGATAGTGATGAGTTCCTAAATCCATCATACAAGAATGATAATGTTGCCAATCAACCACTGCCATGGGTTGATTGGTATGTGGAAGAGTGTAGAAATACTATAGAAAGGGTGGGACCCATTCTAAAGAGAACTTTAAGTTCATTGGCCACCTTGGGAATCTCACCCAAAGGGGAAAATTAACCTATAAAGGTAATAGGTCGACTCAAAGGGTTCCTATCATTCCAAAGAAGATCTCATTTGTGGTTCTTGGCTCATCTCTCTCTAGGTCTACTACTCCAAAGATTACATAATCTGCAATGCCAAGATGTAAGTAATTGAAGTGAGTGACTCTCTAGTATCATTCAGGATCCATCCCATCTTCCCCTTCCTCCATTATCACTTCCAATATCAGTTCCTTCCACTTCCACCATCATTTATTCTTTCCCATCCCCTTCCATGGCCCAGGTATTTTTGTCACTTCCATTTCTATCAGCTGGGGAAAATATTGGGTTACCTATTTCCTCTTCACTTCCTTTGACACTCCCATTTTCTTCAATTTCAACCCCTGACATTACTTTGTCAATTCTTATGGCTTTCCTCACATCCACACCTTCCATTATTGCTACCTCTTCTCAGATATCAACTAGCATTTCTAGTGATATTTCTCTAACTAATGCTTCAGGTATTGGATTTTCTACTCCATCTTCATCGGCTTTAGCCATACCAGAATGGATGTTTAGACAGACTCCTAAGAAAAAGAAAAAGGTTCCTCTGGGAGATGTGATAGATCTCAGTATATTGGATTACATACCCAAAAGATAGGCCAAGAGACTAAGAACACTATCAAGTCTGATGGTTAATTCATCTAGAGAGCGTGTAATAGAAGTGGTTACCCCTGTTGAGGGGAAAACTAAAGAAACCATCACAACAATAGACTATCAGATCTTAAAGTTCTCATTGGGAAGGCTACTTATGAAGGAGCCAATAAGGATGTACACACTACTCTTGGGGCCCTTTTGGAGAAATATGACAAAGACAAGGCCACCAAGGATGAGCTTAAGGCCAAAGTTGAGCAACTCACTACACTTTGCTACATAGAGTAACCTAGCCCACTCCATCCACTGACATCTCAACTACTACGATGATGAAAATTTCAGCTATAATGGATGATATTTCTTATCATGAGATCGAGAAGCTAGGCCAGAAAGGGAGAACAGTGAATGGATGGATGGAAAGGATCTTGTAGGAAGCCAATCCTTTGATTAAGGAAGCCATTGAGATTTATAATGATTTGTAGGTTGCAAAAACCACCATTGCTAAGATGGAAGAATCTTTCTCTGAAGATAATAATAATTTAAATTTAACTTTGGAAACATGGAGTGACATTAGAGAAGAAGATTCTGACTTACTTCTTCAGGAAGAGGTAATTTATGATACCTCTAAATTATTCGAATATCAAAAGGCTATGGAATTCTGGTGTTAAGTGCTACAAGATGTGATTAAGAAATTGGAGGAGAAGTGAGTGGAGATTACAAATGCCCTCAATGATATATCATAGGAGTTTTAGAATGCCAATTGCAAGTTCTTTAATGAAAATAGTAATGCTCTTCCTCGGGACCATATATAAGGAAAATTTCAAAGATTTGTTAAAGTAGGATGATGATGTTATGAAGAATTTCAATAGTGAATCCATTGATTGGATGGTCCTATGTCATAATTTCATAGGAGACTAAAGAAATTCACAAATAAGCTTTGAAGGTTTCCCTCCGGGATCACAAAAGAGATTGAGACAACGAACATAATGAATTACTATGTGTGTGGACTTGGACATGAAGAAACGAGGGTGTTATCAAGTGATTCTTCAAGTATACACACCGAATGGATGTATGGGAATAAGGATAATAGAAACTTGTAGAGAAAGTAGATACATTTGAATTAGGACAAAGAGAAGAAGCCATGAAAGGACAAGTTCAAGCTCTGGAATCAGTCAAAGTTGAAGGGTTGACTTGGTCAACTTTTGCAACAATTTTTCTATTTTTATGGGAGCCTATTCCCTTTTATTAATGACATTACTATTTTTATTAAAATATTAGTTAAAGGCCCAACTGTAATGGCTTAGCCTAGGAACTTATAAATAGTGGAATGCTTCCATTATTTGATATACATTTTTTTAGAGATTTCTAGTGAAGTTGCTCTTCAAGCTTGGAAGAGTGCTTTTAGAGTTTTGTTGAAACATTTTAATTATATTCATATTTTCCTTGGACTTGAAGATATGTTTTATTGTGTTGAATGATTATTCATTGTATGTTTTGTGAATGCAATTCCTTGGCATTATTGATTAATTTACCTTTATTTCAGATTATCTATTTCATATTGTGAAAAGAATAGTGTGGTTATTTTTCATCAGTTGTGAGAAACTATTTTCCTTCATTGATTAAGAGTTACATTATTATTGTCACTCAAGTGGATACTTGACATGTGCTTTTGATTATTATTTTGATAGATTATCTATGTATCAAATCAAAGATGATCTTTATATTGTGTATGTTTAAAGTTTAGTGAAGGAATGTGTGCTTTTAGTCTGTGGTATTTTATATCCTTTCCAAGTTGCAATAGGTGAAGGTGGCTAACGATGCAAGCATCATACCCACATTAACCCTTCCATAAGTTAAACACCCATTTTCTTGGTGCATCAACACTTTTAGAATAGATTTTATTTTTTTATCCCCTCTTCCTAATCCCATGAAATATTAGCATAGGTCTAGTTGGCTATCTTTCTTAAATGAGAAGTAGAGTTGTGTTTAGTTTAGGAAGAGAAAGTCATCCTTCTCCCGAGGTTTACCTTGAGCCCAAGTCCCATAGCTTGAGAGGTGATCCCATATGTCCCAATCACACCAAATGTTGTGACTAATTCCCGTGCCATTCGGGGTGTAGTGATTTGGAGACAATAGGTGCTCGAGCACCCATGATAGTGGCATGGTCTAGGTACAAGTGGTTCATTAAGTTATAGGTGCTCATTGGGAATAGGTATGTCATCTTAGATGTACGATAGTGTTGATTTGAGATATATCATCTCATAAGATAATTCATTCAAGTATCATGACATATGAGGTATTTTCTGGTCATTTTAAGAGGTTTATTTTTCAATTGTTGCATTATTTTAGTTGACCAACTTCTAGAATGAGTATTTAGCATGCAAGCATAGGTAAGTCTTAGTGACCGGAGAGATTGAGGTATGGAATTAAAATTATGATGATTGGAGATGTTATAGGGATGAGTAATTATGCTTTGAGAAATATTACAAGTTCCCATGATGTGTATTTTGCAAGGTATGACTGATTTTGTGAGATAGGGTCAAAATAAAGTGTAGTAATAGCTCAAAGTGTAATTTCTAATGTTTGTTGTGAAAAATGTGATTTTCATGGTACATTTTTCCTTTTAGGGAATATTTTATAGTTATTTTAGAAGGTTTCATAAAAATAATGATGTTTTTTTATCATAATATTTTTATGAATGAATGTTAATAAGGTAAAGAGGTCTAGAACCCTAGTTAAACTCTAACTAGGAGTAGTTGGTAGAAAGTGAAGTATAATGATCCAGTTTTGATTTTTTCATCAAAATTGATTATTGTGTATTGTAGAGGACTCTATTAGATTTCTATATATGTATGGTTGAGGCAATGGTCATGAGTGGGCCCCACATAAAAATACCAATTTCTAAAGTAGAAGATTTTAATATAAGATGGTCCAAAATGAATGTTAATAAGGTAAAAGGTCTAAAACCCTAGTTAAACCCTAACTAAGAGTAGTTCGTAGAAAGTGAAGTATAATGATCCGGTTTTGATTTATTCATCAAAATTGATGATTGGGTATTGTAGAGGACTCTATTAGATTTATAGATGTGTATGGTTGAGGTAATGGTCATGAGTGGGCCCCACATAAAAATAGTAGTTTCTAAAGAAGAAGATTTTAAGACAATATGGTCCAAAGGAGTAGCATGAAAAATTGATGGTATGAGTTTTGGGAATTTCACTTGATTACAATGGATGTTTCAGGACATTTTAATGTAATTACATAGTGTTTTGAGGTCCAAACAAGTTGACTGGTCAAAGGGTGGTTTTGGGGTCTCAAATAGCATGGTCCAATAAAATGAGCATAACTTGAGCTACAAGTGGAGTTGTTAAGTTATTCAAGTTGTGTTAAAAATAGTATTAAGAGATATTTCCACTATTTTTAGTCAGCTCATGATGAGGTCATTTAATAGGGTTTCTAGGGAATTATTTGGATAGGAATATTTTTGGCAGTTCAAGACAACATGTGTTCGGTGTAAGTTTGATGTTGTTTGAAGAATGATATGGATTAGATGATGTTTCCTATTACCTATAATGTGAAGAGGGATGAATTTTTCATCTAATGAATCTATTTATAAGTCTTTAATATGTTTAGAAATGTTTTTATGAGCTAACATTTGAAGATAGATATTTTGGAAGGTTGTTTTGATGAAGGAAAAAGTAATTGTATTTTGAATGTAATGAATCATTTGTGTTGATATCTATAATTTATTTTGTGACTGAAGTTTGCAAAAATTGATAAGTGGTTCTTTTTCTGAGTTGATATACTCTTCTAGATTATTAGTCATGTTTGTTGAAAATATATCCACTTCTATAAAATATGATGTTAATCATGTTTTGTCATTATTATTACTTATGTTGAATCATCATCATGTAATCACTAGATTGGGATTTGAAGTGCATTAAGTGATTTCATCTGGTATGGAGTAAATGTAGTATTTTGGAATGATAAAGATAATCCATCTAAGTTTAGGTATGAATATTTGATTCCTTAAACTATTGTATCTATAATAGAAGGAAACAATAACTTGGATCAATTTCGGTGAGCCAAGTCATGCCTTTGAATAATAAAATATTTTGTTCATAATCATTAAGTAATTTTGAATTCCTTATATTTAAATGAATGATCGTATTCATATTTATTTGATTATAAGTTGTAGGAGTATTTTTGTAGCATATTATAATCACATTCATATTGTAGTTCGATCTCTTTGGGAATTCAATCATCGCATCGGGATGCTCAATTTATTTAAAGCCTAACCTTGTCTATTCTAAGGTGATGTGATATACTAAATAACTTAACTATGCTCTATTTTTATTTAATTAATTAGTATCAACCTTTGTTAGGTATGATACATTGTGCAATGAGGAAACTTAAATCTATTTCTAAAAACCTATCTAAAGACCTAAAACTTAACCTAAGGACAAAATATGGTCTGCATTTAGTGGAGAAGTTGAGTTAATATTAAAAGTTTGGTGCCAAACTAGTACTTGGAAAATTAAATATATTGGTAATTACATACACTACCACCTTTGCAAGTGACCTAGTCCAAGTTGGTATGCAAAGTATCCGAAATAACTAAAACACTTGGTAGTAATTTGTTTAAACATTTAGTTATCATTAATTTGGAATGGTGGTTGGTGTATTGTAAGAGATAATTGGTAGTCTACCATTGTATTAATTATCTCAAATAAATCAAGAAACCACCTTGGAAACACTGAGATGGTTTGGTGGAAAAGAATAGAAGTTGGTTTTTTATTTCTGATTTTGTTTATCGAGCACAATGGATCTACATGTTAATCTTTTTGATTCAAACTAGTAGTTTGTTTATTATTTATTAATGAACTCTTCATTGCATGGAGGATTTATCGAAGAGAAATTTATTATTTTGGTTATTAAAATAATGAGGAATAATAAGATGGGATTTCTATGGAATCATTAGAAGTTTTGGAGAAATTTTCCATGAAATCTTTGATAGAAAGTTTGGAATCTTAGAGGATATTTTAGAGAGAAATATAAGGAATGATAGGCTCTAACTCATTATAATAACTTAATCTATTTAGTTATTGCACAAAAATAACTCTTCTCTTCATACGAAATTATATTCGAGTTCTAGATTTTTAGTTTTGTGTTATTTCTACATTTCCTAGTTTTTCTCTTCAATATAGTTTATCTATGGTTTTTATTCCTGAATATTATTTGAATCTTTTGGTAAGTTGATTAAAATAAAATTTCGGTTATAAGCATGGCCATGAGAGTTTTATGCGAATAAATATTTAGTTTCTTTATTCTTGGTTATGTATTTTTGGTTGGAACTTAATCGTTATTTGTACCTATAAATATTAGTTAAAGTTTCAAAAATATACTCATTTTAAATATAGTTTAAATTCCTATTTGAGACATTGGGTTATTGTTTTCAAACCCACTGTATTGGGTTAGCTAAATCTTATGGAAAGATCTTGTTTTTTTTTTTTTCGAGAATTAGGGTAAATGAGGGTGTTGAAAGGGCCCACATCCTAGTACAATTGAGGATTATTTCTAGAGGATCCAAAAATTTGGTTAAAATGAAGGGGACCACCATTAGGAACCCAATTAAAGCAACCATGAAGCCATAATTAGGATGTAGTGACCAGTGAAAGTAAACACAGTGAGTGGAACAACCATCACTGATGATAGCGAGAGGAGTACCAACCAACATCAACAACGAGAGGAAAAATAATCAGATTCAATAGCGATAAGAGCATCCACCAATGTCGGTAGCAAGAGGAGAAACCAACAACAACAATAGCAAGAGGAGCACCCACTAGGGTCAGCGGTGAGGATCAGCCACCAACAGCAACGAAGTGAGAGGATAAACCACGAGTGTTAGTAGTGCTAGGAACAACCACTAGTGTAAGCACAAGAATATATGCCACATCTAAATATGAACCACCCTCCAAGGAGGATAGTGCCTCGGGGTATTTGAACATGGGTGGGCAAGCACACAACCATGTGACTTGACCACACAACTCCCACCCCATTGGTTGGAAAGATCTTGTTGTTGTTACTTGTTTTCTGGACATTATACATAATGGATTTGTTTGTTGTTTGTTTGGCTAGTTGTTTTTATACATGATTATCGGTTTGACCTTAATCGACCAAACAATATAAATTTTTCTTGATTCAATTAAAAACTCAAGTACAAGTTAAAACACCCCTTATGGGTCTTAACATTTTCAAAATTTGAACTTATCCTTTAAGGAGAAGGAAAATGGTATTATTGTTGGGTTCTAAGTTTCTTTTTGATGATTTTGAGCCTTATTGAAAATCACCTTTGCTTTAGGTTGGTGTAAATATTGATCTATAAGGTTCATATCTAGTTTTTATCTTTATAAGTTTATTCAATAATGGGTTTTTTCATTTTTACCGTTCGGTTTTTTCATTTTGATTCGGTCATCAAATTGACCCATAAGGTTTGTATATAGTTTTTTTAATTCAATCCTTTCCTTATAATTGAACACCGATGTGAAACCTTATTGGTTATTTGTTTTTCAAATTGATAAACTTATGGATGAGTTTTGTAACTTTAACAAAGGTTGTTTTTGAAATGGGTTGCATAGTGGAAATTATTTTTGTAAAATTTAATATTGTTCTCAACCACTAAGAGTTTGAACACATTATATAAAATGGTTATAGGTTAAAATTAATGGAGTCGAGAGATGTCAACCTATAGTCTCATAGTTAGACTTATGTCTTCACCTCGAGAAATAAATTCTATCTTGTATAGAGCCACACTTTAACCTATTCTATATTGACTTGTAATGTTATATTTTGATTTTTTACTTGATTTAGTTATGATAGGTTGATTGACATTATCAACTGATAATTATTATTCTTTTGGTTCATGATTAAGTTTGATAATTTTCTCGTTGGATAGACTTACCAAATCATTGTTGGTTAATTAAGTTGTTAATCACCGCTACTACGGTATTTTGTATAAGTTTTACTTTTTGGTTAGATGACTTCATTATGAGTTGTGATGAAAGTCGGTTGTAGTTTTAAAACCATTCTATTTTGATACCAATTGTGTTATTATTTGGTTCATCCTGAACCACCCTCGATTGATGATGTATAATTCTATCAAATTTTGTATTGGGAACTTTGTAGACAAAACAAGAAAAGAAACTAACTCGAATGTTATATCAAGTTCTATTAAAATTATTTTATTAGGGGTAAATAATTTTGAAGGGACTATACCCTATTACAAGAAGTGTTAAAAATCCAGATAGAGAGAAAAGTAGTCCATAGTTTTGAAGGGACAATACCCTATTACAAAAAGGCTCCATAGATAGATAATGTAGTAAATACATCAAGTTTAGATCAACATCCGGAGTAAACATGAAAATCCAATTATTATTATTGTTTAAATAGATAATAGAATAATATTTAGTAAAGTTGTATATAATTGAACCGATTAAATATAAGATATTAGTCGTATAATATTGGGATTATATGATCGCCACCAAATGGATCTTAATATAATTATATTATCTAAGACCTAATTGTTTATTGTTGTGTGACTATAATGTATTACTTAGATAAGTAAATTATAATTGAAGGACATGGTAAGATATCTCATCTATATAATTATGCGATTATATGAATGAAATTCTATTACACTTGCATTCCCGTTCTTGGATCTTATGAGTCAAACTAACTTATTCTACCTTCGTGACTCGAACTATTATTGATATAGATATTTGGTTTATGGATGTGACTTAAATTGACTTCTTTTCTTGGATTCATTTATTGTGTTGTTCTTACATGCTTTTAATAGTTGTTTATTAATTTTGAACTTTAGAATTATTTCATTAAAAAGTAGTTTTCTTTTCTATGAAATTGTTAAATAGAAGCATGTTGTTCTAAATATTTATTACTTATCATGCTCAGTTCTTGTGAGACGAATCATGCTAACAATATTGCATATGGATTTCATGAAAGGTGAAAGAAGAAAGACTTATAAGAAGTTGCATTTATTTTATTGGTGAAGTTAATTTAATTCAGATACATGATTATGGTAAAAGTGTTTGGAATGATTTTTTAGAAGCATGAATGGTCTAAAGCCATATTATTTTGTTATTATTTGGAAAAATGATGTTATTGTAGACTGAAATATGTATGAGGATATTTATAGTTGAAAGAATAAGATGAATTTTGTATTTAATTGTTCAAAGAAATTATTGAATGCTGAGAATTGAAAGATATTATGTTTTTCTCATTATCAAAAATGTTGTTTTATAATATATATATATATGTCAAACATAGACATGAATTATTAGATACTTGTGGGCTTGATGTGTTGAGTAGGTAAAGGACTATACATAAAGTCCATTAATCCAATGAGCTAATAATAAAATGATATGAATTTATAATGTTGATATGGTAAACCTTATCCTAAAGTTGTAGTAATGTAATATTATGTTATATGTAATGATATTACGTTCTTTATAAGGGTTATACTATAATGTGTCATTGTGAACTTATAGATAAGATAATATGCCCTTAAATGGAAGAAAAGGAAACATGCTTAATAATTTGGAATGGACCTAATGATTGAATCTTAAACCTATGCTGATATATATGTCTATAAAGTTTGATAAGGAAAGGAATATGTTAAAATGTGATCAAATGCATATGTAATTGGAGTGATGAAAATGTTATGATAAGATGGGGTAAATATTGTTAGCAATAAAATTTGTCTTCTAGACAAATTTGTGGGTTTCAATCCAACGCTATGGGAATATAATTCTCTCTACTTGAATGGTGCAGCTTCCATATGTGCATGCGTGAAAAAGTGTATTTTAATGGTGGCCTTTTGACTAGAGATCCAATAGGAGCACTCCATCAACTGTGGCAAAGCTAGCAATTTCTCACTAGAGAAGAACTTTGTATGAGAAGGAGAAGGGGAGTGGAAGTAGAGGTAGGAGAAAACTAATGTTGTGAGTAGAATATCAGATTCCCACACACATTAATTAGAAATTTTTCTACATGCATTTATAATCGAAAAAAAAAAAATCCGCAGGGAGAAGCTATAAAACCGAATGAAAATAATTGGTCATAAAGCACCAATTAATTCCTAAATCAAAGAGGAAAAATTCCTTATTTTATTATTGAAGCTCAAGAAGAGCTTTTACATAGCTTTAGAAAGGAAGAAATTCGAGGAAGAAGAAAAATAGAAGAAAAATGGCCTTTTCTATCTTTTCCAAGTACAGAGCACTCTGGTATTTTTGAAATCAATCACTACCCTTGAAATGATGTCAAGAAGCCATTATATTCCTCACAAGAAACTCACATCTTCAAAATCCTCAACGCCTTTTCAAATACCTCCATTACAAAGAAAACACTCATAACGGGTTAAAAACCGATCTTGCGACGTGAACATTACATTTGATTTTCCATTTTAAATACGAGACAGTTTGATTTGCTCTTATAACTCTAGAATTAGGCCATCCACATAGTAGGAAGGGATTAGAGTGATTACAGGGGAAGCCCTTTTTATTTTGTTATTTTTAGAGATTTGGCAATTTGGAACAAATTGGCCCACACCCCCGCTTTGACTTTTCAACTTAGACACGTGGAACCCTCTGATTGGAAATGGGTTCACGGATATTTTTTAAACATTTTAAATTTTTTTCAAAAAGGCTCAAAATATTAATTTCCTCTATTAGCTCACTCTTCTGCTTTGAATTTTCAATGGCGAAGTTGAGATGTTGGTGGAGCTGCAACGCATTCTAGAACTTTTTCTTCGCTTTTGGAATTTTGGTTAAATTTCAAAAAGTTCCCCGATGGCCTGCTCATCCACTTTGAATTTTCAATGACGGGCTTCACCTTTGAATTTTTCCCTTTAAATTCTGATCGGGCTTGTGGGTCACTTTTTAACTTTTTCCTTTTTTCAAAGGAGCTCAAAAACACAAATCCCTCCAATGGCCCACTCGTCTGGTTTGACTTTTCAACGGCGAGGCTTTGCCTCTCCAATGAATTTGACCATGTGGTGATTTGGTGTTGATTTGGTAATTAACCCTTTTCGCCCCACCATGGAGTTGCGTCGTTGTGACACATGGAGCCGTCTGTTGAGGCTATAATTTTCAACAACGATTCAACTTTTTGGGTCCGTGGGGAAAATTTACCATTTTTGCCAAAAGTGTTAAGTTCACCAAAAATATTGTTCCTCCCCATCCAATAGGATTTGACTACGTACTTGCATACATTGGGGCCAAAATTTGAACAAGAAAAAACACCTGTCATCTCGATTGCGGGAAAAATACACAGAGGAAGATAACTTCATCATTTTGAGTCCAATTTTTGAATTTCCTTTGTGAACTAGAGGCATGGAGTCAAAACAAAGATTTGATGACCCAGACCATAGAATAAGTGAACATTTTTATCAGAAAGGAGATTATAAAGAGGATATTCTATGCATAGACCAAGAGATGGAGAATTTCTTAAAATGAGCACAACAAAGGTTTAAACAGCTCCAGGGAACTACTTTTGCTAATTTATTGAATCTCTAACTTGGCTTAAACAACAATGAAGGGCATGCACTCAAAAAAATTGAATTTGTCTATGGAAACACGAGCGCTTTCTAGAGACAACAACGGCTCTAGCTTGGAGATATGGCATGAACTGTGCATGGCTATGGCATGATATGAGGATCCAAAATCTCAAGTTTCAAAACATATTACATTGACCAGTGCCTTATCCATTGGGCCTTGTAGAGTCATGTACAATTCTGAGAAAGAATGGAAGGAGGAAACACACAACAAACCAAACAAAACTAAACCGAAACCACACAACAGAAAAGGGAAAAACACACCTACAAAAATCACCTATGGTACAAGATGGGGACAACCCGCTTTCATTGATGATATAGTTTCAAGTATTTCCCACTTTGAGGCAATTCCAATGGTGTTCCATCCAAGTATGAGAGGAGAAAAACATTCTCACCATAAGTTCCATGAATTTGGAATGGGAGCCATAATGAATCAAACTTTCCATGGCTGCCCTTTGGTTCTCTTCTCTTATCCCATAGTAGGACAAAGTCTCCAACCTTGAATTCTCTTTCCTTTTCCCTCTTGTCAAATATCTTCTTCACTTTCAATTGATGTTCTTTAATTCTATCCACCACTTGGCATCTGCTTTCTTTCTTTCACTTCTCCAGGAAGAGGATCCTCTTGGCAATGGAGTCTTTATATTAACCATCTTCTATTTCTTGCAGTAACTTGAGAGATGGCATCTCAATTATGAGGGGAATCTATACCTCAAATCCATAGAACATTTGGAAATGTGACATACATATTTCCCTCTTAGAGTGATCCTATCAAACCACAATGCATCATGTAGCTTCTTGTGCCGGTTCCTTCGATTCTCATCTACCAACTTATGGAAAATGGTCACAATGTTCTTGTTAATTGACTGAGATTTCCTATTTCCCTGTGGGTAGTAGTTAGAAGAGTGAGATAGGAAGATTCCAAAGCCATAACAAAACTCGTGAGCTCTTTGGAAGAGAAATAGGTGGCATTTTCTACAATTTTCTGTGGTGTTCCAAAATGAACAATTATATTATCCTTGATAAAGTTGTAGAATGATTCGAGTTGGTTTTCTTGGTTGGGATGGTTTCCACCCATTTAGTGAATTAATCAGGTTGAAGTGCGTACATAAGAATGCCCTACATAGAATGAGGATTTAGAACACCAATGAAATCTATCCCCATTACTAAAATGGTTCTTCAATCACCACAAGCTTAAGTGGCAAAGCACAACTAGTTGTGGCTTTCCAACAAATTTTGACATGCTTTATATTTGGAAACCCAATCCCGAGTGTCTACAAATATGGAGGGCACATAATATCTCCCTCTCAAGATCTTATGTGTGGTGACCATTGCTAAGAAATTTCCACCATAAGTTTGATCATGATATGCCCTGAGAAACTTTTCTTCTTGCTCCTTATCTACACACCTGAGGAAATAACCATCTAGGCCTCTCTTGTAAAGTGTATGATTCCAAATCACAAACTTGGCTACCTTTAGCTTGAGTGTCCTCCTTTGTTTGTAATCAAGATGAGGAGGGCATTCTCCATAATTGAGGTAGTAAGCAATGTTAACATACCACTCATCGGTAGTGTTGATAAAGAGCACCTCTGGACTATCTTCTGAATAGGTTAAGAAAACACCATATTTTTCTCCCTACTGAGCTTTGAGAGCTTCATCTTTAGTAATCAACTTGAAAAAATCATTTCCTCTTACCAAATTAGAGGGTCTAATCTCCAAGTCATACTCTTGGGTCTTTGTAATCTATATTCCTCTCTTAGCCCCAAGATCTTGTTGAGTCAAAATGGACTTGATTACACTTCTAGGGACCATCGCCACTTTGTATGCAAATTGAGAATGTATAATCTGAAACTTTTAAAAACTTTGACCACTGCGTAGGCATGTTTCTCCAATTGGTTGTATTTTAGCTCATGATTTTTCAAAGGACAGCTCATGAAAGCAATGGGTGCTTCCAAACCTTCATCATTTTTCTGAACAAGGACAACAAAGAGTGTATGTTCTAATGCATAGCAATACATGATGAAATCCTTGTTGAAATATGGAGATACAAGAATTAGAGCTTTTGCAATGGCTTTCTTGATCTCCTCAAATGTTGTTTTTCCTTATTCCACTTGAAACTTGCTTGGGGCTTCATCATGGAAGTTATATGCCTAGTCAATTCAGAAAACTCAAGCACAAAATGACAAAGGATGTTTACCTTTCCAAAGAATGAATGAACTTCCTTCTTGTTGGTTGGTTGTAAGGCTAGTGCTTGGATAGCTCTAACCATCTCGGGATCAATGTGTGCTCCATATTTGTTCACAATGTGTCCCAAAACTTACTTTATGTGACTACAAAAATGCACTTATTTGGAAGGACTTCTCCAAATAACTAATATGATCTCCCTCCTCTTTGAAAAAATAATGAGGTCAGCAACGTAAATGAAAATGCAATGTTTCAAATCTTTGAAGGCCAAGTCCATTGCTCTCTGGAAAGTAGCTCCAACATTGATCAATCCAAAAGGCATTCTGTTGTAGGAAAAAGTGCCCCAAGGTGTTGTGAAGGTTAATTTGTTGTAATCCTCTTCTACCACCTTGATTTGGTTGTACCTTAAGAATCCATCAAGAAAAGAGAGCATCTTAGATCCATTGACTACTTGCGAAATATGATCCATGATTGGAAGAGGGTAGTTGTCCTTGAGATATGCTTGATTCAAATTTCAAAATTCTACACAAATCCTTATTTTCCCATTCTTCTTCCTTACCGGCACAATGTTAACCACCCATGTTGAATGGTGGATGGAGAAAATGATTCTAGGATTGAGCATGTTTGTCACCTCTTATTTGATAACATCGAAAATCTTTGGATTGTAGGGCCTTTATTTTTGCTCAAGGGTTTGGTTGCTTATTTCAAAGGAATGGAGTGATGCATTTCCTTTGGCTGAAAAGATCTGAGTTCATCATAGGAGTACGCCGGGACGTCGAGTAATTTTTAGTAGAGAAACAAACTTTCTCTTCTCTTTTGGTGAGCAACATTTACCAATGTTAACCATCCTTGGATTCTCTCGAAGTGCCAATGTTTTCTTGATCAAAATAAGATGGACACCGAGAAGACTATTTTTATTTCTCTTGGATGAACTGTCATGCTTGTCAAAGAGGTCTTGCAAAGAAATTAGGTATTTGGGGATTTTGTTTCCTTTCGGTTTGATTACCCCCTCTTCATCAATTCCCTCAATTCCTTCCTTCTCTTCTTTGGAAATTGATTCACACAATGTGGGTTTTAAATTCCTTCAAAGAATAGATTATTAAAGTTATCCCTTTGTTCTAATAAGGCTAGGATTTGATTATCATCATTAAAGACCTACCAAAGTGATTTGCATTATCTTGTATGTTGGGTCCGAACACCATCTCAATGGTCACTTTATCCTTGCCAAAAGAAGGATGATGTGTCACTAAGGAAGTGACACTTTGCTAGAAGTAGCCTATTCAATTTGTTCCCTAGAGATAGCTTCAATGGAGAATGCATCAAAGAATTAAACGCAATCCCACATTCTATTTCTATCATGCCTAAGACTTGGATTTTTCACCCGATATTGTTGGCGGACCTACTTCACCACAATCTCAAAATCACCTTTGCACCTCAACTTCTCGATTCCCATGTCCTCCGCTACATTCATGCATAAGAGAAATGCATCATATTCTCGTAGAATTGTTAGTGTTATCAAATTGCAGCTTGTAGGAAAAAGGATATACCTCATTGGAGGGAGAGTATAATACTACACCAGCTCCAAGACTTGCTCGGAATGACTCGCCATAAAATTTCATTGTCCAAATCTGATCTTCTTATTCCTCCATGAGGATTAGAAATTTGTCTTCCTTTTGTGATGTAAGGAAGTAGTTTCCTAGCCTAAAATCTTAAAAGAGGATTTTAGCACTTGGATCATCATATTTCCTTATTGTGAATTTCATTTTCCGACTCGTAAGCAGCTTCTTCATTTCTTCTTTCACTAGGATAGTTGTAGACAATGAATCCATTTTTATTTCTCCACCTAGATCTCTACAAAAAAATTTATTCAACAACATACCAAAAGATGTTGGGATATCTACTATAAAAATGGTCAAGAGTATCCTCTTGTCGGGGTAATCACTAGTGCAAACCGAGCATCCTTAATCCTTCCCACCAATGGAACTTGTTTGGATTCCATTGAGTAGTATGTGCCATTTACCTGAGTCAAAGTGAGGCCAAGATAATTTGTAAATTTTTCCAACATCACATTATCTAAGGCTCCAAGATCTATAATGCAATTATTTAGTTGGAAACCTTTGATGAGAAGTGACAGTAAAAGGCTCAACTCGATTAGTGGTGGAGGCACTTTGAGGGCTAATATGTTTTGGGAAGGTGGTATGGATGGTATGGGTAATAGGCATTTAGAGATTGGGCTTGAAGAAAAAGGTTACTACCACAATCTGAATTGATGAATCATCAAGTTAGATAGGATGTGTTCATAGGTATTCAATCTCAAAGACTGAACTTTGGTTTTGCTTGCATGCTTCACAAATTCAAATGGAGTTATGGTAGATGAGGAAGAGGTTCCAACAAAGGATGTGGACTTAAATTCCAAAGGTTTTGTTACTTTTGGTGTTGGGTTCTCCTTTTCAAATGCAGAAATTGGCTTGGAAGGAGGTGAGGGTGTAGCCCTTGATTGAAATTTAGATGTTCTTGTAGAACCAATATTGAGAAGATAATTTCTCTTAAAATATTTTGAGTTGGGAGAAGAATCAGATAACTTACTTGGCACAGATGATGAATCTGATTTCTCTCTAGTTGATTCCATAGAAGGTGGTAATGGTGATCCCCTGTTGATGATATTGTTTAGTGGAGACTTTAAAGAGCTATCTTCTTTGTTATTCCTACTCTCGATTCTGAATCTTTGAGAGGCTGAAACACCATTCTTAGATTGTGCATGAGCGAAAACAACAGATGAAAAAATTAGAGATTCTTTATCACCTTCCTCCTCATCATTAATGTATTCAATTAGGCCATTTTCATGCCGACCTCTTCAATTTCAAGATAGTTTTCATAGTCATCCATGCTTTCTTCTTTAGTTTCCTCAATGTCTATTCCTTCTTCGATAACCTACTATCATAGATGGAATTGACTAGTAGTAATTTAAGAGGAAGCATACAAGGAGGTGGAGCGATTCTTTGTCTATCAAGAGGATTTGGTCTCCTTGGAGCATTCCTTATTGTGATTTGTGGCGATTGCTTCTTCAAAGCATCTAGGTCATCTACCATTATTTGGAACATTGGATCGGTGGTGACTAAATTTGAACTATTACCTTTTTGCTTCCCATTTGTTCCTTTCACTTTTCCGAAAGAATTAGATCATCATCAGGTCTCAATTGCAAAGTATTTAGCTTCCCTCAATTTTATTGGTTGGGCTCTTCTAAGGAAGAAACAAAATTATGATGGCAAATCACTGATGAATAACCTTTTCAAGTTGTTTTCGAGAGGGGACCACATCTTATGGGATCCTTCTTGCCAGGTGATCATACCTTGATAAAAAATATCTCATTGATTCAGAGGTCTCCTTCTTCATTTGAACCAATTGGACCAGCAGATGTTGACAATATTCTGTGCTCTTGAACCTATGTTCAAATGTACTTCTTATATCTTTCCAACATGTAATAGATCTTAGGGGCAACATGTAGAACCATTCAGCAGATTTTTCTTGGAGTGAATCCACAAAGATCCTAACTAAAACATATTCATCTTCAACTCCCAACACTCCACAAGCAGTGATGAATGCTACTACATGTTCTTGGGGAAGATGAGAACCATCCCCTTTGAATTTTGGGAATATCTTTCTTGAGCCTCTTGGGAGGTCATGAAGTAGTTTTGGAAGAGCAAGTGGACCACTATTTTCTCCCAATGGTACATTAGGCCTATGCACCTCACGATCACGATCATGCTCACGATCCCCCATTATCTTTCTATTTTCTAGCTTCCCACCTTGATAAATTTATGGCTTCTACTGCTGCTCTCTTGTTTACCTTAGCTTAAAGTCTTTCGATTTCTTCAAGTTGAGTGCTTATTTCCGTAACATTCCCATTTTAAGACTTTAGAAACAAGGGATTTTTTTTGCATGAATAATGTTCTTTGTTCTAAATTCATAATTTATAACACACATTCCATAGCATCTATTCTTATAACAGATAACCATATGCAGCTGTAATGACTCGGTGAGCTACCAATCTATTCATTTCATGACTCGGTGAACTACGGATCTATTCATGTTTAACAATAAGTATTGAATACTTATCTGTATAATATGTATACTTGGTTCTCTTACCCTATTCTGGGGTTTGAATGGTCTATTTAAGGAACCTATCTAAATATTTGCTACCAATATCAGTGTGCATCACAATCCTTAGAATAGGTGACATAAGACAACGTAATTAGCAAATTGCGATACTTTGGCCAAATATTTCTAACATGTTATTCCTATTACTTATTCCTTGATGACATACTCATCAATCTAGAATACATCCTTCACCTCACTCTATTGTTATCTAGAATGTCCCTTACTAACTTCACATCGGTCTAGTTGCCTAAGGTTTAACCATTGATCAAGTAAACAACATAGGTTATGATAGGAAGAGGCTCACGAAGACCTGGGGTATATTGGCATAATGGGTCAACCTAGCTCAACCCCGTGTGCCAAAGTACCCTGAGTCTTAGAGGTCTACTTCATATCATAACTATGTTACTATCTAGTCCTAGAGGAAAACTAATTTCAAGTCCAAAAGTGTGTAGATCTTAATGATCAATGTCAAGGGTGTTGCCACATGTCAACTATATCGTTGTATCCTGGAGAAGATCCTAATCTTCTCGAAGGTACAACCCTATAATTGGTGTGTGCCAACATCCTACATAATAGCCTCATCGAGATGTACATAACCCTAGGAGATTATTAACGTTTAGTTAATTTGGATTGTTAAAAATAGTTTCCAATAATCCTGCCAAACCCTAATCCAACACTCCTGAGTTCTTTTTAATATTAGATTCAATTAATCCTTGAAGAACTTCCTTAACTTAATATTTCTTTCAATCTTCATTAATTTCAGCTTAACAAATAGTTACCCAAGAATAGGACAACAACACTATAAGTTCCATTTAATGTGAGTTAACCATTCAAGGAAGTGCAACAACCACCTAGGTTCTAACTTAATAGACTTATTAAAATGAAGTCTAAAGATTAGAATTCATATCTTCCTTTTTTTATAACTTTATGAGAGAGGAAGAGTCCTCCTCTTCATGGTCAAGTTCAATGGGTTTAACACACCCTTTATGCTCTTTACAAAATTCTATAGTCTTCGTTGTATGTTCAATACACATCACCTTGCTATATTGAATTGTTTAGATAAGAACCTTAAATTCTGCAACTTGTTTAGGGAAATGACTCTAATTCCCTTCTATAATACTTATCCAAGAATACACATTACCCTATAAATAATAATAAGAATATAAACTAGATAAGATTCCATCTTTTTACAAAAGTAAAAGATAATTTACACAACCAATGTAAGTAAATCCTCATCTTTCAATTCATTTTCAAAACTTATATATTTGCAAGACTTATGCATTTTAGGCATACTTTAGCATAACAACAACCTTCCTTCTAAAAAGGATATAACTTTTCTTTTCAATGCAACTCAAGAACAAATCAGAATTCTTCGCAACAAATCAGAATTAAATTAGCCAATGCATCATATAATTTTGTGCCTTCTTTTATCACTTACGAAGTCCATCTACAAAAATTGCTAAGACGGGTCAGTTCAAAGAACTGAGCATGATAAGCACTAATCCTTAAAATTAAGTACATTCCAGTAATTATTCCAATAAAACAACCCTCCTTTAATGAATAATTAGTGTATCATACAATAAAAATAAGTAATAACAATTAGAAAAGTAGAACATTGATAATTTGATTTCACTTCTAGGAGAGAAGAGTAGAATATAATCTATAATATCTATCTTACAATTGAAAGCATAATTGGTCCTATTAATTACCTTTAAAAAAAACAATAGATCATACATCTCATTGTTCCCAAATTTATCGAGAATAGAATAAAACAATTATTATTATTACAAGAGAAAAGAAGTTTTTGAGCATGGTTCTCTTTAAGATGATACTTCTAACTTCCAAGTAAAGAAGAGGAGAAACCATTTCACAACTGTATTAGAAAAGAAAGCTTAACAAAAAATGATCCTACCTCGTAATCATTTCCTTCATCTTAATTAAAAAATTCCCTTTTCAATACATATAGTTTAAGTTCATAAAGGAGTTCCCAAGAACAGAACAAGCACACTTCAAGGAAGGAAGAAAACTTAAATGCAATCTTCCCATCAAAATCTTCTCATTATAATGCAAGAGTTCCATTTACAAGTCGAAATAAAGATAACCATGAAGTTCATACACAACCCACAGTTATAAAGGAATCACAATTAATCTTTTAAAGACTCAACATTCTCTCCTTAGACCCAACAAGAAGTATTAAAACCAAAATAGGGACAAGCACTCAGACTTACTCAAGAGTTCGGTAAAGACAGATGCTTATGCCATATATATATATATATATATATATATATATATATATATATATATTTCTACAGAGTAAACAAATTGGATTCCCAATAATAGAAATTAACCAACAAGATAATTTAAGTAAATTTCTTGAGGATTTTACCAAATTATACCCTAAACCATACCTCCCCATTTTCATTTTTTTATAACAATTGTTTATAAAAAGACTTATGAGTTTGTAGACTATTCAATAAAATAGAAAACTTAATTTATATGCCAAGACTAAATCGACATAATAAAAAAATACGTTCTACACAAGACCTTGAGCATAATGTTAAATCAAAAGTTCTCATAAAGGTTCAAGAGAACCCAAGACAATATTCTTAGTTTTAGGGCAACAACAAAAACATGTTCCCTTTTAGTTTACTTCCTAAACAAAGAAAACCAAAATGAAAACTAGGATAGAACTGATACCTTGCTCGGGTTACCATTACCAACAAAAGTAACAATTCATTGTACAACTTTATATCACAATACCTCATATTTGAGTTAATATAAACACCAGCATCTTAATGTTAGGTAGAATGTAAAGACTAACTTTTAACAGTTCTGAATAAGAAGAGTGTTTTCATTTTTTTGTTTACATCTTATCAAACCTTATTTCTCAACTCAACAAAATATAAGATCCTTAACAAAGGTCAGACCAAAAAAACAAAAAAATACAAAGTTCATGTTCATAATGGACATTCCATAACATTCCATAGTATTGAAGATACCCAACACCAACATTAAGCTATATGCGGTCTTCAATAACAAACCCTATTATCTCAAGATAGTAAAACACAACTACTCAGTTATATGCGGTTTTAAACAACAGTCTTATCTTTTTTGAAAAATAAAAACAAGAACCAAGCCATATATAGCTTTAGCCACAACCCAAATTATCTATGAATAAAACAAAAATTCCATAGTACCAAGAAACCCAACAACAATTCTTCAAATTCCATGAAGTTCAAACAGAAAACTTAAGATCAAATCTAAGGTCTTAGTAAAACATGAGCTCCTTACCAGCCCGAGATCATAAAACACTAACTCCAACAAAAATAGGTGGAACTCAAGTTCCCATAAAAGATTTCAACAAGTATTCATTGGCAACAAAGGTCAATAAAACTGAAACCATCAATTTACCAAAACTAAAAATGCCAAGCGAGTTACCATATTCATTTTTGCATTCATTTTTCATGTGTCTAAACAACCATAATGTATGTTTCCATCGAACCACAATATTCATGCATTCGAACCCCATAATACAAAATTTATAAAACCCTATAACAAATAACTAGATAGAATATGCAATGTACAAATCTCAACAGAAAGCAGAGTTGTTTTTATGAATAAACTTAGAAGAAAGCAAGAGATTTTTATAGTTAGAGCCTATCATGCCTAATAGTGTCTCTGTTAAATCGAAGAAGACATCTAGCTTATCTCACTACTTCTCCTCTTCTCCACGAAAGATAAAACAACCAAATTCCTTTTCCGAATTCCTCTTATACATTCCACTAAATGAAAAATATATCTAAAACTTCAAAAATAGCCATGAAGTGTAGTTCAATTTGCTGGTTTGAAAAACTAGAGAGCATGCAGAGAAAAAATTGTGAAACATGCAAAGTGAAACAACCTAAGAAAAATCCACCTATATGCCTTCCAAGATGGTTTGAACTCAAAAACTGAAAACAATAAATTCCATTAACTCCTATTTTCCCACCTATCCTTCCTTGCCACCACCTTCCAATTCTGGCGAATGCCAAGTCCAAAATAACATGCATTTTTAATTTTAGTGATACTGCCACCTAAGCCTCCGCCAAGCCAACTAGCCCCTACCAAAGCTGGTAGTACTGCATTCATTAAAACCTTATCAACAAATTTAATGTCTTAGGAACCTTCACACATAGTACTTATGACCAATTAAGTCCCCTTTCCTTCCCATCGCTTTAAGATAGATTACATTGCTTAGGTTAGATCTTAGATATATTAAAATTTATACCTTAGGATATAACACTAACAACTAACCCCCACCATAGGCGTTAGTAAATAGATGTAGGTAATTTCCACATAGGTAAATTAATTCACAACACAATAGTTTTAGGCATTAGGTCAAATCACATTATAACCTTGTAGTATTAGGTTCTAGTTTAGTTTTAATACCTAGAAACCTTTCCAAATCCATTAGTACCAAGCTTAGGTTAGGTTGTCAATCAACCAAATAGTAGAATAGGAAGATTTAGGTTAGAATCATAATTCTATCAAATGACATAACTTAGGTAGGAAATATTTTTACCTAGATTAGGATCCCGTAGGTTAGTCCTTTATAGGATCCCAAATCTCTCCTACACCGTGAACAAGCTGCAATTTCAGTTTTGTCAAAGAACGACTCTGCCATGGTCGATCTCCAAAGACCTAAGCAAAACATACTATGGAATGGAAACATGTTCTCACAAAAATCAAAGAACTTGTATCTACAAATTTCAGTCCATATATCTCTTAATTCATGGAATTCCAATTTACCATTCATTCAATCTCGAACAGATTTAAAACATTCGTTGGATCAAAAATTGATCCAAGGATGAGTCGATAAATATATAAGTCTACAACTCTTAAACCAGATTGCAACTTACCTAAAAGAAGTGAAAAATGGATTCAAGAAAGCCATTCCAATTTAGTCAAAGGATTTTCGAGAAGGAAAGACTTATCCATATCAAGCATGATTTCCAATAATCAAAAGAACATATCCTTATAAGGAAAACCACATGTTAACACTTGAAATGTAAAGGAGGAAAAATAACAACTGTCAAGGGTGTTACATGCTTCCTTCCTAAAAATAATTATCATCCCAATGATTTTCTTTTTTTTCAACAATTTATATCAAGGAAAATCAATTCATTCACATCTCTTATCCTAAGTCAAATATATCCAAAACCTTTTAGTTCGAAATCAACATTAAATAACTGTTTATTCAAATCAAATAAATATCTACCCAAAAGTCAAGGCTTACTTAATGTCATATAAAGATAAAAACATTAAAAAAATTTTATCACCAACAGATTCAATTCTGTTAAAAAGATATGGAAAAACAGTTTTCATATCCTCTAGATTTTCGCAAGTTGCACTCTTTTCATTAAATTGGTCCCAATGGACCTTACATTGACTTATTTATCAATTTCTTAAATGCGACTAGCAAGTTTCTAGCACTCGAATGGGTTTAACCACGATTATTCCCGGTCTTGCACCTGCAAGGAATTCTAATTTAACATGTGATAAATCTGAAATGTATTTCTTAAGGAAAGAAATATGGAAAACATCATGCATTCATGACAAAGTAGGTGGTAGTGCTAAACAATAAGCTACAGGGTTGATTACTTCAACTATTTCAAAAGGTCCCACATAACGAGGTGATAACTTGGTAGCCTTGCCAAAAGTTATAGAACTCTTTTTCGGTTTAACCCAAAGAAAAACCTTCTCACCGAGTTCAAATTTCCTGTCAACCCACTTTAAATCAGCATAAATATTTTTCCTATATGCTAGCTTCTTCCAAGCATTCACGAATCATTTTAACTTGTTCCATTTCTGTAAGGATTTCAGGTCCAATTACCTCTCCATCCTCCATGCTATCCCAACTAATAGGGGTTCGGATTTCCTTCCATAAAGTTCCTCAAAAGGTGCCATATTAAGAGAAGCATGATATGTATTATTGTATGCAAATTTAACTAATGAAAGATACTCTTTCCACTTATATTTTTAATCCATATAATACATCCGTAACATATCCTCTAAAACTTGATTTACTCTTTCAATCTATCCATCCATTTCTGGATGATACATGAACTGAAATTCAGCTTAGTTCTTAGAGCTGCATTAAGTGTTTTCCAAAATCTTGACATCATTCTAGGATCTCTATTAGATATGATTAATTCAGGTACTCCATGTAATCTTAAAATTTCATGTACAAATATTATAGAGAAAACAGGAGAATCGTCATTTATATTTCCAGCAATAAAATGATCTACTTTCGTTATTTTATCAACAACTACCAAAATAACATCATGTTTATTTCTTGACATAGGCAACCCTTGTACAAAATCCATGCTTATTACCTGCCACTTGTACTATGGTATGTTATGAGGATACAATAAATTTGCTAGGTACATATGTTCTAATTTTACACATTGACATTCAAGACAATGAGTCACAAAATCAATAACATCCTTTTTCATTCCTTTCTAGAAATATTTTTGTTTTATATTAGTAAGCATTTTTGTAATACTAGGGTGTCAAGAAAAAGGTGAATCGTGAAATTCAAATGATAATTTCTTTCTCAAATCATTAAGAAAAGGTATGTATACTTTTTTTCATATCGTAATATTCCTTCATTATCAAAGTGAAAACCTTTATACCTTTCATGTTTTGGATCTACGGTAAGTGTTGTTTTTACTTCCCGAAAGTAAGAATCAAATTCCATGACACTTTTACTTCATCCTTAAACTAAGTTCTTAGTGTTATAAGAGCATAAATGTGCTTCCTACGACTTAGAGCATCAACCACTATATTCTCTTTTCCTTTGATGTAACTTATGTCAAAATCATATTGAGACAAAAACTCTAACCACTTTCATTGTCTTGCATTCAGATTTGGCTAAGTAAAAATGTACTTCAGCCCAAGATGATCATTTTTCATCAAATGGTTTACTAAGTAGATAATGCCTCCAAACTTGAAGTACATGAACTATGGCAGAAATCTCAAAATCATGTGGAGCATAATTCAACTCATGTAACTTAAGTTTTCTACTTTCATAAGCTATAAAATGATCATTTTTTAACAAAATACCTCGAAGACCTTCCCCAGATGCATCTGTTACAACAATAAAGTCTCCATCATGATCGTGGTATAACTAAAATAGGTGCTTTGAAGTCAACTGATAATTAAAAAATTTAAAATCGATTCACATTTATCATTCCAAACAAATTTCTTATCCTTTTTCTGCAATGAAGTTATTGGTGCAACCACCTTAGAAAAGTCCTTAACAAAATTTCTATAATAACCAATAAGGCCCATGAAGCTTCTAACTTCATTTACATTCTTTAGTGCAGGTCACTCAATTATAACTACTATTTTAGAAGGATCTAAAGCAATCCCATCTTTACTTATAACATGACCCAAATAGTGAACTTTAGTGTCATATAAAGAACATTTAGACATCTTACCATACAAGCATCTCATTCTCGAATTTCCAAAACTATTTTCAAGTGTTCATGATGCTTCTCAATACTTTTATAATATATGAGAATGTCATCCAAGAATACAAGCACAAACTTGTCTAGGTATTCTTGAAAGATATTATTCATTAAGTTCATAAAAACTATAGGTGCATTCGTTAATCCAAAGGGTAAAACCATGAATTCATAATATCCATACCTTGTCCCGAATTTTTTTATGAATGTCCTCATCCTTAATTCATAATTGATGATATCCAGATCAAGATCTATCTTAGAATATACCGATGCTCCACGCATCTGATCAAATAGGTCATCAATTCTATGAAGTGGGTATCTATTCTTGATTGTTGCTTTGTTTAACATCCTGTAATCAATGCACAATCTAAGTGTTCCATCTTTCTTTTTCAAAAGATCACTCGGTGCTCCCCAAGGTGAAACACTTGGTCTAATCAAACCCTTAGACAAAAGTTCTTACAACTGAGTCTTAAGCTCTACTAATTTTGTAGTAGTCATTTGATAAGGTGCCTTAGAAATAGGTTCAGTACTTGGTTTGATTTCAATCATGAAGTCAAACTCCCTTTTGGGTGGTAAACCTAGTAATTCCTCCGAAACACATCACTGTAGTTCTGTAATAGCGGATAACATTCCATGAAATCGTTGTTTTCTTCTGTAGATTCTGAAATTTTTACTGCATATAAGGTATAACCCTTATTTTTGGCCTTTTTAAGTTACATAGCTGACAATTTCCTAACTAAAATTTCTCATTTTATACCTTGAATCTCTGTTGTTTTCTACAGATCATCTAAACAACTAATATGTTTTTCAAAATAGTCCACTTTTTCTTTATGCTCAGCTAACCAATTTACACCTATGACTATATCATAAGATACCAAAGGTGCAACATAAAGATCAACTTCAGTGGAAAAGCTAGGTAAGTCAAGCATTGCCCCAAAAAGACACATACTAACTGTATGAAAATAATTATTACCATAATGTACAGTCCATGATTTATCCATTTTTCCATCTTTTCTTTTAATTTTCAAAGAAATTTTACTAGAAATAAAACATTCAGTAGCTCCCGTATCAAAAATAATAGTTACAGGTATGCCGAATAACTTACCAAGAACTTTTATGGGTGTAGCTTACTTTTCAACTTGCTTGTCAGCTACTACAACATGTATCTTGTGTTGCTGATTATGATCATCCTTCTTCAAAGGACATTGATTGTGTAATGATCTTTTCCACAATTATAATAGCCTCCTACCGGTTGCTTTTTAGACTCAGAAATATTTCCAACCTTAAAGTTATCATTTTGATCTCCATAGGAATTCTTTCCGTTATTATTATTCTTTGTGAAATTGTTCCATGCATTTCTAACAAACTTATTCATTGTTATTTTCTTATTATTACCAAAGATAAAACTTACTTTTATTACCAAACTTATTCCATGGTCCCTTCTTGGTGCAAGAGAAGTCAAGAAGAGTTTGGAACTTTCTTCCGTACTTCCTCCTTATGAGAAGAAATAGCTATACAATGGAAAAGTGACAAGCAAGCATGGGAATCTACAAGTACCCTTTCCTCATACCCAACCTCCCGAGGTCGTGTCGAGATAGCCGGTGAATGTTTGAATGTGAATGGATACAGACAAGCTAATTAGGTAATCTTAAATCCTCAATACGTAATAATGGAATCTGTGAATCTAAGGAAAAGAAGGCCCTCCTAACCTGATTGGTGTAATGGCTCATTTAGATATAATTGCTACTTAGAGGTTCCAATAAATTTCGAGCTCTACTGAGATCTTGTTTCTTGGTTGTTGGATACATGGGAAGTGGCCTGTGGGAGCTTTGTTTATATCTCCAGACAAGGTCATAAAATGGTGATGGGCAATTTAGTAGATTTATGGTTAACTATGGGTGGTTTTTTGGTCTAGCCTAGAAATTATTAGATGGATTGGCCTCTATGTTTAATATAGAGAACTGTCCCATAATATCTGGTGAGAGTGGTGAAGATCTAAATACCAACATTCGCAAGTCGGTGTCAATACTTAACTGATGTGTAGGCCCGTTGGGTTGTGGGACTTGGGGATCACAACCGTGATTTTTTGGTTGTTGTGGACCTGTTATGGTCATGTGAAGAATCAATCCCTTCTCCCAACTATCCAAGAATCGTATGCCTTTTTAGCCTCTATGTTTAGAACTAGAAGTTGTATGATTTTCTCATAGTACCTAACGAGTGTTCTGCAACTTGAATACTTAATCTAGTGTCTCGTGTCAAGGAGGAGCTCTCCGCATCGGTTATGGAACCAAAGGATCACACCCAAATGTTTACTCTCTTTTGAATCATTGCACAGCCATTTAGAGGTTTAATCGAGGTAGTATATAGTTTGGATGGTTTGACTAGAATGTGTAAGCTTTATTGTCTTCGATATTTAACCCTCTTAGTTGCTCGCTAATTGCTTGTAAGTTTGTTGTTGCTCGAAAGACCTGTATCCTAAGGTACTGATCTATATGAGCTAATGTCGTGGGTAGATTTGGCTGATGCACTATGAATTAAAATATGTATTCTCTAGGATCTCTAGGTCTTGTGATTGTCATACAAAATGATTCAACTTTTAACTAAAATTAATAAACTGATTATGAAAGAGGTATTTACACTATGTAAGCATCCTTCTATTTTTGTATTTTTCAATGATGTATTTAAATGAAATTGAAGACAAACTACTCTAGTACATTTATAAAATGGACAACTAATCTAGAAACAAAAATAAAACAAGTAACCTAGCCTAGTATGGCTATTTGCCTGTGTAGTTGTGATTTTATCCTAAATATCCGAGCAGCTATTTATTTTGAATTGAAAGACTCTCGATCCTACCTCCGAAGTGAGGAATGAATCACGAGTTTCTCGTAAACTATCACTCCCACAACTTCCTTGGTGATATCGAGAGTAAAATTGTGACTGAAATAAAATAATTCCCTACTCTATTTGATATGTCGTAACTAGAACTTTGATAGCTTAAACCTGCCATTTACAAAACAAAGTGGTAAATCCAAGATGTGTGCTTTCATCCCCTCGGTGTGATCTCTTCATTCCTTCGTGTCCTTTTGAATCCGTAAAGTGTGTATATGATAGTATCAACAGAAGATAACATTCAAACAATGACAGCTTTGGATATAGACCGAATATAATGCTAGTAGGAGAGAGATAGCGCAAGTGAACGAGAGTTTGATTATGTAATTCCTAGTGGGATTTATTGTGGGAATACAACACAAGTATAACGAGATTTTTAGAAACTATCCTTGAGACAAAACAAAACCTGTAATTTTAATGGATTCTAGTCTAGAAATGAAGCTATTCTATGTTAAACTGATTATATGTAGCAAAGAATGGAACAAGACTGGAACAAGAAGATCATATGACCTCTAAAATACAAACAATGGAAGTAAAACATGAAACTAACAGAATTCTAAGAAATAAATTGAAATACTGAATAAGAGAATTGAGAAGATGAGGGGCCATTTTTTAAAAACAAGCTAGCTATTTATAACCAATGCATTTACTAGAGGGTATCTCCCATTTGATCTCTTTTACTATAAACAAAGGAAAAAAACTATCACAAGGGGACCAAAAACATTAATGCAAGCCAAATTTTTTGAAGAAAGTGTGTAAATTTGAAGATTTACGTTTGACGTGATTGTCGGAAGGATCTCAAAAATACGGATAGGACTCGCCACCCTATGCAGGGCAGCGGTTACGGGATCACCGCCTTGTCTGGGTAGTAGTCATGGGACCACCACCTAGGTAGAGGCGAAGTTTCATCACTCAAGAAAGAAATGTAAGAAAAGAAGGGGAAGAGGGGAAAAAAAAGCATGTAGAGGCTTGAGTGGGGTATGAGGGATACAAACGTATACTTGCCAAGCCTTTCAAGATTCCGGACACCTTGCAAGGAGACTGTATCATCATTAGGGTATGTGTAACATCGTTACGGTGGTGCGAGACCCTACAATTTTGAGTAAGTACATATTACCCCCTCGGAGAAGTGTTTTAGCCATGAAGAGGTGTAAAATGTTGGATCCGAGTATGGCGGTCCCAAAATGGGGAGTTAGAGCTAAACTCGACACGCCCATGTGCTAGAAGATCACCATCCAAGATCCCGCTATCTATAAAAATGAAAAGGGAACTCAAGTGTAGATAGATAAAATAAATTGAGAAATAAGGCTGAATTGATATAGAAAGAGGACTTACCTCCGTCGGTGCTCGGACAATGTGAAAGACGTTTAAAATCAAATTAAGAGGGTTCTATATAAAACGAAGTCATTTTACTATTCATTTACGTGGATTGATTTGATAGTATTTGAGCTCTAGGACCCACGGTGATAGTTTTCAACGAGAGTATAGTCAAAAGTTTGTGGTGATATAGCGATCATGCCTCTGCGAGAGCGTAACATCGGCCTACAAAGTCTCGGGTTAGTTCTTCTTGATTTATTGTTTTTAGACCTAAAATGTGGAAATGATGAAATCTTTCTCTTAGGGGATCATTTTTGAAAATGTTATTTTTAAACGTGTCTCTTGGGGCGTGCGCATAGGGTAGGTTTCTTTTTTGCTAAAATGGTGTTTTTCTTGTTTTAAAGCATTTTTTAGGGCTTACAACCCATTCAGAGTTTGTGGGACAGGACCTCCACCATGTGTAGGGTGGCGGTTACAGGACCGCCACCTTAGAAGGTGGTGGTTATGGAACCGCTACTCTACACAGGCAGCGGTCCATGACAGAGTGACAAAACAATGCTTTACCTTATCTATTTTTACATTTTTTACACTTTCACATGTTTTTAGTAGTCTTTTTAATTGGGATTTGATACTAACTCACTTCTTTTTGTGTTTTTGGGTGTATGCGAAGAAGGAGGAGTATATTAGATGGAGCTAGGAGAGGGAGTGTGATTGGCTCTCAGTAGTTAGAGGCACTCTCCCAGGCAGAGCGGGATACTCTCTAGAGGGCCGGTATTTGGAGGATCACACAGGTTCCTCATGTTGCACTGTCACCACATACTATGTGACTTGTTTTAATATTGGGATACGAATCGAAAACCTTCCAATTTCCAAGAGTTAGGGGTGAGTGGTCCATCACCCTGGAGGATGTTTACCATATACTGGGGGTTTCGATCCTTGGGTGGCAGATGTCTCTTAAAATAGTATTATCAAGATCACAGGTGGTTCAATGGGCCACCTACATAGGAGATGCAGTTGAAGTAATGGGATCAAAGAAGGGAACGAGGATCCACTCTATAATTGAGTCAGACATTCCCTTACTCCGCAAGGCCATCATGGGAATCCTTGCATCCAAACTAATTACAGACATAAGGAGGGGACACCCTCTTATATTGTTGGGCCCCTATTATTACACCGATTGAGGGCCATGGACGTGTCTATTCTTGGGTAGCAGATATCCTCGAGACTACCTACCATGACTTATACATGGTAGTCTATTTACAAGGACAGTCACTGAGCTACCCGACTCTTGTCATGAGTTGGGTGTATGAGCACATATCCCATATGGGAGATGTGCAGAGGTGGAGGATCCCAGGGTCATCAGGGAAACGAGGTAGATGGGGATGAAATTTATTAGAGCACCCCACCAGCCAGTGGCCTCTTTGACCACTGTAGACATGGAGGCCACTCCTTATCAGGCCATGGTAGGGGTATGGGGAGAGGATACCATTACATTGATTTCCTACCAGACTACCAGCCAGTTGATAGACAAGGTGGGCAAGTTGGAGATACACCCATTTGATAGAGTTCCATAGTAGTTTGGCCTCCCCTATAGTGACATGCTTCCTCCGGCGATGACAGTGTATAGATCTATCTGTGAGGCTCGGGAGGTCTTGGAGGCCAGGGTTGGACTATTGTTACGCCCGGTGTTCCTATTGCAGCTAGGAGGGTGGTACGTGCACGAGGGAGAGTCAGTGTTCCTTAGGCACCCTTACTTTGGATTGTTATTGGTCCCGCTCATAGCAGTGATGAGCCCATTGATGTGGACTTTGAGTTTGAGGAGCTCACTGGGGGAGAGACCAAGGAGGAGATAGAGGAGATGGAGATTAGTGAGATGGGTGTGGGGGATGAGAGTGATCATAAGTGGCATGATACTTAGGAGATCCTACGGGCCGAGAGGGTAGAGCGGAGCACAAAGAGGGTGACTCTTGTTTTAGAGGAGTTTCTCTCTCATGAGTTAGGTGGAGATGGTGAGTCTATTACAGGCCATCACATTGCCCTAGATGTGGGAGAGGGAGACCAGTCAATGGCGGCATCAGTGGTGGGTGCAGATCCTAGAGATATTTCTTGGAGGCCCAAAGATCCGAGTGAGTTGTCTCTCTTCTCTACTTGTTTTAGTTAGAATTTTCTTAGTTTGTTATTTCTCTTTGTTTTGTTTACTCTTGGTTTTATCTTTTGATCATTTCCTAACTTTGTTTTATCCTTTATTTGTAGTGACTCTGATGAGTGTTGAGACTTGATTCACCGAGTATGCACCGATACCTTGCTTCTCCCCTTAGAGAAGACCCGTGATGAGATTTCCGTGGACGTGGGGGAGCCTTCAGCAGCCGGTAGGCATACTGATGTTTTTTCCTCTATCTGGCATGCGGTGAAGATCATGACTTCTCTCTGTACTGAGGTGGTTGGATATAGGATGGCCATGCACTTGATGAGGAGGAGTCACTCTCATAGTGAGACGGAAGCTATTAATCGTGACGCAAACCCTCAGTGCATTCAAGCACCAAGATAGCCAAAGTCCTAGGCATGACTGCGCACCCTCTGAGGGATCCCATAGGGATTGAGAGTATTTTATTATATGTCTATATGATTGTTTTTGTACTTTTCAAGATCATTGAGTGTTTTGACCATGCCTAGTGCATGATGGCATTGCATATGAAACTTAATTTGTATATATATATATATATATATATATCACTTTTTGAATCCAGACTCTTGGTGCATAGATCTTTGTGACTCATTTCCACATGTGTACTTAGACATTTTTAGAATATTTATTTTCATGTTTTTAGAATTTATGCAAGGGATAACAAATGATAGTAAATAGAATGTTTTACTCTGTATGTTTTTGTAATGCCGATATGAGATGATACTAACATATGGTAGTGCTGAACTTTTGAACTCTTTGGGAAATGTTTGAAATTTCTTCATATGTTCACAAAACATGATGAATGCATAGTGATAAAGAGATGAACTTTCCCCAATCCCAATTCCACACAACTAGTAAGACGCGAGGGCTCAACACTAAGAGTTAGGAAGGGCACAAGTTGTATGAGTTTGATTGAATGGAATGATGAGAGACAGAAAAATAGTAATAGAAACCAAGTTTGGACCCACACACCTACCCTACTCAACTACCACCAAGCTTAGAAGGCCACTTACTTTCCAGTTTATCTAGACTTAGATTCATAAATGGCAACCTGGTTGACAAAATCTGGTTTTGAAGATTTGATCTCTTTGGAATTTGGATATTTGTTTTCTTTTAATGGGATTTGACTTGTGCTTCTAGCATACCAAGATTTTTAACTTGTTTGAATGGACCCCCCACATCCTACCTCACGCCACTAGTAAGAAGCATGGGTTTGTCACCAATGGCAAGATATAGGTGAGTAAGGGCACTTCTTTCCTTTCCCAACCTCAAACCACCGAAAAAAGATGCGGGCTTATCGCCAAAGGTTGATGGGGCAAAGAAGTGTGTAAAATAAAATATTTTGTTTGCTTGGTGCTTTTGATTTCATTTGATTTTGACTTTTTGACTTATAACTTTGGGATATCCTTTCTTTTAAAGAGATTTAAGAGGGATAAATGTGACACCAAGAAGCTTCTAGAACAGACCGTAGGAAAGGACAACTTTACCTAGTAGAAAGAAAGAGAAAATCCAAGTATATAGGCCTTAGTATGGTATTCATCAATGCTTGCCTATTGAACTTGATGAGAAGATTTGAAAATAGTTGATGATGTTTGAAGAGATGTGATATGAATGCTTTTGCCAATATTTTTAGAAATTTGTAACAGATTGTTTAAGAGTAAGCTCCTGGACTACCACTTTTACGAAATGGACAAAATGAAACAGCTAAATGACTAATGCAATGTAGGTAGCTATAATGTACAAGTAATGATTTTGATGTTTTATGCGTGAAACCGCTTAAGATGTAAGCAATTGTTAGTTTCACTAAATTCCTCACCTTATAGCGTGCACAAAAGATATGCACCATTTCCGTATTCCTTCATGACTTGGTATGGGCCCAACCATTTGGGCCGGAACTTTCTTCCTTCGCCGCTTTTCTTGTTGATCCAAATGCCTTGTCTTACAACTAGATCACCTTCATATATTTCTCACTCATAGACTTTTTGTTGTACTTCCACACATCCGGTCAAAGATAGGCTCTGTACCACTATTCATCGTTTAACCCGGCCTCATCAAGGCTTTCCAACTTGAGAGAGGCATGCCTTCCTGTAAGCGCTTCTTCATCCAAAATCCCTTGTAATGAGATACATAGACTAGGTATTTCAACCTCAAGTGGGAGAACTATCACTTTCTCGAATACCAAAGTGAGAAAGGATTTGCTCCTACTGGTGTTCTTATTGAGGTTCATGGGCCCACAAGGCCGGATATAGTTTTAAATGCCAATCTTGCTTGTTTTCCTTGACCATTTTAAGGAGAATAGCTTTTAATGTTTTGTTTGTCACTTCAGCCTGCCCATTGGCTTGAGGGTAGTAAAGAGAGGTCGTGTGATGGTTTATCTTGAATTTGCTACATAACTCATGTACTTCATCATTTTTAAAGAACGTGCCATTATCTAAGATAATGAATTGTGGGACACCATACCCCTGTAGATAATTTGATTTAGAATGAATTTGGTAATTACTGCAAGCCTAGTACAATGGTGAGAGGCATGGCCTCCACCCATTTGGTAAAATACTCCATGGCTGTAATTATAAGATTATGGCCATTAGTTGATGAGGGAGAGAACTTCCCTATCAAGTCTATCCCCCATGTGGAGAAGGGCCACAAAGTCACTATTGGTTGCAGGGATTGTGCTGGCATGTGAATCTCGTGAGAGAATTCTTGGCATTTGTGGCACTTACATATAAATTTCACTACATCTTGCTTGAGAGTGGGCCAAAATTAACCCATCCAATGTATTTTGCGAGAAATGGTGTGACCACCAAAGTGGCCTCCACATATCCCATTGTGAGATTCATGAAGGATCTTCTTGGATTCTTCTATGTTGACGGATCTTAGAAGCATGCCGTTGAAGGCTTTACGATAGAGTATTTGGTCTTAAACAACATATTTAGTGGTAATAATGTGTAATCACCTTCTTTGTTGTGATGTGGCACCTTCAGGTGTGTATGGTCCATGATAAAATTAATGATATCGGTATACCAAGGATATGTGGAAATGGGGGGCCTAGTTTTGATGAAGTATACACAATCATCGAGAAAGTCTAGATTTACTAGCTCACCTCCATCTAGTGGATTGTCAGCTAACCAGTCTGCAATGATTTTCCCTTTAATGGATTTTTGGTTCATGAATGTTAACTCAAATTCTCCCATTAAGGTTATGAAACATCCAACCTTTTTAGATAAGGATCCTTGTGTGGGAAACATTCATAAATGGTCTATCTTTACAATGAACCTTGTTTCCTAGTTTAACATGTAATGTCTTAAACGTTTTGTTACAAAAATTATGGCCATAATTCTCTCTCTTCCGTGTGTAGTGTGTTTCATAATCGAGCAATGTTTGGCTAATGAAATAGACCATGTGCTCGTTTATCATTGTCTTCTATAGCCAACATGTAGGCTAGCGAGACATGAGTGGCTCGTGAGTATAGGATCAAAGGATGGTTTGGATTGGGAGGCATTAGTGTGGGTGGAGACAACAAGAAGCGTTCAACTGCTTCAAAGGCCTCGTTGCATTCTTAGTCCAATCAATTCTATAATCTTTCTTTAATAGATTGTTGATTGGATGAATGACAAAACATAAATCTGGGATGAACCTTCGGATTGCACCGATTTTCCCAAGAAATGACCTTATTCTAGACTCATCTAAGGGTGGGATCACTTCGATAACAACCCATATTTTGGTTGGATCAACATCAATCCCTTGTGAAGATATAATGTAGCCTAGAATTTTTCCTCCTATCACACCAAACACGCACTTCTCTAGGTTTAATGTGACGCCATATTCAATTAATCATGAGAGGATGATATGGAGCACTTCTGGATGATCACAACATTTCTTGGCTTTGGCCAACAAGTCATCCACATAGGATTCGACAATTTTATCGATAATATTGTGGAATATGTAAGGCATTTCCCGTTGATATGTAGCGTCGGTGTTCTTAAGACCAAATGGCATGACAACATAGCAATATGTTCCCCAGGGAGTTATGAATGTAGTTTTGGCTTGATCTTGTTTAGATATTTTAATCTGATTATACCCTGAGAACCCATCCATGAGGGAAAATAGTTCAAATCCATATTTCTCATCAATGATAACATCAATGGATGGTAATGGGAAGTCATCCTTGGGACAAGCTTTATTAATATCCTGAAAATCTATGCAAATGCGTATCTTCCCATTCTTTTTGAGAACAAGGATGATATTAGATACCCATTATGAATAGTCAATGTGTTTAATGAATCCCACTTGGAAAAGTTTTATTACTTCCTCTTTTTACCATGAGAGCCACTTTTGGCTTCATTGGTCTTGACTTCTATTTAATTGGTTTCGCATCTAGTTTAGTGACAAGATTATGTACTGCAACTTGTGGTGTAATGCACATCATTTCTTTATAATTAAATGCAAAATCATTTTGATGTTATTTGAGGATTTAGGTGTGTATTTCTATCTCCTCTAAAGTTAACAAGGATCCCAACTTCAAAATTCTTAGTTCTTCCTCTATTCCAATGTTTATGTCAATGGTTTCTTCTATCAAAGAAGCGTTACCTTCTTCAAATTTAGGTGGGGCTAGAGGTAGTTCTAAGCTTTCACCATTTTCTATCTCGTAGATAGTGAGATCCTTCTATGGAAGAGACTCTACCATGGGATTTCCAAAATAGGAAGAGGAATGTGGTATTAGGGAAAGATCAACTATACAAAGACCAAGGTGTAGCTCTGCATAGGTGTTTAGATATTTGAGAGTGATTCTATCATTGTTTAAGTGATCCATGATAGAAAAATAATCCTCGGCTTCTCCATGAGTCAAGAGTGAGTTTGTTGGTATTTTACACACTAATGGTTTAGTACGAAGTGATACCATGAAATTTTAATCCTCCAACTCACTGTTTGGGGTGAAACGGGAAGCTGAGGTTGCTATTGAGTCTGCGAGAAGGTTCTGCTCTCATGGGATTTCTTAAATTGATATGAAGTTGAATCCCTTGCTTAGATCTAACACCACTATTTTGTATAGTTGTAAATGTTTAGACCTAGTTCCATATACCTCGGAGACTTCATTTGTAACTAGTTGCGAGTCTCCTAGCACTCTAATGTCATTGACACCCATTCTTTTGGCTAGGATGAGGCCAAGGAGGAGAGCTTCGTACTCAACCCCATTGTTTGTACATTCAAATTTTAATTTAAAGGTGAAAGGTAGGATCTTTCCCTCAGGTGAAGTAAAGATCACTCCCACCCCAGCTCCAAAGAAACATCTAGCTCCATCGAAGTGGAGAGTCTAATACTTGTTTGGAAAAATGGATGTTAGGATATTTTTCATATCTATTTCTTTTTCTTCTGGTTACCTCTACCATAAAAACTTCATCTGATGGAAGGGAAGAAATTCTTGGGTTGTTTCCCATACCCATGGAATCAAATGGTAGGAGAATAGGTAAATCTTTTTCCAGAAACTTGACAATTTTTGCGGTAGTTCCTAGTGACACCATTTTTATAACATTGGTCTCACTTTTGAGTACTGGAATGTCCTTGGCTGGATTTGTAATTTCCAACTCAGTGGTGGGTATCAACTTTTCTTTTGGTTGTGCATTAGTTGGTTTGACAAGATGATTTGTTGGTAGTTCAAACTCGGAGTGAACACCTAGTCTTTTCTTCAAATCAGCTAGATGTATATCAAAGGGTTTTGGGTCACCTTGTGCCACAAATATTTTCCCTAAGTGTAGAAATTTCATTTCTTGAAATAACGTGGAAGGGATTTCCTTCATGCGGTGTATCGATGCCCAACCAAGGATAATATTATAATTGGTTTCCCAATCTATAATATAAAAATTGGTGACAACCGTCTTGGGCCCTAAAGTGACTAGTAAAACTATGGTTCCAATCGAAGTGGCTTTGAGGCTATCATAACCTCTTAGTGTATTTTGCATCGTGGAACAATTCGCTCTCCATATCCTAACTTCAAGAAAAGTGAAGGGTACTATATTAACTATTGCCCCATCATCAACCATTTCACGTTTAACATAATTATTGTAGACCCAAACTTGTAAATGTAAAGTTGGGTCACCTCTTCATGCAATTTCAGCTTCTATCGGCATTTTGCTTATATCGAATATAAACTTAGTATCCCTATTTGGCTTCCCCGAAGGATAAATGTCAAAATCCACATGGTTTACTTCCATTTTCAGGGGAGGAGTGATGTTAATTAAATGGTCAAGGACTAACACTTCTAAGAGGGAAGTTCTATAGGTGGGAGAGTTTATTAACAAATCCAAAAAGGAGATGTGAGAGAAGGTTTTCGTTAAGTCATTAGTTAAATCATAGGCAACTACGGGTTTTACCAACATTTTTTGACCATTGTCTGGATCCAACGGATAACTTGGAGTAGGTTGGGATGAATAATCTTGTGTTCTTGTTATGGTTTCTATGGGTAGTTCGGTGTCTAACTCCACCAAACCAACTATCTTAGTTTGAGGTTGATTTCCTAATTGGGGTCCGACTGGTGAATTTAATGAAGTTGAAGCTTTGTGATCATTGTTTCCTATCATGACACCCTTGTTTGTTCTGTTAGGATCTAACCTATTATTATTAGAATGGTTTGGGAGTGGATCATTAAATATTTTGAGGGGTGCATTTTGAGGGGAAACTACCCCTGCATAAGTGTTTGGCATGGGTACTACAAAATTTTCTAAAAACATATCTACAAAGAGTTGCTTTTGATCTTCTGGTAGACGTTGCATGAATTTATTGTATTCACGAAAAGTCCTAGTTTTGTGGCCTTGAATTTTGTGAAAGCCACAATACAAATTGGGATTATAATTTCAAGGTTGTTGATTTATAATCTGTTGTGGCCTCTATAATTTCGATAAGGTTGCTGATTGTTAGAGTTAAAATTTTGAGGTTGTTGCCTTTGATTTTGACTCTGATATCTAGTTGGATTTTGATTTGGAATTTGTGTTTGGATTTGTCATCATTGTTTTTGTTGTTGTTGTTGTTTCCATGGTGGATGATTAAAATCTACCACGTTGATTATTGGAGTAAACTTGTTATTTCGATGATTATTAACAAGTGGAGAAATGTTTACAACGTTTTCCTTTTAACTTGGTTAGTTACTCCATCTGTTGTAACCCCACGGTTCTTGTTAAGGATCTTAGGTCCTTGATTAGTGTTTCCAACATTAGGATATGCCGTGGTGTTTTGATTGGGAGTGGTTAATTTCCCATTTGTCACATATGTCTTATGACCACTATCTATCATCTTTGCTTGGTCTATTCGAGAGCACTCTCGAATACTTCATCTTAAGTTCTTAGTGGGAACTTCTGGACTTCTTCCTTTATCTCTCTATTGAGATAATTAAGGAATAAATCACATAATTCCATTTGATCCATGTTTGGAGCACTCAGTGATGAGTAGAGAACCGTATGCCATCTTTGGATAAAATGAGTAGTGGATTCATTGTGTTCTTGTTTAATATGCAAGAACTCCCTAATTCTTGTTCTTAACAATTTGTTCATGTCAAAAGCTTTGATGAATTCTGACACAAGTTGTTTAAATGAGTGTATCGAGGCTTTAGGTATTCTGTAATACCAATCAAGGGCAATACCTTCTAAGGTCTTAGGGAATATTTTAGCAACAACCCCGTCCCAAGGGAGAAAATCTCGTATGGCTGTGGCATAGGCTTTAATGTGTGTGTTTAGATCCCCTTCCTCTTTATATTTGGGAAAATCAAGAAGAGGTCTTAGAAGCATAATGCTTCATATGGTGAAGTCTAAGGGATCTTTCAAATATTCCAAATAAGTCCCTATCGCATAGGCCTCAACCATCGATGGGGCTTGCTTTGAGGGGTTGAGGTGGAATGGGTTATTGATATGGCATAGCATATGCATTTGTAGGGACACAAGGGAATCCCTTTGGTTGAATGAACATCCTAGGAGAAGAGAACATGTCTCATTGCATGGTGACTTTGAATAAATGTTTAAGGAGGAGCACTTTGTTTTGGTATGGCTTGTTTGGTGCCAAGCCAAAAGGTGTCATGTTTTCTCTTTGGAACAACATTTGAAAACATGGTCCTAGTTGGTGTTTGTTGTGGGTAACTATAAGGATTTTGAGGAGGCATGCCTAACGTTCCTATTCTTGTAAGGAGGTCGACTTGACTGGGATGATGTGAAGGATTGGGGATTCTTGCTTGCCTAAAATATGAATTTTGGTTTTCTTGAGAGAGTTACATCCCTCTAACCTTTTCAGCTAAGGCCAAAATGACCTCCGTTGGAGAAGATATAGTGCTTTTCCTTAAAGTTGTTTGTTGTATAGCTTAAGGTTGTAAAGGGGTATGATACCCTGCTATGAATTGATCATTACCCTACCAAGCTTCACCGAGGGTATTTCCCATAGGTGGAGGAATGGGGGTGTTCTCCTGGAATAGGGCATCAGATTGTATTTGTAAATTCTCTATAGGTGGATACATATTTTGGAAGCATTGTTCACTTTTAGCAAAGCGTGCTAAGTATTCCTCATCTAAAAAGGGGAGTGGGTCTGATTGTCTACTGATCTGTGGTCTGAACAAGACCCGAGGAGATGAAATGGATTCTCCAGTAAACATCATATTGTTAGAGCTTGATGGCTCTGGCTAGTTGTGTTTGTGTGAGTTGATTGAACTCCTCAATTTGGAATGAAGAACTAGAACTAGTCTGTGAGGGGGAGTTTGAGATGACAAGTAATTACTTGAATAGTTATCAACCCATGTAGAAAGCGAGGGTGAGGTTTGTCTATTTTTTTACTATATTTTACTTCGAGACCTGAGAGAGGTCTGCCATATGCATTATATCCCAACATATTCGGGGCATATATGAATACCCGTAGAATAATGGGAAAGAGAGAAGGTGAATGAGAGAAATGGAAAATAATAAAAGGAAGAATTGTTTGTTCACATCAAGTTCACCAATTCTAAATGATGGAAAAGTGACAAGTGAGCATGGGAATCTACAAGTACCCTTTCCTCGTACCCGACCTCCCGAGGTCGTGTCGAGACACCGGTGTGAATGTTTGAATGTGAATTGATATAGACAAGCTAATCAGGTAATCTTAAATCCTCAATACGCAATAATGGAATCTATGAATCTAAGGCGAAGAAGGCCCTCCTAACCTGAATTGGTGTAATGGCTCGTTCAGATATAATGGCTTGTCAAAGGCTCCAATTAATGTCGAGCTCTACTGAGATCCTGTTTCTTAGTTTTTGGATACGTGGGAAGTGGCCTATGGGAGCTTTGTATATATCTTCGACAAGGTCATAAAATTGTGATCGGTGATTTAGTATATTTATAGTTAACTATGGGTGGTTTTCTGGTCTAGCCCAGAAAATATTAGATTGATTGGCCTCTATGTTTAATACGGAGAACTGTACTATAATATCCGGTGGGAGTGGTGAAGATCTAAATACCAACATTCACAAGCTGGTGTCAATACTTAACTGATTTGTAGGCCCGTTGGGTTGTGGGACTTGGGGATCACAACCGTGAGTTTGTGGTTGTTGTGGACCTATTATGGTCATGTGAAGAATCAATCCCTTCTCCCAACTATCCAGTAATCGTATGCCTTTTTGCCTCTATGTTTAGAACTAGAAGTTGTATGATTTTCTCGAGTACCTAACAGTGTTCGGAAAATTGAATATGTAAGCTAGTTTTTATGTCAAGGAGGAGGTCTCCTACGTCGGGTTATGGAACTAAAGGATTGCAACCAAATATTTTCTCTCTTTTGAATCCTTGCATTAGTCATTTAGAGGTTTAATCAAGGTAGTCTATAGTTTGGATGGTTTGACCGTAATGTGTAAGCTTTATCATCTTTGATATTTAACCCTCTCGGTTGCTCGCTAATTACTTATAAGTTTGATGTTGCTCGAAAGACCTATATCCTAAGGTCTTGATCTATATCAACTAATGTCCTGGGTAGATTTGGCTGAGGCACTATGGGTTCATATATGTATTCTCTAGGCTCTCTAGGTCCTATGATTGTCATACAAAATGATTCAACTTTAAACTAAAATTAATAAACTGATTACGAAAGAGGTATTTACACTATGTAAGCATCCTTATATTTTTGTATTTTTCAATGATGTATTTTAATGAAATTGAAGAGGAGCTACTCTAGTACATTTATAAAATGGACAACTAATCTAGAAACAGAAATAAAACAAGCAATGTAGCCTTGTATGGATATTTTCCTGTGCAGTTGTGATTTTATCCTAAATATCTAAGCAACTATTTATTTTGAATTGAAAGACTCTCGATCCTACCTCAGAATTGAGGAATGAATCACATTTTCTTAGAAACTATCAATCCCCATAGCTTCCTTGGCGATATTGAGAGTAAAATTTTGACTAAAATAAAATAATTCACTACTCTATTTGATATGTCGTAACTAGAACTTTGATAGCTCAAACTGGCATTTATAAAATAGTGGTAAATCTATTTGTGTGTGATTTTGTCACCTCGAGTGTGATATCCTCATTTCTTGATGTCCTCGTGAATCCATAAAGTGTGTATATGATAGTATCAATGGAAGATAGCATTCAAACAACGACAACTTTGTATATAGATCAAATATAATGCAAGTAGGAGAGAGATGGCACAATTGAACAGAGCTTGACTATGAAATTCCTAGTGGTATTTATTATGGGAATATAGCACAAGTGTATCGAGAGTTTCGAAGCTATCCTTGTGACAAAACAAAACCTCGTAACTTTAATGGATTCTAGTCTAGAAATAAATCTTTCTATGTTAAACCAATTGTATGCAATGGCAATGGAACAAGACTGAAACAAGAAGATCATATGACCTCTAAAATACCAACAATGGAAGCAAAAAATGAAACTAACAGAATTCTAAGAAGGAATTAGAAAGACTAAATAAGAGAATTGAGAAGATGAGGGGCCATTTTTTTGAAAATAAGCTAGCTATTTATAACCAATGCATTTACTAGGGTAACTCCCATTTCATCTCTTTTACTATAAAAAAAGGAAAAGCTCTATTACGAGGGGACCAAAACATTAATTGAAGTCAAATTTGTTGAAGAAAGTGTGTAAATTTGAAGATTTACATTTGACATGATCTTCGAAGGATCTGGAAAATGTGCACAGACCACCATCGTGTGCAAGGTCAGGTTACAGGGACCGCCACCTGTCCTAGGTGGTGGTTTCATCAATGAAGACAGAAATGTAAGAAAAGAAGTAGCAGATGGCAAAACAAAGCATGCAGAGGGTGAGCGGGACATGTGGGATACAAACATATACTTGGCGAGCCTTTCTCGGATTTCGAACACTTTGGTAGGAGACTCAGTATCATCATTAGGGTATGTGTAACATCGTTCGATAGTGCAATACCCTACAATTTTAGGTACGTATAATAGCCTTTAATTTTTTTCTTGCCTTTTGGCTTTTGAACAACCCCTTCCATAAAGTGGTTGGGCTATGAACATCAACCTCTCCCCCAATAATGGGATTTAATCCCATGATTAATTTTTGTATCCTAAACTTCTCATCAGTTTGGTACTGAGGTACATACTTGATGAGTTTCATAAACCATTCCCAATACTTAGTTAAAGTTAACTTCCCTTGAGCTAATTTTTGAAATTCAGTCATTTTCTGATCATAATAAAGTTGTGACAGCCACTATTGCCTAAAGTAACTTTTAAATTGATCCCAAGTGACGTTAGTTTCATCAATATTTAACTTAGCCTTACAGGTGTCCCACCATGAAGATGCTTCATGGGAAAGCTGATATGCTCCCCAAATAGATTTGGTTTCCTCTGAGAAGTTCCTCATTACAAATTACTTCTCCATTTCACTGAGCCAATTCTCAACTCCATCTCCTAATGTGGTACCATCAAATTTAGGTGGACTTATCCTTTTTATATCATTAGTGAGTTTAGTTGCTAACCTTTCCTTTTTGTTTTCCTACGGTTGAAACAGCACATTAACATTGTTATTATCAACACCCATATTGGGGTTGTCCTTAGGAGGTGGCTGATTGTTATTACCATCTTCTTCTTCCTCCTCATTACCTATTACTTGTTGTTCAAGCATAGCCAAACAATCTCTTGTGTCCAACAAGATAACAAGGATCTCATCAAGTTTTTGGGTTGTTGTTGCTCCTTCCTCGGGTGGAGCATTATTCACACTGCTTTTCCTCTTTTCCTAACCATTTTTTGTTACAAGAAAATTTAAGTTTTTTTTTTTTCGATTATGGACACAATAGGTCCAAGAGCTTCAACCTTCACTTTGATACCAAGATGTAACATTCCCATTTTAAGACTTTAGAAAAAGGGAATTTTTTTACTACATGAATAATGTTCTCTGTTCTAAATTCATAATTAGGACACACATTCCATAACAACCATTCTTATAACAGATAACCATATGCATCAGTAATGACTCAGTGAGCTACCGATCTATATATTTCATGAATTGGTGATCTACCGATCTATTCATGTTTAACAATAAGTATTGAATATTTTTTTGTATACTATGTATAAATGGTTCTCTTACCCTATTTTTGGGTTTGAATGGTTTGTCTAAGCAACCTATCTAAATATCTTCTACCAATATTCATCTCGCATCATGATCCTTAGACTAGGTGACATATGACAACGCAATTAGCATCTTGCGATACTTTGGCCAAAGATTTCCAACATAATGTTTGTATTATTTATTCCTTGACGACATACTCATCAATCTAGAATACGTCCTTCACCTCACTCTATTGTTATCTAGAATGTCTCTTATCGACTTACATCACCCACTTGCCCAAGGTTTAACCATAGATCAAGTAAACAACATAGGTTATGATAGGAAGAGGCTCATGAAGACTTGGGGTATATTGGCATACTTTGGGTTAACCTAGGTCAACCCCGTGTGCCAAAGTACCCGAGTCTTAGAGGGCTACTTCATATCCTAACTATGTTACTATCCACTCCTAAAGGAAAACTAAGTTCAAGTCCAAAAGTGTGTAGATCTTAATGATCAATGTAGAAGGGTGTTGCCACACATGTCAACTACATCACCGTATCCTTGTGAAAATCCTAATCTTATTAAGGTACAACCCTATAATTGGCATGTGCCAACATCTTCCGTAACAACCTCATCAATATGTACATACCCCTAGGAGATTATTAATGTTTAGTTAATTTGGATTATTAAAAATAATTTCCAAATATTACCAAACCCTAATCCAACACTCCTAAGTTATTTTCAATATCAGATTCAATTAATCCTTAAGAAATTCCTTAACTTAAGATTTCTTTAGATGTTCGTTAATTTCGACTTAACAAACAGCTTACCTAATAAAAGGACAACAACACAAAAATTCCATTTAATGTGACTTAACCATTCAAGGAAGTGCAACAACCACCTAGGTTGTAACTTAATAGACTTATAAAAATGAAGTCTAAAGAATAGAATTCATAACTTCCTTTTTGTTTATAAATTTATGACAGAGGAAGAGTCCTCCTCTTCATGGTCAAGTTCTAGGGTTTAACAAACCCTTTATGCTCTTTACAAAATTATATAGTCTTCATTGTATGTTCATTACACATCACCTTGATCTATTGAATTGTTTAGATAAGAACCTTAAATTGTGCAACTTATTTAGTTGCATCTTATTTAGGAAATTACTCTAATTCCCTTCTATAATACTTATCCAAGAATACACATTACCTTATAAATAATAAGAAGAAAATCAACTAGATAAGATTCCATCTTTTTACAAAAGTACAAGATAATTTACATAACCAATGCAAGTAAATCCTCATCTTTCAATTCATTTTTAAAACTTATACATTTACAAGACTTATGCATTTTTAGCATACCGCATAACAAAAACCTTCCCTCTAAAAAGAATATAACTTTTCTTTTCAATGCAACTCAAGAACAAATCATAATTCTTCACAAAGAATCAAACTTAAATTAGCCAATGCATCATATAAGTTTGTGTCTTCTTTTATTACTTACGAAGTCCATCTGCAAAAATTGCTAGCATGGGTCAGTTCAAAGAATTGAGCATGATAAGTACTAATCCTTAAAATGAAGTGCATTCCACTAATTGTTTCAATAAAACAACCCTCCTTTAATGAACAATTAGTATATCATACAATAAACATAAGTAATAACAAAAAGAAAAGAAGAGCATTAATAATCTGATTTCACTTCTAGGAAACAAGAGAAGAATATAATCTATAATATTTGTCTTACAATTGAAAGAATAATTGATCCTATTAATTACCTTTAAAAAAAAAATAGATCATACATCTCATTATTCCCAAATTTATTAGAATAGAATACAACACTTATCATGATTACAAGACAAAAGAAGTGTTTTCAACATGGTTCTCTTTAAGATGATACTTCTAACTTCCAAGCAAAGAAGAAGAGAAACCATTTCACTATAATAAAACACATAATGTCCACAAGGAAAATAATGTTCACATCATGGCCTAATCTGTTTCAACTTAAGATAAACCACCTTAAAATCAATCATTTAAGATATTCATCAGAACAGAATCATATAAAACCCATGAAGGAAAGATTGGACAACAGTCAACCAACAAGTTGCATTTTCTTTTCAACAAACCAATCATCAATCTCTTCCTAATTCATTTCAGTCAAATGTTAAGTAAGAGAAGACTAATCAAGTAATGATTCTCTTTTTCCTAAAAGAATAATCAACAAAATTTTCCAACACAAATGAACTATTAGCAAAGAAAGCTTAAAATAAAATGATCCTACCCTGTAATCATTTCGCTTCAACTTAATTTACAAATTCCCTTTTTAATACATACAATTTAAGTTCATAAAAGAGTTCCTAAAGAAGAGAACAAGAACAATTCAAATAAGGAAGAAAACTTAAATGCAATCATTCTCTTTTTCCTAAAAGAATAGTCAACAGAAGGTTCCAACACAAATGAAATTTTCCCAATTTCATTAGAAAAGAAAGCTTAACAGAAAATGATCCTACCATGTAATCATTTCCTTCATCTTAATTAACAAATTCCATTTTCAATACATACAGATTTAAGTTCATAAAGGAGTTCCCAAGAAGAGAACAAGAACACTTCAAGGAAGGAATAAAACTTAAATTCAATCTTTCCATCAAAATCTTCCCATTATAATGCAAGAGTTCCATTTACAAGTCGGAACATTATAACCATGAAGTTCATACACACGCCCACAGCTTATAAAGGAATCACAATTAATCTTTTAAAGACTCAACATTCTCTCCTTGGACCCAACAAGAAGTATTAAAACTTAATAGGAACAAGCACTCGAGACTTAAGAGTTTGGTCTAGATAGGATTGTCTTGCCATATATATATATATATATATGTGTGTGTGTGTGTGTGTGTGTGTGTGTGTGTGTGTGTGTGTGTGTGTGTGTGTGTGTGTGTGTATTTCTACAGAGTAAACAAATTGGATTCCCAATAATAGAAATAAACCAACAAGATAATTCTAGTAAAGTTCTTGAGGATTTTAAAAAATTATCCCCTAAACCATACCTCTTGTTTTTCTTCTTACGTAATAATTGTTTATAAAAAGACTTCGAGTTCATAGACTATTCAATAAAATAGAAAACTCAGTTTGTATGCCAAGACCAAATTGACATATTTAACAAAAATACGTTCTTCACAAGACCTTAAGCATAATGTTAAATCAATAGTTCTCACAAAGGTTCAAGAGCACCCAAGAGAATATGATTAAGTTTAGGAAAAAAAAACAACGGGTTCCCTTTTAGTTTACTTCCTAAACAAAAACAAACCAAAATGAAAACCAGGGCAGAACCAATACCTTGCTCAGGTTACCATTACCAACAAAAGTAACAATTCATTGTACAAATTTATATCACAATACCTAATATTTGAGTTAATATAAACACCAGCATCTTAATGCTAGGTAGAATGTAAAGAATAACTTTTAATAGTTCTTAATAAGAAGAGTGTTTTCATTTTTTTGTTTACATCTTATCAAACCATGTTTCCCAACTCAACGGAATATAAGATCCTTAACAAAGCTCAGACCAAACAAGCAACAAAAATACGAAGGCCATGTTCATAATGGACATTCCATAATAGTCCATAGTATTCAAGATACCAAATGCCAGCATTAAGCTATATGCGGTCTTCAATAACAAACCCTATTATCTCAAGATAGTAAAACACAACTACCGAGTTATATGGGGTTTTAAACAATAGTCTTAGTTTTTATGAAAAATAAAAACAAGAACCAAGACATATACAACTTTAGCCACAACCCAAATTATCTACGAATAAAACACAAACACCATAGTACCGAGAAACCCAACAACAGTTCTTCAAATACTATGAAGTTCAAATAGAAAAATTGAGCTCGAATGCAAGCTCTTAGTAATACATGAGATCCTTATCGGCCCGAGATCATAAAACACTAACTCCAACAAAAATAGGTAAAACTCAAGTTCCCATAAAATATTTCAACAAGTATTCATTGGCAACGAAGGTCAATAAAACTGAAACCATCAATTTACCAAAACTAAAAATGCCAAGTAGAGTTACTATATTCATTTTTTGCATACATTTTTCATGTGTCTAAACAACCACAATGTATGTTTCCATCGAACCATAATATTCATGGATCCAAATCCCGAATACAAAATTTATAAAACCCCGCAACAAATAACTAGATAGAGCTTGCAATGTACAAATCTCAACAGAAAAAGTAGTTTTTATCAAAACACTTAGAATAAAGAAAGAAATTTTAATAGTTAGAGCCTATCTTGCTGATAGTGTCCTTGTCAAATCGAAGAATACCTCCACTGAGCTCACTACTTCTCATCTTCTCCATAAAAGATCAAACAACCAAATTCATTTTCCAATATTCCTCTTATACATTCCACAAAATGAAAGTAGATCTAAAACTTCAAAAATAGCCATGAAGTGTAGTTCAATCTACGGTTCGAAAAACCAAAGAGCATGCAGAGCAAAATCACGAAACATGTAAAGTGAAACAATAAATTCCGTTAACTCATATTCTCCCACCTATCCTTCCTTGCCACCCTTCCAATTCTCGGTGAATGCCAAGTCCAAAATAACATGCATTTTTAATTTTAGTGATACTGCCACCTAAGCCTCCACGAAGCCAACTATCCCCTACCAAAGCTAGCGATCAGCTTTTATTAAAACCTTATCAACAACTTTAATGCCTTATGAACCATTGCCCATAGTAATTGGGACCACTTATGTCCCCTTTCCTCCCCATTAGTTTAAGATAGATTACATTGCTTAGTTTGGATATTATATAGATTAAAATTTATACCTTAGGATATAACACTAGTAACTAACCCCCACCATAGGCCATAACAAATAGATTTAGGTAATTTCCACATAGGTAAATTAATTCACAACACAATAGTTTTAGGCATTAGGTTAGATCACATTATAACCTTGTAGTATTAGGTTCTAGTTTAGTTTTAATACCTAGAAACCTTTCCAAATCCATTAGCACCAAGCTTAGGTTAGGTTGCCAATCAACCAATCATGGCAAAATAGGAAGATTTAGGTTAGAATCAGAATTCTATCAAGTAACATAGCTTAGGTAGGAATATTTTTACCTAGCTTAGGATCCCATAGGTTAATCCTTTATAGGATCCTAGATCTCTCCTACACCATGAACAAGCTGCAATTTCATTTTCGTGAGCAACGACCTGCCATGGTCGATCTCCAAAGACCCAAGCAAAACATACTACTGAATGGAAACACGTTCTCACAAAAATCACAGAACTTGTATCTACAAAGTTTAGTACATATATCTCTTAATTCATGGAATGTCAATTTATTATTCATCCAATCAACAGATTTAGAACATTCCTTGGATCACCAAATTGATCCAAGGATGAGTCGATAAATAGATAAGTCTACAACTCTTAAACCAGATTACAACTTACCTAAAAGAAGTGAAAATGGATTCAGAAAGCCATTCCAATTCAGTCAAAGGAGCTTGAGAGAAAAAAATACTTATCCATATCAAGCATGATTTCCAATAATCAAAATAACTTATCCTTATAAGGAAAACCACATGTCAACACTTGAAATCCAAAGGAGGAAAATAACAACTGTCAAGGGTGTTACATTTCCTCTTCCACTCTTTCTTCTATTTCTCTTACTTCTTATTCGGTTTCTACTTCAAAGAAATCATCAAGGATCTCGTTGATGTATGGAAATTCACCATCCAAAGGATTAGAAATGCTCGTGTTCTCAACATGACTAGTTGCATGACAAAGGGGAGTCCCCTTAATTCTAATCAGCTCTTGTCTTCTTTGAAGTTCTCCAAAATGGGGTTGGTTTCTCCTCCTCGTCTCTGTTGTTGGGTATACCTTCTATTATCCACTTGAAAATTTATGCTCTTCTCTAGGGTGTTGGAATTTGTCTCTTCCTTTCCAGCCGACATCACGTTCCTCTTCTAAGTCCAAAATCCTTATGACAATGAAGTATTGATTGACACTTTGTCTCTTATGCCAAATAGCTTCTCTTAGATCGGAAGTAATGTCTTCGAGGATGTGAAAGAGTAAATCAGGTATCTCAATAGGAGGATTTCCCATAATAGCCATGATTTCCATCCAAGTAGTCTATGTGATCATTCAATCTCCGAAACTTTTCTTCTAGAATCATTTTTGTATTTTATGACCTTGAGGTCATTTTTAGGTGCAGACGCTTCAAAATCTGCCCCACAAAGGGCGCAAATACATTGTCAAGAAAATTTGTCTTTTGGAAACATTTGTGGGTTTAAAGACAATGCTATGGGAATATAAGTCCCTCTACTTGAACGGTGCAGATTTTTTATGTGCATACATGAAAAGTGGATTTCAATGGTGGCCTTTCGACCGAGATCCAACAAGGGCACTCCATTGACCCTATGGCAAATCTAGCAATTTCTCACTAGAGAAGAACTTTTACGAGAAGGAGAAGGGAGTGGAAATAGAGGAAGGAGAAGGGGAGTGGAAATAGAGGTAGGAGAAAACTAATGTTGTGAGTAGAATATCGATGCCCATACACATTAATTAGAAATTTAATTTACATGCATTTATAATCAAAAGAAAAACAAATCTACGGGAGAAGGTACAAGACCGAATGAAACTCATCGGTTGCAAAGTACCAATTAATTCCTTAATAAAAGAGGCAAAAATTCATTCTTTTATTATTGAATCTTGAGAAGAGTTTGTACATAGCTTTAGAATGGAAGAAATTCTAGGAAGAAGAGAAAATAGAAGAAAAATGGCATTTTTTGTCTTTTCCAGTATGTGATCACTTTGGTATTTTTGAAATACCATTGCCACCCTTGGAATGATGTCGAGAGGCCATTATATTCCTCATAAGAAACTGTTACATCTTCACAAATCCTCAACACCTTTTCAAATTCCTCCATTGCAAAGAAAACGCTCATGGCAGGTTAAAAACTAGATCTTGTGACATAAACGTTACATTTGATTTACTAGTTTGAATACGAGACATTTTGATTTTCTCCTCTAACTTTGAAATCAGCTCATCCACATGGAAAGAAGGGATTGGATTGGTTATGGGGGAAATCCCTTTATATTTTGTGATTTTTAGAGATTTGGCAATTTGGAAAAAATTGGCCCACACCCCCACTTTGACTTTTCAACTTAGACACGTGGCACCCTCTGATTGGAAATGGGGTCACGGCTCTTTTCTAAAAATTTTAACCTTTTTTGGAAAAAGGCTCAAAAACTCAATTTCCTCTGTCGGCCCACTCTTCCACTTTGAATTTTCAACGGTAGGCCCAAGACCTTGGCGGAGCCGCGGAGCATTCTAGAACTTTTACTTCACTTTTGGAAATTTGGTTAAATTTCCAAAAGTGCCCCGATGGCCCACTCATTTACTTTAAATTTTCAATAGTGGGCTTAACCTTTGAAATTTTTTCCTTTAAAGCCTAATCGGGGCGCGGGTCACTTTTTAAATATTTTCCTTTTTGCAAAGGGGCTCAAAACCCAAATCCCCAATGGCCCGCTCGTCCTCTTTGACTTTTCAACGACGGAATTTTCCTCTCCAATGACTCTGAACATGTAGTGATATGGCACTCATTTGGTAATTAAACCTTTTTGACCCACCTCGAGTTGTGTCATTGTGACACGTGGAGCCGTTCAATGAGGTTAAACTTTTCAATAGTAATTTAGATTTTCGTGTCCTTGGGGCAAATTTACCATTTTTTGCCAAAAGTGACCAAAAGTGTTAAGTTCACAAAAAAATCATTCCTCCCCATCCAATAGGATCTGACCACGTATCTACATACATTGGGGAAAAATTTGATGGGGAAAAGTCACCCATCATCCCGATTATGGGAAAAATACACAGAGGAAGATAACTTCGTCATTTTGAGTCCAATTTTTGAATTTCCTTCACAAACCAGAGGCATGGAGGAAAAACAAAGATTTGATGACCCAGGCCATAAAATAAGTGAACAATTTCGATCACAAAGGAGATTCTAAAGAGGATATTCTATGCATAGACCGAGAGATGGAGAATTTATTAAAATGAGCACAACAGAGGTTAAAACAGCTCCAAGGCACTACTTTTGCTAATTTCTTTAATCGCTAACTTGGCTTAAACACCAACGAAGGGCATGAGCTCAAAAATTTGAATTTGGCTATGAAAACACATAGCATTTTTAGAGACAAAAAAGCTATAAATAAATCACACAAACTAACTTGTACGACATATACATCCGAGTTATATTTAATAGTATGAAATAATACAATAATGCTTACTTGATGTCTTATACATGTTATAGTCATATTGATTAGTGAAACTTAAAACCATTGGAAAATGCATATTCAACTCGATGAACTTAACAAAGATTTCATCTCAGTATACCTTCAAATCATAATGAGTTTGGTTTCGATCCTTCCTTTAAGGATTAATCATATTAAACCTAGTTGATCCTTAGGCATGAAACCTAATGATTAAATTTAAGTGAAATTAACAAGTTAGGAGTTAAAGAATTAATGAACTTATTAAGTTATGTAGTTTCACTTAGTGGACTGAGTGGGCTATCACACCATAATCACTGCTACACTTTACCCACATAATGATGAAGGTAATTAGGTGGATACTATGGAGCATAAATTATGGCGTGATATTCTACCTAGCTCCTCAAAACACAACTATCATAAAATGAGATTTTAGGTCACTATTCTACACTAAATAGTGACAGGTATATGACCTATGGCCGATGTCACTTATGCTGACTAAAGGTGACTAGTCGAGACAAAAATCAATGTAAGTAGATTTGAGTATGATTGATTACCCTTAGTCACCATAAATAGATTGTCAACACTAGTCCATGTGAGTTGTTCCTTTTTAGCATCTAACATGGACTTGGAAGTGGTTGAAAGAAGTCAAGAAATTCTAATCTAGATAACAATTTTGAGTGGGGTGAAAGACATATTCCTTTTGATAAGTATGTTGTCTAGGAATAAATTCATGGTATACATGACTTTAAACTTTGGTCGAGTGTTGAAAACTACTGGTTTCATTGTCTTATGTAACCTAGTCTAAGGATGTATTATATTAGATGAGTATCAGTAATAAATACTCAGATAAGATCTTTAGACATTAATACTTGATTTCTGCTTAATGGGTAAAGGAACCAAAAGTATACAAAGTATACACATAGATATAATGAAACATGAGAGATCAGTTAAACACCGAGTCATGAAACGAGACATCGGTTTTATACCGAGTCTCAGATAGTTGAATATGGATTTTTGTTTATGTGATGGATTAACAAAGGAATTTTTTTCTAATTTAAGTAAATTTATAACAAGAACATTATGTTAAAAAAATTCCCTATTTATTGAAGTCTTAAATAAGGTTGTTACATTGAAGAGATGGATTATTCATGACTTATATATTACTTATAAGTGTTATACATGTTATTGAATTTCCATCAAGTGGTTACTTTTGTTGCAAATCAGCAGCACCCCTGGATGCAAATCAGGTTTCTAAGTTGATGTTTCAGGCATCTAGTGTGATTGCACAACATTGAAACCTCTCTCCAAGTGTGGGACTTGTAAAATGAGAGAGGAATCTCTAGATTAGAGGCTAGTTCCTCAAACTCCTCTGATCAGATCTGTTATTTACACAATTACAGAGGTTTGAATCCTAATCCTACTCTAAATTCCAAGGAGACAAAGATAGAAAGTGCAAAAATTGAAACTAAACTAATAGGTGATACACCAAAGGAGTGGTGAACACTTCTTGTTCATGAAAATTGACACAATTTCATAAATGCAACATGAAACATCATACACAGGCTGATAAGATGCAATTAGAGGTCTGAAATGAAGCAAGACAATACAAACAAAGGACTAAAAATTGATCACATAGTCCGCACCGTCATTTTTCATCACAAAATCCTTGCATTTATGCAACAACAAAGATGTAGAAACTTGTTACAATCATGAAGAAGGTCTGATACTTGTAAAAATCACTTGTTGAAGGTGAAATAAGAAGCTTGCTATCCAAAAAAATGTTCAAGCTCAAAAAATGAGCCAAATCGCTTTTATAATGCATGGGTCGAGCCCAGAGAGACAAAATGTGTAAAAATGTGGAAGCCATTCCCATTGAATGAAGATGCATTAAAATAGCATGGGAATCCTTACAGACCCATGCCCTGACATTTTTGGCCATGCTAAAGAAGAATACGACCCATTTTGCATTAAAACTGGTTGTTGAAATGTCATTTCTGGCCATTACCACGTGCCACAAGCATTTTTTGATTTTCTCTCTCCAAACTCAACCAAAATACAAAATTAACCATGGAATCATGTAGATAATTTCACTATATTTCCATTGATATAAAGAACGTAGAAAACTAAGCTCTGGATCGAAAGATATAGCGATTTGAAGTTTAGGGCAAAATAGGGCCAAATCGGGTCGCTTTGATATTTTTAGCTTGGACACGTGGCGAGTTTTGATTGGCTGCGGGCCTTCTAGGGGAAAATTTCCCACAAAAACTCTGCCGAGCCATAACTTGAATAATACATGGAGTTAGGAGGAAAACTTTACCTTTCTCGGAAAGTTGAGAAAGAGCTCTATCCAATGGTGCCATTTCCGAGAAGGTTTTGAGTGCACTGAAAAAAATTTGTGACTGAGGCACAAGAGAGGGAAGAATGAGAGGATTTAGCCACAAAATGAGTAGGGGGCACATTTTGGATAGTAGTTATATGCCACATTTTTCTATTGTTGAAGTGATTTGGTGATCAAATGAATTTTCAAGGGTACTAAAGGTGCTTTGACAACTGCTTTTAAGAATTGTAAAGGGAACCAGACTCCAATAAATGAAATAATTTGATTGGTTGATATTAATTATGACCATGTATTAATTTTTAATGATATTTTATTCATATGTAAGGTTTTTGGGTTATGAAAAAGTATGGTACTAATGTTAGGGAAATTTTAAGATTGTGCCCATGGGGTTTTGAGCCATTTTTTGCACATGAAATGATGGTTTTAGCTAGGCTGACCTAATTGGGTCACTTGTGACTATTGTATTTAAAATTTTAATTGTTTCCTTGATGTATGGGTCAAACAAAAAGGAGGGAAAATGTTGTGCCTAAGTTTGAAAGGTGGAGAAGCATATAAAAGCATGTTTTTGGGTGCTTTTTGGAACTAGTTGAGTGTGTGCAAGTGGAGTGACCTAGGTGAAATTTGTTTACAGGTGTTTGAGCATGATTTGAGGCTGATTCAAGTGTGATGTAGGTTGAGAAAAATCATAGGACATGAGAGCAAGAGTTTGATGATTTTTAGAGTGATTGAAGAGCTTTTTTTGTGAAGTGTGATCACCTAAGGTTTGAGTGAAGAAGTGTGAGTTGGATATTGGATCTCCATCAGTTGTGGAAGCAAATATATATATATATATATATATATATATATATATAAAACATAATATTATGGTCTATTGGGTTCTTAATCATCTTTGGGGTTACAGACCTCCTTGTGGATTTGGTGCTTCAAAAATTAGGAATTGGTCCTCTTTGTAGGTTTGGTGTTCTACTAAAATAGGGGTTGGTGCACCTTGTGGGGTTGGTGCCTCACTAAATTTATAAACATATCAATATAATATTATGTTTAAGTGGGTTTTATTCCCTTTGAGGGTTTCCCACTCATATATTTTGTTCTTGTGTTGTTTCTTTTCTTTCGTGGTTACATCCTTCATTGTTGGTTTATGATGTGCAAAAATTAAGTCTTGAACAAGGGGTTATTGTGATTGTATGTTTATGGTATATTTAGTTTAAAATATGAAATATAATTTAAAGTTTTTATAAGGACTGATTCATCCCCCCCCCCTTACATTCCATTGTGCTTCTAATAATTGGTTTCGAGAAGGCCTTTCTAGAAGATCTTGACACTTGAAGGAGACCTTCAAGAAAATTTATGTAGTGTTGTAAAATTCAAGGTGATATGTTTCCATTAATTAATATTATATATTATTTGAATCCATTAGGATATGATATTTGGTATGAAATATATGTAACATTTTCATCCTCTTTACAACACAATGAAGTATGTAATCTTGCACAAACTTCCTTTCATAGTCAAGATGAAAATATGATTTGGTACATTGATAGTGGTTATTCACATCATATGACAGGTGATAATAGTAAATTTAAGTCTTTAAGAAAAATTCTTTAGGATCAGTGATATTTGGAGACAATTTTAACATAAACATTCTAGGGAGAAGTACTTTTATTTTGGAAAAGGAAACACTATCACCAAATATGTTTTATATGTTGAAGTTTTGAAACATAATATACTCGGGGTAAGTAAGTCAAACGGTCAAGCAAGGGTATGTTCTTACTTTTTATGTGAAAGGTTATAAGATAACGAAAGGAGTATCTGTAAACAAATTGTAAAAGCAAAATGACTGATGGTAACATGTTTATTCTTATGTAAATTAATAATGAAAGATGTTTTATGAGTAAGATGGATGCTTTTTTGTTATGGCATAGGAGGCTAGGCCATGTGAATTGTTAACCTTTAAATTTACCTTAACGGGAAGGTGTTTTTAAAAAAATTGTCAAAATTCCTTAAACCTTGTTGAATTCTTCTTGCCTGAACGTGCTTTTAAAATTTCAAAGTTTTTCAAAACTTTGAAGTCCAAATTTTTGGATTTTAGGTTTTGTGGGTTTTTGCTTTTCAATATTTTGTTCATTGCAAAATAAAATTTTGATTTGGAGCTCCAAAATCCAAAATCCTGGAAGTTTAAAATTTTGGACTTTTCGTACTTTCGGGTTTCGGAGTCTCACATTGTTTTTGTGGATAATTTGAATCCAGAGTTCCAAAGTCTGAAAATTCAAAGTTTAGAAGTCTAAAACTCCAAATTTATGAAGTCTAAAAATCCAAACTTTCAAAGTCCGAAAATCCGAAGTCCTAAAATTTTGGAACTTCAAAATTTCGGGGTTTTTGGAACTTCAGAATTTATGGGTTTTTAGACTTCAATTTTCACATTACAATGATCACACTTCATTTTGGATTTTTGGGGTTGTAATTTTGGAGCTTCCACAAACATTTAATTTCTAACTACCCTCACATGTGTTAGCTTCGAGCAATAATTCTAGGGTTTCCTATATAAACTCAAATTTTTACCTGTAATTTTCACTTGGTTTTACTCGACACTCTATTTTTTCCGAACCATTTTGTACTTTCAAGGTAAATTTTTTAAGTTATTTCTTTTTGGTTATGATTGATCAAGATTTTTTTTTTTGTTTTTCCTTTTTATTTGTTCTTATTTTCTTACTTGACATGGAAACCCTTATCATATGATGTTCTTCCTTTAGCCATGACATATGTTTCTCTTCTTAATACTTGAAAAACTTCAATTCATGCAGACATTTAGTTTTATCAAGTCTAATAATTGTGTAACCATTTCCTTCAAATTTCATTTTGTGCCTTTCAGATTTTTGGACTTCATGATTTTGGAGTTTCAAATTTCATAGTTTCTATTTTTCGAAGGTCGTAGTTTTGGAGATCATAGTTTCGGGTTTGTTTTCGAGGTTACACTTTTGGAGTTAACAATTTTAGAGTTTCGTAGGTTGTAGTTTCAGAGTTAGTCACAATTTCGAGTTTTGGAGTTCACGGTTTGTGGATTTCGGTAGTTGGGGTTTTAGAGATTTAATTTTTGAGGTTTCGGGACTATGAGGAGTTTGATCTTTTGGGCGTTTGTATTTCAGATTTGAATCCTTTTCAAAGTGACCATTTTGGACTTTTGGACTTAGGTATTTTGGAACCTTTACGGTTTCTTACAAAATTCCCAAAGACTATTCAGATTCTGAATTCTGAATTAATGTCAACTTCCTTATCAAGGGGCACGAAAGATGAAGTACACATTTTTAGGATTTTCCCTCACTCATGCCTATCTTCAGATTTGGGGAATATTAGAGATACTGACCTTGGAAAAATAGATTTTCCAGATTTCAGGAAAGATTAAAAGCTCCTAATAAGAAGCCTTAGATGCAAGCCATATTCGACAATGGGCTCACTCTCGCTATAGGTTTTCCTTCATCCATGCATTTTCCTGAGTTCATCTTAGCAAGGTAACCCATTTTGATAAGGATTTTGAATTGGTAAAAGATGATGATAGAAAGTTCATAATCAGGTTGGACGCCAATTTATTTGAGGATTTATTTAAACTTCTAGATGTTGAAGGATATGCAAAAATTTCACCAGAATCCATTGTGGAACATTGGGATAAAGAAATTGAACTATGTATGAAGGTTATAATGAAGAGTTACTTGGCCAAGAGTGTCATTAAGCTTCCTAAAACATTGTTCCACTCAGACTTCATCCAGAAGTAAGTGATCTTATTGTATTGTTGAGTCAAATTTTAGGTCTCACTTCCATGAAGGAGTTTCAAGAATGGATGTTCCTCTACATTTCTACTATCAAGAATAATAATAATTTCATTCGATGGGGGAACATATCCGCAAATCAATTTGTTTTCAATTTTGAAATTTTTTAACATCTAAAAACTTCTTCATGACTTCCTTCCTCATTTATGTTGCCACTACCATGGGGGAATTCAATGGTTTGAACACAAAAGGTGTCAGAAGTGTGTCACATATTTATCACTTTTATCCTCAAATCACAATGGACGAAGGAAACAATTTTTTTGAAGAGTCAATGATGCCTTTTTCCATCCTCTTTTATCATTTTGATAAGGATTTGTATAATCGAAGGATTTCTGATGAAGATTTTAAAGAGGTACGAGAATGGGGAGTCATCTATCTTCAGTTCCCAATATTTACATACATCAAGATTCCTAGTTTCTTGGGTGCCCCAAGAAAGTTACCAAGATGTCCTACTGACAAATGGATTTTATTAGAATTGGTTTGGCAATTGTTGGATTATCAAAAAATTCAAAACAAATGACATAAGGTGGGAGTTCAGTTTCCTATTTCAATAGGAAGATATACCTATGCCAACATTTATAAAGAAAAGAATGTGGATGGAGAAATGTTGGAAGTTACTTTGAGAACTTTCCATCCCAAAACCAACTTTGATTACTAGGGTAAATTCAATGAAATAGGGTTGGCTAGTTCTCATGTGCCTCAGCTAGAGGATATTTGGATTCATTTTCAGGATGAGGTTATCATTAGGCAACGAGAATATGAAAGGTTGAATTTGAATGAGGTTATACAATTCAATATTGCGGATATTCTAGAAGGGATGGAGGATGATGATGAAGTATTGGATCCAGTGTATAGGAACAATAATGTTGTTGATCAACCTTTTCCATGGATAGATTGGTCCAAGGAAGAAATTTTCAATACTAAGGAAAGGGCGGGGCCCATTCTTCAAAGGACATATGATTGGTTGGATACCTTGGGAATTTCACCCAAAGGAATAGATCAATCTATAAAATCAACACAACCCACTCCAACTACTAACCCTTCATCTACAAATCGCTTACGATGGTTTTTGTGGTTTAGATGATATTTCATATCATGAAATTGAGAAGATAGGTTAGAAGGGAAGATCAATGGATGGATGGATAGAACAAATGCTTCAGGAAGCTAATCCTTTGGTTAAAACAATTGTTGAATTGTATAATGATTTACAAACTGAGAGGACTTCTATTCGCATGATAGATGAAATTATCTCTGAGGATAATAATAATTTGAATATGAATTTAACTACATGGAGTGAGATTAGAGATATGGACCCAGATTTACTCCTTTAAGAAGGATTAATTGATGATGTTTCTAAATTGTTTGAGTTTCAAAAGGCCATGGAATTTAGATCCCAAGTGTTGCAGGACTTGATTAAGAAATTGGATGATAAACATGTGAAAATAATGGATAGTTTAAATGATATTTCAAGGAGTTTGATAATATCAACTGTAATTTTTTCAATGATAATATTGATGCTCTTCTAGTGGACTAAATTAAATCAAACTTCAAAGATTTGGTAATGGAAGATGATGAAATAACTAAAACTTCCAATAGCAATTCAATTAACAGGTTGGTATCATGACATAATTATATAAGTCATCTAAAGAAATTGGTTAATAATTTGAAAAGGTTTCCAGTTAAAGTTGCAAGTGATATTGATACAATAGACATGGTGAATCATTATTCTTGTGGACCAAAGGAAGGAGAGGTACATGGAATCATCAAATGTTTCATTGACTACCAACACTGGATGGCTATATGGGAAGAAGAAGATCAGGGAAAACCCGAAAAAGAGCAAGATGATGCAGGTCCAAGTTGAGCCAGGTGGCCATGATTGGGATGGTTCCAAGCTCTGAATCAGTAAAATTTTTAGGGTTGACTTAGTCAAACCTTTGCAACAAATTTTCTATTTTTATGGGAGCATGTTCCTTGAACTTATTATACTCTATTTTTAGTAATTTATTAGTTAAGGTTCAGCTGTAATGGCTCAACCTTTGGAACTTATAAATAGTTAAAAATGCATTAAGTTTAGATATAGATAGATCATTTGGAGAAGTTACTCTTCAAGCTTGGAAGAGTGCTTCATATACTTTGAGCCTTTCAATTATATTCAGAACAATATTTTTCCATGAAAAGTAGGGTTTATTATGTTAATCATTAATCAATTTATAGCTTGTGAATGTTTAATTCCTTGATGTGATTGGTTAATCTTCCTTTATCCCAGTTATCTTTTTCAATTCATGTGAAAAGTGATATCACTACTTTTATATTAGTTGTGGAAAAAAATTCCTTTCTGTTAAAATGCCACATTATTATTTATAGGCATGGATAGAGGGGGATTAAAAGACACGTGTATATCATATCTTATTGTGGGGAGTTGATTGTGCATTTAATCGGGTCCATTTGTTCAATTAACTTGGTGCATCACCCGATTATTTTGTTATATTTTACTTTAATCTCATCAATTGAGTAGATTATAATTATTTTCAAATGTTTTAGAATTGAATATTGATCTTAGATCAAGTGCTCCAAGTTTCAAAGGAATTCAGCCTTATCCAGAGGTTCATCCCAAGGAAAAAATTTCCCACACCTTGGGGATGTTCCAATGTTGGACGGGATCACTCGGAGATTCAATAGGTGTATGATTTGTGTGACAACAATTTTTGGCACGTCCAGTGGGATGGAGAGGGATGTGGTACTTTTGTTTATATTTACATTACTTAAAGTACACGATGACTCCATATATCTAGATTTCATATCTCTCTGTGTTAACATATGTGAAGAAATCAAGACAAGAGCTTCTATGAGATGAGAAGGAAATTATCAGCATATTGAGTTATCATTGTCTCCTCTAAGAAAAATAAGAGGAATTTCAATCTCACTAGTCACAACGTCACAACACGGGGTCGTTCTACTCCTCCTTATGGAATATTCCCTCCACATAGGAATAATCAACCTCCCGGTAGAATGGCCAGGAACTAAGTATTTCATGCATTCAATGTAGGTAGCCCTCTTCTATTAGCCCAACGAGATCTCATACCTACTTTGTTACACTCAAAATCTTACCCTTTTAAATAGGGGAAACTCATATCACTCCTATAGAACATATTCTTGATGTCACCAACATTTTTGCAGTACACAATGTCATATAAGACAACGTTACGCTTAGAATCTTGACTACTTTCTTCAAGAAAAAACACTTCAAAGTGGTTTTGTGATTTAGGGGCTAGAACTATTACCACTTGGCAAGAGTTGGGGGAGAAGCTCTACAAATAGTTTGAAGATAAGAGCAATCACTGTCACTCTTGGAACAACTCACTACCATAAAGAGAGCTTCCCAAGAATACATGAGAAATTTCAATTTTCGATTCCAAAGGACTTGGAATAGGATTTCGGCACTCATAAAGCCTTCTCCAAATAATGCATTCCTATACTATTTGTGAGCCTTAAAAATGATGTAGTAGTTATGATCTAGTCCATGGGAGGGACTATATTACCTAATGCCTATGAAGTTTCCATAAGAGTTGAGAATTCCTTGATTCATACTAGAAAGATAGATCCACAACCACTAATGTCATTGTCTCTGGATCTTACAAATGCTCAGCCTACCATTTCTCCCATTCTAGAAGCTTACAAGTAGTCATTTCAATCTATCCAAACCCCTTCAAATGACCTATTTAAAGTCAAGTCATTGCTGCAAAATTTTGGGAATAAGCTCATTGCACTCAAAAGGAAACAAATTCAATATAATCATCCATACCAGCCACAAAATCAGTAGTATCAGGCTAACCATCCTCCTTTTCAAGGGAATAATTAGCCTCAAAACCAAGATGCGGGTCAAGCTGCAAATGTTAGACCTCTAAATTTTAGGAATCCTCTTGCTACTAGTTCTTCTAAAGCTATTGTACCCGTCTAGAATAATCTAGTTCAAGATTATGAATGGTGTTATCCTTGTTCTCAACCTCACAATCAAAATCTTTTCCCCAATGGATTTCTTAGCCAACCCTTATGGTTCAAATTATATCTACCTCTTTGGAGCCGATAAAAAAATCATCTATGTAGGAAATAACAAATCAACTACATGTTCTGAACAAACCACTTTGCTAAATTGGCAAGAAGAATATTTTTACAGGTTGAATACAATTCCTCGTCAATTACAGAAAATAGTCGTTCCAAAAAGAGAGAAATGGAATCTCAACCTTCCAAAGCTGATCAATCATCTACTTCATAGCCTCAGCTACAGGTGGTTTTGATAAAGATGTGGGAAAGAAATCTTCAGAGACACATGTTAGCTAAGTTGCAAAGAGAGATGGATATCTAGGTATCACGGTACCTAATAAGTAGTCTCTAAAAGATGATGCTCAAAGAAACATTACAAAATTAGGATGAATTCCCTTCAGTATTATGGAATAAATGAAGAAGAGCAATGTCAGCATTACTATGTGGGATGCACTCTCAATTCCTTCTTAGAGAAACTTGTTGCGAGAGGATTTGAATAATTTTGGTACAAATGATGGATCATCGGGTCATGGAGCCATAATTGCAACAAGTTTGTGTCAACCAAAAGGGAAAATTATTCCTATAGTGAAAAAACCACCACCAATCTATATCTCTTTAATCATTGGCGATCATTTGGTACATAACTGCAAGATCAATTTTGGTGTTAGTAGCTTGGTTATGCCTAAGAAAATTGTAGACTTCTTAAGAATACAATATACATTTTTTGCAAAAGGACTTGTTTAGTTGGATGGCACAACTATTAAGACTATTGGCATCATCAAATGAATTCAATTTACCATCCATGCATACCCAATTTTTTTCTCACCCAAGACATATTAGTCATTGATCTCCCTCCTCTTTTTTCCATCTTCCTATCACGAAATTTCATTGCCAAAATGGGTGGTTATCTATCAGCTAATTGGTCACATATGATTTTCAAGAATTGATTTAGAATCAAGATAACTATAAGGGCAAAACCAATATGCCACAATCATGTAGAACCCTACACGGCTAGTCCTATAAATGGGAATTATACCATCCATGATCATGAGGAAAAATTTACTAATCAGAACCAACCACTCTTGTGGAAGAATTTCTTTATATTGTGTTGGATGAAGTGAGTGGAGACCATCAAAATAATCCCCACACTGATGTGGTGGTAGAGGAAGAAGCTAGTTTGTTGTTGTTGAAAGAAACCGGATTTGGCACATACTGCATCCATGAAGAAGGTACAAACCTACCACAAATTTTTAAAACACAAAGCAATCCTAAGGGACTATGGAAATTGTTCTTCAGTGGCTCAAGGAGTAGGAATGGATCTAGTTCTAGTGTTATGATAATTTCTTTAGAATGAGATAAATAGTTCTCATCTTTTTAGTTGTAGTTCATTTGCACTAACAATGTTACAAAATACAAGGCCCTTGTGCAAGGAATTCATCTCACTCAAAAGAGGGGTGTTAAATCCCTCACTATTTTTGAGATAGTGAGTTAGTGGTCCATCAAGTGACGACATGTATTGCATCCAAAAATGATCTTTTAAGATAATATAAGAACCAAGTATGGGATTTAATTGAATATTTTTAATCTTTTGGGATCCATGTTGTTCTTAGAAATCAAAATCAATATGTTGATATTCTTGATATGATTGGCTCACAATATGACATACCAATTGATATCAAAAATAAGGATGAAAATATATGAAAATAGTGGTTTGACCTATAATCTTTGATAATGTAAGTAGTTGGCAAGTGTTCAATAGTGAAAAAAATTGTTATATTTTTACAAGCGAGAGGCATAGTTTTCCATAAAAGATCAAGCTAATTTGTAAGAAGCATATAATGATCAAATCATACAATTAAAAAAAAAAGATACCAAAAGGATTAGTTACTCTGAATTCCATCTTAAATTCAAATGATCAAGCCAAAAGATAAAACTCTAACATGGTGGTCAAAGAAGAAGATTTGGAGGAAGTTGAGGTAGAAAATGAAAAGTTTCTAAAGATTGGTAAAGTATGCACTTCTCAAAGAAAAATAATCTTTCATCAAACTTTTTCAATAGTATCATGACATTTTTGCATGGAGCTACAAGACCTACTTGGTTTTGATCTAGGTCTAGCACAACATACTATTGAACTAGACCCTCAAGTTAATCTAGTTCGTCAGAAACAAAGGCCAATTAATCCCAAAATCGAGCCACTAATGAGGAAGGAGCTAACCAAACTCATCAAGGCCTGTATAATTTTTCCTATCAAGCATTCATCTTGGGTGGCCAATCTGGTCCATGTAAGGAAGAAGAACAAAGAAATTTAGCTATGCATGGATTTTAGAGATCTGAACCATGCCTCATTGAAAGATCATTATCCTCTTTCATCGATGGAGTAGATTCTCCAAATAGTAGCAGGAGTGCAAAGGTTTTCATTTCTTGATGGATATTCTGGATATAATCAAATCTTGGTTAAAGAATCTGATCAATTCAAGACAACATTCACTACTAAGTGGGGTACATATGCCTATAATAAAATTCCATTTAGATTATCCAATGTTGGTGCTACTTTCTAAAGAGCTATGGACATGGCATTTCAGGGGCTACTCAACGACATCATCTTGGTTTACCTTGATGATATAAATATATAATCTAAGCATGTAGAAGACCACATCATGCATATAAGGAAGGTTTTCTAAAGGTGTAGGGAGTTTGGGGTTTCACTCAATCCTAAGAAATATATTTTTGTAGTACATGAGGGGAAGTTGTTGGGGCATGGTTTTTAGTGGAAGGAATGTTAATCCATCTATCTAGGATTTTTTAAATTGTGTGCTTATCTCTCCCAAGTAATAATAAGGGTCTCCAAATTTTTCTTGGAACCATAATTTTTGTGGGAAGATTCATCCCTCATTTCGCAGCATTGGCTAAACCACTAAAAGCCATGTTGAAGAAGAACATGCCTTTCTCATGGAAAAAGAAGGGAAAGAGAGTTTTGAAGCCATTAAGACAAAAATTTCTCAAGCTCCCACATTGATGAACCCCAAGTTTGATAAATATTTTATTCTTTATGCTTTTGCAGTCAAGAGAAATTTCGGTATCCTCACCCAACAAAATAATGAATCAATGAAATAGTTGATTTCCTTCTTTAGCAAATCCCTAAAAGATTATGAGCTAAAGTATTTGTTTGTTGAGAAACAAGTCTTTTCTATCATTTGGGATTTGAATAAATTTAGACATATGTTATCCAACAACAAAATACATTTGATGGTGTCTCATCCTGGAGTTAAGGATTTTTGTAAAATAAAGACATGAATGAAAAACATGTTAGATGGGTTACTAAAGTTATGGAATACGATGTACACATTAAATTCACTAAGATAATTAGGGGTAAGGGTCTATGTCAACAGTTGGCTATAGATTTGGAGACAAAGGATGGAAAAGACACAATGCTCCTGAATGAACCTCAGGAAAATGACCAGGTTGATTGGTTGTCAAAGATAAAAATTTCCTCTGTTAGGGGTATATCTTGCTAACATGGATAAAACTCAAAGGAAAAGTTTCCATCTTTAATTTGTTCCTTATGTTTTAGTGGATAATGTTCTTTTTTGTAGATATTTAAATGGTGTTCTACTTTGATGTATAAGGCCATAACAGGACATACAAGATTTTACAAGAATTTCACAATCATTTTTCTGAAGGACATTACTCTATAAAGAATACTACTGGTAAAAATCATGAGGTCTGATTACTATTGGCTAGATTTATTCAAGGATACTCATTTTTGGGTAAGGAAATGCAAGGAATGTGCCTTTTTCATAGGGAAATAGAGATTGAAGCCCTCCCTCTTCACCCAATTCAGGTTGATCAACCTTTTGTTCAGTGGGGACTAGATTTCATTGGAATGCTTAATCCTCCATCTAGTGATGGACATAAATGGGTTCTTACTGTGACAAAATCCATGGCATTAAAAGAAGGAAATGAAAAGGTTGTTCTTGATTTTTGGAAGGAATAATGACACATTTTGATGTTCCATTCATAGTAATCTCATAAAATGGAATGGATTTTTGGGTTTGAATTTAATGAATAAGCTATCAATAATGGTGTTTATCTAAAAACTTCATCAAATTATTACCCATAGGGAAATGGATTATCTGTGTTTAGTAAAAAAATCTCATACGGATCATCAAACATGTAATGGAAACCAATAAAAGAAATTGGCACACTTAGATTAAAACCACCCTGTGGGTGGACCAGAGATCACACCCAAACGAGCTATTGGAAATTCACCATTTATGCTAGTTTATGGAAGGGAAGCCAAGCTCCCACTATCTCTAGAACTACCTTCCTTGGAATTAGCATATCAACTGGAACTTATGGAAAGTTATTCAATGATAGTCAGGTATTCCAAATTAATGGAGCTAGAATAAACAAGAAATAAAGAAATGAACACTCTAGAACAAAATTAGTCTCGGGTTAAAAGATATTTCAAAAATGTGCATCCAATGAGAGTTTCTGAAGGAGATTTGGTTCTCAAATGGGATGTTGATAGAGCCAAGCCGGTATGCATACCAAATTTGAATCCCTCTGGAGTGGGCCATATATTATCACAAGTTGCAAGGAAGTAAACTCATTTTTCTTATCAAGACTCAATGGAGAAGAATTTCCCATCCATGTGAATGGGATTCATCTCAAAGCTTTCTTTTGACGATATTTTCTTTTCTTTTGTACAGTGTTTGTTTTGTCTTTTCCTCCAAGTGCTTCGCACATTATGATGTTTTTTTTTTATGTTTATTTTTGTTTGGAGTTCTGAATATTTTCTTTTTAGGAATAGTTTTCCCAATTGTTTTTAAAGCTCTTTGGATGAAATTTAAAGCTCTTTGGATGAAATCTTAGCATGCAAACATTCCCTGGAGATCACGAAAAATGTAAAATAAAGTATAACCTTCTATATGACATCCTACCTCATTTACATAATTATAATGTTTAGAATATGGTAGGTTGTCACCACAAGATGATAAGAAAAATGCACCATTTTATGAGTTCTACCATCAACTAACTTATGAAAAAAAAAGACTCATCACAGGAGATTCAATTATTCTTTCACAATGTTCATAGTTAGACTATTGGAAGGGAATATAGCTGAGAGGGCATTTTCAGAAGCAAGGCAATTAATTTCCACCTATGGCAGCCACTTCGTCAAGTTCGGAAGTTATCATACATTAGGTTGGTTGGTTTCAAAGGTGTTCCTAATAAATTTCCCATGTATTGTAATGAAAAGTTGGTTCTAGTGGATATTTTTAGGTAGCTAGACCTTTTGCATAGAACATGTAGAGATAAGAAGATCACAAGTATTCACTTTCCTATCTCCCTAGAAAACTATATATGCAAATCTGCCTTGGATGGACAGAATGTGGAGAGAATGATCACTCAGTTAAAATTCCACACATAAAAAATAAGATACACCTTTGACATTAAAGGATTCATTTCCAAACATTTGAGAATTTTTTAATATCATGTTAACATAATCAAGGACTACTAGGAATATTGTTCGATGTGTATATGCGGTAAGGAAAATATACTTTGGGAGACTCACTCTACAAAAAATCAAATATTTCAATTTTTATCACGTTCTTGAGGACTTTTAGGATGATGATGATGATTTATACTTTGTAGGATATATCAGGGACCATTCAATTCATTCCTTTCCCAACCATTAGTCCTAGAAGAGAGATGATCCCTATGAGATGAATAATCATGTGATAGTAAGAATACAACAATGGTTCAATAGGAAAATTAAGGAATGTAAGAAAAAAATAAGGCATTCTTCTTCTCAAGAAGCCTCTACTTCACATAAATAAACTTCCACTCCTCTCCAAGAAGTCCTAGTACAATTTAATCCTTCTTCCTCACCCTTGGATTCCTCAACCAAGGTGTATGTGAAGAAATATAAAATAAGGGAGGTAAGAAAGAAGTGGAGCAATAGAAAATATAGGAATGAGCTAAATAAATTGTCCCTACTCTTGAAGAAATATCACCACCTTTGGAAGATGAAGTAAAGGAAACTGAGGAACAAAAGGATGAATCATAAAAAAGAGGTGAAGGATAAAAAATAATGAGAAGAGGAAGAAATTGGTGAAGAAAGTGAAGAGGATGAAGATGAAGTAAAAATCATTGAACCTGACACAGGAAAATCTAGTAGACCCAATATTGATGTTAGGAGACCAAATTCTTCCTCTATTTAAGTACCCACTCTGGAGGTTCCCACTACTCAGTCTATTATACCTCCTAATTCCCTTCCATTGACACCTCCTCCAGCTCCACCTTCTAGTGATTCATTCACATGGGTCCAACCCATGATTGATAGTAGGAAAAGGAAGGATTTTTCTCATATTATTTCTCTTGTTTTTATGCTTGTGGATTCCTTGCTTCGTATAACTCCTCTTCCTATGCCAAATAAATCCAACGAACTTTCAGTTTGGTCTCGATTCTAAGGGACATTACTTTTGTAAATTTCAAATCCAAAGGAAAACAAAGATGAAAAGGAGTTATCAATTGTTGACTTAGAGTTGACAAAAATCCACTTGGAGAATCCAATCCCAAAGGATAAGGCAAAAATATGAAGGATATTTTTTCTAAGGTAATTAAAAGGGTAGATAAAGGAAATAAAACTCAATAACAACTAGAGTAACGAGTTCTTGTTATCTCTAGATTCATAAAGTCTTTTATCTCACTTGATAAGACTCCTCTAGATCCCACCCCTCTCTCCTCACTTTGCTTCTTGCAATCATTATTTCTAAAGATAATATTAAGGCCATAATATAAATACACAAACATGAAACATTTGACAGAGTTTTTGAGTTAAATATATGCTTATTTCTTGTTTGGGATTCATTGATGAAGCATACAAGATGTATGATAACATCTCTTTGGCACAAGATCAATTCAATTCAACAATCAATTTCATTGACAAAGAACTCAAGATTTGGTTGGATAGTATTCAAGATATTAGAATCATGAGCACTACTGATGAGAATATTCTATTTTGTCTCATAAGATATTTGATGATTCTAAGAATAAATTATCCAAGAAATGGGTCTACAATGTCGAATGGAGAATTAGAGTTCTTGAGGAAGTTGCAAGTGAATTGAAGAATTCATTTCAAAAGGGTGAATCTATGAATTCAAAATCTTTGCTGATATGTAGGCTCTTCATTGTCAATTTTATAAAGATAATTCTATAGAGAGAAATTTAGTTGATGAAGTCAAGGAAAAATTCAATTCATTTATTAAGGAATACTTGTTCAAAGCAGAATCAGTCAACAAGGAGAAAATGGAAGAACTCTCTGAGCTGCATAATGTTGTTGTGGAAGCCACCAAGGGCTTGCTATAGAATGGTGGAATAGCAAAGGAGATGGAATACTCCCTTGAATATAGTTGGATGTCATGTCAAACACAATCATTCCCAAGGTCATGGAGATTTCTGATGTTGTTTCCAAATTCAGAGTTCATGTTCTAAAGATAAAGGTTGTAGTTGTGCCACTTTCTAATGTTCCTTCTTCCAATTCATAGTCTTTCTCTATCTAATTGTTATGTTTTTAAGTTGGATTTATTATTTTGATAATGGAATTGTAAAATAAATCAAACTTATGTAATTAACTAATTAAGTTTTAGCAATTAATTAAAATATAATTAGTTATAAAGTTTTTAACATCCTCCCCGGTATTTATAAGGATTTCTTCTCATTTGTAAAGGGGTTGGATTTTAGTGCTCCAGAATGTAAATACATAATTTTGATCAATATAGAAGAAGACATTTCTATTTCTCTCATCTTTGTTCTTTCTACTTTCTTTTCTTGCAATTTGTGAATGTGAAGATTAATATATGTGAATTGTGAAACTTTGTGTTCAATTCATAGAATGTGATGTGAAGAAATTTGTGTCTATCCACATTTATATTTTATGGGTTTTCATGTGTATTGGCTCACATGTTCTTAAGATATTTTTCATGCATTAGTAAGATATGACTCTATAGTCTATGTATTTGAATGTGCTTCCTTTTTCACTTAATCCCTTTACAGTAGTAAGTGATCTTGTACAACTAATGATGGTACTTGTCCTTGATAAATGAGTTAGCCCTAACATTGTCTCCTTGATTCATACTTCTTACCTATACAAGCTATTGTTTCTTCCTCAAAACCCTATTCCTTGTTTGTCTTTTATATTGAAAATATGAAATCATTCACCGTACTAATATACTCATTCAATTTTGTTTATATTATATATTTGTAAATATTCAGATTCCCAATTTTTTTGTGAAATAAGGGAACCTCCCCATAATGAGGAGGGACTGATATCCCCTGATCTGTCAATTTTCTTCAATGATCAAATTTCCAACAAACATATCTACTCTATCACTCCATTCATTGCTGAATTAGCCATGTCACACTTGACCGAAAAAATCTTCATTGCATTCAAATTATTATTTGATATTTTTCTTACATCCTTTCTATCATATCCAGTTCTAGATCCCTTGCATGTTTCTATTTTTCATCTCATCTCATCACCAACCAACTCCAAATATTCCTCCAATACTTTCACATGTAAATTTTCTATCGTTTTTGTAGTTGATCTACTACAGTCACCATTGATCTACTATAGTCACCATTGACTAGGCCCTGTAATCTTGGGTTGTCATCAATGTGTATAGGTTTGGTTTAATTTTTTTAGATCAGATATGCATTTTATCACTTTTATTGCATTTCATTTTCTATTTTATCTCAGATTCTGCTATATCCAATTTATCAATAATTATTTTATCTTATCTTTATAAAAACCATCCATCCTAGGAATTTTTCACTTCTTGGGACTGACATTGTTAGGAAACCCACCCATCTATCTACTAATCCATTTTTGTATTGAGTTCTCTTGATTTGTAGGTCATCTAGCTTACCATGAGGAGGGGATCTCTCATTTGCACCCATACATATCATCATCCCATCTAGAGGTACCTTAAACCCTCTCATACTTGGAGTTGTTTGTTCTCTTGTTGTGATTTCACTAATCTGAAATAGGTAGTGAGGAAACTTGTTCAACATTTGGGCACGCTTAGTGGGACATACCCTTATTCGGTGAGTATTTGCTTTTTTATTTCATTTTCATTTCTTTTTCCATCTTCTACTAACCTTGTAGGAAGGACTGTTTATTTCTTGCTCATGTGTGTGGGTTTTCTTTACTTGAATTGGAACTTTATTAAATTTTTGATATATTTTTTCTTACTTTTGCACTGTTAGCTCTCTCCTAATGATAATCACTTATTGTTTAATAGATTGTAAACAAGGAGTCATATTACTCATTTGCATCTTTAACTTTCTTACGCTTTCATGAAGCTTTTCAATAATAGCCCAATACTTCTCTTCTAGTTCCTAAATATATTTTTTCATATTCCTTGACTTGTGATTTCAATTTATCATTGTTCCTTTTAGTATTCTTCGATTCTCGATTCAAACATGCCAATTAAATTTCTATGTCATCTTATTCTCCATCAATATATTTGAAATAATATATGATATGAGATCACCCAACAAAGTAGAACCACCACTAGTAGACCTCATAACATTTTTTCATAAACAACACCTCATCACCTACATATTCATGATCATATTCAGACTCAGAATCTAAACCACCATACTCACTTCTTTCTTCAGAGGAATAGACCTCTTCCTTTGTGTAGAAACTCTTCTTACCCTTCTTCTTATGATAAAATTTCTTGAACTCTTTCTTCTCTTTACCATACCTCTAATTTTTCTTCTTATGATGACCACTTTCATGATCATCATTCCCTTTCTTTTCATTCCTATGAGGACACTTAACAACAAAGTGACCTACTTTACCACAATTAAATAATTTAAAAGAAAGTTTTCCCTTTTACTTACCAGTTCCAACATTCAGTATTCTAGTAACCATGGAAAATAACTCTTCATCATCTAACTCATGAGTAGCATTATCAACCTTAGCCTTCTTGTCCTTTGGAATATTCTCAAATTTGAAACCTATATATATATATATATTTATTTATTTGTTTAGAGTCAACAATCCTCATTTCATATGTAGTCAAAGTCCCATGTAACTCATCCATCTTCAACTTAGTCAAATCCTTGGCCTCTTCAATAGTAGACACTTTGGAATCAAAATTAGAAGTTAGAGATCTCAAAACCTTTTGAACAACAACTTATTCCTTAACATATTATCATAACCCTTTCATGAAATTGACAACCTTTTCAACTGTAAGTAAGTATGTAGTAATTGACTCATCATCATTCATCTTAAGAATCTCAAACTGGTTTCTAAAAGTCCTAATCTTAGCAATTCTTATCTTAGAGTCTCCTTCATACAGAACATGAATTTTCTCCCATGCTTATTTTTATGACTTTTAATGCATTACCTTTCCAATATGAGATTATCCCAGACTAAATATAATAACATTAACATCCTTTGAATTTTCATTGCATGCCTTCTTATCTATAGCACTAGTTGGTGGAGTGGTAGGAGGAGTATAACCATTCTCCACAGCTTCTCAAATATCAAACCCTAGGGACATAATATGATTCTTCATCCTCAAACTCCAAAAATCATAATTCACACCATCAAACAAAGGTTCCTTACTAGTTGAGAAACCACTCTATTGACTCGCCATTTTTTTGCTTCAAAGGATCTCCTTTCAAGTGATCAAACTTCTCCAAAAGGACCTTCTCTAATACCAATTTTTGGAATAAAAATGGACTAAGGGGTGGGGGTGAATCAATCCTTACAAATTTAATTAAAATATTAGATTTGTTTCTTAAACCATTAACCAATCAATTAATGTGTGTACAACATCATATAACATACATACAATAAACCATGAACAAGATAAGTAACATCATAACAAAAGATATAAGTTGGAAACCCTCAAGGGGAAGAAAACCCACTGAAAACATTTATGATATTACTCACAGAAAATAATCAAGTGAATACTGCACATAAAAATATATTTCTTTACCGGTGTACAAACCCCACAAGGTACACCATACCCTAAACTCTTGTTGATATTACTCACAATAATATACTTGCATAAATATGACTCATACCTCAATATTTTAATGAAGATATCAATAATGATATACATATATAACTTAGCTAATGGTGATCACAAGATTCAGCTCCAAACACCTTCAAACCCTTGTTCAAACCCTAACTTCTCCAACTCACTCTATATCTCACTTTCTTCACTTATATTTGCTTCAATCCATTGAACACACTCTTTAAAAAATTATTCAACTTGATATAAAATTTCTCATCTCTAAACTCAGCCTTCATACCTATAAAACAATCTTACCTAGGTCATACTTTTTCATCCACACTTAACTAGCTCAAAATAACACCCAAAACATCATTGTTATATTTTGTTCAAATCATAAACATGAAGGTGGAAAGTACAAAATATTTATTTTAATCAATACAAAATATTAAAATCCCAATAACTTCATTACAATGGTCACATATGACCCATATAGGTCAGCCATGTCCAAAGCATCCAACTTGCACCGAAAATGCTCAAAACCCTATCACCGGGATGAGCTAATACCACAAAAAAAAAAACCATGATTTCTCAAGCTCCATAATTCACCAAAAATGAGTAATATAACATATACAAACCATAAATTCTCTCACATTTACTTGGAACAATCAAATAAATCATTAAATGCAGCCACAAGCTCATATCCTTCACTAAACAAAACTAATTCTAACACCCCGTATTCACCTTTGGGAATAAAAAAACTCAAAATAAAATAAAATATAGAATTTTACCACTCTATGAAATAAAAATACTTTTACGTTAAATATATGTGTGTTATACCTTTTGAAACATCCACTGTTTCACACCACAACAACTTTCCTTTTCAGTAAAACATCTACCCAAAAACCTATTTTGCAAAATTAGCTAGTTATCACCGTCATTTTCACATTAAATACCTAAAAATTATTTATTTAGGAAAAAAATTCATCCCTCTCTACTCTCAAGGTGATACAAAGAATCAAATCATCCATATCATTCCTCAGCTAACTCAATATTTCCGCAAAAATAATTATGTCCTAGAAACAAAAACATTCTTCCTCACAAACAATCATGTATGACCCATCAAATGTCACCATCATGAGACTAGAATTATACCACTACTTCATTAGGAAAAAAATTCATCCCTCTCCACTCTTTGGGTGATATCAATAATAAACTCATCCATATCATTCGTCAAACCAAATGAATATTTCCGCAAAAACAATTGTCCTATAAACACAAAACATTCTTCCTCACAAAACAGCAGTCTTGTATGACCCATAAAATATCATCATCATGTGAAAAAAATTATACAATTAAAAATATATCTAAAACATCTTTCCCTAATATATTGTAACTCCTTCCAACTCCAAGTGGAAGGCCTTCAACCAATCTCATCTCTATAAACTACCCGAAGCTGCCCCATAACTACCCTTTGATCACCAACACTAATAGAGCACATATGACCTTTTAAGTGCATAACCATGGCCTAAAATCACCATGGACATAAATAATAACTCACACACTCAAAATAAAGCCAATTTAGTTTATAATTCCTTTGGAGAACCTTGTCCCAAACTAAAATTATTCAGAAACATGCCTATTTGAGTGGGGTCCACTCATCACCAGAACTACTACCATAAATTTATGGAAACCTAGAGGATTCCTCTATATAATAAAATAATCATATATAAATTATAAATAGATTTTTTCTACTTATGAGTATTTTCTCTCCTATAGATTTTGAGCTAGGGTTTCAAGCACATAAAGAGTTATTGACCTTCTTAACATTTGGTCATAGAAATGTGATGATGAAATGACCTCGTTATTTTTTTGAAACCTTATAAATATAATGTAGAAAAATATTTGAAATCCACAAGGTCCCATAAAAAGAACAAAATTTAGGGTGAGCATTAGAATGTGCAATTCGAACTAGAAATGAGCTTCGTCGAACCCTATTTAAACAAAACTGAAATAACTTGCAAAATACAAATTGTCAAAACCTAAAATTTCTCCCACGTCATCATGATACACTATTCAACCATCTTCAATCATAAAAATGTCACAAATATGTCTCCATATTTCCATCCCATCTCATTTACATGACTATCCCTTAGAGTTTTGTATGGATTAGCCTAGGTCAACTAAAATATAATCATAAATCATCTTAAAAATATACAAAAGTTCCTAAAATACCTATTACATCATGAATAAAACTACTTACATGCATCCATGATCCCACATGGCTCCATAACTCATCCTCATGCCTCCTAGCACATAGACCTTGTCTAGATGAACACCTGAAACTTGGTCTTCAACCTATACCTATACCTTGAAACTCATGTGAGTTCCTAAAAACTCCCTAAACATGCTCTCCACACTATAAAAATTATATTAAATCCACCAATAAGTTCCAACCACCATGTGCCATCACCTAGGCTAGTTAGGTCACATGATTGGTCTTACTTAGAACAAGTAATTCTTAATGAATTAGCACAATATACCATGAACACAGTTGAAATACCATTTCAACACCATAATCATCATCCTATCACTAAAATCCATCATATTATCTATCATTAATGGGATTTTACATCAATGAAAACACCTAAATCACAACATGTGAATAATTTCCCCCTTTTTCATTGATGGACAACCTCCTGAACTTTTCCCCCTTTTACATTAATGAAAAATAAATACATGCACCTACATATGCTTAATTTTTTCACCTATATCATGTTCATAGGATCACTTCTTGGTTGGAAACATCAACAGAAGGTTTCATTCTAGCTCACAAACTTGTCATTTCTAGAAAAATATGATTTTTCCTTCTTTTAAGGCATGTAAACACTATGCTCCGCTAAAAAGAAGCATCCACAACATATAAACATGTAAATAATGATGGCATAGAACTGAAAATAATGTAAATAATGATGGCATATGATTTTTTTTGAGTTCATTCATCATACAAGCTCCTCATTTGGACAAAATAACTTGTTTTCTTCATCTCATACACCGTTTTGATCATCTTTAGCCTATAAGAGAACTGTAATAGACATTGTACTAAAGAATACAACTTACGAACATGCTAAAAATATGACTTTAAAATATCTTTCTTAATATATCTAAACTTGGTATGATTCATAACATGACTTATCTCCACCAATTTTTGACTTCATACATTCTCCGAACTAGAATCCCTAAACCAACTCTTCATTGTGTAATTGCAACCAACTTTTATAGAATCTTGAGTCACAAACATGCAATGACACACTACCTCAACACTCCTGCTGGGATCAAACAATTACATTATATTTGAAAGACACATGAATATTCTTCTCACCTTCTCACCATGCCTTGGAGAACACACAATCACTTTGACACATTCCTAAAGCATTTCCCTAATCAGTTCAATATTTGAAACATATTTATCACTCTTGTTGGAAAATAAAACTACTTCACATTCCATTACAAACACCACTCAATCTGCTATACAAGCTACTCAAGCCTTCTAGACATCCTTCATCCCTTATTTGAGAGTTAAAATGAACTTCCCTTGCCTTAATATCCCTTCATAGACTGTACCAACACATTTAAGTACTATGACACAACATATATCGTTTTAAAAATCATTTTGACTTCATAATTTACTTTCCCTCTAGTTCCATGGTCCTTAATGTTCAACCATGATGCAAGGAATCAACTATATCATCTTTTGCAACATACTTGTCTTTTCATCACTAGTGTAGGAACCACTTCATGCATTGTAGATCAAATTTCAAACCAATATATTTTATTGAGACAACAATGATGAATTAATTCTGAACATTCACGGATATACAAACATAATTCATGAAGAATAATACACTATTTTGACCTTCTTGGTCCATCATTATACCTCAAGTCTTTAACCTAGTCACACATGATCTGACAAACCCTCTTGACATACTATAATCATGCATGGAACATCATTGTAATATTTAACTACCCATGTGTAGGATTTGACAATTTACACATCAAATTAGAGGCTCAGTTTAGTAACCTTGTCAAAAATTAGTAGAAAAAGAGAAAAAATGAATTAGAATCATAGAAAAATGTCTACATAATGTCGGAAAAAAAATGTTGTAACAAAGAAAAAACACCCAACAGACTCAAACAACTTCCTTTCATACTTCATATTTACACCATTTGGACTTATCTCATTTTCAAAAAGATGATACAATACTTCTATTCACCAAATCATATTTCTTACCCATGATTCCTCTCTAGAAGCCTTGTAATCGTTCCACAATATGCAACATTACCTTTTCACAATTAAGTATCTATCATTCTACTCGGAAAAATATAAGGACTATCAGAATTCCAAGAAGATATGAATTTTTCAACATGTGAAAATTATTCAATCTCAAATTTCTCATTGTTATGATGATTTTTCCAATTTTTTGCTTTCATTTCAATCATTTGCTCTTTCCACTACTGATATTCCTTCATACCAATTATTAAGATCTCCTAGAACCCAGCTTAAGTTAGAAATCACTCAAGATGCACAAATTCTTTTTTTTGACTCTCACATTTTGATACTAACACTATAAATACATCTTCCAATGTCATGAGCACACTTATTTTTGATTTCAAGTAGGGAAACCACATTACTTACTTTAAGTTTGATTGTATTGTTTTCAATCATTCATCATAAAATCTATAACAATCCTTCAATTCATCATGTTTGATGACTCATATCATCTTCAAACCACCTATCTGAATCATACACATCCTTTAAAAAAATTTCCATATGAGACAGTGACATCTAATCCATTTAATGACAGTGAAGCAACTCTTTTGAATCATACACAAACTTGGCTTAAACAATTTGACAATATCCCATGAGATGAGTCAACAAATTTGATATTTTAGTTTACATTTATTAACTCACACATACTTAAATTCTATTATACATCATGAAGAAGTATAAATTTCACCAATTACTATAATATGACTCTCTTGACTTGAACAACATGGATTGAGAACCAACTTTATGAGGTACTAGAAATTTATACTTTCCATTAACACTAATCATTAAATGAGACCTAACAATGACTCAATACTTGATCACAATGACATGACAAGCCTTATGAGATTATAACATGCTATTTACCAACAACATACTTATCACATAGAAAATATGCTTCTAAGAGACAATATAAACAAAATACCTTGTCATTTACACAACATGATCAACTAGGTAGAACCTCAAAAAATGCTTAAATACTTAAGAAAACTTGCGTTGACACCTTAGAGGAGCCACACACATACCTAGACAACTCCCACTTACTCCAATGCTACATATGAACTAATATACCTCTAAAACTCCTAGTAAAGGAATATGAACACTATGATCACCTAAAAGAAGTTCTTTAAGAGGTCACAAGCCCTCTTAGACTCCTGAAAAACTCCTTATTAACCTTGTTTTAGATATGATTTTTGAGAAATGTTTTTATTTTCATTAAAACCTTCTCTTGAAGAGACACCATTTTCACTTCTAGGATCTCAAATCCTTCCTTTACTATTATCACGCATTCTTGACCTGTGAAATATTTTATCATACACTATAGACCTTGATCCCTATTTGTTGCCTTCGGATACCATAATAATACTCTCTAACATCATGACCAATCTCATTAGATCTGAAACACATAACTAAACTCTTTATTTTGTAGCCCTTACCTTGACTATGTGGATCATTCATGCACAAGCTAGAAATATGACCTCTTTCATTACAATTGTAAAACAAAACATTCTTATAATACTCACTCCTATTGTCTCTCCATGGATGATCATATCTAACCAAACTTCTACAATCCTTTTCCCTATGACCAAATCCATTACAAGTAAAGTAATAACCATTGAAATATCTTTCATACCTTGAGGAATTAGGCTACATAATTGAATTTGACTACACATTATCTTTTATGAGTGTCTCCTTTCTTCCCCGATGCTTGGTCCACCTAAATCATTGCTTGAAACTAGGTCCTATTACTTGAGTTCCTTTCCTTTAAAATCCTCTTTCAAACCCAAGAAATCTTTATCACCTGCTTATTTTTGTTTTCTCAAGATATCATCAAGAGCCTTGGAACTTTCTTCAAATTTCTGATATTATTTTTCCTTACTTATTGCATCTAATAGCTCTCTATTTAGGATAATCACTTCTTCTTCCTTAGATTATAAGCTAAGAGTCATATTACTCATTTGCATCTCTAACTTTCTCATATTTTCATCAATATTTTTAGTAATAACCTAATTCTTCTCTTCTATTTCTTGAATCATTGTTTCATATTCCTTGAAAATTGATTTCAATTTCTCATTTTTTTACATTGCTTTAATTTTGATTAGACACATGTCAATTCAATTTATATTTCATCTTATTATTTATCAATCCCTTTACAACAATATGATATTAGATCACCTAACAAAGTATAACCACCCCTAGTAGACTTCATAGAATCTTTTATCGTAAACAACACCTCATCACCTATATCTTCATGATCACATACAGACTTAATCTGAACCTCCATATTCATTGCTTGCTTTATAGGAATATACATATTCCTTTTATAGAAACTATTAACCTCAAAACTCTAACATGAATGTGAGGTTTAGGAGAAATTGATCTTTGTTAAGGATGTGCTCGGGAAATACACCACTTGTACTCTAAGAAAAAAATGTAAATAAAAGCACATAATATATTTTACTCCAAACTCCATTCTTTATTTATTCATCAATAATGATTACATCATTCCTCATTACATGCATGTTCTTCTCATTCTATCTTAACTCTACTCTCATACATAGTCTCTCAAAATGGCACTCACACATAGATTTCTTGTGATGCCCTCTATACAAAATGTTAATTACAATAAATATACAAAATTCAATACATTCCAAAATTCACTTATTTTAAGTCATGCCTATGTCATCTTTTATCATGATCTGACTTGATTTGTGTTCATTACATGACATCTTGTTGGCTTCTGTTGCTTTTTCAAAGTGTTATGTTGCTTTCTCCAGATTTTGTAGCTTTCTCCTATCTCGTGAATTTACTCAATTTAACATGGTATCCTTAGTTTATCCTGGCTTCCTCTTTTATCTCATGAATTTATTTTACCCCATGGATTTCCTATTCCCTTCACAAATACCTTTATCTCTTCACAGTTATCTCCTTAACTTTGCAACTTATACACAAAGTTGATGAAGACTCTTGTTAACAAAAACACTTCTTACCCTTCTTCTCATAATCAAACTTATTGAAATATTTATTCTCTTTACCATAACTTGTATTTTTATTATCATGACCACTTTCATGATCATCATTCCCTCTATTTTCATGCCTATGAGGACACATAGTAGAAAAGTGACCTACTTTACCACAATCAAATCATTTGAAAAGAAGTTTTCCTTACATGTACCAGTTGCAACAATCATCCTTCTAGCAACCATGAAAAATATTTATTCATCATCTAACTCATGAGTATCATTATCAACCCTATTCTTTTTATCCTTTGGAATCTTCTCTTTTTTGAAAACTATCTCTTTCTTTGTTGGTTTAGAGTCAGCAATCCTCATTTCATATGTTGTCAAAGTCCCATGTAAGTCATCCATATTCAAATTATTTAAATCCATGGCCTCTTCAATCGTAGACACTTTGGAATCAAACTTAGGAGTTAGAGATCTCAAAAAAATTAAACAACTTATTCCTTCACATATTATCTTAACCCTTTCACAAAGTTGAAAACTTTGTCAACCCTAAGTAAGTATGTAGTAATAGACTCATAATAATTCATTGTAAGACTCTCAAACTGATTTCTAAAAGTATGAATCTTCAAAATTATTATGTTGAAGTATCCTTCATACAAAACTTTAAGTTTATCCTAGGATTCTTTTGCTAACTTGAAATACATTCAACTTTCCATGTCGATTATCTTAGACTACATATGATATCATTAAAATGCTTTGAATTATTATTAAATTCCTTCTTATCTACAACACTACTTAGTGGAGTGGTAGGATGAGTATATTCATTCTCCATAGCTTCCCAAATATAAAACCCTAGGGACATAATGTGAGTCTTCATCCTAAAACTCCAAAATCATAATTCACACCATCAAACAAAGGTGCCTTGCTAGTAGAGAAACCACTCTGCTGACTCACCATTTTTGTGCTTTAAAGAATCTCCATTCACGTGATGAAAATTATCCGTAAGGACCTTCTTAGATACCAATTATTATAAGGACAATGGATTGAGATGTGGGGTTAATCTTTCCTTACAAACTTAATTATAATTTCATATTTTTTCATAAACCATTAACCAATTAACCATTCATTTATGTGTGCACAACATTATATAACATACATGCAATAAAAATGAACAAGAGAAGAAACACCATAACACAATAAATAAGTGGGAAACCATGCAGGTGAATAAAACTAACTAAATTTTTTTATTAGTACTACCCGCTACAAAGACTCCTATGAATATTACACATCACAAAATATTTCTTTAGTGAGACACCAACCCCACAAGGAACACCAACCCATAAAACCTTGTTGATATTAATCAAAACAAGGTAATTTCATGAATATGACTCATCACACAATATTTATATGAAGATATCACTAAAGATATGCTTCTATAATGTAGTTGATGGTGATCACAAGATTCATCTCCAAACACCTTCAAACCCTTGCTTAAACCCTAGCTTCTCCAACTCACTCTATCTCTCACTTTCTTCACTTCTCTTTGATTCAAATTGTTTTACACATTCTTGAAAAAATAATTAAAACTTTTATAAAATTTCTATGCTATGAAACTCAGCCTTCATTCCTAAAAAACACTCTTACCTATGTCACACTATTTCATGCACATCGAATTAGCTCAAAATAACACCCAAAACATCATTTTTATATGTTCTTCAACTCACAAACATGAAGGAGGTAGGTCCTACACATTTAGTTATACCAATTAATCATAATAAATACCAATAAATTCGTTACAATGGTCAAATATGACCCTTATAATTTGGCCATGTCAAAAGTCATCCAACTTGCACAAATAATGCTCAAAACCCTATCACTAGGATGAGCTAAAACCAAAAATCACAAAACCATGCTTCTTCAAGCTCCCAAATTCACCATTTATTAGTAATATAACATATAATAACCATAAATGGTCTAAAATATACTTTTATTAGTCAAATAAATCATTAAATGGGCCCACATGCTCATATCCTTCAATAAACAATTGTTTATAGCTCCTTGTCTTCACCTTTGGGCATCAAGCACACTCCAAATCAACTAGAATATGACATGTGACAAAAATATATAATAAATATAACCTTTAAATAACATATATGCATGATAGAAATCTTTAAACATCCACTTGTTAAAACCACATCAACTTTCCTCTTCACCTAAAAATGTTGCCGAAAAACTAGGTTTGAAGAATTAGCTAGTTTTCACCCTTTTTATCACTTTAAAGACCTGAAAATGCCTTGATTAGGAAAAAAATTCATCCCTAATGACTCTCTTGGTGATATAAATCATCCATGCATCTGTCTAATGCCTCAACAAACTCAATATTGTAGAATAAACAATTATGTCATGGAAAACACAAAACCTTCTTCCTCATGAACAATTCTAGATAACTTATTAAATCTCATCATCATGAGACAATACTTATACCAATAGAAATATCTTTGAATAATATTTACTGAAAATATTTTAACTCCTTCCACCTCTTATTGGAATGTGTTCAACCAATCTCATCGATGCAAACTACCTGAAACTGCCCCAAAACTACCCTTTGACTAGTCAACACAAATAAACCGCACATGACTTATTAAGTCCATCACCTTGACCTAAAAAAACTATGTACATAAATAATAACTCACATTAGCAACATAATTTACTTTTATTTTATAACTCCTTTCCATAACCTTGTACCAAACAAAACTTCTTTAGAAACATGTCTATTTGAGTGGGGTCCGCTCATTAACATAACTATAACCATACCTTTCTAGAAAATTGGAGGATTTGTCAGCATCATCTAATCATCATACATGCACCATAAATAAATTATGGCCACTTAGGAAAATTTTCTCTCCTACCACTATTGAGCTAGGGTTTCAAGCACATAAAAACTTATTTACCTTCTTAACATTCATTTATAAAAAATTGTCGATGAAATTACCTCTTTATTTTTGTGAAACATTATAAACTCAATGCAAAAACATCCTTTAAAAAATCTTTGGACAGGAACTAAAGATAAAAACAAGATGCAATTGGTAGCTTGGGGCAAAGCATGCAACAAAAAAAGAAGGTGTAGTAGTTGGCATACAAAAATTCAGACCATGAATGTTGCTCTTGTCTCTAAAATGGGGTGGTAACTAGTGAAGGAGGAATAACCAAGGACCAATCTCATTAAAGAAAAATATATAAATTAAGGAAGTAATGAAATTCATCACGATTCTATTTTCCGAACAACATCATCAGGATCAAGAAAGAGCTAGTTGCAGGATGCAAATGGACTCTAGGCATAGGTGAGAAATTAAATTTTTGGCATGAAAACTGGGCTGATTTTAACACACTTTCAAATAATGAATAGTGGGAGCAGCTAAAATACAGCCTTACTACAACATTGGGACAACAGGTTTGCAACTACATTCAAAACACTGAGGGAAAATGGCACTTGGAAAAACCTTGAGGCATTCACATCAAATAACAAGGAGCTTCTTGGGGAACTTCAAACCACATTGAACCTCATCCCCATTAGTCAAACCCAAAATCAAGATGATTTTAACTGGGTTTCTTCATTTGATGGTAACTACATGGTGAGATCAAGTTATCAGTTGTTTGCCAATGAACCTATCAACAACTTCCCTTGGGACAAGATTTGGTTCAAAGAGCTTACCCCAAAATCAATCAGTTCCTCTAGTATGTGCTCAACAAAGGGATACTCACCATAGACAACCTTATCAAAAGAGGGTCAACCATGCCAAACATATGCTATCACTACAAGATGGATAATGAAACAATCCAACATATTTTTCTCCACTGTCTAATTGCTAATTCTCTTTGGAAACTCATCTTTAAAAGGTTTGAAGTTAAGTAGTCTATTCCTAAAGATTTAAAAAAGCCAAACTACAATGAAAGAATCCTTTTAAACATCCTTTTCATAGCAATTTTTAGAAAATTATATTCCGTCACACCATCTAGAGAAACCGGAAAGCCCGAAACTCAATCATTTCAGAGATACTAACAAGAGAATAAAAATTATCCTCAACAAAATCACAAAGTGGTTGCGAAGGGAAATATCTTGAAATTTAAACATCCATAAAAATTCACATATCCTCAATAGGAGGTAGGATATCTTAAGGCATGGAATATTTATCTACAACAAGGTAATCGGCCCAATCCAAAGAATTGGCGTCTACTAAGTAATGGATTCCCCCTTGTGAAGGATGGTATAAGCTGAATTTTGATGGTGCCTCTAAAGGAAACCCTAGTCTAGCTGGAGGAGGTGGTTTGATCATAAATCAAAAGGGTCATCTTATTACAACATATGTTGGTCCCATGGGTAAGCAAACTAACCACTAATCTCGAGGCTCTAGTTACACTCTCGAATTAGAATTGATAATAATCTCAACATGGTAAACATCATCATTGAATGTGAGTCAATGAATATTATCAATATTCTCACTAAATCCTAGTTCAACCACCAGGATTTCATTAATGAAGCTCGTAACTTATGAAATTATCTTAACATCATTTTCAAGAATGTATACAGGGGAAGGGAATAAATCTATTGATTTGCTTCTAAATATTGGAGTTTGTAGCAATGATTACAAAGAGTGGAATGATATAAATGAAAATCCTACCAAAGTTAGAAACATCATTTCAAATGAAATGAATTCACTCATTAGTACACCTCATCTGATGGGGAAAACATGTGTGCAATCCCAAAGCTAGATCTCAATGGAATTTTGGGCATGCCCAAATTTATTCTTCCATGTTCTTGAAAATTGATCACACTAATTTTTTTAGGGAGAAAGAAGTAGATTTTATTTTTTATTCACACAGGCATACATGATGTCGAAGGGTTGCTTTGAGAAGTCTATTGTTCACAACTTTCAGTTCAATTCTACGAATTCTCAGAGGGTTTTTAGAATGGGTGGTGCCCCTTACCGTGTGGAACCTAAATTTTATCCCCAATGATAGGAACAAATTGAGATTTTGGAGACCATTAATATGGAGGGCTTCACTAATTTCATCCAATACATAAAAGGGCATGACCAATATATATCCATATAGTTTTTCATGAATTGGAAAGACCAAAATGTATCCTTTGGAGATAAGAGCTTTCAAATCACTGAGGAATTCATCTCTTTTATTACCGGTCTAAGCATGGAAGGGAATAAATTTTTCAGGAACAAAATGGATAAGGAAGCAGAAGAAAAGTTATTTTTGGATGATGGATAAATGTTTTACATAAAAATAAGCGCATTCTAGTTTATTTTGTCCCATAGCTATATGATGAGGTGACACAGATGATGGTTCACTATGTCACTTTAGAAGGAAATTCTTCACCATTCTGCAATATCATCTGGTCCCGCTCAACCAGTTTAGGCATGAGGTGAAGGTAAGCCTTTCCTACTTCATTCTGAAGTCAATGGAAAATCCATTTTTAATTTTAGGGAAATAAGAGGAATATCCCTATCCATCCGGTGTCATATATCTCATTAGTTAGTACTGTCTCTGTTGTTGTTGTAATGACCCATGCCCTACTGTGGTTTCTCCCCTCCATAAGCAAACCTTTATCCATTCTGAAAATCCCATGTACAGAGACTTTGTCTTAGAGACAGCCCCAAAATGGTTCTCTCAGCAGCAGTAAAAGGTAAGGATGTTTTGGGCTCTAGCTTGAAGGGTGAATAAATTGTGGTAAATGATATCCCTCCCTTTTTTCGCCCAACATTGAATCTTGCACTAGTTTGGAAAATAAATTTAATGTGCATGATAATGTAGTTAAAACCCTTGAATAAAATGTATATTTAGTTCTTAAGTCTATTATTAAAGAGAAATCCTCGGACCCCAACGCAGCCTCAAAGATGAAATTGCTGCTTTGGAAACCAAGTTTAAGACTCTAGAGGAAAAATACAACAATTTCTTGGCTATGCACAATGCTATAATGGACCTTATGTAGGTACACATCTAGAAAATATGTGACTCCAGTGGCATCCCAGATATGGCTTGGAAGAATGGAAATATTACAAGAAAGTTCAAAGCTTCAAACTAGGATCCTACCATCACCTTTTCCCTTAAAATCTACCAAGATTTCGTGGTGGATGTCAAATTTGTTAGCAAGTCTGTTGGTTGATGTTGTTGGTTAATTTTTCGCAGTGTAACAATTTTTGTGTTGTTTTATAGCTACAATTTTGTTGTTGATTTGTTGTTTTTGGGATCTTTGTATGCCTTTGCGATTTATTGATTTTTCTTCGTTTGGTTGGGGTGTGGACCCCACGAAAAAAAAAACACACTGTTTTACTTTTCTTATCTTAGTTTGTTGAGAATTTTTCTATAAACTTGGGTAATGTCCCTATAATTTTTTTTACCAATAATAAAAAAGCATCCTTTAAAGACACAAGGTCTTATTTAAAGACACAATTTAGGGTGAACATTAAAAGGTGTAGTTTGAGCTAGATCGAGCTTTTTCTTGACCTCTGTTTAACCTAAATTCATATAAATTGAAAAATAAACATCATGACAACCTAAAATTATTCCCAAAACATCATGAAACAAATTATTAACATCTCCAATCATCACCATGTAACAAATTGGTCTCCATATTTCAAGACTATCTCATTTAGAAGACTAGCCCTTAGGGTTTTGTATGGTTTTAGCTAGGGTAAACTAAAATATCATAAAAATCATCATATAAACTCTCTAAAATGTCCTAAAGTACCTGGTACATCTTGAAAAAACTATCTACATGAATTCATGATCTCACATGGTTCCATAACTCATCCTCATTCTTCTTAAGACCTAGACCTAGTCTAGGTTAAAGACTGAAACTTGGTCTTCAACCTATACATGTACCCTGAAAATCATGTGAGTTCATAAAAATTTACCAAAATTCTCTCCATGCTATAAAAATATCCTTAATCCACAAATAATTTCCAACCACCATGCACCATCACCTAGGCTAGCTAGGTAACCTAATTGGGCTTGCTAGAATAAGCCATTCTCACTTTGAATTAGTTGAAGACACCATGAACATACCTGAAAGACCATGTCATCACAATAATGAGAATCATATGAATATAATACATCATCCTCTTTTTCATTAATTGGATTTTACATCAATGAAAATAACTAAATAACAACATGCCAACAAATTCTTTGTTTTGAGGGATCCTTTGATATTTAAATTTTTTTGTTTCTTTGAATCCATCAACTTGAGAAAATTTTAATCATGAATTGTTATAACATTCCCAAATTTCACTTTTCTTCCTTCATAATTTCATATGGTATTTATCCTTTTTCTATAATATATTTCCCCATCGTGAAGTTCCTTTATTGCCAAATTTTACAATTCTATGTAACACTACATTTTATAATTTCTATGAAACACTAAGTTCCTTCATTCCATGGATGTATTTCTTGAAGACGTGTGGGTCTATCACTAAAATGAAGTTTTATAAATAACATGGGTGCTATTTTTAACAACAATATGTTCAGATATCAAAGCATAGTTATAAAATTATTTCCTAATTCTACGATAATCATTAGTATCTACATCAAATCCATATATTTATCTAGTGTTTTTTTTTCATATAGGCATAGGATTAGTTGGGAAAATACTAAAAGAAGGAGATGGAACAATAATATTATCAACACTACTATCAAGAAAAATTATCCTTACTTAAATTAAAATTAAAAGAGGTATTTAAAATATCAAGAGAATCAAATGTAGTAGAGCAATCAGCCACACCATTTTTAACAAATCTAACATCTCTTTTAATATTCTTTTTTTAGTTTTAGGATTATAAAACATATAAGCCTTATATTTTCATCATATCCAAAAAAACATGTAAGTGATTTTGATTTAGAATCTAACTTTTTTACATTTTTATTTAAAAATATGAACAAGATCTTAATAATTAAAGACAAATAAATGTTTTAAATTAGGTTTTCTACCACTTATGCTTCTTTATGAGTAATAAATAAGAAAAATTAGTAGGAGTCCTATTAGTAATATACACAACACAATTCATATCTTCATCCCAAAATTTATAATATATATATTTTAGCATGTAGCATACACCTATCCATTTTAGTGGTAGTCTTATGTTTATGTTCAATAATACCAGTTTTATCATGTTTGTAGGAAACAATATTTTCATGTTTAATACCATGTTTCTTAGAATATGCAAGAATACCTGAATTGAAATATTTATTACCATTATCAATGTGTATGATGCATAAATAAAAACCAAAATATTTGTCAACAAAGACATTAAATTCGGTAAAGATATCTAAAATTGATCTTTAGTTTAAAAAAAAATCCAAACTCTCCTAATGAAATCATATACAAAATTGAGATCGTATATAAAACCATTAATAGGATTTTTAATTTCACCTAAAATATCAATGTGAAAAATATGTAATTCTTAAGTTGCATGTGAAGATTTAGTTTTAGGGAGAATTCACTATGAATTTATCATCCATATATCCAAAGACAAATATACTTAGAAGTAAGAAATTTAGGAATTACATGTACCATGTATAGTTTATGCCAAAGTGTAATGTTTGGTTAATTAATTAGACCTAATATTTCATGCCATAAACTACCATCAACAGAAACAACTACAACTTGACTAGAATAAGGGGATGAGAATGCATTAAATTTAACAAAATCATTTATATATTAAAATTTTGGATCAACAACTTCAAATTTTTAATCATTGATTTCATTTAACAATTTTTTTGACAAAAAAACTACTTTATAATCCTACTTACATAATTGAGGAAGAAAAATTATATTAAATTTAAATCAAGAAAAATAAAAATGGCATGTAATTCACCATTAGGAATATTAACATTCCCAATTACTTCTACATTGCATGAAGCATGATTTGCAAGACTTAATTGATTATTAGAATGAATTGATCTAAATGAGTAAATAAATCAACATTAGATGTCATGTGTCAAGTAGAACTAGAATCAAGAATCTAGTTAATAGGAGAAAAAAATCCAAAATACAATTAAAATCATCCCCAAAGTGTTAGAATTTTGATGTTTTTAATCTTGTTACTAGCACTAGAATTTATAGTTCTAGGTTTCATTCCATTTTATTATCAAGTTTTATTAGGAATCTCAAGTTGAGAGTGAATATTTGTAATATATTGTTTTTATTAGTGGTAAAAGAGGGTTAATGTGTCCCTTCCCCATATATTGTAAAATCCCCTTAAGGTAAAAACACCATTACATACCAAAACCCATAGGAAAAAATATCTATAGATATGATAAGTAGCAACAAAACCATGTACATACTAACAACACATCATCAACAAACTAACAAAACCCTACGAAAAGACAAAAAAACACAACCGACTAAATATAAATAAAAATCACCACCGATTAGTTAAGGCCATAATTAATTTATATGTATTTCAGAAGGACAATCCATTCCTTGGCCATTTTATCGATGGAGGTACCCAAGTTATCAAGATCTAACTCTATCAAACCTCATTTCCTCTTTTTATAAGAATCCTCATTCTCGATTTTCTTCTAGGTGTGAATAAGCTAGGCCATAACATCTAGGTGGTGGATAGTAGATTTGATATGAAGCATACTTCAATTACTAACCTGTTTTAGGATATATTTCAATCAAAAATTCTTTCTACAGAACTTGCAACTATCCCGAACCAGGACCATGCTACCATTATTAACATTTTTGCCATATTTTCAATATTCTCACTCATAGTAGGCCAATCCTTAAAAATGAACTCAAGCACGATCTTTTAAAAAATAATTTACATCCTAAATTGGTCCATATCCATTATCTCCTTCTCCGCTTTCACCAGAGAAAACTGGTCATGCATAGTCCCCATGAAAACCATGAAAGGGGCATCATCAAGCTTTTACGCCTTCTCTTGTAAAGGCCTTACATGGCCTCTTAAAAATTCTCAAGTTTAGAATCCCAAGCCTTCAAAGAAGGGGATGCACTCTTACTAAGTTCCTACTTTCCCTTGGACTCAACATCTTGCTTAGAATCAAATGCACCAATAACATCCACCAAAGGGCCAAAGTAGTTACCATATTTTGTTACATCATAAGAACCCCACTTAACCAATCATATGATCAAACCTTAGTGAAGGGTTCTGAATCTTTCCTTTTTGGAACTCACTCAACAAGCAGCACAGAGACCAAATAATAAAATAAGAGAAATTATAGCTCTGTCCATGGAAAATGAAATTAAGCATCGAGAGAGGATACGAAAAAATGTATTTATTCCTACCTCAAGTGTGATGAATTTAATTAGATTAAGGGACACCTCATCAAAGGGTTTAGGAATAGAATCACATAGATAACCAACAAAGTGAGGGACTATATTTTCTTCAACTTTGAGGAACATTTTGATCTCCTCTGAGTAGTATTTTTAAATATTAAACAATTGCCTTTCTCCCTTATTCAACTCCATGATAGAAATAATGGTATCGATTGTAATTTGGAGCTTAATAACTTGTATGGTGATAGATCCCACTTTCAAACCTTTGACATATTCCATTATTTTTGAATTAGATATAGAGTTCTTCATTAAATCCTTCAAAAATATTTGAAAGTGGTCATGCCCTCCATCTCAAAGACAACACAAGCCTAGGGCTTAATGTCCTTAATGCCAACCGGTTCGGTCTTGCGCAGCAACTCTCCCCAATTGTCACAACCAAGTAAGAAGGAATCCAAAATTGAAATAAATCCACAAAGCACCACTCCCAATAACCTTATTCATATGCAAAAATACCAAATAAAACCTTCACCTAATTATGGGAAGTTAAAGACCATCTCAAAAATCCATCAATCATAAATTTATTTCACATGAGAGAGGGAAAACCACAAGAACCTGATGAGATTATTAATAGGGGTAACCTTTCACCCAATCATTATTCCACTTAATAACACTCCTATAATTTTATTAATTCCTAAAATAAATCCAATTCATAATGACGATCCAAAAGGGAAACCACTTGAACGTAGGACTTAAAAAGGGGGCATTTTTACCATTATTTAATCTATTGATTTCCTTAGTTATTAAATCCTTCATGGGGAATCCAAATTAGTATAATTATTCATGAACTTTAAATAATCCTCATAAAATCCTTTATTGACAAACAAGTCAGCCACACCATTTTCCTCATGATATATGTGTTTAAAGGAGATTTTTCAAAACCCCAAGCAAGCCTCTTAATACCATCGATGGAATACTTTATAGAAATGAATGTGGCACTAAGGTTAAGATTTTTTTATTATGTTTGAGGAATCACATTCCACTTCCAAGTTCCTAAACTTTTTTCAATCGTAATTATGATCCCCAAAAAATCAAAGTGGTATCTTCTACAACATGATTAGTCATAAAGCCAACATTACAGGAGAATCAAGACAAATTACCCATGATAATCTCTTAAAAATATTATACCTAATTTACTCAGTTTACTTTTAAAGCCCCATAAAAATTTAACTTAATCCAACTAGACCTCAATTTATCCCACTCAGCTTAACCCCCTTAGGTTCGGAAGTGATTCCATCATGAGACCATTAGCTAGTATCCAATTTCTATAAGACTTTCTCTCGACTCAATTTTTTTCTTATTTTAGAGAAGGAAAAATTATCAACAATTTTGGAAGCACAATGTACTTGATGGGGGTGTGAATCAATGCTTTAAAAACCCTAATACAATTTCATATTAACTTTCATACACCATTAAAATTCAACCATGCATTAATGTGATGATAATAATAAGTAACAACTATCTACAACAACATAAAAATACCTAAGAACACAAGATGTAAGTGAGAAACCCTCAAGGGGAAGAAAATACACTAAAAATTTGTTGATATTACTCACAATGAATACTCAAGTGAATATTAGACATCACAAGATTTTTTTTACTGAGGCACCAACCCCAAAAGGAGGACCAACCCTTAAAACCTTATTGATATTAATCACAACAAGAGAATCCATGCATATGAATCATCATAAGAGATTTACATAATAAGATCATTGTAGATATTCTACATTAACTCAGGTGATGGTGATCACGAGTTTTAACTCCAAACTCATTCAAACTCTACTTCAAGAACACCTCGTTCTTTCTCGCTCAAACTTGATGAAACTTGGAAAATTTTAAATGAAAACCATTGCACTCATGATCTCTAACTCTCCTCATACTTTCACACACTTCCATAGCTCTGAAATGAGCCTTCGTATCTATTTCACTCTCTCACTTGGGTAACACTTTTCCCAATCACTTAGCTATTTTAAATTTGAACTAAAACATGCATTCCAACTTTAAAAAATTAAACAAGTTAGACATCCTCCTTTATCTCAACCAATAAAACTCAAAAACATAACAAAACACTTATTAATATTCATAAAATGGACCCATTGTTAACAAGAGTCTTCATCAAATTTTTGTATAAGCTATGGAAATATATTTAAAGCCACCAAAATCAGTATATAGACACAAAAGAGTTAGGTAAAGCCGCAGAATAAAGGATGAAGCCAAAAACAAAGTACAGTTCCATGCATAAAAGGATAAGGCTACGATAAACTATAGAAGCTGCAAAGTATAGAGAAAACAACCAGAAACTAAGAAAATCCATGATACATGGAGGAACTTCACAAACACTAGAAGAATCCATGTAATAATCGAAAGAGCTACGAAGCCAATATCATGCCACATTGAAGACAAAACATACCATTACGAGACATAAGACAATAAAGGCACAAGTCGAAGAAGTGTCTTTTGAAACATAATGTATTTTGTATATTTATAGTAACTAATGTATTCTATAAGGTGTGCGTTAAAAAATACTTATGCGAGTGTGCCATTATGATAAAAATAAGAGATTTAGAATGAAAGAAATGTATATGTACTGGACTGATGTAATGCATTTTGATAAATGAATAAATATTGAAGTTTTGGGAATGAATTATTTTGTATATTGTTCTTTTATTTTCTATTCTTAGTGTAGCGGTGATGTATTTCCCACGTACATCCTTAACTAAAATTGATTATACATAAGCCCCACATTGTTATTGGGGTTTCAGGTCAAAATTTGATGTATGAGCCCAGGTTTCTTGTGTTAAGAAAATGTGAGAAAAGATTTCATTACTGGGTATTAAAAGCCCGCATTACTAGAAATTGAAAATTGGTGGGAAAAATAGATCAATATATTTGTGAAAGGAGAATCAAAAAGGAAAAAATCACTTATAAGGTGGAAGAAGAAGAAGTATTTGGAGAATTTATAGAAGATTTTTGGTCTTATTTCCTCATTAGTTGTGTCCCTTATTTTATCACATGCAAAAAGGATAGAATGGATGTGAATGTACTTAAGACAACCCTTTGAGTGGACTACGGAAAAATTAACAATAGTAAAATATCTTGACGAGCCATGGACCAGAGTGATCGATTATTGGTATGAGACTACCTTAGATTATTTCATAATCATGTGGGAAATTCAGGGTTGGACTAGCTTTGATAAAAATAAACAAGAAGTACTAAGTGGAGCTTGTGTTTGATTTATTCAATCGATCCATTCTTAATCAAAGTGTTAATGATTGAAAAAGGATTAGTTAGAGAAACAACCAAGTTCCTCTAAGGGGAGACATAGTGTAGGATGAAGGATAAGAAGGAGGGTGATCCAATAGTCATGAATTATCAGAATTAATCGGCATTAGCCGGGATGGCAGAAATATCCGACGCGAGAAACAAAAAAACACATAAAAATGAGAGATTTAGGATAGGTAGATTAAGAGAATAAAGGAGGATTATTAATTTTTGAAGATCTAATAAAAATTAGGATGATGGAAGAGAGAAGAAGATTAGCCACATAAAATAAGGAGTTAGAAAATAAGGTAGAGAAACAAAGGATGGAAAGAGAGGAGAGAGAAAAGAAGATGAAAGAAAGGAAGGAGAAATTGAATAAAGTCAAGAAAGTAGAAAAGGTAGAATATTCACCCACATCAAGTGGAGGCCATAAATTAGCTTACCCATAAATGGATGTGGACAATTCAAGTCTTCCTATAATACACGCATCTTGCTGATACCAATTAGGTTTTGTTACCCCACGAATCCCATAGTGCAATATAATATAGAGAGTCATATTCAATAATCAATGACAAGAGAAGCAATATTAGTGTGAGATATACAACAACTGGTAGGAATTTTAAACATTGAATTCAAAATATTTTGGAACTAAAAATATGGAAAGAAGAGGAGATAAGAACCCCATTGATGATTAGAGAAAGAGGATAAGAAGAAGAAGTTAGTGTTATGAGAAACTTAATAGAAGAGTTTGGAGAGAAAGTAGAGATAGTGGATGAAAAGAATAAGGAGAAAGAAACTATAGATAAATGAGAGGAGGAAAAGATAGAGGAGATAGAAGGAAATATTAAGGAAAAATATAGAGAAGAGGACCAGGAAAGGAAAGAAGAAAATAATAAAAAGAGGAGTGATGAATAGTTAGAGGTAGATCATAGATTAAGGAATATTAAAGATAGAAGAGTAGTTATTGACAATATTAGTTATGAAAAGATACCAAATAAAGAGACACCCCCAACCGACAAGAAATACCAAAGGATATGACCCCCTTAGAGTGGATACCACTCCATGTACCGCTTGATACACCGATTGATAACTTAGATAAAGGAGGAAAACTTGAGGACATATATCAAATATTAAGGAATAATTTCAAGAACTACTAGGTGAAATTTTATTTGATATTGAACTAAGAAGAGATAAAGGAAGAAATAGAAATTAAAAACTAGTTTGTAACCAAACATAAAAAGTATAGCAATTTAAAAAAAAACCTCATTGTTTAGCTTAGAAAAAAATCGAGAAAAAATGGCCCAAAAAATTAAGATGACCTTTTTTGAAAAGGAATCTAACGATGCATTGGAACACTTTTTCCTATTGAAATCCTACTACAAGATAAATAACACAATAAATGTGGCTGTAAAAATACAATATTTTGCATGTTCATTAAGGGATGATGCACTGCATTGGTACATGAGACTAAATTCTCAAGGAGAAAAGCCTTGGGCTAATATTGAGAGATAATTTTAAAAAGAATTTGATTTCCTTGAAGCACCATCAAGAAGAGTAAGTAAGATGAGGGATATGATGTAAATAAAAGTATAATCAAAGTGACGAAATTTAGTCAGAGGTTTAACATTGTTACTAGAAAATTAGAAGATCCCCTAATAGATAAACAGAGAGTTGAGTGGTTCACCTTGGGGCTACTTCCTTATCTCAAAGCGACATTAGATTCTCAATAGTTTAAAGCATTATTAGAAGCAATTGAAATGGAAATAAAACTGGAATCCCAATGATGGAGAAGATAAGGGGAAATATCAATTAATAATGAACTAGAAAGGGTGCAATTAGAGCTAGAAAAGTTGAAATTACAACAAGAAATACTAATAATTGAAGGATTGAGAAGTAATTCTCCGTAAAAGAGTAATATAAGGCCAAAGATATCATATACAAATGTATCTATTGTGTTGAGGGCCATAGTAGAGAAGAATGTCCATATGCTAATAATTTAAAGAGAACAACTGTAACAAGAGTTCATTCACCACAAAAATCATCCTATAGTAACACACTCCCTTCATAAAGAACATGGTGTGGGATCTAGAGACTTTGGGACTAGCATACTCAGGACACTTGTCCTTTATTATAATTTTATCCTCTTATAAACCAACTGATGTATTATAATTCATATGGTTCATATAATCATTATCATCACACTTAACCCTCTGTGTATGTATTAGATGACTTGAAGGATTACGCTTCTAGGAGAGCTATGTCTGCAAGAAAAAATATAACACCTAACCCTCGTCCTACACAACCGTCACAATAAATTATAACAACACCTCCACCACCTACTCAACCCTCATAAAAATGATAACCATACCACACTACAAAAATCAATAAAGTGGCAAGTGGCGCTTTGAAGGAGGATATCAGGATAACAATTATAACCCTAACTATCAAGGTTATAATGATGGAGGTTACTGCATAGGGTATTGCAGTGGAATTATAGGAGTTTGTAGAGGAGGTTTTAGAGGAGGATATAAAGGAGGGTATAGAGGAGGATTCGATAATTATATAGGAGGTAAAGGGTAACAATGATATCAAGGATATAATAATGGTGGTTACCACAGGGGGTATAATCAAGGAGGCAATTACCAGGACAAAATACCAATGAATTCCTATAAGTGTGGGAAAGATGGGAACCTTGCTAGAAATTACACAAAACTTGATCCATGCAGATTTTTCCATAAGAAAGGACACGATGCATTCTACTATCTAGAAGATGAGAAATTTTATATAAGTGGGTCAATAAGATCAGAGGTGTTAGCAGAAGATGCCCAAATAAAATTACAACATATTACTAGAATCCCTTGGGATGAAGAAACTATAGCTAAAGACAAGTCTGCGAGGGATTCATCATTTGGAACCATCGAAGAAGAGAAGGAAGAAGAAAAAGAAAGTTATATGAGGAGGAAAGCAGAAAGAAATGGAAAGAACAGTGAAGAACCTCGATATAGAGTTGTTTTCACAACTAGAAGTGCCACCAAGAATGAGGTGGTCCCTAAAAAGAAGAAAATAATAAGATTTCCCCAAGAACAACATTCTTTTGATGATGAGGAGTGGAAACCTAAGGAAATTATACCTGAATTACATTTCAAATAAGTTGAAAAGAGTAGATCACTTATCCATGAAGCACAAGCCAGTGAAGAAAGGGAGAAAAATTGTTTCATGGAAGAAGAGGCTAAAGCCTTAAAGGAGATAGAAAAATTAACCATCAATAATGGGTTGATAGATAAACTGAAACAATTCAACAAATACTAGAATAAAGAAGAGAGAACACGTCATGTCCATATAATTGAGGGGGATACAATAAGAAGAAAAGGAACATATTCTAGACTTAGCGAACATGGAGGAAATCACCATCTACCTAAATGTATGATTTTTAATAGTGTCATTACTAAAGCACTATTAGATCTTGCATAGATGTTAATATGATGTCCAAAACTGCATGGGAAATTCTCAAAAGACCTACTTTCAAACCCACAAGATACTTCATTAGATTAGCAGATGGGTCATCAAGACAACCATTAGGGGTACTAAAGAATGTAGTAGTGAACTTTATGGGGATAAAAAGATGGTGAATTTTGAAGTAGTAGAAAATGTATATGAGAATCCCTCATATAATGCCATCTTATCCTTGGAGTGGTTTGTAGATTGTAATGGAAAATTGAACTCTGAAGAAGAAGAGGTGACCTTAATCATGAATGGAATATGTGTTCATGTACCTCTACATGTAGGTATGATTATCGTGTGGGCCGAAGAAGTATGGCATGACACAGAAGGAGAAGAATTTTATGAAATTCAAGGTGTCTATGTATTGAATAAATTTTCTAGTATTAACAAATATTTCCATCAAATTCGATGGGGAGATAGCGGTTAAATACGAATATGCCACCGAGAGCTCAAACAATGCAAAGTAGAATCATGGATACATGGATTTCCTAAATCAAGAACTCAAAAGTTACATTACACAATAAGGATAACACTAAACATCATTACTTTAGAAGATATCTAATATTCCATGGGGAGACATCTTTGTACCCACCAGAGAGACATTTGAAGAAGAAGAAGAATACTACTCAGCTCAAGGGAATAAGAACAAGATATATTTTTTTCACCTAAAGAAGAATTATCCAAATAAGAAGAAGAAGTGAAACAAATTCCAATCAAGAGAGTATACAGATTTAGTCACAGAGAATCTCATTAGATACTAGCCAAAATATTTCAGCTTTGGAGATCTAGAAGGATATATCAAGATCATGGAGAGAATATTTCCTAATGAAAAATAAGGATGGAAGCATTGGATGATAATTTGACCATAAATGCCACAATTTTGTGGGCGGCACACAAAAACAAATCTCACTAGAAATCAGTAACTATACTATTAAAAGCTAGATTCTTGGAGAGTGAAGGCTATTACGCCGCAATCCCTGAATACTCTAGAGAAAATGACTCGTGAAAACATCTTCAAGCTTGTCAGAAGAATAAAAGACTATACATGGAGACCTCTCCCTTATTATGGAATCAATTGTTCATATGGACCCTAGGGCCCATACCATAATCATGGTACACACACCAAGAGATCAGGTGGGAGACAAAAGAGTGGGATCAAATAGTGAAATATTTTTTCCATACTTTCACCTTTTGGGATGTAGATTTAAACATTTTGAGGGCTCTATAGAAGATTATAACATTCTTATTTATGACTCCATAGGAAGCCAAAAAATAATTTTCTAAGGAAAAAGAGAAGGAAAAATGGGAAATCTTTGAGCCACAAGAAATCCCAATAAATATATGAGAGATGGAAAGATGGTATAATGTTGAGAAACAAGAAAAGGAAGAAAAACCTAAAAACTAAGGTACAAAGTGATAGAGGATGAGAGAAAAATAGTAGAAAATAAATATGAAGGAGAAAAATACTACTATCAGCCATTGAAAATCAGGAATGAGAATATTGGGACAAAGGGAACTAAAAAATTGGCTAAAATTGGAGATTACTAGATAGAGGAAGAAGTAGCTAAGGTAGTGCAATTATTGTAAGAGTTCCAAGACATTTTCCAAAAATATTTTATGGAATTGAAAGGGATAAAAGGATAAGTTGGAATGATGAAATTAAAGATTAAAGAGGGGTTCAAACCAATGTATAAAATGCCATACAGACTAAACCCAAATTTAAAGGTGAAGGTGAAATATGAAATTGATAAAATGTTGAGTTCTCGATCATTAAACCAACAATGATGTACACTAGATCAGTCTCATAGTAATACAAAATAAAAATACTAGAGAGATTTGTATGTGTTTAGACTATCAAGAGTTGAAGAAAGCTTGTATATATGATCATTTCCTAACTCCCTTTATAGAAGAAGTACTAGATAATGTAGCTAGCATGGGAAGTGTATTCTTTCACAGATGGTTTCTTTGGGTACCACTAAGTCAAAATTGCTCTCGAGGACCAACCAAAACCACTTTTCTACAAAATAGGGATCATTTATGTATATAGTCATGTCATTTAGATTAAAGAATGCACCAATAATTTTTATTAGGATCATGATAATGCCTTCAAAGATTTTGATTAAAGACTTCCTAGAGATTTAAATTGATTATTGAATGGTTTATGGCGTGTTGAAAAATCATATAAAAGTATTGAGATTGATGTTTCAAAGGTGCAAAGCTTTACAAATCTCATTAAATTTGAAAAAATGTATATTTTTGACTCCCTTTGGTACTCTATTGGGACACATAATATGTAAGGAAGGTTTGTTGATTGATCCTTTAAAGACTTCAATGATTGTAAATTTACCACCTCCAAAAACTCAAAAGGACATGAGGAAAATTTTGGGCTACACTGGTTACCATCGGAAGTTCATCAGAAACTATGCAGAAATAAGTGCTCCTCTAGAGGAATTGTTGAAGAAGAGAACAAATAAATAAATCCCTTGGTCTAAAGAGTGTGTAGATGCATTTGAGATTTTAAAAGATAAAATTCTACATGCACCTATTTTGATTTTTCCTGATTGGAAGATACCATTCCATGTCCATGTGGATGCATTTGACATAATAGTTACAGCTTGTCTTGACACAACCTAGAGAGAAGATCAACCATCTAGTAGCATTTTATAGAAGGAAGCTGGCTAGGGTGGAAAGAAACTATACCATAATAGAAAGGGAGGACTTAAGTATGATTTATGCTGCTCTCATGAAGTATATACAATATCTATTATCTACTTCCTTCACATTCTAAACTGATCATGAACCATTGAAGTATCTTATAAACCAAGTGTTACAAGGAAGAATTTGTAGGTGGCTTATGCTCTTTCAAGAATTTGATTTTACAATAGCAGTCAAACCTAGGAAGTTAAATAATGGTCTAGATTACTTGTCAAGGATTGAGAATGGAGAAGATGAAGGGCCTATAGATGATGATTTTCCTGGAGCCCACTTATTTAGAATTGAATCCATACCCAAGGAATTTGATGAAATTGCTCAGCTACTACATACAAGAGAATTCCCAAATGATTATACTTAGTAGAAAAATAAAAAATATTTAGTAGAGAATTAGCATTCACATTTATTCAAGGAAAGTTATATAAGAAGGGACAAGATGATGTCCTTAGGAGAGTAGCCTTGGAGCATGAGAGAAAAAATGTTTTGATGGAAGCACATGAAGGCATAGCTAACAGACATAATGGAGGGGAGTAAAAATAAGGAAAGTGATGATGGTCGGGGTAAGGTTACCTACATTGTTCAAATATGCCCATAAACATGCTAGATCATGTGATATTTGTCAAAGAGTGGGAAAACCAAACATAGGGGATGAAATGCCATTGAGACCTATTTTGACATTAACACCATTTAAAAAATGGGTTATTGATTTCATAAGACCAATTAAACTAGCCGCAAAACATTCCCAAACAATATTTATCATCACTGGAACGAAATATTTGACAAGATGGGTATAGGCGGTCCCCAAAAAATATTGTACTACAAAGACAACAGCTTAAATTTTTGTATGAGAACATAATCACAAGATTTGGATGCCCTTTGAGTATTACCAGTGATCAAGGTAAGAATTTTTTGAATGAAACCATCCAAGAACTATTGAGCGGGTTCATGATTAATCAAAATAGAATCACTCCATACCACCCTCAGGAAAATGGAACTATAGAAGCATTTAACAAGGTATTGGAGAAGGTCTTAACGAATATTTGTTCATTACAAATTGTTGATTGGGATTTGAAGATACCCGTCACTCTATGGGCATACCACACAACATACAAGAGGCTTACAAAGTATTCTCCATTTAGATTGGTATATGGATTGGAAGCCATGGTTCCCATAGAGTTTTTTCTTCCTAGCTTGAGGATTGCAGTAGCATTCAGGATGACAGAAGATGATTCCCTTCATGAAAGGTTGATAGAACTTGATAAATTAGATGAAAAGAGATTCATAGCCATGTACAATCAAAGACAAGGAGAAAAGAAGATAAAAGGCATGACATGAACACCACATCAAGAAGAAATAATTTGATATTGGAGACCAGGTACTCCTTTATGACAACAAATATAAATACCCAGGAAGTTGAAGGTTAGATGGTTGGGACCATACATTATTAAAGAAATACTACCTTCAGGGTGGTAAAACTACAAACCCTACAAATGAAATAACTTCCTGGACATGTAAATGGATCAAGGCTCAGAATAATGTTACTTAGCAAGAAATCAAAAAAGAATAAGAAGAGAAAAATAAAAACTACTTGACCTACTTGAAAACCAAATTTGGTAGGTAGGTCGATGGGTAGGATGAAAACCCAAAGGGAATCTCTACCCTTAGAAAAAGAAAAAAAAAAAAGAGGAAAAAGAAGAATCCACGGAGGAGGAATACCCGCACAATAAAGAAAAATACCGGCCTATTTGAAAATCAACAATTCGGTAGATAGGTCAAGGGGTAGGATGAAAACCCACAAGGGTGTCTCTACCCTTAAGAAGGAAAGTGAGAACAAAAATAATAATCCATTGAGGTAGAATACCCACACAATAAAGGAAGAGAAAAACCACAGAGGAAGCATACCCACAAAATAAAGGAAGACAAGAAAAGTCCTCAAATCCATGAAACAAAGAAATAAATGCATGCCATGAAAAAAGAAATGATATGCCACATAAGGAAGGAAATAGATAAATCATGTATAAACAAGAAACATGAAACCACATTACAAAGAAAAGAAAGAAAGCTGCGATATAAAAAAATAAATGAAACCACCAAACAAAGGAGAAACAAACACCACACGATGAAGAAAATTCAACAAATCCGCGTAAAAAGAAGGTAAAAATTTGTGTAAAAACCATGTTTAAACCATGTAACAAGGAAATCCACAAATTGAAGCAGAAAACATGAAACAAAGAAAGAAGTTGACCCTTTACAGGAACAATAAATGTGGTAGGTGGAACTCAAAACTATATAAGGGGTTCAATTGCGAATAGCTAAGGCATTACAAGCATACGAAGAGATTGATAAAATAGAGCCACAAAGCGAGCTAGGGAAAAATTAAGGAAAATCAAGAAGAAGCTATGGATACTCCAATTAAAGCTACACAAGAGGAATTCACTTGACCCAAATTTGAAAAGCATTCTACAAAATCATACAAACATGATCCAAAGGGTGCATTTTCACACATTCCATTCAAGGTCACACATACACGAGATTTATGAAGTACATTCATTCACCCAGTATTGAATATGATCATACCAAACTTGAGGTAGATAGGGCATTATTGCTAGTGATAAATCTGACTACTCAACAAGAAAAGTACAAGAAAAATGTAAAAGTCAATGCGGAATTGAAACTAGATGTGTGCGAGAGAATTTTCTATTTCAATAGAGTAGATAAGGAAATTAAATTTCTCCTCAGTTATCTGCATAATAATTTTCTCTTTCTTGATCAACCATACCAAATGACAACAAAAGTAATGGCTAGGGTTACTGGGCTATGGGACAAAGGATGGTCCACATTAAGAAATAAGAAAACCCCAATGAAAGATAAAAAAGGTGATTGGCATCACAACGTGCAAAAGGGGCATCAAAATTTCAAATATTCCAAACCCTACTCTAAGGTATGCCACCAAAGCCATTTGTTTGAAAATTTATCATACAAATAGAGAGGATGGTGCCCATGGGTTGAGTGCACAATTGGCATTAGATATGGATATGGCCCATTCTGAATATAACCTAGCTGAATTATTAGCCACATAATTTCATGAGAATGTGAAAATGATTAAAGAAGGGAAACATAATTTCATTATGGGTCGATACTAATATGTTTGGAAATGTATTTCAAAAAACTTCCAAAAAGATGAATTGGTAGATTGGAAATTAGATACCCTTGTGACAAATATTTTTGGAACACATGAGAACCATGGATGTAATCACTCAAATAACATCACTCATTAAATGGAAAGATAATATTAGGGGGATAGTTGAAAATAAATCTAGGGTAATAGAATAAATAGTGGCCAAATATGAACATAAAGTTATGTTTATTGTGGACATTGACTATATTTTTATCAAATCACTAGTTCCATAGATAGGTCAAGTGTCACCATTACCCTATGAAGCTTCAGATGAGGTAGTAGAAACATCAATCCAAGCACTAAAAGCATACCCTATAGATCCTAGGAAACTTGTTCTTCCTAGCTTTGATGATGTTATCACCGAAACCTTCGAGGAATACCAGCATAAGTTTGTATCATCGGGAAATCAAATACATGTTGAAGTGCACCAAAACATGCATAAAAAATAAATCCCTGCCATTCAAAACCAATTAGGAAAAGATAGAAATCCCTAAAAGAAAAGGAAAATTTAAAACAAGTCATGGTAAAAAAAGAAAAAGAAGAAGAATGGTTTGAGGAAGAATAAGATATTTTAGGATTATAAGAAGAAGAAGAAGAAGAATATACTCCCTCACCACCACATCCACAACACCAAGAGGTACCACAGATCTCAGAAGATCCTAAACCTTGGATAGAAACTAATTTGACAAAAATAGCCTACAAATACTATTAGAAATGCTTATCTCCGGGCGGTATCTCTAGTTAACACAAGAGTATGCGACACACACATATAGAGAACAAATGGCAATATTTGAGGCAATATTCTATTACTTAGATAAATTTGGCTTCGTTCTTGAAGACATTATGAGCCTACTTTGGATGAACTAATAAAGGAGATCCAAGAAAAAATTGAATGTAAAGAAACAAGCCAATTAAAGAACCTTTAAAAAGAAAGATCACAACTAAAGGTTATAAAGAAAAGGACTACATAAGAGAAATATTCGTTTAAAGAAGTGGAAGAACTTATTGGTTTCTTTAATAAAACAAAAAAATAAAGAGAAAATAGGGCATCAAAACCCACAAAGGTGGAAGAGGATGGAGATGAGAATAAGAAAAGTGAGGAGGAAAAACAAAAATTCATAGAGATGGATAAGTAGGAACAAGAGAAAGAACAAAAAGAAAAAGATGAGAAACCAAAAAAACTAGAAAGATGTAAACATATAGCTAAGAAAGAAATACGTAAAATAGGGTTCAAGAAGCTGAAAACAAAAATAAATAAGAGATAGAAGTGAAAAAGAAGGAACAAGAACATAAGGAAAAGAAATAAAAAAGAAGAGGCGAGAAAAAAAAATGGAGAAAAGGAGAAAAGGGAGTAAGAAGAAAAAATAAAAGATGATGGAAGAACAAAAAAGGAAAGTAGAAAAAGAAAAAATAGAGAAGGAGAAGAATGCTAAAGAATAAGAAGCTCTGAAACATAAGGAAGAAGAAGACAAAAACAAAAAAGAAGAAGCAAAAAAAGAAAACGAGGAACAGGAGAAATAAGAAAACCAAATATTACAAGCCTCCTCCTCCATGAGTATAGTATCTACACAAGTACCCAGAGATCCATTAATGAAAATCAAGCAAACTATATAGAAAAGGAAACAAGAGAAATCAATCAACTACAAAAAGGAGTTATTGAGAAAACTGCGGAGGGATTTAAAGTTGATCTAGACAAATTAACTCCACTACAAAATTCTACTTCCAGTCAAGTACTAGAGCAGAGTGCTACCCAAGATTGGTTGCAAAGGTGCCTTGAACTTAGAGAAATCAATGCAAAAGATGATCACCGCCATCCAAACAAAAAAAACACATATCACCAATGATCCTAATCTCTCCATAGAAGCAACCAAAAAATACATGGTAAGAAATATATTGAAGGAACACCATGTTAACCTAGAAGGAGAAAAAGAAAGAATCCACAAAGACTGCAATTAAGGAACACAAAGTAGAAGTCATGAAATATCATATAGTGGAAAATCAGAAAAGAATATGTGAAATATAAACCACGGTAATAAAAATGGAGATAGATATGAACAATTCTACCATATATTACACATATACTATTGGATGGCCAAGTATGACCACAAAAGACAAGGTAGAAATGGAGAAACTTGAACATGAAATTCAGAAATCTTCCATAGAATATGATATTTCAAAATATAAAGATGGCACACATAGAAATAAGTTGGCGTAACTCATGGTGAAACATCAAACCAATTAGGCATGACAAGAGAAGATATATGACATATAAGAATGTAACCATAAATTAGACAAAGTATTAGCAAGGTTGCAACAAGAATCTACACTAGCACAAGATTGATGGAACAATGTATAGGTACATCCCACTCCAATATAATTAATCATATTGATTCAAGAGAATACATAGCTACAAGCATGGATAGAACAGGTGAATAACCAATTGTCTTCCTGGTTTAACTTTGAAAAAATCATATTCCTCAAATAAAAAAGTATATGACACAGAGTACGCCAGAAGGGCTATAGAGGTCAAAGCATCCCACAAACATAGTCAAGGTAGTTGAATGGAGGAACACTTCCTTACACCAGATGTCTAAGTTTTTGGGGAGATTGATGCTTCCATAACTTGGCGTCCCATAAATCTAGCCATACGAGTCAAGCGAGGGAACCCTTCCTATGCCAGATGTCTAACTCCTGGTGGTTGATGCCAACATATGATTTTTGGTAAAAAAATTTAAATAAATTCATAGGAGTCTTAATTAGTTGTTGTCTCGAGGATGAGACAAAGTTTAAGAGGGGGATAATATTGATAGGAGTCTTCATAAAATTTTGGTATAAGTAGTGGAAAAATATGTAAAGCCACCAAAATCAGTAGATATCCGTAAAGAGTTAGATTAAGACACGTGATAAAGGATGAAGCCTTGAAAAAATTATGGTTTCATGCATAAAAGGACAATGCCGCGATAAACTATAGAAGTCGTGAAGTATAGAGAAAGCCTCCAAAACTAATAAAATTCACGATACATGGAGGAACCCTTTAAACACTTTAAGAATCCACGTAACACTAGCAAGAGTCATGGAAGCTGATTTTATGCCACGGATTGAAGACGAAACATACCAATGAGACAAAATCTGATAGAGGCACGACTCAAAAGAAGTGTCTTTTGAAATTTTTTTTGTATATTTATTGTAACTAATGTATTTTATAAGGTGTGCCTCAAAAATACATATGTGAGTGTTTCATTTTGAGAAAAATAAGAGAGTTATAATGAAAGGAATGTATATGTACTATACTAATGTAATGCATTTTGATAAATGAATAAAGACTAAAATTTTGGGAATGAATTATTTTTCATATTGTTTTTTTCTTTTCTATTATTAGTGTAGAAATTTTGTATTTACCATGTACATCCTTAACTAATATCAATTATACCTAATCCCTACACTTTGTTGGGGTTTTAGGTCAACACCCATATAGGGTAGTGATGTTCAAATGCACTAGACAAGCTTAAAACCTCATCGAGTTGGATGATCAAAACCACAAACCTCATCACAATGATTATTCAAGATCCCAAAATCTTCACATATGTTAGTTATAAAATACCAACACCATCAATGGTTTTACATTATATTGAACCAATAAAATTATTCATAACTCACTCAAGAAGGCTCGAGATCCTTCTCAAAATAGTTGTTTCAGGACCCTTTCTTCACTTATTCACCTTAATAACAGACTAAAACACCTCAAAAATGGAATTTAACTACTCATTGGAAATCCCCTAACATGTAGATAAAAATATGCTTTCTAGAGCTCATTAACAATCTATACATGCAAACCAGACTAACTTTCCTCTTTACCAAATTGAAGTGCCCAAAATTTAGTTTAGGAAACTCATATGGTTTGCACCCTTTATTTCACTTTCAAGACCTCCAAATGCCTTCATTAGGAATAAAATTAATTCCTCTTCATTATCAAACTATTATAAATAATAAATTAATCAATCTCATGCATCATATACCTTAATCTTCTAGCCAAAACAATTTTTTCATAAGAAATGAGTTATCTTCTTTAAAAAATGAGTTATATGACATATCAAATATCATCATAATGAGAAACACCATACATAATCAGAAATATATCTGAATATAATTTCCATAAAATCTTAAATTTCCTTCCAACTCTAAGTGGAATGCCTCAAAATAATTCAATCTATGAAATTACTCCTGGACTGCCCCAAAACTACCTTAAGACAAATATTCATAAATAGGGCACAATTTTCCTATAAAATATCAACCATGATCTGAAACCATCATGGAAAAAAATTAAAACTCCCATACTAAAAAAATTCAATTTATTTCAAAACTCCTTTGGACAACTCACCTCAAGATGTACTTATTCATAAACTTGAATGTTTGAATGTGGTCCACTTATCAACAAATGCTCTATCATACCTTTCTGAAATATTGAGGAGTTCTCTAGAACATAAAATCATCATACTAACATGAAAAAGTAATTCTTAGAACTTACTAAATATATCTTCTCCACTTCTTTTGACCTAGGGTTTTGGGAGGGTTTCAAACAACTTTTATTCTTAATGAACGTTCATAAAATGTGAAGATGAAATGACCTAATTATTTTTTATAAACCTTCTTAGTTCTATGTAAAAACATCCCCAAAAAAATTTCAGTCCCATGCGAAGCACAAATTTTTGTGAACATCAAAAGTTCAAAATTTGTGTTGGATTTGCATTCTCAAGCACCCTATTTCACCAAAATTAATGTAACTTACAAAATTATCATAATTGAAACCTTAATTTCTTCACAAAACATCATGACACACCCTAATAATATCTCAAATCATTATCATGTCACAAATAGCTCGTGTCTTATCATCCTGTCTCATTTTCATGACTAGTCGTTGGGGTTTTGCATGGTTTAGGATAGGTCATAATAGAAATGCATCTTACCTCATCATGAAACCTCTTTAATATGTCCTAACATACCTACAAAAATATTTTTCACTCACGTACATTCCTCCATGATCTCATATGGCCCAATAACTCACTTTCATGCTTCATTAGGCCTTCAAACACCTAGACTAGGTCGATGAGCATCTACACTGGTCTTCAATTTGTACTTACACCTTGAAAATCATGTTAGTTCCGAAAAACTATCCAAAAATTATCTCCATGCTTCTACTATGCTATTCAAGCCACCAATCCACTCAAACCACCATGCTCCATCACCTAGGCTAGGTAGATCTCCTTACTAGGCTTGTTGGACCAAGCTAATCTCATTGAATCCACTCTTATTATCATGTCAAAACCTGAAACACCATGTAATCAACATACTGAGAATCTCCTACTACTAATCAAACATTATCTTTGTCATTAATCATATTTTACGTCAATGAAAACTCCTAGAACTCGGTATGCCAAGAATCTCCCCTTTTCCATTGATACAACACCACGTAATCTTCTCCCCTTTTTACATTAATGAAAAAGTGTACCTTTACCTCAGGATCTTCATCTTTCTCAACATCATATTATCACCTCTTATTTGAAAAATTAACCAAAATCATCAAATATGGATGCAAAACATTCTTACCTTACTAAACTTTGTTTTTGACGTCTTTCTCACCATGGAAACATTGTAGTAGACCTTATATTAATGCATACTACTTATGTACATTAAAAAAATCATGATCCTGATCATAAAAATAATTCTTGCCTCTTTCTTTGCCCATATATTTACTTTAGAAATCACAAAATTTTCTTAAAAATCCATGTCTTGACTTCACACAACTCTTAGGACAAAATTCCGTAAGACCATCTTTCAGTGCACTTTATACCAACTTCTCAATTCCCTAGAGGCTCAAGCACTCCATGACATACCTCCTTATGGCTCCTCTTAGATGAATTCCATCATCATTTAACTTAAAATTTAAAGGGTAAGTTTCTTACCTTATTTACATGCCTTGGATATGACTCAACTAGTTCATCACTGCCCTGAAGAGACATTTCAATGTTTTTGGTCTTCTTTACCTTTTATTGCACCCTATAGGTCATATTATCCACTCTAAACTAAATTTACTTATAAAATGTATCCACTCTTCCAAAAATCCTTTCAAGAAATTTTTATACATAAATATGTGTCAAGAAAGACTCTTCTTACCTTGAATACTTATACAAACCTCGTATATGACTATACAGAGCAAGAATTTGCAGTGCAGCGTACCACTGATAAGGTATATTATTTGATCATGGTGAAATGGATTAATCAATATAGTCTTGCAATCTACCATTAATAATATTTCTTACAATTATAAAATCATACAAAACTCCTTCTTCATGCTTCTTGAACAAGACATCATTTCATCACCTAAAATGCTTGGATCGAGTCCATCAATGCCTCCCCTACCATTGAAAGCATCTGAAGAACTAGAGATAGTTTTCAAAGTACTTTAAACTTGCACATATAATTGTAACTTCATCTTCACTAGCTCTTCTAGATGTTAAAACTCATGATAGACACCTTATAAGCTTGCTCAAATAGAAAATGAGCCCCCTATCTTAGTAATTCAACACAATCCTATAAATTCCATGATACTTGATATTCCTCATCATTGTCTGATCTTTGTGAACAAAATTAGTATTTTAAGAGATCATGTAAACCATACTATTTTATCACGATAAGAAATTGTCTCAAACCTTAGAAAATAATGTATAGACTCACGAATTCAATTTGACCTCTTTACCACTATTTACACCTACTTACATTTCATGTATGTCATCCAGGACTCACGGTAGAAGACTAAGAATATCACCCCTACTTAAATCATCCTTTGTAGACTTGTATCACTCTAACATAGGGTCTTTCCATACTATATAGACCTGTAGGTCCACACAACTCATGATCATACACGGAGCACTCTGTTTTATCATACACGATCACTTTATCACAAAATGATACATTTCAAACCTTTCTTATGAGTCTAACATACATATCTTGCATAATATCCTATTTCAACCTCTTCAAGAGAATAATAATTAAATTTTCCACTCTAATGTTGCATCTACATATTCATATTACTTGGGAACATCACACACCTAGCTAAGGCTCATATTATGTTCAGTCCTTGAACAACTCTCTGTCCTAGTTATCACATATTTATAACATTGATTACATCCTAATCCTCACATCTAATGCAACATCACCTAAAATTAATCCTTTAGGTCATAAGATCAATTTTTATCTTATTCTATCAATGATGATCTGATGACTTGATTAACAAACGAAATTCACACCTTTCACTTAACTATACTTCATGATTTGACACTAAAAACTTGGATACATGACTGTCACTCCATAGTGGGATTAGTTTCTTGAATCATTTATCATCACTAATGGAATATTATAGACATGCTTTGCAACTTGAAGAACTTGACTCATACTTCAACAAATGACACTTCTCTTATCTTAACAACATGACATGACAAACCTTATAGAAAATGGGGACTCATTAGATCAATTACTTTATCCCTTATACTTGAATCAACATGACACAACAAGCTTGATAGAGATAAGAATCATGATAGACTTCCCTTGATATCATACCATGAAACTTACTCAAGATGAACCTTTGACATACTCATAATACTTCATGCTCAATCTAATATACTTGAACCTCATACACTACACAAATGTAGATTATAACCGTCTTGTGAAGAATCAACCCAAGACCTAGTGAGCTTCAACAATGGTAAAAATATTTTATGGTAGACTATATAGAATCAAAGACCTTTTGAGGGTAAAAATACAATTTACACTTCTTAAACAACAAAAATACCACAAAACATACTTTAACACTATGAAAACATACCTTGACAACTTGGAGGAGAAATAATTCAGCCTAATCAAGAGTAGCATAATTCAAACATTAAGCTCCCATCCTCTCAATGCTTCATATGGATGAGAATGTCTCTAAGAATCCTAGTAGATATAAGAATTTCATGATAAATATAGAATATTTACTTAAAGAGGTCACAAATACCCTAAAATACCTACACCACACATTTTCCATTTTGTTTCTTATCATTATTATGAGAAAAACCTTATTTTACATCCATAACTACTTTTAGAGGACCATTATTGTTCCTTCTAGGTTCCCATATTCTACCTTGAATACTAGTATGCATTCTAGGACCTTGAAAGCCCCTTACTTGTCTTGTAAAATCTTGAAATAAATTTTAGTGCCTTATAAACACATAACAATATCTTGTAACATGATCAAACTTACTAAAACTAAAACATACAACTCTACTCCCTCCTTGTAACCTTCATTACCACAATTATGACTTAAAGGTTCATAAAAATAGTGCCTAACCACATGATCTCTCTCAGGTAATTTTTAGAGAAATACATTATTTTCTTTCTCACTTCTACTATCCATCCAAGGTTTATCATCACTAGCGAACCTCCTACACTCCTTTTCTATATGAAAAAAACTATTACAACTAAAACAATAACAATTAAATGATCTTACATACCTTAAATCATTAGACTATCTAACTAATTTTTTCTTCACATTATCTTTCATGAATATGTATTTATTTCATTTATTCTTGACTTTTTAACCTTCTTGCATCACTATCTTCTTGCATAAATTATTTTCCCTTGAGGTCATCTCTAAACCTGTATCCCGATTTATAACCTACTAATGTTTTTTACAAGAAGATCATCAAGATTCTTGGTGATTTTCTAATTTTTTTGAAAGGAATTTTTCTTCTTTACAGCCTCTAACGACTTTACCCTTATAAAATTTATATATTCTTCAAATTTTGTACACTTACTCTCTTTTTCTTGCAAACTTGTGACTATAAACTCTAAATTTTCTTCTAACATCTAGATTGTCTCCTTTAACTTTCTTGTTTCACACCAAAGTGCTTCAGTTCTAGGTCATGGATCTTATCTTCATATTGTTTGACTTGAGATCTCAACTTCTTATTATTATTTTTTCACATGCCTTAGCTCAGATCGGATACACTCTAATTAATCTTCAATGTCATATTATTCTTCATATTTAGAATGTATAGAGTCACTAAAAATGATACAAACATTACTCATAGAGTTAACAATTATTTTTAATAAATAACACCTCATTACCTACATATTCATGATATAATTCATAATCTGAATCTGAAACACTACTACTTTCCTCATATAAGAAATTCTCTTACTTTGTATAAAATATATTCTTCTTGTTATCAAAATTCTTATATCTCTTCTTTCCTTTACCATACTTATGATACTTCTTGTCATGATCTCCATCATGATCATGTTCATAATGATATTAATTCTTGTGATTATGAGGAAAATTGATATAAAAATGACCTAATTTAGCACAATTGAATAATTTTTAATGAATCTTACCTTTGTATTTTCCAGATCCAACCTTCAATCTTCTATAAATCATTACAAAGAGTTATTAATCATCAAACTCAACATTATCCATCTCACGAGCAATATCACCATCCTTAGTCTTCTTATTCTTTGTCTTATTTTCACCCTTAAAATATATCTCCTTCTTGACATATTTATCATTTTGAATTCCAATCTCAAATGCAGTTAGGGTTCCATGAAGCTCTTCAATTTTTAGATAATAAAATGTTTGGCTTCTTGATGACGAAACTTTGGAATCAAACCTAGGTGTTAGATATCTCAAAACCTTTTGAACCACAACCTCTTCTTTCAATTCTTCCCCTAGACCTTTCATAGTGTTAAAAACCTTGTCAACCCTAAGAAATTATGAAACAATAGGCTCATCATCATTAATTTTCAACCCATCAAACTGATTTATGAAATTCTAAAGCTTAAGTATCCTTGCCTTAGAATCACCTTCATACAAGACCTAAAGTTTCTACCACATTTCTTATAGTAACTTACAATCCATCACATTAAAAAGATTATATTCACCTAAATGACACATGATAACATTTATATCCTTTGAATTATCACTACAAAACATCTTGTCTGTAGTACTTGTTGGTGGAGTAGTAGGAGTAGTATAACCATCCTCCACAAATTACCAAATATCAAACCCTAGGGACATGATGTGAGTCTTCATCCTTAGAATCCAAAAAGAACAGTTCACTCAATAAAAAAATTCATTTCTGGTATAATAACACTTTGTTTACTCCTCATTTTTTTCTTCGGTGGACCTCCTTTCAAGTGATCAAACTTCTCCAAAAGAACTTCCTCGATACTAATTATTGGAAACACAATTGACTGAGAGGGTGTGAATCATTCCTTTAAAAACCCTTATATAATTTTATATTATCTTTCTTATGCCATTAATATTCAACCATGAATTAATTCAAGCATAACAATAAGTAACAACCATCCACAATAGCATAAACAATGAATACACAAGAACATACTATATAAGTGGGAAACCCTTAAGGGAAGAAAAAATATTGGTCATTGCATATATGTGTTGCCATTGATGTAAAATCCATTTATGGAAAAGGGTTTCATGGTGCCATATAATTCTCCATGTGGTTTCAAACTGATTTCAAGACGAAGATTGATTAGTAGTGTCGGGATATGGTTAGTTCTAAGAGGTCCTAGTATATGGTCTACTGAAATGAGTCACATTATTAGTCTTCTCAAGATGGTTGGAGTGTTTCATGGGTGTCTATGAGTCTTCATAGGGTCAACATGATCAATTCATGGTTGAATTAGGTCATTCCACGCTTATTTTTGCCCCGGAGCATGTTGTATAAGGAAGAGGTGCAAGATTATGACCTAACCAAAAAAATTAGCATGGTGGAAGAATTGTGATAGTGTAACTAAGGTTTATGGTGAGTTTTATGTCAGAACTTAGAGGTTTGGTGGAATTTTAGTGTCCTTGGGAAGTAAATAGTGAGAAACATGCAAGTAAGTATACGTAATTCAACAAATAAGGATTTTATTGAAGTATCTTCTGATTTCCTAAAAGGTAAGCTAGAGTATATGACAATAAGTGGGCCCCACCTAAAATGGATTATTTTTAAAGATTTCTAGTTTAAGGAAAATTTCTCAAAAGAGGGTAAAGACTAAATTGGCATTTATTTTATCCCTAGAGTTTTTATTGATGTCTATAAATATTTCAAATAATGGTTTAGGAGAAAAAGTGCAAATTTTTCCTATTTGTGAAGAGTATTTGTTGGGGTAGTTTAGAGAATATTGTATTAAAATTGAGATTGCATTAGCTACAAGATGATTTAGGAGCTGATTAAAGTTTTGTTATGATGAAGATTCAAAGATATTTACATTAGTATATAAAAATTTATATTTTATATTATCCGTAGAAGTTATGACTCATTTTTTGAGGGTCAATATTGAAGGATGCTTGTTCTAGTAGGGTATTATGTGTTACATGAGTTAAAGTTGATGTTCCTAATTTTTTCATTAATGGTGAAGGTTTCTAAGTGCTTAGAAATAATTTATAAGGGTCTTACATGATTTATTTGAGAGTGGAAGTTTTTTTGTGTGATGGAGTATGTTGAGCCCATTTTTAGTTCTTGAGTCCTAGAAGGCATAAAAATACGATTCTGAGCATTAGATTGGCTTGCTTGAAGGCCTTCCATTTGGATTTGGAAGGAGATATAGTATGTTATAGAAATAGGATTCAAATATATTTTTAATGAGGTATGACTTGTGATCCATAGGGATATATAGAAATGACACTTCATCGAACAATCAAGATTAGAAGAGGAATTAAGTAGAATGAAGAGAAACATATAAAGTTATAGAACTGCCCCTCTTTACTGAGTGACGGTTTCATAACCACCTCTCTACATAGAACAATGTTTGCATAACTTCCATGGTGGTTACATAACCACTAGTATGCATTAACCGGTGGTCCTATCCCTAATGAAATAAAAATAAATAAAGCTATGAAATAATCACTACTTCAACGTCATAACAATGTCTATTCCTTGGAGATCCCTTCCTATTCTCCAATGCATAGGAGGACATGGGGAGAAAAATATTTAATGAAGAGAACAAGTGGAATTAGACATCGAAGATGGAATGAATAAATTTGAGAAAGAAACCATTAAAGATGGAATTATTTTTTAGAAGCAAAGTGTGAGAATAGAGCATGAAGTAAAGAAGGAGGTGTTGAAATTTATTTATCTTCCTTAAACAATTTCAATCTATATATTTTAACTAAATTGGGAAATACATAAGTGGGAAGAAAGATAAATTTCACTTTCTCGATTGGTTTTCCCTTGATTTGGGGGTTCCCGAATAAAAATATTGTGATTGTGTGTGCTGAATTGTTATATTTTCTTTATTGAAAAATATTTCTAAGTTTAGATTTAATTCAAAAACATTAAGAACTGTCATTTTCAAATGATTGGAATTAGAAACATTAATTTTTGGTCTCAAAGTTAGTGGTTTAGATCATGTTGGTATCATATCTAACTTTATTATTTGATTCTGTGATATTCATTCTTGTGTTATTTGTATGATAGTGACAAGGTCCAAATGTGAAGATTTTTTTACTTTGCAATCTGGATATATCTATGAAGAAGTGGAAACAAATGATTAGAGATAGAATGGAAGAAAAAAATTGGTCCATATAGCTGAGATGTAGGAAAGAATGATGGATAGATTGTTTAAACACCAATGAGAACTCTCATATCAACAAAGGAAAAAAATGGTTAAGAAATATTTTATGGAATCAATGGTTCAAGCTTTAGCCAAAATGTTTGGCGTATGAAAGATTCATGATGAGGAAGAAAATATGGAAGATCATGAAGAAGAAACTATAAAGAAGATAAAATATGATTATTCTCATTTTAAAGTTGAAACTAGAGTTGACATAAAAATATTTGAAGGACAAGTAGATGTTGAATTGCTAAAAAAATAGTTAAATAAACTTGAATTTTACTTTAGTGTGGATATTGTCACTAATTAACATAGTATTACCTTTACACGTCAAAAATGGAAGGACATGCTCTTGTTTGGTGGGAAACCCATCTATCCACTTGTGAAAAGAAGAAGCATCCTATTGTAAGTACTTATGAGGATTTTAAGGAATTTCTAAATGAAAATTTGTATCCTATTGGCCATAAGATTGACCATATGATTAAATGGAATTATTTTAGACAAAGAAGTTGTCAAAGTGTGCAGGATTACACTACAAAGTTTTAGAGACAAGCCATGTTGATGTATATGGACTTAGAGGATGAGGATATTATGACCAAGTATTTGGTATGAATTCACACTCACCTTAAAAGGAAGGTAATCTCCATGAATCCTAAGGATATCAATGAAGTGTGTGGTCAAACATATTACATATTTGATGAGAAAAAACAAGTATATATTGATTCAAGGAAAAATCAGCCAACAAGTTAGCCAAAGAAAGAGAAGGACAGAAGAGTAAAAATGTAAATGGAAAGGAAAAGGTAAAAATACCACTACCAATTTGAATACTTGTAAAGATTCTAAGATTTTTGTAAGAATTATTATATCAATGGTCATACTGATGCTACATGTTAGAAGTTACATCCGAAATTTCATCCAAAGAACCTAGCCAAGGATTACAAGAAATACATGACATATGTAGAGATAGATGGGGAGGTGGAAATAGATGATGATTCCGATATAGACAAGAGGATAGGATGCATGACCACCAACATGAAAAATTAATAGAAAGAGGAATAGATGAGTAAGTTATTTCATATCAAAATCCAAATCAAGAGAACTAAGGTAAATGCTTTTTTTGATATTGGTTCTCAATCTAATTTGATTTCTGATATGGTTGTAAAGAAGCTTGGTCTTGAAACTTACAAACATCCATATCCTTATCCTTTGGGATGGGTGAAGAAGGGTGTAGAAATTCAAGTAACAAGAATATGTAAGTTCAAGTTTGGGATAAATTCTCAATATATAGATGTATTGGAAGATGATGTAATTCCACTTGATGAATTTAATGTTGTTTTTCTGAGTCTTTACTTTTACATAAGGAATCATATTCATATGAAGGGATAACTGATATAGATGGGTAAATAATGGAGTTAGTTAAAACATCCTAGCACACCAACGTAAGTCAAAACTTGTTATGATAAGTGCTAACCAAAAAAGAGACTAATTTAGGAAAATCATAATCAATTTTGTTTACTTTTATTAAAATATAAGAAAGACGGGGTAGAAGTTTCGAGATTTATAGCAAATGGATGTACGATTTGGATAGTATAATTTAGTATTTTAGGAATTATTCGAGACTCCTAGTGGTTTACCACCAAATTGAGAGGTAGAACATGAGATTCAATTGTTACCAATGTCCCCTCTACCAAATATCAGGTTGTACTAAAATTCTTTGTTAGAGAGTACATACAAAAAATACGGTTGTAGGAGATATTAGACCAATGGGTAATACATCCAAGAACCTTTCCATATGGTTGACATATTGAGATGGTGCCATAGAATAATGATTCTTATAGGATTTGCATTGACTACCATACTTTAAAAAGGATTTCCATAAAGAACAGATATCGAATCCCTCGCATAGATGATCTCTTGGACCATCTTCATCATGCAAAGTTATTCACAAAGTTGGATCTCAATTCGTGTTATCATCAAGTTAGGATGAAGGAGGAGGACATATGGAAGATTTCCTTCAATAGAAAATAGATTGTTTTTGAGTGGTTAGTACTTCCATTTAGTTTATGTAATGCACCCGCTACATTTATGATATTGATGAATGATGTATTGCAGAAATTTATAGATTCATGTGTCATTGTTTATCTAGATTATATTTTTATTTTTAGTGCCACGTGGGAAGAACATCTAACATATTTAAAACAAGTATTACAAGTTCGCAAGGAGAAATAACTACTATGTAATATGAAGATATGTGAATTTTCTAAAAATTCGCTTGTCTATCTTGGGCACATGGTTAGACGAGGAGAGATATGAGTGTATCCAAAGAAGGTGGAATCCATCACCAACTTGCCAACACCAATATGATCCAAAGAGACTAGAATTTTTGTGGGAGTAGTATAGTACGTGATGAAGTTCATTATTCTCTATCATTGCAGAACACTTCATCACATATCACCATCATAGAGAGTAAGGGTTTTTACTTGGGTAAGGAACAAGATAAGGATTTTGAGTCATTAAAATACAAAATTATTCATGATCTAGTACTTTCTCTTAATAATTTGTGGAAACCCTTTAAAGTAGAGACATGTCAATGATTAAGATATGGGAGTAGTGTTGGTACGGGAGGTAAGCTAGTATGTTGTCATTCAGAAACATTCACTTCAATAGTTAAAGGATATTTAGTACATGATAAAGAGATGTATGCACTAGTTCAGGAAATAAAGAAATAGAAACATAATATTTTTGGTAAAGAGACTATTGTGCACACTAACCAAAAAATTATCTAGGATTTGCAAGCATAGTCTAAATTACATGAAGAAAGGAACTAAAAATGGATGGGATTCCTTTGACAGTTCCATTTGGTAATCAAGTACAAGAAAAGAAGCACAAATTTTTTAGCAGACATGTTGTCTAGGCCACCCACATAGGAGAAAATATCCATATTGGCCACCATCTCTTATATTTAACCCTTCATAAAAGAAGCTTACCGATGGGTAATCTTTGTGTGCCAAAGGGAGAAAGACCTCTATTGATGACGAAACACATACCTTGAAAGTAGCAGAAATTTTAGTGTTGGAAAGACCATAGCCCACTTGCAAAGGTATGTGTATTAACCCAATATGTAAGAAGTATCTAAATTCATAAGAGGATGTAAACTATGTTGTACACACAAGCGTAATTTTAGGAAGGAAGGTTTATATATGCCCTTACTGGTCCGTAATCATCCTTGGGAGGATATCTCTATGTTTGGTTTACAAATATACTAAGTAATATTAAAGTTCATGTAGAGAGTTGGGGAGCGCGGATGGGGAAAAAAATCATGTGCAAGGACAAGTTAAATATGCACGGGCCGAAGAGAAAATCCTAGGAATTATCCAATTTTTCATGTTGTGGGCTAAAAATAAGGAAAGCACTTAGAGTATGGCCCAAGCAAAGATTAAATTAAGAAGACTTTACGGCTAAGAAAGAGACATTTTGGGAACAAAGTGAAGATGTAGAGTCATGCATGGATTATGCTAATAATAGGATTAAAGCAAGGATTATTTGTAGGATTAATCTATAATTAGGCTTAACATGCAAGTTTTATAATTTCTTTTGTAAAAAGTGCATGGCTAGTTTTGGAGGCATTCTGCCTATTTTTTGATGCATGGGTGGTGAAGGGAAAGTCCCTACCACTATATATACTTGTTGTACCTCATTTTTTTAAAGATTCATGTTGTAATAGAGTTATGTTACTTTGATAAATTGATATATTGGAAAGCATGACTCTCTCGGTGATTACTTGTAATGTATTTCAGTTTTTGTTATGTAATATTTTGAGTATCAATGGATAATTATGGATGGATTCTGGAAATTAATGTATCTGAGTATGGAGACCACATCTTACAATTGATATTAGTAATGATTTGATCATTTATGTTCCTTATTATGCATGTTTACTTATGATTTCTGTAATTACATGTGCTTAATTGTATGGTGAAAATGGTAAATATGAATATACATGCTAACATATTAACAAGACTGTAAAAATGAGGGACTTGGTATCCTCACACGATTTGGGTGAGCATTTAGATCTGATAAATGAAGTGTCAATACACCTCGGCAATTGGGTATAAATAAGTGACTACATTTTGGTTCCCTTTCCGTGACCACTTCTCAAGTTATTTTTAGGATGTTGCTTGTATATTATGTATCAAATGACTTTGGTAAGTGTTTAAGGGTGGATAGATGATGAAAAAGATCATTTTACATAGAGATATAACATCAAACCTGATTTCAATGCGTGAAGATGGGTGGAAGAAAATATGTATGATGCACTCTATGATACATTATTTAGCTTCTTTCTAGTAGATTTATACAAGTGGATATCTTCATATGTAATAGGGAAGTGCTGAAGTAATAGGAGGAGGCCATGGATGTAGAAATATTACCAAAATCTTATTGATGTTGATTTAGCATGGAATAGAGCTACAGATTGTTGATAGGATGGAGTATTGCACACAATTAAATTTTAGATTTCACTATTTATACATATATTTTTCCTAAAGATGTTGAGTTCCAGTTCTTGCATGAACCCAAAGGATATTATTTGTGCACTATACCTTTATCAATCAATATATTGATGATAGAGTTGGATTTAGAGCATCCCTATGGCTAGCTAAACTCCCAACACGTATAGGAGTAGGAGAAGTTGTGGTGAAGCTGGTGGACCTAGTGGTAATGATAGAGAGGGGAAAGATGACTCATATATAATGAAGTGTAGGAAAGGGAGAAAACAAGAGAAGTTACAAAGTTGATGGTGTTAAGGGAAGATATGGCTCATGAAGGATTTGAATATCTTATAGAAGATGAGGAGCCACAACATATGGTTCTCCCAACATTGGGTAAGTAGTGTAGATAATCCTCTTTGGTGTCAAATGAGAGAACGTTAGAAGAATAAATATTTAGGATTTCGGATGCCCATCTAATCTCACCTAGTGAATTAGCCCTTCGTATGGTGTTCTAGTTCCATAAGTAGTCATTGAGAAGCGAGAAAAGTGTAAAGAAACCGAGACAAGTAGGTATCGGTTTATGTTAAATTTAGGAGATAGAGTTAATAGTGCACCCATGACAACGTAGTAAACATCATTATTTGGAAGTCTGATTAGAGGAATATTTTCTAGTGCATCATCAGGACAAAGTGTAGGTGTGACAAACATTAGGAATATGTCAAGATGTATGTCCGGAATAGATCATAGACTATTGGAGTTTAGTTTAGCATTAGAGTTGGGATGTAAGGGATTACATCCATTCGTCCAATTCCTACTACAAGAGGGTCGGGTGGATCAGGATCAAGAAGATCAAGATATTCTAGAGATGGAGGAAATACTAGTGGAGGTTCTAGCTCTAGATCTAGTGGACAAGGCCCACATCCCCAAAACCCCCAACTCAAACTTAGAAAGTTTATTATGAGATGTCCTTCCACTTTCTAAAATATAGTGGAATTGAATATGTAGTAGATCATGTGCACAAGTTTGAGCTAATATGGTGCACTAAAGGAATCACAACTTCGAGATAGAAAATCAAGTCAATTATCTACTAATATTCAAGGGCATGTGCATATATGGTACAAAAAGTATGATTCACAAAGAGAGCACAATGGAATATGATGCTTTACATTCGTGTTTTTAACTAAGATCCAATTTTCAGATTTTTATAAGAAGAGAATCATCGTGCTCAAGGAAATTAAGCAAGGATTATATGAGAGTGTAAGGGAATATGACACAGTTTAAAAATTTACTATAAAAGTTATATTATGATATTCATTTGAGTCGCGTGCGAGTGGTTTTTGGTGGGTTGTTGAATCTTTTTAGATGAGAACTATCTCATAAGAATTTTCTGGATTCACATGAGGCTCTAGAAGTATCCCTACACGTTTTGGTCATTGGAAAATTTGATACTAGAATAATCCCATTTATAGAGGAATAGATTGTACCCTTGTCGAAGCAGCTAGAAAATATTTCTACTAATTTAGCTCATGACACAAGAAGTGAACTTTAGTGTACAGATTCTATAGTGGAAGGACATACTAAAGATAATTACCCATGTAGGTCATTGTGTGTACTATTATTGGATTGGGATATCTATCACTTAAATCATGATGTTTTAGATTTCACTTTATTGTAGCACACACTAAAAAGAAGGTATCCATGTATTGCAAGATCTACAAATCCCACACTCATAACACAATTGAATGCAAGATGATTGATCTCATTTATGAATTCATAGAGATAGGAGTGTGTCAGTCAAAGTGTGGCTAGTGTATCTAAGGAGAATGAAGGCCATAACCGTAAAGGGCATGACAATGGAAATAAAAGGAATGGTGGCTTCGGGGTGGGTATAGAGGTAGATGTCATGGTGGTGGTAGAGGCATGTTTCCACATGGAAATTATTATACATATGTATTTCCTAATCATTATCAATGTGAGTGCCCTCAGAATGTTACTTTCTCATGGTGTGGAAAGTAACACAAGTTAGAATATTTCTCGGAGCTGTATGAGCACATGTGCAAGAATCAGAAGAAAGAAAAGGGCACGAGAATGATTAAAGTGGAGTGTGTTACTTCTGATCAATGGATGTCAAAAATACCCTTGATCCTAAGTTACCTCTTGTGATGGTGACTACATGCGTTGAGGTCGGGTGAAACCATGAGACATTAAAGACTAAGACACTCATTACAAGGGAGGAAGTGATACATGTCAAGTATTTAGATGTTGTGCACCAGAAGGAAGTTTATCATGATACCATGGAAGTTATCAGGGTACTATAGGGAGAAATACAATGTTTAAAGGACTATGTGGATGATAGAGATCTTGCAAGGAAGGTTAAAATCTCATAGAAGAGAATGAATGAATTGAAATAGGTGTGTAAGATGTTGTGATAGGAAAACATCATTCCATTGTGAAGATATTGGTTGTGAGAAAAGGTACCATGCATTGGGGATGAGAACGAAAGAAAATAACTTCATGCAAATCTAATGCGCGAGTCATGAATATTAAAAATAGATTACACTTGATGCATTAATTGATGGTTGGTTAGTGCATAACATTCTCATCGATGCTGACATAGAAGTGAATGTGCTAACTCTAGATGATGGGAATTAGATGGGAAGATAAAAATTGTTTCCATCCATAAATATGATTTATATGGAAATTAGAACTAGTGCCATGCCTAATGGGTTACTTGAAAGATACATATATTACTATTTAGCGGGCCAGTTTCTCGGAGACTTTGAGGCATTGGAACTTTTTGAAGCTGAAAATTTTCCAACACTACTTGGGAGACATTGGTGCTATGTGAATAAAGAAAATTTTCTCTTTAATAAAATATACATCAATTTTGAGAATGTTGAGGATCACGTGGTTATACCTCTCTTTGAAAAGAAGGTGAAGCCACGTGTTGAAACACCAAGCTTGGAGGAGCTTAAAAAATGTATGCACACTTAGTGTGTGAACCAAACATTTGAAACCATCCAAAGGAGGCATAATTCATTGGGAATATGTGTATTCTTTAAGTGACACCACAAGCTTTGTGTTTGATAACATGTCTCATGGAACGCGTCTTAAATGGTTGGCCACAAAGTGAAAGGACAAGTCACAAATATGGTTAGACTATGCATGGTAAGGTGGTTAGGATGCAACCGTGTACCATGATATATTTGTGAAGGAAATCCTGATGTAATTTTACATTCTAGGGAAACACATGTTGAACATTGGTCATTGATGTTGTCATTGATGTTAATTAGCATTGATGGTAAAGGATTGAAAGGTGAAGTGAAGGTGGATTAGTAGTTCCTTCTTAGTTATTTTGTGAGCATTTATGATGGTTAGTATGGTTGTATCGATGATATACAAATCATTACAAGATCACGTGAGCATGGGAGGTTCCTATAAATGGTGTTTATGGACTGTATGAGCAACAACAAGGTTTACTTTAGCTCCTAGAGGCAAATTTTAAAAGTTCACCAAAGTTGGGCTTGAGATTTAACAATATAGGATTATGTAAATGAGATAGGTTTAAATAATATAGGAGTATCTATGAAAAAAAAATCATGGATCATGTAGAGGGGTGTGTTGTGGTGCTTCATTTAAAATTTCATTAAGTTATGAAGAGGTGTATAAAACTATGCTAACTTTTCTAAAAGCTGGTTCTTTGAAAATTACAAAATAAGTTATTTGTCCTATTAGCACTCAAGAAAAATATGTAGAATTCTTTGGATAAATATTAGATAGTTTTTTTATATTATTTCAAAACTAAATTTTGGAAAAATATTTGAGGCAATTTGGACAAGTATTAAGAAATTTATGATCACTTTTCTAGCCCTATTCTTTTCACTCTCAAGCACTTTCTTGAGTCAACAATGGAAAAAGTTGTTTGTTTATCTTCAAATCACTTGGATGAGATTATTCAATGTTTATTATGGTATGATTATGTATCCATGATCATTTAGATATCATGGTTCTTTAGGTTGGTTAGAATAAGTACATGGTCTCTTAGGGTGTGAAAGTTAGAGGTCTATAGGTGTGTTGTGAAACATGACAGACTAAAATCGTATTCCCGAATAAAATAATGGTAATAACAAGGGTTAATATTCTTTATCCATGTTATTAGTTCATCTTCTAAGATCAACATGGATCCAATACTGGGAAAGTGTGGCATAGATCTTCATTCCACAAAGCCGGCTCTTGATTTACTCAAGCATGCTTGAAACCTGGACTACTAAGTGTATTATCAAAGGTTGTGATAATATAATGCTTGGGATAAGATAAATTTAAAAGGATTAGTTTGATTAAATTTATCTCTCTTTCAAAAAATAAGTATAAAACATGATAGAGGTCCTAACACAATTGTGAAAATCATTGTTGAACGTAGTGTAAAATTGGTTTCCATTGTATAGAAATATTTTGGCACTAAAAGGTATCCTGTAAGTATGATGATGGTATCTGAGCATCAAAAGGAGGAACTTCATGCTTAATTCTTCTTATCAAGCCATTAAGAGGGAATTCCTAGACTTAAAGACAAGATGAACTATGACATGATTAACTGTATAAGATGTGCACTAATAAATTAGTCAACTAACACTTTTTTTGGTGAATGCAGAGAATGATATCATTTTGAAAGGATTCAAGGTGTGAATACATAGCTCTTGAGTTTAATTTTTTTTATTTTCACTAAAATATGAAGGAGAAATTACTTTTTGAATCCTCTTGGGTTGTTACAATGCACAAAAACTGGGTCTAGGGTTTAAAAGACAAAAAGGTTGAAACACACTTTCTATCCATAAAAAAATCCTCAAATTTTGAGAAAAGGTTTGTATTGGGGTCATGATCACATTGTAAAATTTTTCAAATGAATTCATTAAGACACAAAATATAATTTGTTGACATTTTTCTCCTAGGGTCATTTTACATCTGTGAAAAGAAAAGGTAGAAATGAGGGTTTTGATGCTTCTTATTCATTTTAAATGATCCAATTCCTTATGAAAAGGTCTGATATGACTAGAAAGGGGTCTAAAAAATATAAATGATATTTCATTGGGTTAAAACTAAAAATTATTTGTGATAAGGTGCTTCTCATCCATCTACAAGAAATGTGTAGGTTGTTCAAACTACTCCAAATGTAAAATTCAAGATGATAAGTAAGTAAAATATTACTGCAAAGATCATTCATGATAAAATAAGGCTTGGAAATATCTTGGACATGATTGGATAAGGTTGTAAGTATGACATTGGTGTGTTATATCTCCTTCAAAGGTCATAGTATTCTTCACTCAATCTCAAATCCTATTAACCCAGTTCTTCAAGTTCCCAAATGCATCATGAGACTTGGCATTAAATAAGTAAGGTGTAAATGAAAGAGGTAAAGGAGTTTTGGACCACTTGTTTTATTAGCTCCTCTTCATATGATAAGAAACCTGAAGGTAACTGCTATGATCTCTTAGAATGTAAAAAAGGAAATTGTTCATTTGTTGTCAGTGTCAGTTTTCTTTTAAAATTGAGATTGAAATGAATGGAAAAACAAAACTCAGAAGTTTTGATTTTGTTAATTTTTGTACTCCATATCTTATGAAAAAGACAGAATGTGAATATCCATGGTTCTTGGTTAAAATAATGCATACATCCAAAAGGCATAAAATGGCTTGGAGATAGAAGTTAAGTAGTTATTGTTTTGTATAGCTTGAGCAAGTTTAAGTTGTGAAATTAAGTGTTGTTATATGGATGGTGAAAATTCAAGTACCTAATATTTAGATTTGAATATAAAATTTCAAGACTAAATATACAATGTGTATGCCATAGGGAAATTAAAATTCATGAAATTTGAAAAGGTATAAATCAATTCTTGATTGATTTTTTTGTCTAAATAGAATAATATATCAGTTTAAAGGATTAAGAGAGAATAAAAATGTAATAGAGTGAGATGAAAAGTAAGTGAATGAATTATAAGGGAGGAACAAAAAGCATAAAAAGATAATGAAGCAATTCATTGGATGTTATAGAAAGATGTAATTAAATAAAATATACAGAATGATAAGTGATCAAAACAACATTTATAGTACTTGAGTAGACTGTGAAATAGCATAGTTGTTGAAGAGTGAACATTAAAGTGTGAATATTAATAAGATAGATATTTTGAAGAAGGAGTATATATGAATGCTTGAGAAAAAGAATTGAAAGAAAATGAAATAATACTTGGATACACTACAAATTTATTGATAAAGTGTTGCAGGGTGATATGAAGAACAATAAAAGATAACTAGTATACATCAAACAATGTGACTGTGAGTAATTTTTGAAGGAGTATATGGGTATGCATTGAATTATTTGATTTTTGAGAATAGGTCGAGAAAAAAATGAATAGGAAATAGATTGAAATCACCTTTATATTGAGAAAGTGAACATATATGATAAAAGGAGTAAAGGTTAATCAAGATGTTTAATAGAGAATCATGGTTAAGAAAAGGTATTTATAGGTGAAATAGTAGAAATGTGTTGAAATATGTCAAGCTTGTAGGTATTGTTTGAATTGATAAGATATGGTTATCATTTAAAAGTCAATCCCGGGTATAAGTGTTTGAAGGAGTAGGTCTCACAATGAATAATACGGGTAAATAATAAAAATTTCATCCTTAAAATCATAGTCTAGTGGTGATGAGATTGAAAGAACACGCATTATGAAAATATTGATGGAGGTATAGATTGTTGAGATGAGAAAACAAAGTGATCCCATTTCATATATAAAAAGCCACCAATTACATGAGACAAGTCGATGTGGAAGAGTGATCATAATAGAGAGGAATTGAAGAGTGAAGTGTGTTAATCTAGCTATCACTATCGGTTATTTGATACAATAAGTTTAGTGTGGAACATTTTGTAATCAAGCCTATGTTGCAACTTAGAATATAGGAGTTATAGCCTCCTTGTAAGTAGTAGTTTACTAAATATTAGTTGTAGTTGGTTAAATTATGGGGTTTTAATCTTCCATACTAAGCAAGTAGCTTGGTCAAACTAAAGACTTCCAGCTCCAAGATGAGTAGAGGATCAACCATGAAATTAATGTAAATGAAACAAGACAATTTCGTACTAAGCCTAGTTTTTAGTTTGAGAGGGTTTTTTCCTAGTTTGAGTTTCACACATTAAAATTGGTGTCTCTGTGTGCATTTTCTTGTTAATTACTTGTTTTTGGTTTTATGTGTTAATCAAAACTAATTTGATAAAGTAAATTTGAGAAGACACCGATTCATCAACATCTCGTGTCCAATTTTCCAACAATTAGTATCTCAAATATGGTAGTCTAGAATTAAGCCTAACAACATAGAGTAGGCCCTTCCCGAATCACAAACATAGTTATTAAAGTAAATTGTAGAAGAAGTTTGATTAAAAAAATGTCATGAGGATGAAATCTTAAATGAAGAGGAAGCAAAGGTAAATATTGAAGTAGAACTGATAAGTGCTCTAGATGAAATGAAATATTAAAGGAAAAAGAACAAGAAATTGCAGACCAAGTTGAAAGAGTGTGAATATCAGATCAAAAAAATTTAGGATTGGAAAAGGAATAAATATGATGAGGGAATCAAATATCTTGAGGAACAATTGGAGCTGGTTTCAGATCACTCAAAGAAAAATAAAAACATTTCTAAATCAATATAGAGATGAAATCTGGGTTTAGACAATGTCAAAATATCTACATGCCAAAGAAGACACTGCATCAAATATGAAGAACATCCGATATCCTTGAGAGCTGATATAGAGGAAGAAAAAGAAAGGTTGCAGAGATGTATGAAAAGTTAGAAAAGAGTTTTGAGGCTCTAAATGAAATGTTGGACAAATAGAAGGTGACATATGACAAAACTAGATTAGGCTTCATTAAATATCCTGCAAAGAAGAGTGAAGATGATAAAGTTGGTTCAAATAAATAGTCAAACATAAAGAAAACTACATGGAAAAATTAAAGAATGCTTAAACCTATTGGGCCACCTAATGCTTTAAGGGATGAATTTTTTTAATGGATATTGTTATTCATGTTATGGTTTTCGACAATGATGTGGAGTAGTTAGAGGCAATTTTTTAACACTTCACTTAATGGAGTATCCTTAATGTCGAGAATACAATACAACACCTCCATATTATGAGGCAAATGACTAATGCATATAGATAGTGTGAAGAACAAGATACCTCGAAGAATAGGAAGATGGGGTTGTTTAATTTAGAGATGACTAGAATGGGAACAAACATTGAGTCCCCTGACAAATGAATGGGCCAATTTGTTGGCTTTTGAGAAAAATAATGAGTTATGATTGTTGTTAGTTTGTTATTAGTTCTATATTATTATTTTCTATTAGTTTACTTGTTGTCAATTGTGGTACTTCTTTAATCAAACTATATTTTATTTTGACTATAATTTTATTAAATATCTCATTCTATATAGGATCTTTTTACCGTACACAGGTCGGTCCCCTTAACCCTCTTTTACCTTATATAATTTTTTTATGGTTTTGGACATAAAGGTACGTAATGCATGAAAAATTTTGATAGAGAAAACCCATGAAGAACCTATATAACTGATTATGAGAAGAATATAGTGTGTTTTAACTGTCAAGAAAAAGGGCATACTGTCAGGAATTGTTTAGAAGAACCTTCAAGTCAGTTTTGGGAAAAATAACACTTAAGAGGCATGGACATTTTTTTATTATAGGTAAAATAGGGTTGAGGGGGCCCTACCCCTTACAAGTCAGAGCTCCAAAATGAGCAGATAAGACATTACAAAGCATAAAAAAAGATACATATAGAACGACTATTACATTCGAGCTCCTTCATGAGCATATAAACCAGTTTAAAACACAACAAAAAGAGTAATAACAATAACTACTAGACCAAAGTCTAACTAAAAAATTAAAAAAAAGTAAAGTATAAAAATAACCACCCAGAAAAACATCACTTTTTGGCCTTTTCCAGACCATCTAAAACTTTTTCCCATTCCTTTGATAGAGACTCAATATTAACACCCAACGAAGCTAGGTCACATTCAACAACTTCCCCTTTCCTTTTCTTAGATTTCCATGCTCATCCACTTTCCTGTAAGAATTTTCCAACTGACTCGAGGGTTTGAAGATGTTGCAGAGTGGATTTCACAATAACAACACTCCATTCCATATAGCTATGTAAAATAGATCTAATGTGATCCACCTCATTAGAGAGGTTGCTGCTAATGGATTTCGTTATTTAAATACCACCCCCACTTTTTATTTTCACCACATCTTCAACCTTTGTTTTCATTTTGTGCTAGTAATTAAAGAGGAATTGAACATAACTCTTCGTTAGCCTCATGTCTCCTTTCAGTTCTTCAATATCCATCACCATCTTGGCAAGATGATTATCCCCTTTCACAGGTACCACTTGACCCAATGCTTCAATCTTCTGCTCCAATGGCGCATTCACATGAACCTAATTCCCCTTTGGTTTTAACAAATAAACTAGGAACATTCTTTAACTTAAGCTCCCTGAGATTTTGAGTGGCATCAATTTCCACTACATCCTTTTCATCCCCTGAAGCATCACCTTCTTGAGACTCTGATTCTTCACTAGAATCCTCCTCCTCCAAGTCTGAGTCCTCTTCCTTGGCATAACCCTCAAGATATTTAGTGAGGGAACCAATTTTATCAATGTCGAGAGAAGCTTTTTTAACTGGGAAACTGAAGCACTAAGTGAGTGAAACAAAAAATATGAGAAGCGGAAACTATGGCCATGTTAAAAATAATTAAGCATAGGCAAATGGTAGGCATAGATACACTTGTGATGACCTTCTAGGGTAAGAAACTAAATAAGGGTTAAGGCCACTTCATCAAAAGGCTGGGGTAAAGTTGAGCAAAGAAAACCAACAAAATGAGTGGTAAGTTTTTCATTACCTTGCAAGAACAACTTCAATTCATCCGTAGCTTCCTTTTTTGGCTTGTAAACCTCCCTTCCAATAGCTGGTAAACCCATGATTTTAGCAACAAACTCCATAGTAATCTCAATGTGCACACCTTTCAGGTCCACAACTCCCCCTTTTGGCTGACTTCTAAGCTCTGGAAAATTCCTTACTCATATTTTCATAATGACCTTCAAAGATTTTGAGAAAAGGAGAGAAACCCATTCTCTTGAACACTTCCATGGCTTCAGGATTAACTCCATCTAGGTCATATGGTTTAGTTCTCACAATATCACCCCCATCTGATAATATGAGCACCAGTTCACAGAAATTCCCAAATTTAGGTTAACCAAATTGAAATGAACAATCCCAACAATGTCGATGTTACAATCATAGAAGGAAATAATCACTCAAAGGTAGCACGATCGAACCTAATCACAAAGATTCGCATAACCCCAAATTAAATTCACATGAGTCTTATAACTCTTATACATTATTTTCTTATAATACCATGACATTTCATTATTACCCAGTGGTGATGTGTCCATGTTTTTCTTTTTGGAGGTGTGCTCACACCTTAGTATCTATAGCTTCCTCATTATTGATTAATGTCATTCCATGACAATTAACCCCCTTATTGGAAAAATAATCAGTAATACTATTTTCCTCTCTATAGATATGTTTAAAGGTAATTTCTTCAAACAAGTTAGACATTCCCTTTATACTAGTTATAGAGTTTTGAATAGATGTAGAAGTAGTACCTTTGTCAAGTAATACTGTTAATAATGTTTAGCGAGTCTCCTTCCACTTCCAATCTAACAAATTTATGTTGACAAGTTATATAGACACCCCAATAAGTAGAAACCACTTTAGAAATGTGAATCAATTGAATTAGAAGATTAAAATGATACCCAAGAATGAATCTTACTTGATAATCACGAAATAACCCTCCACAACCAACTTTTCTGGGGTTTCCTTTGGAAGCACTATCAAAATTTATCTTTATCTAGTCCTTGTTAGGTTTCACCCAACCTTGAAGCCTAAGATTATGTATAGGGATGTTATTTTGAGTAGGAATTAAACCCCAATTCTTAGATAATTTATTCTCATTTTGAAGAATTATTTTCTTATGTGGGGCTATGGTAGAGAAGTTTACATTGATAACGTTAAAATAGTGATTCCCAACTTTTTTCCGATTCCTTTATCCCTGTAAAATCTTCGTATTTATTTATTTCAAAATTTCCAAAGCCAATTGCATAATATAAAGGGTCCAAAGATGTTTGAGTCCTTGACTCTTGAAAGGACTAAACCATTGGGACCACAGTTGTTTAATGGAGCATGGGAAAATCCACTTGATATCAAATAGATTAAGAAGGGTGTTTCTAACTGATACCAAAAAGGGGCAATGGAGGAATAGATGTAAAGAGTCTTCAGTATATTTTTCACACAAAACACACCTATTCACCATATGAAAATTCCTCTTATTAAGATTACCCATAGTAAGGATTTTATCATGGAGAACCAACCACCAGAACATATTGATCTTGGGAGTAACTTCTTTGACCCACACACTTTCCCATTTGAAGTTGTCAGGATCAACTTCCTCTAAGAAAAAAGCATTATAGGAACTTTTAACTGAGAAGATTCCATTTTCCTTTTCGTACTAATATAATCTATCATCCTCTAAACTCTTTTTATTAACAATAACTCCTCTTAATTTGTTGTTAATATAATTGATCTCATTGTTGTTATGTCCAACCAAATCTATTATTTTCCATTGACACAGGGGGTCCTCAAAATTGAAGTAATCTCTAACCTTAGTACCATATTTAACCACAACATCCTTATAGAGATTATGATAGGTTACCTTAAGAGGTTTTTCACCTAACCATTTGTCTTCCCAAAAATTAACCATTCTCCCATTTCCTATCATCCATTTTTTTCCCTCAGAAACAATGTATTTAGCCCAATTTATAGATTTCCAAAAGGTTGAACCATTAAATTCAACATTTCTAAAGCACCATTCATTAGCTTGAAGATTTATCCAGTACTTATGTCTTATGATATAAGTCCACACCTTTTCTTCTAAGTCCAAAGAATTATGTCTTATGATATAATATCCAAATCTATTTTTGAGAATAGCTTTATTCATTTTAGCCTAATCTCTAATACCAAGACCCCCATTTTCTTTGTCTTACAAACCTTTTCCCATGCAAGGAGAGGAATTCTATATTTTTATTCCAAGCCACTCCAAAGAAACCTTTTTATGCCCGGTGTGCTATGATAAAAGATGTCCCCCGTTCAAGGCTACAAATTATGATAGGAATGATAGTTCACACCAAACAAGAACAAAAGGGAATGTCATGTGTTGTACTTGTCAGAATTTTTGGAATTTTGCAAAGTAGTGTTATTACCATGAGAAATCCAAGTACAAAAACAAGTATTATACTTTCAAAGGACAATATAAGAAGGAATCTAATATGAAGATCAATCCTAGAAATGAGACTAAGTCAGCCATGGTTAAAACAACTCCTGAAAAGAAGAAAACTAAATGGATATACAAGGTCAAGGAAGCAAACCCAAGAGTTGAGGAAGCAAAGAAGGACAAGAAAATAGTGTGGGAAGATGATGCAAGCTCAAGCAAGACATCAAGATTTGATGATCAAGCCAAGAAGAGTGAAAGCAAGCCAAGGACCAGTCATGAAGAACACTCACTCATAGTTAAGAGAAGATAAGGAAATGAAACACACCATACATGTCTAAAAAGCATTGAATTCTTAGTAAATGAAGGTAGAACAACCAATAATACATCAAAAAAAGATAAACACGGCTTCACAGGAGAGAGAGAGAGAGAGAGAGAGAAAGAGTGAGTCATTAAGCCTCTTTGATGACTTCTTATTCTTCTAAGAAAGTCTATCAAGAATAGAGTGCCTTATCTAGGCTTCTTGAAGGCATACTATTTTGGAAGAAGAGTTAGTTTGTTTGAAGAAAATTCACCATCATCAAGTTCTGATAAGATATTTTTTTACAAATGCATCTAGAGTCAAAAGGTATAGTTTTCATCGGTGTTTCTCATTAGTTTCTCATCATATAGGGTGTCTACATGAAGAATTTGAAGTATGTATAAGTGTATTCATATTGAATTCATATGGTATGATTGTTATGTCATTAAAAATTCTAGCTATGGGCAGTAGATTATGAGGTTTCATCTCAAGTATCCAAGAAACATATATTAACGTTCAAGGAATTTATCACTCTGTCAAGGTTTCTTATCTTTTCTAGTCATGTGTCATGTTTTCTAAAATCTCAAAATATGAATCTTGACCAGTCATGAATGATTAAGAGTTTAGGTGTTATTGGTATGTGTGTCCATTCATTTCACCATGTTCTCATGTCTTGACTCATATAAGAAGCATTTAATACCGGTAAAAGTTTGATATAAAGCTCACCAAGCTGTCCAACTACATCTAGACAATTCTTTCAAAGTTCCTTCTCTATTGCATGCCTAAAATAAAATTCATTTATGTCAAGTGGACTAAGGATGTTAAATTTTCAAGGAAATCAAGTTTATTCATCTCATTACAATACTAAGGGATGGTACAATATTCATAAGCTAAGAATATGTAGTGTGGTTTGAGTGATTTTTTTAAAGTTTTGTCTTAGAGTATAGGAGTTGTGTTGATAAAGGAGAAAGCTCCAAGTTTTAGGAAGTCTTCCTCAAAATTATATTTTTGCTGTTAGACAATTTTGAAACTTGGAACACACAATTATGATCTTATTACAAAGAAGTTTTAACAAGTTCACGAAAACATGAAAATATATTGTTATCTAATTTTTAATAGGATAGATATTGTACAAAAATATGTATTAGCAAAATTTGGACTCTAATTAAATCTATAAAGTTAAAGTATGCTTCAGAATGATTATACATCTTGGTGGACTGATTTAGTAATTTTTAAAAATTCCGAGAGATAAGGAGTTGGAATTAGTATCCTTCATATTCTCTAAGAGTTAAGAAGAGGTCATAACAAGATAAAATATGAAGATAATGTAATTGAATGAATAATTGGGAAGAAGAAACATCACAAGACTTGTGAATAAAAATTTCAGTAATTTGAAGTAAAATTCTATAGGAAGGACATTGATTTAAATTGTATGAAGTGTTGGTTTTGAGCTTCATTAAGGGTTTGACAGAGATCTAAAAGTAGTTATGAATTCATTATTTTTGGAGAAGGCTTAGAAACATGGTACACGTGTGTATTGATAAAAATGGGTAAGTGAAGTACATTAGTTGTGTATGAATGGAAGGAAATTAAGGAAATCGACAAGTAAGTTTTAGAAAATAGAGGTCATCAAAATGTGACAAAGAGTAGGTGTAAGAATGTAATGATATGTCATTCTTGGTGTATAAATATCTTCCATTATCTTACTAAACCCCAAAAAGATCAGGTGAACAATCAAGTGAAAATAAAATTAAAGATCAGAAGATCTATTTATTTGCTAAAATAAAGTATAGGTGAATGTATTCACAATTTGTAAAGTGTACAAAGATGATGACAATGCTTCAAATGAATGTTATGAGGACTGAGTCTAAGTAGGATCTTGTTTAGGTGGTGAAATGGTTTACATAGTTAAAGGATCTTCATAAGGAAAACAAATAAGATAAGAATTATTGGATCAATTTGTTTAGGATAAATCATCAAGGAGCATGGATAATGGAAGATGGGTTTGAAAACAAGAATTATGAATGAAATTAAGAAATTTAATTCATTCTTATGGTTGTAAGGAAAATGAAAGTGGTATAAGTATAAATTTAGAGGGAGATTGGTTTAGTCAAGCAGAGGTCACTCAAGGTTGGTATAGGATCTTAAAGAAGACAAAACACGATTATAGGGGGAGCTTGTGGATAGGTAAGTTTATTTACTCATGCATATTTTTTTCATTGGTCATTGTTTCATGTCAAGTGGCCAAGAACCATTTGTCATAGATGTCAAAGGGGGAGAAAAGTTGTTAGAAACTAGGAATTGTTATTTGAAGCTACTGATGTGTGAATTTACAATCAAATTTTCTAAGTATGTTTCCATAAATGAAAAAGGGGGATATTTTTAAACCTTGGTCACCAATGTCTTCATTTATGTCAAGTGTCATTGATGGCAAAGGAGTGAATGGTGAAGTGAAGGTGGATTGGTAGTGCATTCCCAAGTGTTTTGTGAGCATTTATGATGGTGGGTATGGATAAATAAAATGTTCTATAGGTATTTAAAATATCATGTGAGAATGGGAGGTGCCTAGAAATGTCATCTATGAACTTTATGAGAAAAGAAGGTTTTATTTAGCTCTTGGAGGAAAGTTTCAAAAGTTCACCAAAGTTGGCCTTGATGATTAATAATGTAAGATGATGAAAATGAGATAGTTTTTAAGAATAAATGAATATATATGATGAATAAAATCATGTAACATGTATAGGGGTGAGTTATTGTTCTTCATGTAAAATTTAATCAAGTTCTAAAAAGTTATTCAAAGTTATGCTAATTTTTCTAAAACGGGTTCTTTGAAAAATGCAAAATACATTATCTATCTTCTTAGCACTCAATAAACAATATGAATAATTATTAATATAAATTATAGAATAAATTTTTGATATGATTTCAAGACTTAAGTGTGCAAAAATATTTGAGTAAATTTGTACACATATTAAGAAAGTTATGATCTCTTGTCTAGCTCTGTTCCTTTCACTCTCAAAAACTTTCTCAAGTCAGCAATGGAAAACATTTGTTGTTTTTCTTGGAATCACTTGGATGATATACTTAAATTTTTTTATGGTATAATTATGTATCCATTATCCTTGAGGTATTGGGGTTCTTCAAGTTTGTCAGAATTAGTATAAAGTCTCTCAAGGTGTGCAAGTTAGAGGTGTACATGTGTTTTGTGAAATATGACATGCAATTCATACTCTCGAATCAAATACTAATAATAACAAGGGTGAATATTATTTATCCTTGTTATTATTGCATGCTCTAAACTTGACATGGATCCAATACTAATAAAGTGTGGAATAGATCTTCATATTTCATTAATGTCCCCTTGATCTACTCAAGCATGTTTAAAGCTTGAGCTGCTAAGTCTATGCTCAAAGGTTGTGAAAATATAATGCTTGGGCTAAGAGAAATTTAAATGGATTAGTTTCCTTAAAGTTATCTTTCTTTCTTAAAATAATTCTAAAACAAGACAAAGGTTCTATCACAAATATGAAAATCATTGTTGAACACAAAGTGTAAAATTAGTTTCCATTGTATAGGCATATTTTTACACTAAAAGGTATCTTTGAGTATGATGATGGACTCTAAGCATCAAAAGGAGGAACTTCATGATTAATTATTCATCTCAAGTCATTAAGAGGGACTTCATAGACTCAAAGACAAGTTAAACTCTGACATGATTAACCTTGTCACCAGGTGTGCATGGATAAATTGAATAACTAACATTGTTGTTGATGTTCATGCAAATAATGAGATAATTTTGAAAGAATTCAAGGTGTCAACACAAAGTTCATGAATTTGAAAAATTTAATTTCCATTAACATATGAAGGAGAAATTACTTTTGAAGCCTCTCTCAGTCATTCTAATAGACAAAACCCTCGGTTCTAGGGTTTAAAAGATAAAAATGGTTGAAACACACATTCTATCCATTAAAAGTTTCTTAAATTTTGAGTAAAGGTCTGTATTGGGGTCATGATCACATTGAAAAAGTTTGAAACGAATTCATCAAGCCACTAAGTATAATTTGTTGACGCTTTTCTCTAGGGTCATTTTGCATTTTTTAAAGGTAGAAATGAGGGTTTTGACATTTCTTATTTGTTGTAAATGATCCAATTCCTTATGAAATGGTTTGAGATGACTAGATAGGGGTATAAAAACATATATATGATATTTCTTTGGGTTGAAACTATAAATTATTCTTGACAGGGTCTTGTGATCCATCTATCGTAATCAAGTTATTCAAACTAATCCAAATGAAAAATTCATGATGGTAAGTAACTAAATACTTCTTGCAGAGATCATTCATGATGATAGAATTATTGGAAGTAGATTAGGCATGACTGGATAAGGTTTTATGTATAATAGTGGTGTGTCATATCTCCTTTAAAGGTCATAGAAGTATTCACTCAATTTCAAAGCATGTTAACTCAATTCTTCAAGTTCCCAAATACATCAAGAGACTTACAATAAAATAAGTAAGGTATAAATGAAAGAGGTAAAAGATTTTTTGACCACTTGTTTTAGTAAATCCTCTTCATATGATGAGAACCCTACATGTAACTATTATGAGTTCTCAGAATGTAAAAAAGGTAATTGTTTATTTGTTGTCGGTGTTAGTTTTCTTTTAAAATTGAGACTAAAATGCAAAGGAAAAATAAAACTTATTAGGTTTTATTTTGTTACTTTTTATACTCCATATATTATTAAAAATATAGGAATGTGAAGAGCCATGGTTCTTTGTAAAAAAATTCATAAGTCCAAAAGGCATAAAATGGCTTGGAGATAGAAGTTAAATAGTTATTTTTTTCTATAGCTCGATAAATTTTAAGTTGTGAAATAAAGTGTTGTTATAGAGAAGGTGAAAATGCGCTTACCTAAGATTTAAATTTGAATAAAAAAATTAAAGACTGAATATACAAAGTGTATGCCATAGGGTAGTGAAAAGTCAAGAAATTTGAAAAGGTATAAATCAATTCTTGATTGATTTTTTTCTAAATAGAAGAATACATGACTCAAGTAAAGATTAAGAGAGAATAAAAAGGTAATAAACTGAGATGAAAAGTAAGTGAGTGAATCAAGAAGGGGGAACAAAAAATTTAGAAAATAATTAAGCGGTTCATTTAATGTTAGAGAAATTTGTGATTAAATAAAATATACAAAATGAGAAGTGATCAAAAAAATTGTGTTAGTACTTGAGTAGACTATGAAATAACATAGTTGTTGAAGAGTGAAAAATGAAGGGTGAATTTGAATAAGACAAAGATGTGAAGAAGGAGAATATTTGAATTTTGAGAAAAATCATTAAAATAAAATGAAAGAATGTTGACAATACGCTAAATAGTTATTGATAAAGTGTTGTATGTGATATGAATAATAGTGAAAGATAACTAGTATACATCAAACAATGTGACTATGAGTAAGTTTTGAAGCAAAGATATGGGTATGTAGTTGAAGATTTGAATTTGTGAGAATAGGTGGAGAAAGAGATGAATGGGAAGTAGACTTAAATCAATTTTTTATCAAGAGAGTTAATAAATATGATAAAATAAGTAAATTCTAATCGGGATGTTGAATAGAGCTGTAAGGTTAAGAGAAGATATTTGTAGTTGAATCGGTAGGAATGTTTTGAAATCACAAACTTGTATATACTTTGTTTGAATTGATGAAATTTGGTTGTCATTTAAAAGTAAAGCTTGGGCATAGGAGTTTGAAGGAGTAATTCTAACAATGAAGAATACAAGGTAAACCATGATAAGTTCATCCTTGAAATCATAGTCTAGTTGTGATAAGCTTGAAATAACTCACAATGAAAATACTTGTTGGAGGTATAGATGATTAAGATGAAAACCAAAGATCCTATTTCGATAGATAATACACACCGATTACATTAGACAAATAAATGTGGAAGAGTGATCGAAGAGAGAGGAATTGAATGGTGAACTATGTTAATCTAGTTGTCATTACTATTAGTTTTTGAGACAATTATTTTAGTGTGGAAAATTTTGTAATCAAGTCTAAGTTACATATTAAAATATAGGGGGTTGTAGCCTCCTTGTAAGTAGTAGCTTACTAAATATCAGTTGTAGCTAGTTAAATTACAGGGGGTTGAATCCTCCAGACTGAGTAACAACTTGGTAAAATTTAGGAGTTGCAGCTTTAGGTTGAGTAGAAGCTCAACCATGAAATCAATGTAACTGATACAAAACAGTTTGGTCCTAAGCCTAGTTCTTGGTTTCAGTGGGTTTTTTCCCAATTTAGGTTTCCCACATTAAAATTTGTGTCTCTGTGTGTACTTCTTTGTTAATTTCTTGTGTGTGGTTTTATGTGTTAATCATAACTAATTTGAGAAAATAAATTTGATAAGACATTGATTCACTCCCACTTTCAATGTCCAAGTTTACAACATCCCAAAGGGATGAATGAAGGGGATTGAAGAAATATGCTTGTCTATACTTTGCGCAAGAAAACAACGTGTTGGTGGGCTACACATAGAGGTAACTTACTAGAATGGGGAGAAGTGAGAATCACCTTTTCTACTAGGTTCCTAAGGAGTAATCCACCCTCTCAAATATGTGTATTTCATGGGAAGTATTCTTCCTCTCATCACGTTTGAGAGTGTGAGAGATCTTGGTCGCAAGGCAAGGAGGATTTAATACCATCACTTTCGGTACATAAGTTCTACTCCACCTTATGTGGATACATGCGTGCATGGTACATCCATGAAAAGTTGAAAAGGGATGTCCGCTAATTGAAAAGACATGACCTCATGTATGAGTCATATTTTTATTAATTTTCTACTAAACCTCTGGTCAATGAAAATTAATATCTCCTTACATTGGGAGATACAAAAAGGATGCAAAGATAATTTTGGAACTATTTGGGGAATATGATCTTAAGGCATGCCTAGACCTTGAGGAAACAAATGAAGAAGAAATGGTATGTGCCTGGAAGAAAAAGAAAAGGGAAAATTGGTGTACATGATCAATGATGAGGAAGTGGATACATTGGATGTTAACCACAAGAAAGGTGTGTGTGAGGTATTGGATAATGCGGATGAGAAAACACGTGTGTATCATGCTCCAATGAAGAAAAATAAGGTTAATATTAGTACAGATGCGTAACCTAAGGAGGCCATTATTGGTGACTACTCATCGGAGTAGGAAGTGGAATAGATTGTTGAATTATTGTGTGATTTTAAGGACTTATTTATGTAGGATTATCATGAAATAAAAGTATTACACCTGTTATGTCAAAATATAACATCCCCGATTTGGTCTTTGTGTTTGGAGCAATCGATGTAATTATGCTAACATGGGGTTATCCCTAAAACTACAGGACTTGCGAACTTGAGATAAACCTTTGAAGAAGGAAGACTTCCTCTACCTAATCCTAATACTAAAATAATCCTAATGCATAAAATATGCCTAACTACAAATGTCCTAACAATGCTAAGGAAATAAGGAGAGAGAAAGTGTGTGAAAAGGGAAATCCTAGACTAAAAATAGGGTGATAGCACTAGAAAAAAGGGGTGACATACTCTACTGAGGGAGGAAGAAAAGGAAAATTAGAGTTGGGTGAGGTCATAACAATAGTGACATAGACCCAAACTCCAACTTCCATCCGCACTCCATGAAACATAACTTCTTACACTGCGCAAATGTGAAATACACACACAGAAAACAAACATGAAATGGAGAGTAAAAAAGAAACAAAAAAACATTAGAAAGGGTTTAAAAACACCACAAAAACATGATTTTATTGCTCTATAAGGTGCACAGACTATTACATTGATGCTCAAAATCATAAATACGCTTGTCAGGCGTAGGAAAGGCCTACAACTTAAATGGAGTTGAGGGAAAATTTTACAATAGTTTCCCCAACTCCTACAATGTATCCCTTCAAAATGAGGGGTTACATTGCATTATATAGCCATGCCTCACCAAACCTCATTAAAGAGGCTTGGAAACCCATACAATTTCACTTACTAAGGGTACCTTTGTTAGAAAAATACATGGGTGTTATACTTTGCATTAAATATGGTTATTGGGTTGTCATTTGTTCACCGCTTTTTCCTGTTTGGGACTTGTGGGCCATCCAACCATGTAACCCATCGAATCTTGCCATACCACTACCTAGGTGTCAAACTTCATGACCCATATAATCATGCCTCACTTGACTTTAACCGTCTAACCCTCGGGGTTGGATGTCATTCAGCTATGCGGGTTGTACATTTCTATGGTCGCCAATCAACTTCGATACCCGTCTAACCTGGTGACCCAACCAACCTCACCGTACCATGCAAACTAGGTGACCCAACCAGCCTGTGTGTCATGTTAATAAGAGGAATGTGAAGGAATTCTAAAACTATCCGTATGCATAAAAAATGTGACCCAACCAACCTCGCTGTACCATTCAACCTAGGTGAACCGACCAACCTATGCGTCGTGTAAATGAGAGGGGTGTGACGGGCATCTAAAATTGTCCTTACACATAAAACAAAATTTACCAAACCAACCTCCCCAATAAACCCAAGAATCAAACCTACCCGACTAACCCCTAGGCTTGCAACCCACCCGACTAAGCCCCAAGCGTCCAAACCTAGCCGACAAACCCTGGGAGGCTAACTTTTGAAGGTGATATCTTGAGATCCTTGATGATTTTTGGGGTAAAATTTGATATAATTTCACATGGAAACAAGAAATTTAATCCAATGGTGTTGGTATAAAGATAAAATTCTGAATTTATCACCTCAAAATGGATCCTTATTTCACGGGATTGTTGGTTGCGCGCCAAAAGAATGAACAACCTTGGGAAGTGTATGATGGTTCAAGATGTATCATATTTTCCACCATGTAGGGCATGGAAAATGAATTCCATAGGAACTTTTTTGGACTTATAATTCCTCATATGGCTATAAGAATCTTTTGTTGAAGCTCAAGTTCTCTTTCACACTACACACTCCTTAAGGCCCGAAATCCTACTTCTGATGGATGGCCCCAAGACCTCCAAAACTTCCCTGAATCACTTGCAATGCTTCCCAAACTTGAAAAATTAGTTGTATAATTCTAGATTTCTCAGAAAAATTTCTAGTGCTTAAACCATCCTCCCAAGTTGTCTATTTTACCAGGGGGTAAAAATAGATAACAATTGGCGACCTCTTGGGACATCTGCCTGCTAGATGTGAGACCAGTTGCCTTGAAGCATCCATTGGGCATGGAGTCAGTATTGGTACACCTGCAAACTGATCCTAAAATATGAATTTTACCTTTGAGCCATTAAAACACCGAGGTTTGAACTTGGGACTACCTATAACTATTCAGATTTTCCCTCATTTTACAAAATTATCTGAATTAAGGTTTTGTGAGAGTGGAAAATTGTCTTGAACCTGGAATTCTCTTTCTTCTACAAATCTGATCTATAGGAAAAGTTTTAATCCCCTTTGAAACTTTCCTTAATCTGATTTCTTGTCAAGTATGAAATAAAACCAATTGATGATTCCTTGACAAACATAAAAATTCAAAATTCATGGGAACACAAACTGATTCAAAGAGGCTAGGACATGTGTTGAAACCTGATTTTTCCCGTGAAAATTTGCCTCCTCAAAAGAATGAAATGTGAAAGACCAACAACATGCCAAAACACATGCTATGTATAAAAATGAAAATCATACACACCTAAAGTGGAGCATGCAGAGTGTGCAAAAGAACTTATTCTACTAAAATCAAACCTACCTACTCTACACTAAACAAAGGAAAGGGGACCTCAAACAAATCCTACAATGGGTAGGTAGAATTAGTTTCCCTTTTTCAAAATAGGAAGCCATGTATATGATTTTGTGCTGATCATGTCTATTATTATGAGTGAAAAAATGACAAGAGGCCAATCCTACACCAACATCAATCAAAAACACATCCTCAAGCTGATTGACATTGGACTCCTTGAGGTGTCGATGGTGACCATTGGTGCTTTTTATTTCATCCTCATGCCTTGAAATGGACATGACCAATTATTTCTTCTCCCTTGTCTCCAATGAAGCCAAGTACCTGATTGGGCACGGTCTGATCTAATGGGTGTGCCCATTATTCTAAAATTTTATTCCAAAAATGGAGTCAACCTGTATACCTTCCTGAAAAAGAGGTTACTTGCATAATGATTTTTTATTTGCATTGCTTCTACAAGCAACTTTCCCTCTTCCTTTATGACTGGTATGGAAATGGTATCATTATTTTTTCCTTCCTCCTCCTTGTCCGGTGTGATACTTAGAAGATACAAATATTCCAATCTTGGCTTCAGATGGCTGCCATGAGATACGGATCGTTGTCCTTTAATGCTATCCTCCATGGAAATGGAGTCTTATGCTTGGAAGGTGGATTATGGAGGAGAAAATTATTTGATCTCTATGGGATCCTCTCCATTAAATAAATCCTCCAAGTCAGACAAATAATCTTCCTCCTTGTTATCCTACTACGTGTGCTCAACCTCCTCCATGGTGTCCTCCTAATCTGCAACTTGTTCTCCATGGTTTCCCGCATCTTTAAACATGGAGTTTGAATGCTAAAACTATTCTTCAACATTAGAGAATGTAGGGGATGAAGTGGGAGGAAGGACTGAAGGTTCTTGTATGGCATGTTCTATGCTCGGTGCCCCTAAAACTACATGGCTCTCCTCCATAGCTGGAATGTGCTCCTCTTCCTTTGGATTTGGAGCTTCTCTTCCCTCTTTTTCTTCCTATTATACAATTGATGGTTGATTAATGATATCTGAAAAAGATTTCTCTCATGTCAACTACACTATGGACACACCGATTGTTGATCTTCTTCAACATCTTCTTGTTTTGCTTCCGCTATAACCAAAACATCTTTTACCACCTATTCTTTTCCAACCTTGGCCTCCTCCAAAGGCTTAACTAGCAAGGGAATTCTATCCATTCCATACTTTGAAGCCCAATTCCTTAAAAACTTATCATTTCTTCTTTATTGGGTTGTTCTGCTTGTTGATCCTCCTGACTAGTTTTTGAGTCTCTCCCTAACATGAGTTAGGGAATGTAAGAGGAAGGGTGGGTTGGGGTTCTACCAATTTCTGCATTGTTGGTGGTGGAGGTGATGGAAGGGGTTTTATACTTTTCTCTTGTGGAGGGGACTTGGATTTGGAAGGGAAAAAGGTAGAAAAAATGAGGTGGGATGAAAGACTAGGGGATGGAGAAGAGGATTTCCAACTAGGGCGGTAGGAAAGAAGCTCAGAAATTGAGGCTCAAGCTAAGATGGTGCTGCTTGTGGGAGAAAAGGAAGATTTCTATATGATGATGTGGTACTTACCCATTGACAAGGATCCCTAACACCAAGTTCATAGGCCTCTATCTCCTCAATCCAGTATGTAACTTGAGGTAGTATCTCAACAATGAAATTAAGATTCTGTTGTGGACTGAAATGTCTTGGCATAGGGCTAAACCATGGGCAAGGTTCCCTATATCCAATTCTAAATGCTTTCATATAAGTTTTGGACCTTGAATGCACTATACCTACCTCCATCTTTTGAATCTTCTCCTGCAAACCGACACTCTCCATGTAATTGATTTAACTACATGCATATCCCTCTTGATAGGTTCCATAGTTGAACTGATCCTAGTACTGCTCATAGGGGTAGGCGATTTTGGATTTTCTCACAATATTGATCTAGAGGAGTTGAGAAATAAATTGGAGTAGGACTGGATTGCTACTGCTACAAGTGTGAATTCCATGAGGGGAATGAAGTCATGATTGCACAACTTCATGGAATGGAAGAAAATGAAAGATGTGGAAAGAAGAATGGGTGGAAATAGATGGAAGGAATGTTTGTAACTTAGATAATGGGTTGTTGAATAGATGGAGTCACTAGATGTGATTTACATGTTCCTCCAAAGGTTGAATCTCACCAAGAACACATCAACTTAATGAAATGAAGTGGTAAGGTGCTTCAAACGTGTCCCACTGGCCGTGCCAAATCTGTTATGTCAAAATTATAGCACCCCCCAATTTTCTCTTTGTGTTTGGACCAATCGGTGTAATTATGCTAACATGGGGTTATGACTCAAGCTGTGGGACTTGAAAAATTGAGATAAACCTCTAGAGAAGGCTGGATTTATCTACCTAATCCTAATATTGAGATAAACTGCTCCTAATACAAAAATATACCTAACTATCGTTGTCCTAACAATGCCAAGGAGATACGGAGAGAGAACGTGCATGAAAAGGGAAATCCTACACTGAAAAGGGGGTGATTGAACAATAAAATGAGGTTAGATACACTACTAAGGGATGAAGAAGAGGTAAAAATAGAGCTAGGTGAGGTCATAATAATACTGACATAGAACCAAACTCCATCATCCTTATGCACTCCATGAAACATAACATCTTACACCTGCAAATGTGAAATACGTGCACATAAAACAAACATGAAAGGGAGAGGCACAAAGAAACAACAAAATATGAGGTAGGGTTGAAAAACACCTCAAAAACATAATTTTATTTCTCTATAAGATGCATAGACCATTGCATTGATGCTCAGAGGCATAAATATGATTTCCACATGTAGGAGAAGGCTTACAACTCAAATGGAGTCGAGGGAAAATTTTGTAAGAGTTTCCTAGCTCCTAGAATGTATCCCTCAAAAATGAAGGGTTTGATTGCATTATATAGCCATTCTTCACCCACCCTCATTAAAGAGGTATGGGAACCCATACAATTTTCTTTCCCGTGGTACCTTTGTCAAAAAAAGACATGGGCGCCATATTGCATTAAATATGGTTGTTGGGATGTCATTCATTCACCTACTTTTGCATGTTTGGGACTCGTGCGCCACCCAACCATGTAATATGTCCAATCACGTCATACCACTTCCCAAGCATCCAACTTCATGACCTGTATAATCATGCATCACTTGAATTCAACCGTCTAACCCTTGGGGGTGGGACATCATCCACCTATATGGGTCGTACATTTCGTGGTCACCGATCAACCCCGGTACCCATCCAACCTAGTGACTTGACAAAACTTTTCATACCATCTAACCTAGGTTACCTAGACAAATTGTGCATCTTGTAAATGAGAGGGGTGTGATAGGAATCTAAAACTATCTATACGCATAAAAATGTGACCCAATGAACCTCGCCGCATGCTGTCTAGCCTAGGTGAGAACTGACCAACTTGTGCGTCGGGTAAATGAGAGGGGTGCGATGGGCATCTAGAACTATCTATATGCGTAAAAAAAAGTGACACAACCAACCTATCCAACTAACCCAGGCATCCAACCTAACCAACCAACCCCCAGGCGTCCAACCTAGCCGACCAACCCCCAGGCGTCCAACCCAATTGACCAACCTTGGGAGGCCAACTTCTAAAGGTGATATTTTGAAATCCCAGATGAGTTTTGGGGTGATATTTTATATGATTTTGCATGGAAATAAACCATTTCATCCAATTTTGGTGGTATAAAGATCCATTTTTTACTTTTTCACCTATAAATGTCTCCTTATTTATCGAAATTTTTGGTTGTGTGCTAGAAGAATAAACTACCTTGGGAAGTGTATGATGCTTCAGGACATCTCATATTTTCCACCATGTAGGGCTTGTAAAATTAATTCCATTAGAATTTTTTTTGGACTTATGATGCCTCATATGGTTATCAAATATTATATTGAAAAATCAGCAATATCATTCTAGATTTCTCCATGAATCACTTTCCAGTGCTCAAACCATCCTCTTGAGTTCTCTATTTTAACCAGGGGGTAAAATAGATAATGCACCCTTCTTTAGGTGAGATGAAAATAAAAATGAAATAAGGTGCACAACTAGTTAGGAAGAATCCTTACAAGATGAATCCTAATATGTATGTGAAGGTAATGGAAGAAATTTAAAATATGCTCAAGTCTATTATAATTGAGCCCATTGAGGAATCAATGGGTTGGCCACATGGTTATAAGAATTAATAAGGATGGGAGGATAAGGATTTATGTGGACTATAGAGAACTTAATGTTGCATGTGTTATTGATCCTTTTCCCACCCCATTCACAGAAGAGATCCTTTAAGGAGTTGTTGGGCACGAGATATACTCATTTACAGATGGGTTTTCTAATTATCACCAGGTGTGCATAGAAAAGGAATATCAAGAAAATAAACATTTTACCATTAAAAGGGGAATTTTTGTGTATACAGCGATGCCCTTTGGACTAAATAATGTGCCAATAGTGTTCTCGTGCATTTTTAGTAGGATTTTGAAGATTTTATTAATAAGTTTTTAGAGGTGTATCTAGATGATTGGACATTTATGACTTAGTCAAAGACCATTTTTAGAATCTAAGGCTCATGTTTTAGATCTACCATTAGTTGAGCATCTCTTTGAATACTAAGAAATGCATATTTGCAACACCTTTTGGCACTTTACTTGGACATATAAGTTTTAAGGAAAGATTGTTGGTGGATCCAACTAAGGTAACTGTCATCTTGGGTTTAGAAGAACCTACCAATCAAAGTGAAGTGCATGGATTTATGGGACATACAGGTAATAAATGAAATTAATCAAGGGCTATGCTAGGATTTGTGAGTCCTTGGAAGAACTATTGAGGGATTAAAGAAAATTCTTTTGGTATGATGCACAACAATAGGCATTTGAAACATTGAAGGAAAAGCTTACTACTGCACCTATTTTGTGATTTCCTTCATAGGACAAACCCTTTCATGTTCATGTTGATGCTTCGAGATGGAATTTTGTGTAACCAAGAGAAGGAACTGATACCACCCTTTTGTTGTGCAAAAACAAAATTAACACCTATGGAGTAGAACTATACAACTACTAAGCATGAGGCTTTGTCCATGGTCTATGAACTACAAACGTTTAGACAATACTTGTTGGAAAAACCATTTATCTTCTTTACAGATCATATGAAACTTAAGTATTTATTTAGCAAGCCTATTTTGCAAGGGCACAATGTAGGTGGATACTCCGAGGAGTTTGATTTTACTCGTTGTTAAACAAGGAAAAATTAATTCAAGGCCTAATAATTTATCAGGATTATTTCTTATGAGAATGTATAGAGCATTGAGGATGGAATGCCGATTGACAACTATTTAGATTGAATTATGTGCCTGTAAAACTAGAGGACATTACATTTATTTTTCACACTAGGAAGTCACCTGAGGAAATGAAGACTTTAGAGAAGAATTAACTTGTAATACATGCAACACTTTATCAATTAATTAGTGGATATTTGTACAAGCTAGGCTATAATAAAATTTTGTGCCAATGTGTTCTAGATCATGAGTGTGAGGCTATTATGGAAGAATACCATGGTAGAATTATAGGAGGTCATTATGTAGGTAATACCACCATGCGTAAGATTATCATGGAAAGAATTTGGTGGGAGACCTTGTATAAGGATACAAATGAATATGCTAAGTTATGCGACCGTTGTCAATGCCTCAGAAATCCTTATCATAGAGATGAGATGTTGTTGCGGCATATTACAAGTGCTAATCATTTTGAAAAATAGGCAATTGAATTTGTAGGTCCAATTTCACCACTGTGTGTAGGAATGGCGAGTGCTACATCATAACTTTTACTGATTGTTTAACGAGGTGGGAAAAGGAAGTGGCTACAGAGGATTGTACAACAATAACCATAGAAATATTTTTGTGGGAAAATATTATTAGTAGTTATGGATGTCCTTTAAGCATGACTAGTGATAGGGGCACTCATTTTATTAAAGAGACAATAAGATTTTTGTTAGAAAATTTTATGGTGGTGCACCATAAGACTACTACTTATCACCTACATGCCAATAAATATTGCTAAAGATTTCAACAATATTTTTGGACATACATTGATAAAAATCTATGATGTTTGAAGAAAATATTGGGATGATAAAGTCACTCTTGTACTTTGGGCATATAGGACCACCCGATAGAGATTAAAAAAATTCCACACCTTTTTTAGTTAGTGTTTGGCATACATGTTGTATTACCCATGGAACTTATGTTACCATCTCTACATATTACATGGTTAGGAGGACTAGTTGATGAACAAGCTATTGAAGAGCACATAGACAAACCGATGCATTTAGATGAGAGGCACATTATTCTAAGATGGATCCAAGATAGAGAAGGAGAGAAAGAAGGCATGATAGGATAGGCACATAAGCAACAAGATGTTTGAGTTTGGAAAGATGGTCCTTTTATATGATTCAAATTTTTGTGCCACCCAAGGAAATTGAAAGTGCATTGGTTGGGACCTTTTATAGTAAAAAAATTACTTGAAATAGGCACTTTTGAATTGCAGGTCTTTGGATGAAAATTTGTTTCTGGTTACTTTATACGTACCCAAAATTGTAAGGTACTATATTGTCTTAACAAAGGTAACAAGTGCCCCAATAATGATACAGTCTCTTCGCAAGGTGTTCGGTCCTGGAAAATATCTCCGAATATGCGTTAACATCCCGCATGCCCCTCTTAGCCCCCACGTGCTTTATTTTCCCCTTTTCCCCTCTTTTCTTGCCCCTTTTCTCTTTAGTAATGAAACCGCTGCCATGATTGGGCGGCGGTCCTGTAATCCGCCACACCGAGCGGGCGGTGGTCCTTTTACGTTTTCCGAATGTTATTTTGATGTGACTCGCATGAAATATCAATGTTTCACCAACTTTCCTTGCCGACTTAAGCTTGCATTTATGTTTTTGGTCCCCTGGAATAGTTTTTTTCCTTTGTTTATTGTTTAGGAGTTCAGGTTTGGTTTTGATCTTTGGGTGATTGAATTCCTATAAATGCATGGCTTGTGCTCAAGCAAATGGCCCTCAAGTTTGCCTCTAAATTTCTCTTTGCTATAGATTTAATTTTCATTGTTGCTTAGAGTTCTTGGTTCAGTTCATTATATGCTTGGTTAGCTTTATTCACTATTGGTAAGCCACATATCCACTTGTGCAAGCAAGAGTGTTCTTGTTTTATCCACCCGTGTCTGCCCCCGATTTCACTTTCATGCTCTCTTTTCATAGCTTATTCTGTTATTCTATTTAGAAGCCATAGTTTTACTTCTTTGCATGCTTAGTTAGCATTGTCCAGCTATTGGTAAGCCACATATCCAGCTTGTGCAAATAGTGTTGCTGTTTTATCTAATCCATTGGAGTAAAATAGGTTAGGAAGCCATTAAAGTTGCAGGTTTTTCTATTCAAACAGGATAGTTTCAGGTTCTGGATGCATTGTGTTGCATGATTCGCAATAGATCCTTCTAGGAATTGCATAAGCCAAGCTCTGTACTCTTGCGCTATCCCTCTCCTATTTGCGTTCTATTCGGTATGTATTCCAAAGGTTGTCCCTTATTCCAACACCTACTCCTGTTGATGCAAGCATTGAACACTTTTCGGATCTACATGAGCACAAAGAACGAAGAGATCATACTGAGGGGACGAGATCACACACACCAACGGATTCGCCACTATTTTGCGGAATCCAAGTTTCAACTTTCAAAGTTCTAGTTAGAATCATATCAAATAGAGTAGTTAATCACTTTATTTCAGTAAATTCTATTCTCGATATTGCCGGGGAAGCTGTGGGGATTGATATTTTCTGAGAAACTATGATTCACTCCTCACTTCTGAGGTAGGATCGAGAATCTTGCAAATAGATTAGTTATTTCATTGTTTAGAATAGATATACAAATTACATAGACAAATAGCTACACTTGGCTATTTTGTTTGTTTTAAATTATTAGTTTAGTTGTCAATTCTAAATATTTTAAATAAATGCTTTTCTAAATTCATGTAAATCATCGAAAAATACAAAAAGAAGTCATATATGCTATAAATACATTTTGTATACTTAGAGTTCACTTTATTACAATTTGTTTACATTATTTCATTTGTATGACAATCACGGGACCTAGGGAGCCCAGAGAATATGTTTTCGAGCCAATCGTGCCTCAACCCAATCTCATAACAGCAATAACTGATATTGACCAGAATCTTAGAATCCAAGTCTTCCAAACAACAAAGCAGACTTCCAAAGAGGTCGATCTCGCTAAGAGGATTAAACATAGAAGATGACCAAGCACATACATTTTGGTCAAATCAGCCAAACTACAGATTACCCTAGAAAAACACCTACATGACTCAGTGAGAAGGGTTTAAAAGAGAACAAATATTCAGTGTGATCCTTTAGTTCCATAACTTAGACGCAGGAGACACCCTCATAGACATAGATACCGGACTAAGAATCCAGTTGCAAGAATGCCCGTGAGGTATTCTCGAGAAGATTGCACAATTGTTTATTCTAAATATAGAAGAAGTGAGAAAGCGTATGATTATTGGATACTAGGGATCGGGACTTGATTCTATGCATGACCATAGCTGGTCCGCAATAACCATGAACCTACGGTTGTGACCCACAAATCCCGTGAGCCCAACAAATCCATAAGAGAATTAGATATAGACAACGGCCTACACACACTAGTATTTCATTTTACTCCACTTCCACCTATTATCATCGAGCAATTGTCCTCACAAGCTACAACAAATAACAAAGCTAGAGAATTCTGGACTAGGCCAGAGAATCGTCCGTAGAGTCAATTGTATTCACCATCCACCATATGACCTTATCAGGAGACATACATGAAACTATCCCAGGTCATTTCCCACGTATTCCACAACCCATAGATCGGATCATGCCAAAACTCGATATTGATTGGAGCCTTCGAGTAGTCATCCTCGCCGATCGATCTATCACACCAGTCCAAGTTAGAAGGGCCTTCTTTGCCTTAGATTCACAAATTCCACTAGTGCGTGTCGAAGACATTAGACTGCCTAACTAGTTTGTCTAAATCCCACGCATATTCTACCCCCACCAGCTGTCTCGGCACGACCTCGAGAGGTCGGGTATGTGGAAGAGTCACTTGTAGATTCTCACGCTCACCTGTCACTTTTCCGACGTACAAAATTGGTGAACCCAACGTGAAACAAACAACTGTTTCACCTTCTCTTTGAGAAGTTTCATCTTCTCTCATCCACCTTCGCTCCTTCCCATTATTCTGTGGGTATTCATATACCCCCCGAATATGTCGAGATTCGATGCATATGGCAGACCCCTCTTGGGTCTTGAGGCATACTACGCCCAACAGAATAGGCAATCATCACCCTCGCTCTCAGTATGGGGTGACAACTATTCAACTAATCAGTTGTCAACACAAACTCCAAGGATCAGATATAGCTCGTCCTTTCAAACGGGGAGTTAGATCAACCCCCTCAAACACAACAAACAGAGCCTTCAGGTTCGAATAATATGACATTTACCGGAGAATCTGGTTCATCTCCTCAGATGCTACTTAGACCACAAATTAGTAGGCAATCAGATCCATACCTAGTCTTAGATGATGGACAGTCAATACGTTATCCTAGGAGTGAACAACATTCTCGGGGTATGTACCCACCTATAGGAGGTTTACAAATACAACCCGAGGTCTCTTTTCAAGAAAATACCTCTATGCCACTGCATATAGGAAATACTCTCGGAGAAACTTGGCAAGATAGCAATCAGTTCATGACAGGATATCACATGCCTATACAACACCAGGGTATACAACAAACGCCGCTCAGGAAAAGCACCGTGACTTCACCAAATGAAGTCATTTCAACGTTAGTAGAAAAAGTGAGAGGGTTAGAACTTGCTCAAGCAAGTCAAAATTCTCCGTTCATTCAAGCAGGAAGTTCCAACCCTCCATACCACCCTGGCTAGGTAGATCTCCTCACAGGAGTAGGCACGTTAGGCATGCCGCCTCACTATCCACAACAAACACCAACAAGGCCCATCACCTCTAACACTATTCCTCCCGGTCTAGTATCAAACAATCCATTCCTAGACAATATCCCATCATACTTAAACATGTACTCCAAATCACCACAAGGAGATATGTTCTCCTCTCCCGACCCTTTTGCTCAAACGAAGGGACCTCCCTATGCCCCTGCCAACACATACGCTGCGCCATATCAACAACCCATCCCACCACCACTCCTCAAAGAACCACCGTCAATGGTTGAAACATATGCGATAGGGACTTACTCAGAATATTTAAAAGAGCCCTTAGATTTTGCCATACGAAGCATCATGCTTCCAAGACCCCTTCCCGATTTACCCAAGTTCAAAGGCGAGGGAGATCCGAACGCACATATCAAAGCCTACGCTACAGCCATTCGAGAGCTACTCCCATGGGATGGGGTTGTTGCTAAAATATTCCCCAAAACTTTGGAAGGCATCGCTCTCGACTGGTATTATAGAATACCTGAAGCCTCCATCCATTCATTTAAACATCTCGTATCAGAGTTCATTAAGGCCTTCGACATGAACAAACTATTGAGAACAAGAATCAGGGAATTCTTGCACATCAAACAAGAACACAATGAATCTGTCACCCATTTCATCCAAAGGTGGCGCACAGTTCTTTATTCTTCAGCAAGTGCTCCAAACATGGATCAAATGGAACTATGTGATTTATTCCTTCATTCTCTTAGCAGAGAGGTGAAAGAAGAAGTCCAGAAGTTCCCATTAAGAACTTACGATGAAGTACTTGAGAGCGCTCTTCGAATAGACCAAGCAGCGATAGATAGTGGTCGTAAGACATATGGAACAAAAGGGAGGTTAATCACCTCCAGCCGAACACTACAACTATCATGAATGTCAACCAAGGACCCAAAATCCTTAACAAAAATCGGGGTATAACAACAGATGGAGTAACCGACCAGCCCAAAAGGGTAAATATCGTTAATACTCCATCACAAACAAACAACCAACGGAAAAACAACTTTACCCGATTAATCAATACAAAGGGATTTTAACCATCCACAACAACAATAACAAAAACAACAACAACAACAACAACGGAAAAATCCCATACAAGGGCCAAGCCAAAACTCATTTGGTTATCAAAACCAAAGTCAAAACCAAAAACAAAAATTGCAACACTTTAATCCTAATAGGCAACAGTATGATCAGAATTTTAGACCACAATCTACACCAAACCAACAAAACAGGAATTACAACTCTAATTCTTATTGTGGTTTCAACAAAATTTGGGGTCATGATACTAGAATGTGTCGCGACTACAACAAATTCATGCAACATTTGCCAGAAGAACAAAGACAGTTCTTCACAGATTTGTTTTTGGCAGATCCCGTCTCATCATCACCAAATACGCTCGTAGGAGCAGTTTCCCCTCAGAATGCTCCCCTCAAGATATTTAATGATCCACTCCCAAATCATGATAGCAATAGGCTAAATCCAACTAGAATAAACAAAAGTGCAATGACAGGAAACAATGATCATGAAGCCTCGACTTCGTTAAATCCATCAGTTGCGCCACAGTTAGGAAGTCAACCAAGACCCAAGATAGTTAATTTGGTAGAATTAGACGCTGAACTACCTATCGAAGATATAACAAGAACACGAGAATATTTCTCTCAACCGAGCCCAACTCATCTGCCAGAAATAGATAAGAGTCAACAAATAGTAGAAAAACCCGTAGGTGTCTATGATTTAATTAGTGACCTAACAAAGACCTTCTCGTACATTTCATTCTTGGATTTACTAAAGAACTCTCCTCCTCATAGAGCTGCTCTTTTAGAAGCATTAGGTCTAGGTCACCTAATTAACATCACTCCACCTCCTGAAACACAAGTAAATAAGTAGATTTTGATATCCACCCTTCGGGACAGCCAGACAAGGATGTCGAATTTATATTCAAAATAAGTAAAATGCCTACGACGCCGAGATTGCACGCCGAGGAGATCCAGCCTTACACTTACAAGTATGGGTTTATAATAACTACGTAAAATGGGCAATGGTTGACGACAGGTCGTAGTTAACATAGTCCCTTTCTCTTTCCTCCAAAAACTAGGATATGGGAAACAAACTATTCCACCACTCAAAATACATTGAGAGGATATGATAGCCTTAAAGCCACTTCGATAGGAACTATAATACCGCGGTCACCTTAGGGCCCAAAACAATCTGACTGAGTTTTATATTATAGATCGGAAACTAATTATAATATGATACTCGACCACCGTGGATACACCGAATGAAGGCAATCCCTTCTATGTTATTTCAAGAAGTAAGATTCTTGCATCTAGGAAAGGTATTTGTAGCCAAAGGCGATCCAAAACCTTTCGATTTGCACCTAGCTGATTTAAAGAAAAGACCAGGTGCACTCGAGAATTTGAACTTCCAACAAACCAACTTAATAAACCCACTGACCCAAAACCAGAGGAAAAGTTGGTACCTACGACGGATCTTGAAGCTATCAGCATAGCCAAAACAAACCCAACCCCTAACGATAAAGCTAAAGAAACAAGATCATTAGGGACTACTTGTGAAAATTGTTGAGTTAATAGAACAAGATTCACCAATGTTCTTACCATTTGATTCAAAAGAGGCATAGGATATTCCCTAGGTGTCGGTTCCCTTCTAGCAGAGGACCTCTGTATGGTAGAAGTAGAGTGCGCAAGTGCAACAGATACCCCAACATCTATACTCCCGACTAAGTATTGGACTCTCCATTTCGATGGAGCTAAATGTTGTTATGGAGCGGGGGCAGGTATAATTCTTACTTCGCCCAAGGAGAAAGTCCTCCCATTCACCTTTAAGTTAAACTTTGAATCCAAAAACAACGGCGCCTGAGTACGAAGCCCTCCTCCTTGGCCACACCTTAGCCAAGAGAATTGGTATTGATAACATCAGAGTCTTGGGAGACTCGCAATTAGTGACAAATCAAGTTTCTGAAGTATATAAAACTAAAGCCAAACACTTGCAGCTTTACAAAGAAGCTGTATTAAATTTAAGCAAGGCATTTAACTTCATATCCATTGAAGCAATCCCACGAGATAAAAATCTTCTCGCCGATTCAATAGCAACTTCAGCATCACGTTTTACTCCAAGCAATGAGTTAGAAGATACCCAATTCATGGTATCCATTCGTGATGAACCATTGATAAAAATAATGACAAATCCCCTTGCAAGCGGAAGTGAATCTACCACCCCAGACCATGTCGATAATAATATGGCCACTTTGGAATACTTAAACACCTATGTGGCACTACATCTCTCCTATCATATGCTAGATTTATCCTTAATTCCACATTCGTCTTCTTACTTCGGAAATCCCGTGATGGATCATCCCTAAAAAATGGAACCTAGCATATACGCAGTAGAAAATGGGGAGGATTTGGATTTACCTCCAGCACCACCTGAGTTCGAAGAGGGTAACACCTCTTTGATCGAGGAGACAATCGATGTCAACATCGGGACAGAAGATGAACCGAGAATATTGAAACTAGGTTCTTCGTTAACCCTAGAAGAAGTAGAAATACATACTCAGATTCTCAAAGAACATCAGAAGGCATTTGCATTTAATTATAAGGAGATGACAGGAGTTACACCCCACATTGTGGTGCACAACCTTGTCACTAAATCAGATGCAAAGCCAATTAAACAAAAATCAAGACCCATGAAGCCCAAAGTAGCTCTCATGGTAAAAGAGGAGGTAATAAAACTCCTTCAGGTAGGATTCATCAAGCCAGTCGACTACTCCCAATGGGTATCTAATATCATCCCCGTTCTCAAGAAGAATGGGAAGATACGCATCTACATAGATTTTCGAGATATCAACAAAGCATGTCCTAAGGATGACTTCCCGTTACCATCCATCGATGTTATTGTTGATGCAACAGCTGGTTTTGAACTTTTGTCTCTCATGGATGGATTCTTGGGATACAATCAAATCAGAATATCTGAGCAAGATCAAGCTAAAACCACGTTTATAACTCCTTGGGGAACCTATTGCTACGCTGTTATGCCATTCGGTCTCAAGAACGCCGGTGCTACGTACCAGCGGGCCATGACATACATATTTCACGATCTAATTCATAAAATCATGGAATCTTACGTAGATGACTTATTGGCTAAAGCCAAGAAGTGTTGTGACCATCCCGAAGTACTCCGTGTCATTCTTTCACGTCTAATAGAATACGGAGTCACACTAAACCCAGAGAAATGTGTCTTTGGTGTAACGGGAGGGAAGCTCCTAGGTTATATCATATCGTCACGAGGGATAGATGTTGACCCAACCAAAATTCGGGCTATCCTCAAAATGGTTCCACCTTCAGATGAATCTGGAATCAGATCATTTCTCAGAAAACTAGGTGCAATCCGAAGATTCATCCCAGACTTAAGCTTCGCTGTTCATCCAATCAACAATTTACTCAAGAAAGACTATAGCATTGATTGGACTAAAGACTGTGATGAAGCCTTCGAAGCATTTAAGCACTTCCTTTTATCACCACCTATGCTAATGCCACCTAAGCTAGATCACCCGTTAATTTTATATTCACAAGCTACCAATGTCTCGCTGGCCTGTATGTTGGCCTAAGAAGATGATAACAAGAGAGAACACAAAATTTATTTCATTAGCCGAACACTGCTCGACTATGAAACACACTATACATAGGCAGAATGAGAATGCCTTTCCATAGTCTTTGCTTCTAAATGCCTAAGACATTATATGCTAAATCAAGAAACGAAGGTCATGGTAAAAACAGACCATTTACGGACTTTCCTCACACAAGGGTCATTGTCTAAAAAGGCTGGACGTTTTATAACCTTAATGGGAGAATTCGAATTAACATTTGTAAATCAGAAGTCGGTTAAAGGACAAATCATCACGGATTGGTTAGCTGACAACCCATTAGACAGAGGCTGATTTAGTAGATTTAGACTTTCCAGATGAGTGCGTATACTACATCAAAACCCGACCCGCTATCTCTGAGTGTCTTTGGTACACTGATATCATTAACTATATCATGGACCATATGTACCCAGAAGGAGTTACACCGCAACAAAGAAGGTGGTTACGCATTATCGTAGCTAAGTACGTCATTATAGAGAAAGTTCTCTATCGAAAAGCATTCGATGGAATGCTCCTACGGTGTGTCGACACAGATGAGTCCAAGAAGATTCTCCATGAATCTCACAGAGGAATATGTGGAGGACACTTCGGTGGCCACGCCACTTGCTCAAAAAATACATCGAATGGGCTATTTCTGGCCCACTGTAGAGCATGACACAATAGAGTTTGTACGCAGGTGTCGTAAGTGCCAAGAATTCTCCCATGAGATCCACATGCCAGCAAAAGCTCTACAACCAATTGCTACTCCATGGCCCTTTTCTACATGGGGTCTAGACTTAATAGGGAAATTCTCTCCCTCATCCACAGATGGCCATAATTTTATAATCACGACCACTGAATATTTTACCAAATGGGTGGAGGCCATGCCTCTCTTACGTACTGCACAGTTCCGTGATCGCTAAGTTCATTTTGAACCAAATCATTTGCAGTACAAGATCCCACAAATCATTATCTCCGATAATGGAACTTCTTTAAAAATGAAGAAGTTCACGAACTATACAATAAGTTTAAGATAAGCCATCATATGGCTTCCATGTATTATCCCCAAGCCAACAGACAGTCAAGTGACAAGTAAGACACAAATCCATTCTCCTTAAAATGATGAAAGAAAATAAACGAGATTGGCATTTGAAGTTATATCCAGCCTTGTGGGCCCACCGAACCTCAATAAGAACACCAACGGGAGTAACTCCTTTCTCGCTAGTATTTGGGGCGTAAGGCTTCTCCCACTTGAGGTCGAAATACCCGGTCTCTACATTTCATTACAAGGGATTCGGATGAAGATGCTTACAGAGAAGCACGTCTTTCTCAACTAAAAGCCTAGATGAAACTAGGTTAGATGTTTGAACACCGCATAGAGCTTATGCTTGACCGAATGTGCCGCAGTATAACAAGGTCTATGAACGCGATATATATGAAGGTGATCTAGTTCTAATACTAGGCATTTGTATGTATCGACAAGAAGACTAGCAAAGGAAGGAAATTCCGGCCCAAATGGTTGGGCCCATACCAAGTCATGAAGGACTATGGAAATGGTGCTTACCTCTTATGTACACTAGAAGGTGAGGAATTTTGTGAAACAACAATTCCCACACCTCAAGTGGTTCTACACATGAGAAACTAGCACTACTTGTATAATTATCTACATTGCATCTTCATACACTTAAGATCATTTTGTCCACTTGTTTCTTACATAAATTGTGATTGAGGAATCTATTCTCAAAGCAATTCATTACAAAATCATGATGTTGTTGGCATAAAGCTCTGTAATCATACCTCTCCATTTTCATGATATCATCAAATTATCTCATAATCTTTTATCAAATAAAGTCAGAGATGACAAAGTCTTAACGGTAACCATACCAAGATCTGCAAGTTTATTCTCGCTTTGATTTCTTCTTAGGGCAGGTGTCTTGCCTTTGGTCTATTCTAGAAGCTTCATGGTGTCACATCTATCCCATGTATACATCTCTTTGGAAATAAGTACATACTGACATTTTACTCAAGAAAACAAGTCAACAACTGATTAAACAGAAAATTTTAATTTTACACATTTCCTTGCCCCACCAACCTTTGGTGATGAGCTTGCGTCTCTTACTAGTGACGTAGGGTTGGGAAAGGATGGAAATGCCCTTACTCGCCTATACCTTGCCCACGGTGATAAACCCACGCTTCTTACTAGTAGTGTGGGGCAAAGTGTAGGGGGTCCTCTTGACAAAGCAAACGTTATAAGGTCATAAACAAACAATTCAAACTTTGAGTCAAAAATGAATGAATCAGATGTTCAAAATTCCAAGAGAGTTAAAATCCTAAAAACCCAGATCTTGTCTACTATGTGGCCATCTATGGGTCTAAGTCTGGATAAACCGCAAAGCAAGTTGCATCCAAAACTATGAAGTCACTCGAGTGGAGTTGGCTTGTAGCTTCCAATTTGGTTCTGCCAAAGCTTTGTCTGTCTTTCATCACTATCATTTCACCACATTTCATAACTTGCGCCCTTCTTGGCTCTTGGTGATGAGCCCTCGCATCTTACTAGTTGCGTGGAGTTAGGAGTGGGGCAAGTTAATCTATTCATCATACTGGTTATTTTCATCACTTTGCCAAAACAAACATGAGGTATCCATATTGCTCATAGAAGCTAAAGATTCAAAATCACAATATATCTACATTATCATGTATCAGCATCATGAAACACAAAAAGAAAACAAGCATTTACATCATTTGTTCACCATTGCATACATTCTAAAAAGCATACAAACATACATCGTAGTATACACAAAAAGAAGCTGGAAATAGAAAGGGAAAACATGAGTGACAAGATTTTGATTCAAAGAAAAATGCATATATATAAATAATCAATGTTTATATACAATGCCATCATGCACTAGGCATGGTCAAAATTCTCAAAGAGCCCGTGATACACAATAGTACAAAATACACAAGGGCCAAATGGCCTCTCAACCCCTACGTGACCCCTCCGAAGGTGCTCGCCTCGCCAGGACTCCGGCTACGCCAAAGGTGCTCGAATGTATGGAGGGCTCAGGGTCCCAGGGGCAGCCACAGTTTCACCATGAGAATGGCTCCTCATGAGGCGCTCAACCATCCTGTAGCCCGCAAACTCTGTGCGGAGGGTCGACACCATCCTGGTGACATGCCAAATGGGAGCGAAGACATCGGTATGTCTGCCAGCTGTTGAGGGCTCCCGGCATCTATGGACAGCTTCGCATGAGTCCTATCCATGGGGATCATCGGTGAATTGGTACATACCTGCGGATCGATCCCGCCACTCGTCAATGATTCGTAAACAAAGAAGAAAAAAATGAATCAGAAACCAAGCAAGAGGCTAAAAGATACAAGATAAAACACAAGAAGAGATAGCAATTAAAACAAATCCTAAATCAAACAAATGTTAAAGAAGGAAGAAAGGATAACTTACTCGATCACCGGGCCTCCAAGATGGGTCGCTGGGACCGGCACCTGCCGCAGATGCCGCTACCGACTGAGGGGCTGCTCTTGTGGCAGGGGCAACATGTCACCCTATAACTGACTCATCCTCTCCACCATGGCCCTGAGAGAGTGGCTCCTCTGAAACTAGAGTGTCCTTCTCTGCGCTCTCCTCAGCCCTCTCTGCCTGCATAATGTCCTGAGTGTCATGCCACTCAGGATCACTGTCATCAGTCTGCTCCTCCGACCCTCCCTCTGTAAGCTCCTCAGAGTCGGAGTCAATATCTATGGGGTCATCGCTACTATGAGCAGGACCCGCAGCAATCTGAAGTAAAGGTGCCCGAGGTGCACCAGCTCTCCCTCTAGCATGAACTATCCTCCTGGCTGCAATGGGAATGCCAGGAGTGATCACTATCTAACCATGGCCTCTAGGCCCCCCTCTGGCCTCACGAACTGATCTGTAAACTGGCGCCACTAGGGGAAGCATGCCCATATACGGTAGGCCAAACTGCTGAGGAACTCTACCAAAAGGATGCACCTCCACTCATCCCACTCGATCAATGAGCTGCCCTATGGTGGAGCAAGAGATCAAGGTAAGAGTCTCCTCTCCCCATATGCCGGCCATAAGCCGGTACGGTGTCGCCTCCATGTCTACAGTAGTAAGGGAGGCAACTGGCTGGTGAGGTGCTCTAAGCACCGACATATCTATCCATCTGGCTGCCCTCACAGCCCCAGGATCTGCCACCTCCACACCTCTGCCATAAGGGATAAAACGCTCATACACCCAACTCATGACTAAAGTCGGGTGGCTCAATGACTGTCCCTATAAACGGACCACCCTGTATAAATCATGGTAGGTGGTCCCCAGAATATCTACACCCCAGGCGTATATCCGGCCATGCCCCTCTATCTGCGCAATGATGGGGGCCCAACAATATAACAATGTATCCCCTCCCTTGTCCCCGATCAGTCTCGAGGCAAGGATCCCCATGACGGCCTGTCGAAGTATGGGGATAGGCAAAGAAGGAATGGATCAAACTCTCACTCCCTTCTTCGACCCCGTGGAGATAACTGCATCTCCCATATATGCTGCCCACTGTGCAATCTGTGCCTGTGAGCCTGCTGTCTCTAATGTAAGTCTCCTCCCGATGATCGGGACCCCCAAAATACGGTAGACATCCTCGAGTGTGATGGTCCACTCACCACGGACCCCTGGCAGTCGGAAGGTGTTCCGATCTGCATCCCAATAAGAGAATAAGTCACAAAGGATGTGACTAGATGGTGCAACATGAGGCACACGTGATATACGCAGTATACCAGCCCTCTGAAGTGTGTCCTCCTCGTCCTGTGAGAGGGCATCCAGTACTCCTGAGAGCCAATCACACTCTCTCTCTCTACTCCATCTAATATACTCCTCTCTCGCCTGCATACACCCAAAAACACACAAAACAGAGCAAGTTAATATCCGAACAATACCAAGAAGGTCATAAAAACGCGTAGAAATGCAAAAAAATACAAGTGTAATCTCAAATATAAGTTCCTTTTGCATTCTGTGCAAAACCACCGCCCTGAGCAGGGAGGTAGTTTTGTAACCACCGCCTTAAAGGTGGCGGTCGTGTAACCGCTACCCTGAACAGGGCGGCGGTCATGTAACCGCCACCCTGGCCAGGGCGGCGGTCGTGGTCTGAAAACCCACGTGGGTTTTTCATCTTAAAAAGCCTAAAATAAGCAAAAAATGACCATTTGACCTAAAAATGGAGCCTACCCAGTAGGCGCCCCCCCTAGGTGGACTTTTTGAACCTAATATTTTCAAAAATAACCCCCCCATTACAACAAATTTAGCATTTCAAATTTAAAGGGGGAAAAATACAAAATTGAAGAAAACCAACCTGTGATCTAGCAGGGCGGTGTTCCGCACGTGGAGGCATGATCATGATCTCACTGCGGATGTTTTGACTATACTCATGCAAGAAACCGTCGCCGTGGGTCCCGAGCTCAAAAACAACCAATTCAACTTCATGCAAATGAATAGGAAAATGGGCCCACTTCCATATATATGGCACTCTGTTTCATTTTAAAATGATTTTTCACAGTTTTGGAGTCTTGATGGAGGTAAGTTCCTATCCCCGCATGAATGGTACATTCTCATTCCCTATTATTTTAGCATTTATTTTCAAACTATTGTATTTATCTCGCACTTGAGTTCTCTTTTCATTTTGCAGGTATCGGGAATTTTGGATGACGTGATTTCAACACACACTGACGAGTAAGGTATAACTTCTAAACTTCCCATTTCGGACCGCCATACTGGACCCACCGCTTTATGCCTCTTCATGGCTAAAATGCTTCTCCGAGGGGGCAATATGTACGTACCCAAAATTGTAAGGTACCGATCAGTTTTAACAAAGGTAACAAGTGCCTCAATGATGATACAGGTCTCTTTGCAAGGTGTTCGAGGTCCGGAAAAGCTCTCCGAATATGCGTTAACATCCCGCATGCCCCGCTTAGCCCCCGCATGCTTTGTTTTCCCCTTTCCCCTCTTTTCTTGCCCCTTTTCTCTTTAGTATCGAAACCGCCACCCTGATTGGGTGGCGGTCTTGTAACCGCCGCCTTGAACAGGGCGGCGGTCCTGAACCGCCGCCCCGAGCATGGCAGCGGGTCCTTTTCATGTTTTCCAGAACATTCTTTTGACGTGACTCGCATGAAATATCAACGTTTCACCAGATTTCCTTGCCGACTTAAGCTTGCATTTATGTTTTTGGTCCCCTGGAATAGTGTTTTTCCTTTGTTTATTGTTTAGGAGTTCAGTTTGGTTTTGATCTTTGGGTGATTGAATTCCTATAAATGCATGGCTTGTGCTCAAGCAAATGGCTCTGAAGTTTGCCTATGAATTTCTCTTTTCTATAGATTTAATTTTCATTGTTGCTTAGAGTTCTTAGTTCAGTTCATTATATGCTTGGTTAGCTTTATTCAGCTGTTGGTAAGCCACATATCCAGCTTGTGCAAGCAGTGTTCTTGTTTTATCCACCCAGGTCTTCCCCTAATTTCACTTTCATGCTCTCTTTTCATAGCTTAGTCTGTTATTCTGTTTAGAAGCCATAGTTTTACTTCTTTGCATGCTTAGTTAGCATTGTCCAAATATTGGTAAGCCACATATCCACTTTGCAGGCAAACAAAGTGTTGCTTTTTTATCTAATCCATTGGAGTAAAATAGGTTAGGAAGCCATTAAAGTTGCAGGTTTTTCTCTTCAAACAGGATAGTTTCAGGTTCTGGATGCATTGTGTTGCATGATTCGCAATAGATCCCGCTAGGAATTGCATAAGCCAAGCTCTGTACTCTTGTGCTATCCCTCTCCTATTCACATTCTATTCGGTCTATATTCCAAAGGTTGTCCCTTGTTCCAACACCTCTTCCTATTGATGCAAGCATTACACGCTTTTCTAGATCTACGTGAGCACAAAGAACGAAGAGATCATACTGAGGGGACGAGATCACACACACCAACGGATTCGCCACTGTTCTACGGAATCCAGGTTTCAACTTTCAAAGTTCTAGTTAGAATCATATCAAATAGAGTATTTAATCACTTTATTTTAGTAAATTCTATTCTCGATATTACCAGGGAAGCTGTGGGGATTGATAGTTTCTAAGAAACTATGATTCACTCCTCACTTCTAAGGTAGGATCGAGAATCTTGCAAATAGATGAGTTATTTCATTGTTTAGAATAGATATACAAATTACACACAAAAATAGCTACACTCGGCTATTTTGTTTGTTTTAAATTATTAGTTTAGTTGTCAATTCTAAATATTTTAAATAGCTACTTTCTTAAATTCATGTAAATCATCAGAAAATACAAAAAGAAGTCATATATGCTATAAATACATTTCGTATACTTAGAGTTCACTTTATTACAGTTTGTTTACATTATTTCATTTGTATGACAATCACGGACCTAAGCGAGCCCAAAGAATATGTTTTCAAGCCAATCGTGCCTCAACCCACTCTCATAACAGCAATAATCGATATTGACCAGAATCTTAGAATCCAAGTCTTCCAAACAACAGCAGACTTCCAAAGAGGTCGATCTCAGTTAAGAGGATTAAACATAGAAGACGACCAAGCACATACGTTTTGGTCAAATCAGCCAAACTATAGATTGCCCTATAAAAACACCTACATGACTATAGAAGGGTTTAAAAGAGAACAAATGTTCAGGTGTGATCCTTTAGTTCCACAACCAGATGCAGGAGACACCCTCACAGACATAGATACCGGCCTAAGAATCCAGGTTGCAAGAACACCTGTGAGGTATTCTGAGAAGATCACACAATTGTTGATTCTAAATATAGAAGCTGAGAAAGCGTATGATTATTGGATACTAGGGATCAGGACTTGATTCTACGCATGACCATAACTGGTCCGCAACAACCATGAACCTACGGTTGTGACCCACAAATCCCGTAGCCCAACGAATCCATAAGAGAATTAGATATAGACACTGGCTTACGCATACTAGTATTTCAGTCTACTCCACTTCCACCTATTATCATCGAGCAATTGTCCTTCTTTGGATACAACAAACTAACAAAGCTAAAGAATTCTCGGACTAGGCCGAGAATCATCTCAGTAGAGTCAATTGTATTCACCATCCACCATATGACCTTATTAGGAGACATACATGAAACTATCCCGTGTCATTTCCCACATATTCCACAACCCATAGATCATATCACGCCGTAACTCGATATTGATTCGAGCCTTCGAGTAGTCATCCTTTCCGATCAATCTATCACACCACCAAGTTAGAAGGGCCTTCTTTGCCTTAGATTTGCAAATTCCACTAGTGCGTGTCGAAGACATTATACTACCTAACTAGTTTGTCTGAATCCCACGCATATTCTACCCCCACCGGTTTGTCTCGGCACGACCTCGAGAGGTCGTGTACACGGAAGAGTCACTTGTAGATTCTCACGCCGCCCGTCACTTTTCTCGATGTACAAGCATTTCAATGGGATTCAATGGAATCCCTACTATAAATAAGTCTTCTTGGTGTTTGTAATAAGGTAGTGTTGCCGCTTAGATTCGATTTCCCTTTTATGTATTTCCTTCCATCATCGCTATGTTTAGTCAATTTAGTTTCGTGTTTCTTTATAATAAGCATGTTTATACATAGGAAGCTAATTACTATCTTTTGAGTTCATGCCTAAAGGATCACACATAATTTTAGTGTGGTGTGGATTTCAAATACGTGCAACAGAGTAAAATTTGGTGGTACTGAAGGTTGAATATAAAATAAAGGGGTGCGCTCATGGATGAAAGTGGTGTTTGCTATAAAGAAAAGTGCTACAAATGAAGAGAAGGATGGTGATAATAATTATTTTAAGAATGAAGATAATTTCTCAAATTGAAGACCATGCATGATGAGAAAGGTTCACACAAAGTGTAATGCAAGGTAAGAAGAAATGTGAGAAACTACTTAGTATAAGGCACAATGGTTTATGTACTTCAAAGTTGTATGGAAGCACATGTAAGGAGATCTGTGGATGAGAAGTAGTGGGAATGCCAAAATGTTATGACTTGGGAATGGAAACAACATCAAAAGCATAGAAGAATTTAAAATGTGTAATTAAAGTTGAGTACATTAGCAATTATTGTAGAAAAATTTGAAAAATCTATAAAAAAATTGTGCGTGCGAGTTCATTCTTACCTTGCATATTTTGATTTTTTGAGCTATGAAGTGTAATTTAAAGAGTAATCAAGTGCGAAGTGTGAAGTGTGAGATCAATTATGTAAAGCAAAGAACCAGCTTGATATTTAGAAATGGCCATAACAGAGTTCCATTATAAGGGTGTTTGAGCTAGTAGAAGGCATGTAAAAGGAAATTTCATGGAACTAGGGTTTGATGAGAATAGGATTGCAATAATGGTAACATAGGACATGTAAATTGGGAGTTATAAAGGTTGAGCGATCACAAGAAAGAATTGTAAAAGTCACAATGAAACCCAAGAGAGCACATGGGGAGACTACATAAGGTAGGAAAAAGTGTGAACCAAAGGTGGAAGTCGAAGACATGCCCAAGAGTCAATTTTTAGAGATGTAATACCCCAAGGGAGTCATTATGGGGTTGGATTGGGAGTCCCATATAAGAAGAAGCAAGGTGAGTGATTAAAATCACCACACCAAGAAAAAAAAAGATGAAATGGACATGGAACTAGTGCATAAGAAAAATTTGAGGATCAGATGAAAACCCATCTATGATGATGAAGGGAAAAAGATGTTAGAGAAATTTGGGGTCTTGCAGTTTACGAGTTGCCATATTTTGGCAAGCTAAAGAAACTTTACCAATGGATAATGTCTAGATTCCATGAGGACTTCTTTTATTTTTTAGGAAGGTGGGTGTGTCTCACCATACCCTTGATTAGAAAATTGACAGGATTAAGGAGTTTAGGGATAGAAGTTGCGAGTGACCTTGATGATGATGTGGGTGTGGAAGCAACCTCTATTGATTTGGCATACATGAAGTGAGGGAGTGCAATGGACATTGCAAAATTAGATGATCATAACGTGATCAAAATTTCTACAAACCTCTTAACAAAGTTTGATAACTAGGAGCGTTAGGGCTAGGTGAACAAAAAGTGGCTCCACATTGCAAAGAAAATGGTAGAGGGAACTATTTATAAATTATCTACATTCATAGCAGAAACCATCATTGAGGAGGCTCATAAAAGGGATAAGATTAGTGAGGGTGTCATCCTATTATCTATTGTAATTGTGGAGATTGGGGTCCTAAACAACCCTAAGGAGAAGAAGTATCTAATAGAATACTTTGTGAAGTATACTTGTGAAGGAACTATGAGTGGCCCTATTAAGGGGTAAGTGCAGGGAAGTTGATGGACAAATATATGATCATCCGTGGCTGTCATATTGCAAAAAAAAGTAAAATCTCAACTTGTAGGGATTATTAGCTATGCGCGCACTCAAAATTAGAAAAATTTATATAAATATGAATCGTAGTATTCGAATCTAGTTTCGAAATACTAATTTTTTTCAAAAATGGATAAGTTTAGCTATATTAAACACTTAAAATTATATGACTTGGTTTTTTTTTAAAAACTTATAAAATTGTAGTCCATTTGCCCGCATTTTGATGACCAAATCTTGTTATTTTTTTCCTTTGGTGAAACGTTAGATGTAGTTGTCTATCTTGGGATGGATTTTATTTTGTATTTTTTCAAGCAATATTTTTTTAACAATTTTTTCTCGTGAAAGTGGTTTGAAAATATTTAGAAAACGGAGTGCTTTCCATTTGCCCACCATAACTATATCAAAAAATATCGAAATCAAATATATATATATATATATATATATATATATATATATATATATATATATATATATATATATATATATATATATATATTAACATGTATAGAATTTGTCCATGCTTGGGATGGTATAATTTTTATCACATTTTGATAAGTGAAACAAAAGTTACAGTCTTAAACGTAGACATGAACATTCATGGGAAAAAATGTCTTAAAGACCTATTGTTAGTAAAAAATTATAAAATGATATTTATCTTATTCTATTCACTTTAAAATCAATATTTCTACGAAGCTAACAGTCTCCCCTACGCGATGGCACCATTTTTGTGAAATGTTTTTAGTTTTTTAGCATGGTTCAAGTCTTTGGAAGAGCATATTTGAGATTTTTTGATCTTTTACACTTCATAATGACCTTCCATAGCTTTGGTTAGGGAAAAAAAAAGATTTCCCGAGGCTTAGGTTTGGCAGATAGATTCACGATCATGGTTTATAAAGTACGATCATGGTTTTTTAAACACAAACCGCAAGCGTGCTTTATAAACCATGATCACGGTTTATAAAGCATGCTCGTGGTTCATAAATCATATTTACACACATCCCAATGTCTGAATTACCACGTGATTTTTTCTCTCTGACCATACTATATGAATTACTGTGAAATTTTGTCTTTTTCTACGTATTTTTCTTATCATTGGAATTAAAACATCATGGGAGACAAGAAATAAAGTCAAAAAAGGAAGTCATTAAGTAAAAAAGACCAAATGAATTATAGGCCAAAAAAATTCAAAATACCGAGCGAATGCAAAAACTTCATGAATCAAGAAGAGGTTCATCTTCAACCCCAACTATTATAAGCAATGAAGAACCAGTAATGTTTCTACCACAACGTTGAAGTTGAATTAAATACTCGTGATGAAGATGTTTTTCTTATCAATGTCAAGAAGAATTAAATACTCATGATGTAGCAAATGTTGAAATTGAAGGAGACAATGAAAATGTGAATAAGGAAATTCATGTTGAAACTATAGACAAACAAAATTTGACAAAAACACCTCCTAGGATTTTACATAAAAAACCCAATTTTTTAATTGAAATTGATGAAAACATTTTGAAACCAATGTCTGAAAAAATTTGAATGAAAAATCGAAGAAAAGCCACCGAAATTTGAGATAATCGTTTTAAAATCTTAAATAATTCCCAAAGATGTCAGTTGTTGGTTAGTTTGATGAAATTGATTAAAATGATACCTACATTAAACACTTTAGGATTGAAAACATCTAATATATGTGGTGAAACCTCTACAATTGTTGAAAACCTTCATGATGCATATCACACTATTGGTGTCAAGAGACACACTAGGGATAGTAATATTGTGCATCATGTACTTGCTGCTAGTGTTGTAAGCAATAAAAAAATAATGTTTGATTACGAAAACAAGTTGAATGTTGAAAGTTAATCAAAAAAATCTAATGAAAGCAATTGAAAGACATAATATCCTTCAATCACTCAATAACACTGATTTTTGGGCATTTTCTGCTAGAGCACCGCATAAGGAAAAAGATAAATCTAATGCTATAATAGAAGTTGTTATTAAATTTTGGCATGATAACACTAGAGTTTTACCTAATACAAGAGATGTTATAAAACGAATAGTTGGTTCTACTAATCGTGAACCACATCCAAAGCATTTCTTAGATATGACTCAAACTCAATTTTTCTTAAGTTTGAACAAGAGAATCTAGAAATTAAAATTAGTCAACATTTTTTTAAAATGTTGAAACCATTCTATGTGAAAATCAACCACGCTCGCACTACTTGTTGTAGGCAACATGTTGAATTTGTGATGCATTATGCTAAATTTTTATGTATTCATTCTAATTTTCATTCTAAAACTATGTTATTGGAATGTGGTGTTCAAGTTCCACTAATATCTTCCAGGGATTTCATTCCTACTATATTTTGTGAAAAAGAAGTTGGACAATTTTTTTATAGTTAAGATTTTTAGATGGAAGTTGAGTACATGCATGCGATTACCTAAATTGGAAAGTTACATCCATGAGTAAATTGAAGGTAGAATAGAACATAATTTAGTTGATTTTGATAAATATAAATCAGTTGCATACCAAATTGAAAGATGGAAAAGAGTCTAAACGGTGTGAGCTAGTTATAGAACAAATGCCTATTTTCTAATTTTTGAGAAAATTTATAGATGAAATTGTTTATGAGTATGCTAGGCATACACATAGAGCTCAATGGTTGGATGAATAATTCAAGCTATGTAAAGACACATTTCCTATTAATATTATTGTTTCAAAGGGTTGATTTTACAGAGAATTACACATCACTGCAACCACAAATGGATGTTCAATCGCAATATTACAACTCAAAGAGAAGTTACCATTTTTGTGCATATAGTATTTCTACATTCTCCGATAGTACAGAGAATGATCGAATTTTTTTAAGAGAGTACCAATTTTATATCGCAATGATTATACTCATTCTACTTAATTTGTGCAAGGGTGTTTCCATTTCTTTTATGGAAACTTGTTTGATAGGGACATCCACTTCAAACAACATTATATATGGTCGATAATTACACGTCTTAGTTTAAGAATGCATGGATGTTTTATTGGATGACCGTAATGCACGCCAAGATAGGTTTGAAACATATTTGAAGTTTCACCGAGGATGGACATGGAAAAGGAGAGCATGAATGTGCATGGGCATGTGTGAAAAGAACTCTTGCAAGAGAAGAGTTAAAGTACAAAGATGGTGCTAAATTAAAAGATGCAAAGAGCATAGTGGAATGGTGTATTGACAACATGGCCCGAGATTCTCAAGAAAATTCCATAGTTTGTAGATATTTTGGGTTGATAGAGGAACAAATAATTTCTAACTATGAGGATTGTATGAAACTCACTGGGTCCAGTGATATGCACTCATTTTGTAGCTCAGACGCTACTTCGTAGGCCATATGGACAAGAAACGTGACATGTTTTTGTGCATCTTGTATCAAATTTGTCATTGCTGAGTTTGATTCATAAGAACGGGTGGATGGATGGATTTTTAGGCCTCTAACTCTACTTCCTAGTTATCAACCTCCATAAGCATTACAAATTATTTCTGCATATGAAGTTGCAACATCCAAGGAATTTAACGAAATTTCAATTTTGGTGCGACAAGGTATTTATGGTTATTTATTTAATTTTTGTATTATGTCCATTGAAATTTTAATATGTGATTTAAATTTGAGTTGTTCAACCTTTATTTTTTTCTAGGACATGTGCTTGCAGTAAATTGTGACAAAAGACAATGAAGAAGGAACATACTATTTCTTATGGCATCAAGTGCATCGAGGAAAGAAAGAAGTTGACTTCTCCTATTATAGATGGAGAATATATTGAGTGTCCTACAGGGTAAGTGGTAGTTACTGAACTTGGATTCGATGGTATCCATTAAAAATCTCCTTTGTTTGGGGGTTTGAAGAATTTGAAACACAGGAAAATAATCTTATATTCCCATCTAGGTCTAGCAAACAAATATGTAGCTGTATAGATATCGAGGAAGGCCTAATAACAAGATTCTTTGGAAGGTTCGAGAGTCGATCATGAAGCAATCTTGTCTCGCTATTCAAAGTAGATCCGAACTCGATGGTTCATTAGAATGAATTTACAATGCTCATGTATGGTATATATAATTTCATTGATATATATAAATTTATTAGTTTAAAGATCTAGATTTTAAGTTTGAATATATTTTATTTTAAATTTGTGTATTTTGTATATATAGATAGTATATGGTTTTGATTTGAAACTAAAATTTCTTTGACTAACACTTTTATGTTTAGGTTAGTGGTGCCGTAAAACTTCCACCTTCACATGGTTGCACTCATTAGTAGAGAAATTTTAAATTCTCGAAGCTAAGAGAAGGTTTCATTGTTTGAAAAAGTTGTAAATTTTGAAAATTTGTACATTTTGAAAATGTTGTAAATTTTGAAAACTTGTAAATTTTGAAAAAGTTGTAAATTTTGAAAATGTTGTAAATTTTGAAAATGTTGCAAATTTTGACAAAGTTGTACATTTTGACAATATTGTACATTTTGAAAATGTTGTAAATTTCAAAAAAGTTGTAAATTTTGAAAATGTTATAAATTTTGAAAAAGTTGTAAATTTTGACAAAGTTGTAAATTTTAAAAAAGTTGTAAATTTCGAAAAAGTTGTAAATTTTGAAAATATTATAAATTTTGAAAATGTTGTAAATTTTGAAAATGACTCCTCCCCAAGTGTTTACAAGACCATACCTACACGTGTGCACCAATCTGGGAAGGAAAAATATGAGAGAGGATATTGTAGAGGGTCCCTACACCGAGGTGTTGGATCAGACGAGACGTCTCTAGGTGCCACGGAGTCCGAGTAGTCACCCGTCGAAGTTGAATGATATTTTGGTCTCAACTGAAACATTCCCTCCTCTAGCGTTCACTTTGCCACTGGAAGTGTCGGCATATTTTGTTCGGTACCACAACCCACCGTTTACAAAATATAGCATTTGACAACCTTAAACTAGCTCAAACTCCACTATTTCACGCGTTTGCAAACACTAGGGCAGTGAGAGCACCGAAATGAGAAGGCAAAAACTGAGAGAGGCTATTGTAGAGGGTCCCTACAATGAGGTTTTGGATAGATGACGCATCTCTAGGTGCCACAGAGTATGAGTAGTCACCCGTTGAAGTTGAACGATATTTTGGTCTCATGGCTCTTAAGGGACTATGCCCGAACAAGGTATCCCAAAGCAACGACCTTGTCACGCATCAAAACAAAACCTTCTCTAGCATTCACCTAGCCACTCAAATGTGTCAAGACATTCGGTTCAAGACCATGACCCATCGTTTGCAAAATATAGCATTTCACAACCTTACACTCGGCTCAAACTGCACTCTTTCGTGCGTTTACAAATAATAGGGTAGCAAGAGAATCGATATGAGAAGAAAAAAATTGAGAGAGGCTATTGTAGAGGGTCCCTATTCTAAGGTTTTGGATTATTTGAGACATCTCTAGGTGCCATGAAGTTTGATTAATCACTCATCTAAGTTGAATGATATTTTGGTCTTAGGGCTCTTAAGGGACTACACCCGAATGAAGTACCCAGAAGGAACGACCTTGTCACGCACCAAAACACCACCTCCTCTAGTGTTCACCTAGATACCTAAACATGTCAAAGATAGTCGGTTTAATGCCACTACCCACCGTTTTTAAAAATATAGCGTTTGACAACCTTATATTGGCTCAAACTGAACTATTTCACGCATTTTTAAACAATAGGGCAGTGAGAGCACCGAAATGAGAAGGAAAAAACTCTGAGAGAGGATATTGTATAGGGTCCCTATGCCAAGGTTTTAGATCAGATAAGGCATTTATAGGTGCCATGGAGTCCGAGTAGTCACCCGTCAAAGTTGAATGATATTTTGGTCTCGTGGCTCTTATGAGACTACGCCCGAACAAAGTAGCCCTAAGAAACGACCTTGTCACACACTAAAAACCACCTTCTCTAGCATTCACCTAGACACCTTGGTGTCTCTAAGATAGTCGCTTTAGTGCCACAACCCACCGTTTGCAAAATATATTGTTTGACAACCTTACACTCGTTAAAACTACATTATTTCACGCGTTTGCAAACAATAGGGTATCGAAAGCACCAAAATGAGAAGGAAAAAACTTAGAGAGGCTATTGTAGAGAGTCCCTAAACCGAGGTGTTGGATCGCACAAGGCATCTTTAGGTGTCATGGAGTCTCGAGTAGTCATTCGTCGAAGTTGAATGATATTTTGGTCTCAGGAATCTTAAGGGACTATGCCCGAACGAAGTAGCTCGGAGAAATGACCTTGTCACATACCAAAAACCACCTCCTCTAGAATTCACCTAGCCACCCGGATGTGTCAAAGACAATCGGTTCAATGCCATGACCCACCATTTGCAAGATATAGTATTTGACAACCTTACGTTGGCTCAAACTGCACTATTTCACGCATTTGCAAACAATAGGTAAAGAGAGAACCAATATGATAAGGAAAAAACCAAGAGAGGCTATTAGAGGGTCCCTACACCAAGGTGTCAAATCAGATGAGGTGTCTCTAGGTGGCATAGAGTTTGAGTAGTCACCCGTCAAAGTTGAACGATATTTTGGTCTTAGGGCTCTTAAGGGACTACACCGAACGAAGTAGCCCGGAAGCAATGACCTTGTCATGCACCAAAAACCACCTCCTCTAGTGTTCACCTAGCTACCTAGACATGTTAGCATAGTCCTGCTCAAAGGCCATGACCCACCGTTTAGAAAATATAGTGTTTGACAACCTTACACTAGCTCAAACTGCACTATTTCATGCATTTGCAAACAATAGGGAAGCGAGAGCACCGATATGAGAAGTAAAAAACCAAGAGAGGATTTTGTAGAGGGTCCCTATGCTTTGAGGTGTCGAGATCTGACGAGGAATCAGAGGTTCCATGGAGTCTCGAGTAGTCACCTTTTGGAAGTTGAACGATATTTTGGTCTCGTGGCTCTTAAGGGACTGTGCTCGAATGAAGTATCCCGGAAGCAACGACCTTGTCACATGCCAAAAAACCACCTCCTCTAGCATTCACCGCCACCCGAATGTGTTGGCATAGTCGGTTTGGTGCCATAACCCACCGTTTGTAAAATATAGTGTTTGACAACCTTACACTGGCTCCAACTGCACTATTTCACACGTTTGCAAAAATAGGCGAGAGCACCGATATGAGAAGGAAGAAACTGAGATAAAATATTGTAGAGGGTCCCTACACTGATGTTTTGGATCGATGAGGAATATCTAGGTGCCATGGATTCCGAGTAGTCACCTGTCAAATTTGAACGATACTTTTGTCTCAGGGCTCTTAAGGGACTACGCCCGAACGAAGTAGCCCGAAAGCAACGACCTTATCGCGCACCAAAACACCACTTTCTCTAGCATTCACTTGGCCACCCAGACATTCTGGTGTAGTCAGTTTGGTGCCATAAATTCCTGAGGCATGACTTCTCACTCCTCACCTCTGTTCATTTCCTAGGACTCAAAACATTCAATGTCACTTATTTACCTTCCATCTCTCTTGTTCTCTTTGGACTTGCCTCTATCCTCTTAGGTTCTTCATCAGTGTCCTTGATTTTCTCTCTTGAGCTATGTTGTTGTGGTGATCTCTCTCCATCCTCTTCTACCCCAACTATGTGCTTACATGCTCATTATTTTTACATTGTAATAGGATTCTTCATCACAGATCACTACACAGAATTAGGAGTATAAGTAAATCATCAAAAAAATAAGGGAAAACATGTGTGAGGACATTTTATTCATAAGTTCCATCATTGATTACATGAGATTAATCTTCTCTGCCTCAAATTGAAGTAATGTCTACCGTCTGAAACTTCAACCCCCCAGTCCATCAAGTAAGATCAAGCATTCATACTACAAAGAAGGACATGTGACCATTGGGTGAGCATGATCCTTGAAAAAGGGAACATGATCTATTTCCTAAGATTATCTCTTTGTTTAGATTGTTCTTGGTCATATTTTTAAAAATCAATAGAACAAAGTTGAGATCAAGAAAGAGAAATTCCATTGGGAAAATAATCTCCCATTTGCGAGTGAGATGAATAATTTTGATTTGAATTCCTTGGTGAGCTCAGGTGTGTTTTCATCTGATTCAGAGAACTTGTATGACATTTTGTCCCATACCATCACCTAGAGGTTTGATTCTCTAAAAGATTCCATTTCTAATTTTGAATTCCATGAGGATAATGCATCAAAATTTTTGGAAGATCTTGGCACAAGAATGCATGAGCTTGGTACTCCTCTCAGGGAGAATAATTCCACATGAAGAATCTTCAGGATTCAAATTTTAAGAATTGGTTCAGGAAAATATTTGTGACCCTTTCCTTCAATAGTCAATACTTTAGAAGCCCTTGTAGAGATCATAGGTTATATCTCTAGAATCCTATGAAGATTTAAATGAAAAATATTTTAGTCAATGTGGAAATATCAATGCCATTCCTGAGAATTGACTCAACACATTGGAGCATGTGAACATCTTGGAAGATGAGAAAGTTTCATTTGTAGTTTCCAGATTCAACAAGATGGTCTATGGAAAAGCCTCATCATTCAAGATCTTCCACGGAGGAAGACATGAGTTGATTCTTCATTAGAGGAGGATTCTTCATGTGATGGGTGGAACCTAAGAATACTAATAAGGGCTTACTGTCAAATTTTTATCCTTTTCAACTTGGGACATCAGAATGTACCACCACATGAAATCTCTCCCTTTTGTCACTTAAGGCTTGTAACATTCTCACTAGGTATTCAATTCCTTAGCACCCCAACTTGATTATGTTGCCCCCTCTCATGAATAATTAACCCCTTCACACAGTATCACCCCTTTAAGTCCCTTTGTCACTTAAGGCTTGTAACCCAAGTTAATCCAAAATGGTCAAGGATGAGTTAGAAGGTGAGTTACTTAGGTTAATGTTAAGAGGTGAGTATAAACATACACTTAGCCATTTTTTTAATCCCTTTTTAATATTTCCTTTTCCTTCATTGCTGTTAGGATTTAGTTATGCTACTAAATTTTCAAGAAATCCTATTGCAAAAATCACATTTTTGCTCCATTTCCCCGCAATTTTTCCCAGTAATTCTACTCATGAACTCCTTGAAGATGATATAAAAATATTTTCCATTGGTACCCTAATTTTTTATAGCATCCCATTTAAAATTTCAAAGAAAAAACTTTCCTTTTTAGATCCTTGCAATTCTGGAGATCAAAAACACTTGAAATTTGAAGCAGGAAACCATATGAAAATACCTAATCTAATGAAAAAATTTCATCTCAATCCAAATACAAGAAGACATGATTAAATATTTATTATTAAATTGGCATATGAGCCTTACTAAAAATAATAAGTTTTGATAACAAAGAAAAAAATTTGAAACCTCTGTGTAATCTTCAATTCTAGAAATATGAAAATTGTAAAACTTGAAAATCAAGAAAATTGTAAAATCTTCAATGTTGCACCATAAGTAATGTTAAATATTCATATATAGTTAAAGATTAGCTCTACCTCACTTATTTATATCAATTTTTGAATTATTTGATATGTAATGATTGAGTGTTAGCTTTTAAAAAAGTAATTGTACGTAAATTTTGCCCTTTTGTAGTTCACCTAGCATGGTTTTGCTTAATGGAATAGGTTTTCTTAACAATTATACCATGTAGTGCTCTGGGACATGGTTTTTTAATTTTAAATCAAACATACATATCTAGAACTAATTTAAATGGTTATGAAAACATACATAGAAGGATATCATACATGTAATGAAATCAAATCAAACATATAGTTCAAATTTATCGTTATGAAAACCAACACACATGGATATATAAGAATCAAACAAAGTGTGCTCCAGATGCACGTCTCTGAAAATATATGTAAGTTCATAATGTATGTGTACATCTCAAACTAAGTGTGTCATAATGTATATAGGACCACATGTGGTTGCAAAAGGCTATATATATACAATGGACTATATGAAGAAACATGTTCACTAGGACCAGATGGCCCATATATATATGTACATCCAGGTGGACTATGAATCTACTCATGAAAAATATTCCCTCTTTGCCCTACTAGAAGTAGCACATCCACAACCTGGGGATGTAGTCGAGGGAGATGCCACTACGGATTTCATCCATGCGGTTCTAGGTGTCTCTAAGTATGCCTACAACCTAACCTACACATTCATAAATTAGAAGTTTTTAACACCCAAAATTTTAAAATACAATTAAAATTTAGAAACTTGTAAAATTTTGTTAAAATTCATGTGAAATCTTACCGCAATGTCATGATCCCTATCAATTTGTTGTTAATGCATTGTAGAGACAACAATAGACTCATGAGGGTAAGCTACATACAAATAATTAATTTTCAAATTAAATATTTCACGTACATACAAAATTTGATATTGTAGATTTAAGTAATAAGAAATAATCAACCTCCAAAATTTAACAAATTTGAAATATTATACCTCGCTTAGTGGATTTGCAGATGCTATGGCAAAGATTCTACAAAGAGCCTCCATAGTCTACATATATGGAGGAGTATCTCTAGAAATCATAAGCTATACAAAAACATGTACAAATCAATATCAAAATCTACATGACTGCACCACATAATAGAGGTCCAAAGCATGTAATCCACGTGAACTTCCAAAGTGATTAGAAATAAAGTGTAAATATATTTACTAACTCCGTATAAAAATCATGTGAGGTGTGCCTCGTAACCTCGCCTTCCCAAAGTAGATGATGACCCGTCAGCCCCCGTATAAAAGACAAACATATTAATATGCACAACATACATGTCAAACATTATAATAATAATCTAGTGCAATCAAATGAAATTAAAAATGCCAGTTTGTAAAACTTGAAACTTACGTTTGAAACACGCCCAACCGCAATAAATAGCATGTCGACACTGGATGTTTCCCTCACAGGATCTTACTATTTAAAATAAAATAAAAATTAGTTTTCTACATGTATGTACATGACATATAATCAAATACATATATATTAACATCTCAAATATGTGAATTAAACTATTACATATATATATTATTTATATTTATTTGAAATTTACCTGTGAAAGACCAATATCAAGTGGCACCAATTCCAAAAACATTCCCCAGCATCTCATCTATAGAAAATAAATCCTGTGAACAAGCAAATGATGTCTCACCCATAGTGCATATGGCAACACATGATCCATAGTGGTGTGGTGCGCTAGAACTGGCACCTCCACCAACATCACTAGATGTAATCTGGTCACTATGCCGGGTCGAGTGTCGGTGAGCTCCTCAATGGATGCAAAGGTGTATCAATCTCCACAACCTCCTTCACTGTAGGAGGGATAACTGAAGGCAGTGGGGTTTTGGGGCATGGGGGATCCTAGGTTGACCTATGCGTGCACCAGGTCTACTCTATGCAAAGCCACCTCCTTGAAAAAAAAAAAAATTCTTTAAAAATAAAGAGGAACCTCATTGTTGTTGCATGGTGGATAATCAAAACCATCCACCGTCACCCCAAAAATTGTTTTTGATTTGGTCATTGTGGCACCAATGGATTGGGAACTATTTGCAAGTAATCATGGGGCATTAGTTCTAGGGTCAGAAAATAATGCAAAAATGAGGTCTTTTCCATTTTTTTAATCTTTTATGGATGCATGGGATAGTTTATCTACATACCACCACCTATAGTCACCTCTAAAGGTATTCCATCTATGTATTTGGTTGGTTGCAGCACTCAACTTCACCAATCAATGTTTGCAAAGTATTGGCTAAAGTCATGTAGGATGAATTTGTGGCATGATTTTGTCTTATAGTCTGATCTAGGTCCTTAGTGACAACTTTATTTTCTCAAATTCTTGCAATGATATTATTTTGTGTTCTGTTGGCTCGGTGGGGACGTAAGGAGCCACAAGAGGTAGATCTATGTTTAGAGGAGGGTTTTGAGGAATGTTCGAAGGGTTTTGAGGAATGTTCAAGCAGGTTTTAAGGAATGTTTTGACAGCTTTATACAATTTTGAGCTTCCCGACCAACTAATAAAAAAAAATTGTATACATAAACAAACATTTGAAAAAACCCATGAAAATGTAAAAAAAAACCTAAAATGCAAAAAAATGATTAAAATCAGGGGCCTACCTCCTCGTCTTGGTGGCATGGTTGAATCTATCGCAATCTAGAAGTCCGATGAGAAATTTTGAGGTGGTATTCAAAGATCAAGTGAAAAATGTCTAGGAGAAATCACGGTTTGAAATGAAAAATGGGGAAAATAAGGACTCACGGATCATTAATTTTTGTCTTAGAGTTCTCGCGATCGCGGTTTATAATTGCGCTTAGCTTTAAACCATGATTGTAGTTTTAGGTTCAGTAATTGCCAAACCTAAAATTCAAGAACCGCGATCGCGGTTCCTGAATTTCATGTTTTTATGTCCATGGAATTGTCCACCAACTTCATGCACTTACCCTAAGAAAAGGCTAGAGTTTTGGTACAAGCACATGCACGAGGCCTTTGAAAACTAGTGGAGAATACCAAAGGATTTACATGTCATGGTGGATAATCAGTGTGTAATTTTTAATCTCTCAAAGACTATCAGCATTGGCAGGTTTCAAATGAAGGATGGTACATGGAGCCCTTGGTTTAAACTTCCTTATGTTTTCACCACGAGGTACTTTCAAGCTTATATAAAAAGGTTTTCCAATGTGTGAAAACACAGATTTGATGCGGATAAGGTTGATTGTGAATATCACACCCTCTAGAAGAATTATGTTTATTTAAGTAATTCTACATACATTGAGTTATTAATATCTGATGAAATTGGCATAAGTTTTATGAATTTGGTAGTGGGAAAGTTAGGAAAGGCTAAGGTATACCTTTACTTTAATCCCAAATTTGTTGATGGAGAATATATTGAGAATGAATTTAAGCTTTCAAAGATGCTCAATGGGAAGCACAAAATTGGAACTATGTAGGATGATAAGAAAAATCCCCTCACATAGATGAGGAATAAATTTGGGAAGAGGTGGAGGAGAAGGAATATAGTGGTGCACTAAAGAATGGCATGAATAAATAACCAAATGTAGGAGTTAAGAGACCACACGTGTAAGTACTCCTCTTAGGTAGGAAGAGAAAGAGGAAGTAAGGATGAAGACTAATGTTTAGGAGATAAAGAAAGAAGGAAACACAAGGGAACAAGGATTTAGAAGAGTATTAAGGAGAACTAGGACATAGAGCACCGACACATGACCCTCTTAGCCACTAATGATGTCTCTAAGGAAATCACCTATCAAACTAAGCCCGTAGAAGGAGACAAAAAAGGCACAAGTATATACCTAGGAATGAAATTGAAGAAGAGACAATGAACACCATGAGGGTGATACCAGCTTATCAATGTAGCAAGAGACAAGGGGATTAGGGATGAAGAAACTAATCATGATACATAGGTGCATAGTACGCATGATGAAGATAAAGGGCCCATAGGAGAACATGAGAAAGAGAAGAGTATTAGTGAACCTTCTCAAGAGCTTCTGGGTATAGTAGGGAAGGCTCACATGGGTGTAGAGGTTCATATTCCGAAGGGAAGGTGGTCTAGAAGGAATAAGGGAGAATAAATTTATTTGATACTTGAGTTGGGGTATATTAATGACGCTTCAAATATTATTCATGCTATATTTCAAAGTACCCTTTCCCTAGAGAAATTGTATGCTTGAGAGTTGATGAATCCCGAGAATACAAATATGTGCACAAGGAAGTAAATATCTTGGAGCATATAGATGCATATGGAAAAACCAAATTTCAATGTTAGGGAGGAAGCATGTGTCAGGATAAAGATGAAAAAGGGAACCTAATCAACACATATGACAATAAAGAAAAAAAACATTCACAGATGAACATGAAAGTAATGCCTGGACTAAAATGGCAGAAAAGGTAGCATGAAGGAACTTGGAAAAAGAAGTAGCACTCAGACAATTCTCGAGGAAAATAAAAATATGAAGAAGAAAATTGACTTACTAACTAAAGCGCGTTAAATGGAAAAGAGGAAAAGTAAATATCTACTGGAATTTTTTTGTAGAGATTTGTGGTGATATTTTAGTGGCACATCTTGAATTTAATGCACGTATAAATAATACATATCCATCTTCTTTGCCTTTTTTTGCAAGGTTGGAGAGAAACCGAGTGTCCGGTAAGGATGGAAGAGAAATTAAAGGCCAAGAAGGAAAGGATGAAGATTACCACTACATGATAAATTATAAAGTATGACACCAAACTCTAGAAAATAAAGGATTAATTTAAAAAGGATAGTTGGGCACTCGGGAACTTTGAGGATTTAGAATAGATTGTTAAGACAAGGACACTCGTAGGAAGAAAATGAACTCCTTATAGCTAATAAGGATGAGACCCCGGGTTGGGAGGAGAAGTTAGCTACACAAGCAGAGAAGCACGAAATGCTTAAGGCAATCAGAACCCCCATGAAGAAAGAATAAAGGAATTATGGAAGCTAGTCACACAGAAAATGGACTTCATGGAGGGCATGATTTCAAGGTTAGATGGAGTGATAAGAGGATCAAAGACTAATGGTGAAGATATGACCTTGGAAGAGATGAATGTATTACATGGAGATGTTCCTGATAAAGCCAAGACAGGGCTAGGAGAATGGAATGAATTAGAGGTTGATATTAACAAGGATTAATGTCAACTTCTACTACCAAATGAGGAGTGACATAGGCCGATTACTCTTATATTCCTTTTATTCTTTTATTATATTTTGTCATTATTTATTCTTCTATATTTTTGGTGAGATAAGTTGTGCAACCCCATTCCCGAGGACATAAATGAATTAGTGTGGGGTAATGTTGGGTTGACACAATCTACTAAGTAATTGAAAAGTGAGAATGAAGATTTGGGGTGTGTAAATGGGGTACATGAGCATGGACAAGGGAAGGTTAAGGAGGTGTACGGTAGAAGATAAAATCCCAGGACTTAACTAATTTTGTATGTTGCAAGCTAAAAATCGAAAAGTAGATGGAGTGCAGCTTCAAGAAAATATTAAAGCAACAAGACATCACAACTAAGAAAGATATATTTTAGTAACAAAGTGAAGACCAAGAGTCATGCATGGATCATGATAATAATAGGATTAAAAAAGTATAATTTATAGGATTAATCTATTATTAGCCTTAATATGCATACTTTATAGTTTCTTTTGTATAAAGTGCACGGATGTTTTTGAGGCATGTCGCCAATTTTTGGATTCATGGGTATTGAAGGGAAATTATGCACCCCTATATATATTGGTTGTACCTCATTAATTTAGAGAAATTTATGTTGTAATAGAGTTACACTGCTATGATGAACTGATATATTGGTGCACATGACTTTCTAGTGATTAATGTTATGTATTTCAGTTTTTTTATGTAATTTTTTAAGTAGTAATGGATAAATTGTTAATGGGTTCTTGTAATTAATGCATTTGAGTATGGAGCCCACATAGTGTAATTGATATTAGTAATGATTTGATCTGTTATGTTCCTTATTACATGATTTTCCTTATGATTTATGTAATTATCTATGCTTAAGTGTATGATGGAAAATGGTAAATATGAATATGCATGCTAACATCTTGACAAGACTACACAAAGGAGGGACTTTGTAGTCTCATGTGCTTCAGGTGAGAATTAAGATCTTCTTTATGAAGTTCTAGCGTGCCTAGGAAATTGGGTATAAATAAGTGACTACTATGGATTTTGTAAGAGGAGTAGATATGTGTCTAAACATGGGCATGATTATCCATATGTTTTTGTAGATATATTTAGTAAAATGTGTATTCTTATGGCATGTAAAGATATAAGAAAAGCAAGTGAGGAAGATGAATTTTTCTTTTCTAGTTTATGGGTGCATTTTGGTTTGCAAGGCTATTGTTTCGATAGATATTCCAGATTCTTGGGGAATTTTTGGACTATGTTGTGGGAAACAATGGACACTAAGTTACAAAGAAGCATGACTTTCCATCCTTATATAGATTAAAAATGGAGGTGGTGAACAAGACTTTTGTATATCTTACTAGAGGATATAATAGAAAATATCCACAGACTTGGGGCAAGTCCTTAGCCTAGATTCATCATTACTACAATAGAGAAGTACACACATCCACTATAAAATCCCCATTTGAAGCATGATTTTGGTATCTACCTATGAATCCACTAGAAATTTTAGTTGGATAGTAGGAAGAAGGGTTAATACATGATTTAGAAGTGACAAGAGCACCAAAGTTTGTTGAGAGGATATGATAAATCTATCTCAAGGTTAAAGAACAATTGGAGAAATCTCAAACCAATTATAAGGCTAGACACAATCAACATCATAGAGAGCATAGGATTCATGTTGAGACAGCTTATTCACTTTACTTGAGCAAGGATAGACTACAATTTTAAGAAAGGAAAATCAAGCCATTAAGGTAGGGACCCTTCACCATATTGGAGCAAGTACGAGAGAACATTTTCAAAATTGAGTTTCTAGCCTTCATACAGATGTACTCAATAGTAAATTGTGAGAAATTGCACCTATATGACATATCCATGCTTGAAGAGGAATACGGATGCCGCTTGCTACCTTCCATAGCATATTGCATCTTGGATTTAGAAGGTGAGTTAGATGAGGACATATTACTCGTAACAAAAAGTTAGAGAGACAAGGAGAGGTCCACAGGAGTCTTGGTAGGTTGGACTCAAGGGGAAGACACCAAGGAAGGTAATGTGGTACTCAAAGGAGAAAGAGAGGGAATTATTTACTCATATAATCCCCATTCATCATTTTTCAGAAAAAAAGACTTATGAGTAGGGGAGGTGCGATCCATAGGGATATAGAGAAACACCACTTCATAAGAACAAAAAGTACTAGAAAATGAATTAAACAAAATGAAGAAAAACCTATAAAGATATAGAACCATGCCTCTTTAAAGAGTAACGGTTTTGTAATCACCTCTCTGCATAGATCGGTGGTGTGTAACCACTGTGGTGGTTGTGTAACCTCTAGTCTACATTAGCTAATGACCATGTCCCTAATGAAACAAAAATAAATAAAGCCATGAAACGGTTGCGGATTTGAACGTCCCGACCGTGTCTCTTCTTTGGATGTATATTCCCATTCTCCAGTACATTGGAGGACATGGAGAGAAAGTTATTTAAGAAAAATAAAAAGTGGAATTGGGCATCTAAGTTGTAAAGAATAAAAGTGAGAAAGAAACCATTGAAGCCGGAATCGTTTTGTATAAGCAAGGTGTGAGAACAAAGAAGGATGTAAAGAAGGGAGGTGTTGCCATTTTTTATCTTCCTTTAACTCATTGTAATATGTATATTTTAATGGAATTGATAATAAATAAGTGGGAAGAAAGATAAATTTCCCTTCCTAACTAGTTTTCCTTCAAATCGGTGTTCCCGGGATACAAATATTGTGTTGTGTGCGCTAAATTTTTATCTTTTCTTTGTTGCAAAATAGTTCTAAGTTCAAATTTCATCCACTAACATTAAGAACTATCATTTAATAAGAATTGGAAGTAGAAACAATAATTTTTGGTCTCGTAAATTTCCAAAGTTATAATTTTATAGATCAGTTTGTCTCATGATGAGGTATTTTGGTTGGTCATTCGTGTCAATTTGTGAAGAAGAAGGTTTCCTGGATTTTAGGACAATTTTTCTATCGCTGAAAGATTGAGTTATTTGAAGCATTAGTTAAATGATTGGATTATTTATACATCGTGTAGAGTGAATATGGATGAATTTTATTCCTAATGAAGGAATTTGCAGGTCTTGAAAGTGACAAGAAGGGTGAAAACTAACCGAGTTTACAAAACTAGTTTTTGGGCATCTTTTTTTGTGAAGAGGAAAGTTATTGTAGTTTGAACATATGATTTCTTCATGATATGTAGCATGAATAGATGTTATGTATAGTTGCATAGGATTTCATAGAGTGGTCACATGCTATATTTGGGTTGTTTTGGAGTGGCGTTGAGGCCCAAAGGTGAAGACATGGTGCTAGAAACAATTATTTTGTGAGGGATATGAGAATGTGGGCCCATTTAATAATTTATTTGATTGGCTAAGGTAAATTTTCAACCATGTATGATGATTATATTATATTTTACTCATGTATTCTGAATTTCGATCTTGAAAAAGTATAGTTTTGTGATTTGATGTTTTAGCTCATCATCAGTAATGGGGTTTTGAGGTGTCTTAGTGCAAGATGGATGGTTTTGGGCATGACCGACCCATATGGGTCATATTTGACCATTTTAGTCAAGTTATTAGGATTTTATTATGATTATTTGGTCAAACTAAATGATATGTACCGACATACTTTGTGTTGGTGAAGTGAAATGCATATAAAAGTGAGTTTAGAGTTCAAATTAGAACTAGTCTTGAGAGAGGGAAAAATGCAGCCTTAGTAAGGATGTAAAGGAGCTTATAATGCATGATTTTAGATCTGATTATGTGTATGAAACATTTAATAATCATTAAGGTCATGTGTGTAAATTTTTATAGATAATACAGGGTGTGGAATACAAAAGAGTGAGCTAGTGGAATGAGGGTTTAAAGGTGCATGTCCGAGATTAATCAGAGATCTCCATCAGTTGTGGCAGAAAGAAATTTAGAGATCATCATCATCGGGGGCTAATTCAGTTTTTAGTCATCTTAGGGGTATTTATCCTTCTTGTGGATTGGGTTATTCACTAAATTAGGGGTGGGTGCTCCTTATAGGATTGGTGCTATACTAAACTAGGGGTCATGGTGCTCCTTGTGAAGTTATTGGTTCACGAAATCTATTTGTTTTCTTTAATATAATAAAATTTTCAGGTTTTTTTATTCCCTTTGATGGTTTCTCACTTTTATATGTTGTTCATGTGTCTTCCTCTTTGTTGCATGTTCTTTTCAATGCTTAATACACACCTAATATGCATGTGTTGTTATGAATGAGAAATGAATGAATGAAATGAAGAATGTATGGATTTGTAAATTAAGTAAAAATTTGTGTAGGAATGATTCACCTCCCCGATCCAAAAATGGGTTCTTGAAACTAAAAATTTTAAACTTTTTTAAGGATTGTTAATTTTTAATCAACTTGAAGCATTTTATACTCCCAAAAATTGATCACATTCTCGATTATGGGCTGAATTCGTAACTGAAATTAAGTTTGTAATTTACTCAAAATTTCACTATTTGGTCAAAGCCCAAAAGGTCACTGTTTCGATTAAATTGATTTTTCCAATTTTATCAATTAATGATTACCATTGCATCCACATTATTTTTAATGAAATTCAATTATTCCAAATAATCGAAAATGAAAAATAAAATCGAAACACAACATCGATTGTTTTCGTGGTTCAAAATTCCTACGTCCTCGTTTCATGATGAACCAATCCATTAATAATGTTAAAAATGTAAATAAAATAACATTTACATTAACCAATAATGAATCAAAAACCTTCAAAACTATGTTTCAGACCTTGAAGGACATTAATGGATCTCAACCTATGTCCTTCACCTTCCTGATCCACTTGCAGCAGTGTCTCCCTTTGGTTCTACACCTTTGTGTGACTTTAATAGAACATAACTCTATCACAGAAGCTCCAAATTGGATAAATTATCATACCATCATGATTGTCTCAAAATTATGAGAAACTTTCATATATAACTCGAGATTTGGAAGTGAGCAGAAGTGCCCCAAAATTACACTTTTCCAAAACTGCCTCCTTATTGTTTTACACACGACTTCGACACTTATTTGTATAAGTTACAGTGATCCATTTTATAACCAAGTGAGCCCATTGGGTGAGTTGGCTAGTGGATTTGTCTTAGAAATATGAGGTCGGGGTTCAAATCTCGCCTCCTACTCCTTTTCTCGTGAGCTGTTTGCACAATGTGGATAATATCCCACATGGCTGGCGTATTTGACGGGATTGTGGTTCAAACATAGGCTTGACCGCCCATTTACATGTGACTTTGGTCACACCTATTTTCTTTTATTTTATTTGGCCACATGCATGGTGAAATATTCATGTACCGAGTTGTTTGGTTTGACCACCAAGCTATTAGATATGTTTGATGTGCTATGTATATCTTTGCTGAGGATAAATACAATAAGACATATCCACCCACCATGGTGTAAAGTCAAGGTATATGCCGAGTTAGGTGCTAATGTAAATTTTATCCAACCATTATTGAATGTAGGCTTTGGCCAAGATAATCTAAATAGAACCCAAACATTATGGCATATAACAAACTTACGAACTCGGTTAATGTGGCAGTGTAACTATATAGTGACATTGATTTACATGGTGAATAATTACACAAGTAATATAAAATTCAACCTTATAATAATATGATATTGCAATAATGAAATATGGAAATTTTGAACCAAATGAAGTATGAAAAATAAGACCACTTGTCAACCCTCAATAGTAAAATTGAGCTCGTGGTGGAAAAGCACGTGGTGGTTTGAGGACCCACCATGTCGGTGATGAATTAATCATCCTCATAGCAGCCAGGCTCCCTCCTGTAAAAAAATTTGAGCCTCCTTTTTCTCCTGCTTTTATGTGTGTCAAATATCAGAGGTTGCAAATAACTCAAACAACCTTCATTTTTCCTTTTTCTCCTTTTGCCACGTGTCACAATGTTATTGGTCCATTATTGACATGTTGACCAAAGTTGACTTCTTTGTTGACTGAACTTTGACCAAACATAACTTGATCTTAGAGTGTCCATTTTTCACGTTCTTATAGCCGTCAGAAATCTCTCTGAAGGCTCTACTACACTGGCACGGTATAGGGAAGTTTAGGGATCATTGGACACTGAAATTGATCCCCTAATCACTCCTCCCTACTGAGAAGGATTTTTGTCCAAAAAAATGTATTTATCAACCCTCAAATAATGTTATCTCTTCCTACATTGCACAAACACATACAAGAACCAAAAATAACATTATAGGTTAAAATAAATACAAAGAGTTGATTAGCTAGTCACATAACTAGATCAGATAATAACACCCAATTAAGCTAGTGTTCAATTGAAACGTTGTAATCCTGTCAACTCTACACACAATTGTGAACTGTCATACCCCACTATAATGCCATCAAAAATAATTGACCAGATAATAACACCCATTCTATTATAGAAATCTAGTGTTCAATTGTCACTTTGTGATACGACTGATTACTTAAATTACAATTTCATAACACAGATCAATATACTAGACATCTAAATTGCCCATAATTAGGCTAGTGCCCACTGTCCATCTGAAACTATAACAACTGCAAATATTCACTATCCATAATAAAATAGACTATCAACACTCAAAAATAGCTATAGTCAACAATTGAATCCATGTGAATCGCCAAAACATTGTATCGCCATCACAAATAATAAGTTAGATAATAACACCCATATATAATGGAAGCTAGTGTTCAACTAACACCTTGTGATTATGTTGATTATAACTACAAGTATTCACTATCTAGAATAAGTAAACCATCAACACCCAAAATGGCTATATTCAAAATCTAAATCAACGTGAATATACAAATATTATATCCATACACTGAACTATAAAGGGATATATTATAAACTATATGCTTACCCAAATTGGTGAACTCTCATAATCTACAAAATGATCACCTAGTGCCTTTGCAAACCAATTTGTCAGTGTATTAAATTTACACCATAATTGCAACCACATCTAATAGTTACAAAAATATTATTTTCCCAAAATAAGGGTCTTATAAATTAGTGCAAATAACACATGTGGATACAAAAAGTTTGTCTATTTATTATAATATCAAACAGGTGCCCGAATGGGTCTTATAAGCATCCATAATATTTACACAAATGACAACACTATAAAACTACAAGTTTCAAAATAGACATTTTGATGATGCCCATATACATGCATACATATTGTTGTCAGAAATGGAATAACCAACCAAAATGTGAGAAGATGAATATGAGTATGATGAACCTATCACTCAAATATTCTCTACGGCTGCTTCTAAATTATTTCAAAGCTGAATATAAACATAGGATCAAAATCCCTAAAATATAGCTTTGAAAATGTTTGCATACTATCACCAGTTACTGCAATGCAAACATAAAGTTGAGGAATGTTTTACCCATCCAATTACTTGGATTTCTCCATTTAGGTGGTTTTACTTCCCAATACTAGAATGAACATTTACATGAGTTAGATCAATAAAATTTGGTTTGACATTATTTTCCTTTTTAACAACCTTCCAATGTTGCACTGAAGGAACATACCAACACATCTTAACATCATGACCATTCCTTTTACAATGGGAACAAAATTTAACTTCCTTATTTTTAGGAGTCTTACCCATTTTTCCATTCCTTGAACTTTGTCTAGGAAAATGATTCCCTTGTTTAGGAGAGGTAAAAAAATTTCATTTCTCGCTTTACCAGTGAGTGAGATTGGTCTTTTGCCTGCCTTATCATTCACAAAAAGGCATTAACTTATTTATCATATTTTTCCTCTTCCAACAATATGTTGTAGAATGATTATTTCCTTCACAAAACATGCAAGGAAAACCATACTTTTTTCTACCAAAGCTATATTGTTCAGACTGAAAGAGAGCTCTAGAAGTTTTAGGATTTAATTTCCCCTTAGTGTTATTTTAAGTGTAAGTGGGAGGAGGTGGAATTTCATTACCACGTTTACCTATTTTCTTACACCTTTCATTGTTGCTCTTGATGACAGAATCCTACATTTCTAGAGGCGTAGATCCTTGGTTGTTTGAAGCTTGTCTTCCTTTAGGTGATTTGGAGTTTTCTCCAATTTGCATTTGCCCTCTAGAATAACCCAAACCTATAAAATGAGGTTGATCCTCTACCTGTATTGGTTTAGTATCACCTTGTCCATTTTTACCAAGGCCCTTTCTGTTAAATCCCATCTTATCCATTAGTTTAGACCCAATTCCCTTAGTGTGTTTTTCAAACTGACCCAAAGGAATATCTGAAACTGAATGAGAGGAAGAATTAAAATGTGAAAAACTTACAGTGCATTCTGTCATAGTACTTGCATCTGATTTGGAAGGCATTTCCTTCTTGTGTTCACCTTGTTGCATCTTTTCCAAGAGGGAATCCTTGGTTTGTATTTCTTCCTGTAACTCTTTAACAAATCCCATTAACTTCTTGCTCTAAGCAAGCATTTCATTGACATATTCCTCTTTCTTGGTTATAGAGGGTTGAGGCTCGATCTTAACCACACTATTTCCTCTTCTAAGGAATAGAATTTATCTCTCAAGAAAGAGTTTTCTTCCTAGATTTGGTGGTTTATGGCTTCAAGCTCATCCAATTTCTTCTTTTGGATGAATTTCCCATGATTCCTTGTTCCTTCAAACACAACCTATACTTCCAAAACTCGCACACTTGCAAAATAAGATTAACAAGCCCAAAAATGTCTACACACTGAAAACTAAAATCAATACTAGAAACTAAAGCCAAAATTTCAAACACAATTAGAAGCTAATCCGGAAATCTAATCGCTCGATACCAAACTTGCTCGAGATTAGCAAGTTTTCAAGCATAATAACCAGCTCGATATCAAACTTTCTCGAGAGATTATCAAGTTTGCAAGTGGAATAACCAGCTCGATACCAAATTTGCTCGAGAGATTAGCAAGTTTTCAAGCATAATAACCACTCGATACCAAAATTGATCCAAAACGAGTGCTTGAAACTAACAATTTTAAACGTTTTCAAGGATTGTTAATTTTTAATCAACTTGAAGTATTTTATACTCCCAAAAATTGATTAAATTCTAATTATGGGCTGAATTCATAACTGAAATTAAGTTTGTAATTTACTCAAAATTTCATTGTTTGATCAAAGCCCAAAAAGTCACTGTTTTAGATTTAATTCATTTTTTCAATTTTATGAATTAATGATTACCATTTCATCCACATTATTTTAATGAAATTCAATTATTACAAATAATCGAAACTAAAAACAAAATCGAACTAAACACCGATTGTTTACGGGGTTCGGAATTCCTACATCCCCAGGTTCATGATGAACCGATCCATTAATAATGTTAAAAATGTAAATACAATAACCTTTACATTAACCAATAATGAATAAAAACCTACAAAACTATGTTTCAGACCTTTGAAGGATGTTAATGGAGCTCAACCTATGTCCTTCACCTTCCTGATCCACTTGCAGCAGTGTCTCCCTTTGGTTCTATGCCTTTGTGTGACTTTAATAGAACATAAATATATCACAAAAGCTCCAAATCGGATAAATGATCACACAATCGTGATCACGTAAAATTATGAGAAACTTTTATACATAACTTGAGATCTGGAAGTGAGCAGAAGTGCCCCAAAATTACACTTTTCCAAAACTACCTCCTTATTCTTTTACACAGACCTAACACTTGTTTGTATAAGTTGCAGTGACCCATTTTATAACCAAGCGAGCCCATTGGGTGAGTTTGATAGCAGATTTTTCTTAGAAATATGAGGTTGGGAGATCAAATCCCACCTCCTACTCATTTTTCGTGAGCTATTTGCATAATGTGGATAATATCCCACATGGTCAAGCGTATTTGACGGATTTTGGTTCAAACATAGGCTTGACCACCCATCTACATGTGACTTTGGTCACACGTATTTTATTTTATTTTATTTGGTGACATGCATGGTGACCTGTTCATGCGTTGAGTTTTTTGGTTTGACCACCAAGCTATTAGATATGTTTGATGTGCTATGTATATCTTTGTCGAGGATAAATACAATAAGACATATCCACCCACCGTGGTGTAAAGTCGAGGTATATGCCGAGTTAGGTGCTAATGTAAAGTTTATCCAACCATTGTTGAATGTAGACTTTGGCCAAGATAATCTAGATAGAACCCAAATGTTGTGGCATATAACAAACTCACCAACTCGGTTAATGTGGCAGTGTAACTATATAGTGACATGGATTTACATGGTGAATAATTACACAAGTAATATAAAATTTGACCTTACAATAATATGATATTGCACTAATGAAATATGGAAATTCAAACCAAATGAAGTATGACAAATAAGACCACCTGTCGACCCTCGATAGGAAAATTGAGCTCGTGGTGGCAAACCATGTGGTGGTTTGAGGACCCACCACGTCGGTGATGAATTAATCGTCCTCACGGTGGCTGGCTCCCTTCCGTAACAAAAGTTGAGCCTCTTGTTATCGCCTGATTTTACGTGTGTCAAATACTGGAGGTTACAAACAACTCAAAAAACCTTCAGTTTTCCCTTTTTCTCATTTTTGCACGTGTCGCAGTGCTATTGGTCCATTATTAACCTATTGTTCAAAGTTGACTTCCCTATTGATTGAACTTTGACCAGACATAACTTGAGCTTAGAGTGTCTATTTTTCACGTTCTTATAGTTTTCAGAAATCTCTATGAATGATCTACTACATTGGCATGGTATAGGGAAGTTCAGGGATCATTTGAAACTGAAATTGATCCCCTGATAACCCGCTATCAATACATTTTTCTTCTAACAATTGGTAGCAAAGTAGGTCCTTCTGAAGTATGTCTAAGGGCATGAAGGAAATCCTAAAAGCACAAAAAATGGGTAATTCTTCAGATATTGAGGTTTTATTAAAAATAAGGATTGAAATAACTCATCTATTAATTAATTGCTACCAAGATATGATTAAGGATATGGAACAATAAAATGGTCAATTCATCAAGTGTTTGGATTCACGGGATGAAAGTATGTCTAAAGACCTAAGAATAAAGAGGATGCTTGTTCAAATTATGAAGAGAGTTTAAAATATTTAGAATCAATTTTAGAAAATTAGGTTGAAGATGTATAAGAGACTTGATAAGAGCTTTGAAGCTCTCGATGGGATTTTAGAAGGCCAAAGGGTGAATAGTGACAAAATAGGTCTAGGGTTTAAGGGAAAACATCTAAAGAGTAATAGTGATGCTGGTACAAGTAATAAATATCATATGAAGGTGAGTAAGAATGTAGATTTGAGAATTTATAACCCAGCTTAGAAAACCTAATGCTATGTGGTATGGATCTTCATATAATGGATATTGCTTTATTTGTCATGAATTTGGTCATAGAGCTAGAGATTGCAAAAGGAAGTCTCATTGGAATGATGAATATCTCTTCAAATGTGAATGTTTTTATGTTGTGAGTATGGTAATAGGGCCAAGGATTTTGGTTGGAACTTAAGTGTGTTTGAACCAAGAAGGAAGAAGAATGGTGTTGTGTGTCATAAGTGTCATAAACAAGGACACATTACTAGATCTTGTCACCAAGGTGGATCACCCGAGTTGATGATAGGTTTCAAGCATCAAATGAATGAATATTCAAGAGGAAGGCGAGTTATATGAATTGATTCAAGTATGTTATATCATATAAGATGGTTAATCAAAAAATATGGTCAAGAGAGATGATTCTCATTCTAATATGAAAAGTACAAAGTTTTTAAAGGAAGAATAAACTACTAATAAGGTGGAAAACAAAGCCATCAAGCCTAAATCAAGTCAAGAAATTATGTTTACATTGATTGAATAAGATCATATGTGCCTAAATTTAATCCATTTACATGTACATGAGAACTCGAGGAATTTGGAACACCTCAAGTGTGATAAGGTATGATATGTGATCATATCCAACTTTTTGGTACTCCAAGTTTCTTGTAGGTGTCTCAATTCGTTTGTTCTAATAAGTCATGATGCCATCTTAGGTGAGGTTTGATTGTGTTCGTAAAGTTTTTTTTTTCAAATTCTATATATTCATCATGTCAAGGGTCCTGTAGTCAAGATTATAATGTCCTGATAATGATTTCATATTGCTAATTATAAAGGTATTATTAAATGGTCTTATTTTGTGATGTTACAGTCTTGTAAATGTTATTGAGTTCTATCTCGAGGTCTTTGAGTATGTCTTAAAAGATAGTTTTTAGTTCATAAGATTATTTCAAGTGTTTCACAACATGACATAGTTATTGGATTCTATGTAGGTATTTTGCTCATATTAATTTTGTTTCAAGGTGTGAAAAGTGTCAAGAAGCTTGGGTTGTTTCAAGGATCATGAGAGAGAGAGAGAGACAACATGCCAAGTATCAATACCTACACGAGTTTTTTTTTTTGAATCATGAACATGGAATATGTGCATCATAATCCCAAGTCTTGAAGGTAACTTAAAAGTCCATCATCTGTTACATGAATGACTTCTTTGTATTTTAAGATAGTTCCTATTGAGAAAATTATTGTATCTAATAAATATCTCTATGTCACATGAAAATAACATGCTTTCATTAGTCAAAAGAAGTCCGTATTAGTGATCATGTTGTTGTATTCAAAATTTTGTGTGTAAAAAGTGAATTCCTTGAATCGTATCCTCATTAGTTCTCATTCTTTCTTGAGAAGGTGTATTATACTCTCATGAACCAATAAAGAATATATGAAGCATGTCTAATACTTATACTCGGTAGAGTTAGTGTACTATGTTGACAAAGATGTTTTGAGTTCATAGCAGTGTTCAAGTATGTACTTGTGTCTAAGTTTTAAGATGTGCATTATGAATTCAAGGTATATAGAGTGATTTTGTGACTCAAGGTCATCAAATGAGTCCTTGTACTTATATGTGTTGTTTCAAAGTCATAAATGGACATCTTTAGGTTTGTGCCAGTTTTTTCTTCAAGAAAAAAGGATTTCTATGACCTTGAATCAAGTAAATGAGTATGTTTATAGTACAAGTAAAGTGCTATGAGTGTATTAATGTCAATGTATTAGGTTTTTATCAAGGACTCTATAAGGATCAATATAGGATATATAGTCAATATGATGGAGTGAAGAATCATATCTACAAGTTAAGGTATGAAATTTTTAACATGATTGTGAAAGAAAAGGTGCAGTTAGGTGGTATTTTTCTTGAGATATTTCTAATAGTCCACAAATTATAGGATAAATAGGTATGAAAATTCTTCCCACAAGTATAATGAGGACTCATGAGGAATTTCAAGGCTTTGGAAGGTATCTATAGTGTCAATTATTGTGTCGCTGTCACGTAGATGCATTCTTCCGTAGGACATGGTATTATGTTTTTTAGGATACAAACATGTTAATTAAACATTCAAGGTATTCATCCAAATTAAAATCATTGTGAGGAGTCTTTGTATATAAACTGACATCTAGATATACTTCATTCGTTGAGTCCATGAAGGTGTGGGATTGTAGACAAGGTTGGTGTTCAGAAGGAAATATGTACGAAGCTTGGACTATGTAACTATTGGTTTTGCATCATGAAGGAAGTCAAGAAATGTTTTAATATTTGTACACATATTGATTGTGTACAAAATTTGGTCTTAATTTTGTTATCTCATCCATGAATTCTTCCAAGAATTGTGAGTGTGCTTATCAGTAGTTAAGGGGTTCCTAGTCACGTTGATGACTATCATGTTCAAAGTCTACTGGACTAGAAAGGGATACAAAATTTAGTTAGTGGTGTTTGAAGAATGGTCAAGATGATCAAGTATCCCGAGTTAGAGGTCTATCTCAAAATATCTAACACATAAAAATATTTTTTTGAAGGTAGTATAAGACATCTACAGATTTTATATGGTTTTTGATTTAATTTTATATGTTTCAAAGATATAACGAGTTATCATGAACTCAAAATTTTTATATCACTTCTCTTGAATATTTGAATTGCATGTCATCAAGTCTATGTATTGTTAGTGATTTTCTCACCAATATGGAATTTTTCAAATTCCGAAAATGATGTTCCCATGAATTATGATGTTGAATAGAGGTTTGAAATGAGATGTTTAAATGTACTCATGTAGTAGAAGGTTTTTTATCAAGAATTAAAGGTGGATGTTGCGAGATTCTAGGTATATTAAATATTGAGACTTGTGTGTGAATACAGTGGTATGTATTAGTTTTCATTCAATATTGGAATGCATTTAGAACTATGTTTCAAGGGTTAATAAAGAAATGACTAATATTTAAATACAAAAATAAGATGAAATGAAGTTGGACACAAAGGCATATGATAATTAGAGGCTGCATTACATTCATGAAGCCAATAAAGGATCTTCATGACGTTTGAAGTCCTTAACAAGCTTCATAGAGTGGATACTTATTTAGGCATGTTTGAATAAGTGATAAGGCCAATTTTTCATATTTAGAGAGGTTTGAAGAATCTTAGTTTATATTATTATTGTGTCATTATTAACTAGAAAGGGAGTATGGAATTATCTTAAAGCATAGTGTTAGGTCCGTGAAGACTATAATAGTATAGATTATGGTCTTTCAAGATTATGGGATTTTTTTCACTTATGGATGTGAAAATAATGACTTCATTTAAGATGAAATAGAAAGGTTGAAAAAATTAGAGAAGGATAGTTTGAGACATTTCTTTGAGTTTTCACCGTAATAATAGGGTGAAGTCTTCAAAATTGCAAGGTATTTGAATTCTAAAAACACATGCTACATATATTTATATGAAATTTTGTATCTAAAAGAGTGTATTTATATAGGTTTATGGTAAAATAGAATGATATAGATTGAATCAAGGCTATCTATATCTTAAAAAGTCTACAAGTATTGAACAAAAACATAAATTGAGTTGAGTAATCAATTTTAGACTAAGTCCAAGTACTATAACAATAGTCTACAGGTATGTAAAAGACTAATAAGATGAGATAAGATAGCTAAGGTCTTGATGAAATGGTCTAGGCATCAAAGTGATCCAATAAGACATCATAATGAATGATAAGTCATCAAATTTTCTGCGAAAGTATGTTACAAGCCTAAAATGGTATAGAGTCATGCAAAGAAGGAAAAGTAATTCGAGAAAGTATTTTATAAATGTGGAAATTAAGTTTATTTATCCTTAAAATTATTATTTCACTAAATCTAGACTTATCCAAGTCTGAGAAACTAAAAAATATATCCAATATTGGAATCCAATATTACTATTTTTGGATTCCAAAATGTTAAATATTGGAATTATCTGCACTCCAAAATCATACATATTTGATTCCGATATCGCATATATTGGAATCTAGAATCACATATATTGGAATCCAAAATCACATATATTGGAATTAACTATACTCCAAAATCACATATATTGGAATCTAAAAATCAAAATATTTGAATCCATTAATTCTCCTTTCAGAATCCAATATATCTATCACAAATTAAATTAATGAATTTGTGAAAATAAAATTAATTATTTTAGGGAATCCAACATTGATATGATAAATAATGCATACCATTCGCCATCCCATATAAAACATATACATTTTCTATTTTATGTTAGGCTTAATGTTTTCTTTGAAATAATTCTCTTATCAATTTTAAGATGTTTTTAAGATTAAACTATGAATATTTGAATCTTTAAAAATCCTTTGCCTAGTGATCGTTATGCTAGTGACATTAACGAGGTGTGTGACACTTCTAGATTCATATCCTATGTTGTGATTGAACCTAGGGTTAATCAAAGAATTACCAAGATGTTATGAAGAAACTAACAAAGGGTGATGATTTAGTTTAGGAGATTTTAACTAACTATAAATCCATCGTAACATATTTTCATATTTCAAATAAGATATCAAATTAACTTCATTTATTATGGTGTGATTGAACCTCAGCCTAACCAGATAATTTCTTAAGATGTTATGATGAAATTAACAGAGGGTGACAATCCAAAGATAGGAGAATGTAATTAATTATAAAACCATTCCAAATATATTTTCTTATTTAAATTTAGATATAAAATTAAATGTAAGAAACATGGCATAAAACTTTTCATATTCAAATATGGATATCAAATTAATTAAAATTAATCAGAAAACCATCCCGTATATATTTTAGTATTAAAATATAGCTCTGAAATAATTTGAAATTCAATTACTAAAGTTAAAATTATAGTAAAAAATTTGAATAATAATTTTAATTTATAATGTAACACTATTTATAAAGATGGGATTCCAAATAAACAATACATATCATAGTAAATCTCCAATAAAAATATCCCAATAATTGTTTTTGTGATCTAATATAATCCCAAAAAATTTAACATCCTTTAATTGTTGCAACAATGGCCATGACACATATAAAACGTATTTGTCTTATGACTTAGAATCTATGCTAAATGTTTCAACAATTATGTAGTTCACAACATCATTGAACTTGTTTTTCTCTAAAGAGTCATCTACAAGCACTGCATTTTTACAATTGTACAAAGCATTAAACCGCCACTAAATAGAATTAAAATTCTTGGATATAATTTGGGATTCCTAGAACCTTCATAATCCTAGCGTTTGGTCTCGACACAATCTTCCTATGTAAATATGAACTTGAAGCTCGTAATCTCGAAACCAGCTTTGTTAAGGAATGAAGGCATCATGACATCAACATTTGGCTACCTCGCCATGTCCCTAGTGCTATTTTGATATATTTTTTACAATGTTGGAAGAAATATTTCATATTTTTTTTTAATATTGGCAAATAGTTTTTTGAAAGGGACTATACCCTTGAATACAAAAGAAGGCCTGAAAGCCGGAATAAGAGTGAGAAACAGAGCTGATGGAACAAAGTCCAAGTATTACAATGAAGTTCTACGTAGCCCAGAAACAGCTACACAAACGAGACATAACAGCAAAACAACAGCAAAAAAACAGTAAGCCGACTGCCAAGACACAACAAAAATAACAACTAAAAGCAGCAGAAGCATCCAGGACTACTTCTTGGCAGCTTTATCGATACTGATCTTGACTCTTTTCCAGGCATGAAACATACCCAATGCAGTCATGTGGGCAGCATCCATCTTATCGAGCTCCTCGATGGTTCTTTTTCTCTTTTTCATTGCCCCAAAGTGCAGCCGGGACACCGCTGAGGTTGGAAACACTTTTGGCATATTAGGTTTGATAAAATGTTTTTATTTAAGCTTGACGCTGTGTCGAATTTTTTTAACTATTTGAATTTCGTGTTAGCATTCTTGAGGGTGTGTGCCAAAACACCATTTATATCAAATATGATTAGTTTCATGTTGCATGTATTCATATCTGCAAATGAAAAGAAACAAAATCAAATGGTTGAGGGTGGTGAATCAATTGAAAAATAATTAACAAGTCCCTTTCGATATTGTTATATCAAAAATGAAATGGTCAGAGATGCTACGTTCCTCATTGGTTATTGCTACACTAGGAATATTTTTGTGTAGAATTTTATTTGAATAGAATTTAATGTTTCATTGCAATGAGTCTTTACGTACCATATTATAGTTATTTCATTACATTGGAAAGTTGTATACATGTTGTATTATCAAAGCAAAAGTAGTATTTAAGCATGATAAGAATTAATTTAGGAATACATATTTGATTACTAAGAACTACTAAAATATTTGTTTCAATATACTTTATCTTTTAATTCGAATTCACAACTTATACACTCACACTCGAACTTATAATTAGGAAAATATAAATACTCCCTACGTATGTTTTTATAATTTCAGCACACAAATTAGTTAAGCATAAGCATCATAAAAACATATGAATGTATTATATTTAAAATGTTAAGTCAGTATCATCATAATAACATTTTAAAATGCTAACTTTTTATTTAGCATTTAATCTCTCAACATATTTGATGCCCTCTACCACATTCAATCCCTTAGACACTATAAGTGATAATTCTTCATATAAATCGGTAATCAACCACATATCTTTTGAACCATTTTCTCCTTTGCTTGTCATCCCAACCATAAAATTTGTTGGAGGGTTTCCCTTTTCACCTAATGTAATACACATTGTGTCTTTAGAACTGTAGGGAACATCATTTCTAATCCAAACCTTTTCTAGATATTTTATTACAATTCCATCAACTATATTGCAATGTTCTTTTCCCCAAGTGAGTACTAGATTCAATTCAGTCGATAATTTTTTATTGAAGGTCTTTTCCAGGTTTTTAACATCAACAAAAGTGATTTTTCTTCACTAGAATCCCATTTCAATTTTTTTTATAATGAATTTATAATCTCTTTTAGGCCACCTCGCATGTTTATGGTCTCCTTGTTGAACTTGAATGTCATATCTCTAGAAGATGATTTTGTTTTCTCATACAATAATCCATCCAAATCTAAAATAAGTAAGTAATTATTGTGGCTAACTACATGGAAGTAAATAATTTTTTTAATCGGTCTCAAATCAATACTAACCAATGGAAATAATTAACATTTTAGCTTGTGGATACCACTTACTGATGGATATTTTGTGTGTGATTTTATGTTTTTTACCCACAACTAGATCCTTTGATGCAAGATATATTAAAAAAAAACATTAATCTATTCATAATATAGATATTTCTATGAAAAATGAAATCATATTTGAAAAAATAGAGTGATTTATGTAATAACATGGTAAATTCAATATTAGAAATATAGAAGCTACCAATTACCGATTGAGCTTCGGCTTGGCTTCCATAAACTATACTCCCTGCTGATTTTTTTGATGCAAGATTTATTGCAAACAACATTAATAAATGTATAATCGATTTTATGCTATGACAAATGAAAGCATAATTTAAAATCATACTACTCTCCATGGTAATATTGTACATGAAAATCAAATTTTTCTAGCTTCAAATGAATTTTAGTGGCTACTAAGGTTCGTTTATATCCATTGAACCACCCATTGACCAAAAACAATTGTAATATGTTAATCGGGATTAGAGACCGCTGTGCTATGCCATCCTTTTCTGGGATAAGCATCGATACTAATGTTTGTATCATTATATCTATACTAATGGTTTATGTAGACAACCAACAACCTCGGTAACTAAAAACTATGTTGTATTGATACTATCATGAACTTTTGAAATAGGTTATTTGGAAATTCCTTCTTTGAAAATGGTTCCTATTATATAAGTAGCTGATATCATTTTCTATAAATTTGTGAGCCTTATAAATGATTTTGTTTAAAAATACACATGGATTACATACCTAGTTCTGAATGCATATTAGTGTTGTTTACCATAGTGCAATCCACTATTACTTTCTCTAGTTGTTGGTTGTCTCCATAAACCATAAATTGTTTTATAAATTCATGGGGATTAATATCAATTTTTTTTATAAATGCACATGACTAAAATACCAGGATTTGATTTCATATTTGTGCATGATGTTGTCAAGTTCACCTCATCTATCATCAGAGTTGGTGAAGATAGAGTATTGTCAAAAATATGAAAAATAATAGAAATTGAAAATAGATCTCATTAAACATATTCATAAAATGATTAAAGATCAATCACCATGTTGAGTTGGTTATGTAGTATCAAGTTGAGATATTTGTACATTAAATCCTATTGTTCTTTGGTTATCTATGTAAATAATAAATGTGTAAGTAGATTTTATTCAGTTGAAATAATTTAACTTAATCACATGTACAATTTTTATTCTAGAATGAACCTTTCTTCATTAAACAATTGTAATGCTTAAAAATCATTTCTTGACTATGTGTCTAATCAATAAAAAAAATTAGACTGGATTTAACTAATGTACACAATGTAACACTACTACCCTAAAGCACTAATAATAAATTACTATGGGAACAACATCGAGTGAACATCTCATCCTAGAACTCATATGATTGTTTGTAAGGAAAAGGATGTTTATTTCCTTTTAGGAAAATTTCACTTGCAGTTACCAATTGTTGTGGTAGTTTTTCCATCCAATCCCTAGTGACTTCATCTCTTTCATCATTTTTATCATCACCATTGTGCACTCCAGCTTATTATGTACATAATACTCAAACTTTTAAATTTCAAGTTCTATCATAAAATTTGTAGCATCCATCTAGAATCGATTCTCCATTATATTTAACCTTTTCCATGTATTTTTTTACTATTTCCCTTAACATTTTTTAGTATTCAATTGGTATGAGAAAAATAATAATACAATCTAGGACACTGTTCTAATAATTTTTAGAAGTTCCATTATTATTTCAAAAGTAATATTGCCGATAAATTGTAAAAATCAACAATAACATAGTCTACATTGAAAGGATTGGTGGCAGAAACAGCTAATAGAGTTGAAGATAGATGGAACAGTATGCACATTGACATGTAAAATATTCGGTGTCCTCCATCCTTAAAGGTATATTGTATCATTAGACATCAACATTTTGTTTTTGTTTTTTAACCCTATTTGGGGATCATATTTTCTCTTTCCTTTTCTTTCTTAAACCAATGGTACAGCATAACATGGTGGTAGTATGATTAATGCAATTTAACTTTTTCAATTACATTAGATTCACTACATGATGTCAATAAATTATTATCTAGATGTTTTTATTTAATATATTATAGAAATTTTTCTCTCATTTTGTATCTCCTTTTATTTTTCAGTAGTAAGAATAAAATCTCTCTGCTATTATGCCCCCGATTTTACTTTATCCGATAAGATCTTGATAATTCTTCATCATTCATTTTTCTTGCAGCCCTTAATGAATTGACAAAGAATCTTACCAATGAATTTGGTTTAAATTTATCATGATTATCTTTAATAGGTGAATAAGCAATTCTAGTATATCTTAACAACTCAAATGTTGTTGTACATTTAGTCCATATATCATTTGGAAATAGTAAAAACGTCCATTTTTCATATAGATTTTTATTTTTGTTCACTTTGAAAATCAAAATGAGTTGATTCTCAAAGTTCTAACTTCAAAAGAAAATAATATTTTTTAATCCTTTTATATAAGGAAAGTAAATGTTAATAAAAATGCAATTAAATTAAAATACATTACCTTCCACTCGTATGTATTTTATTTTTGTCAATCCAGGGCATTGAGGACATCCAAGCATTTCCAAACAAATCTAGCTTTGTATAGAAAATCAATAAACTTGGTTTGTATCCAAGTTCTGTTCACTTCATTCTGTTGATTGCAAATACTAGTAATGGCTTCATTAGTTTCATTTACAAAAAAATGTGAGCCCTTTGAAAAAATAGTCTCTTATGTAAAGAGTTGTAAGTATTCGAGCCCAAAATATATTTTGGTGGACATATTTTATTTTTCTATCAAGTATATAAAATTCAAATCCATCCATTTCTAGGTATTTCGGATCTTGGAGATACACAACTTTATTCCTAGACTGTAAGAATGGAAGAAAAATTGTCCCTTTGTGTAGGAATAATCTTTATCAACCTAGAGTGCATAAGAATTTAAAAATTCTCATCATCTATAAGATGGTACTAATAACTTGGAGGTGATAAATGGCACCTTGAAACATCAATTGAAAAAAAATCACCATTGAATTATAAGCAATGAAAATACCGAGTAGTCAAAGGTTTTGTTTTCATGAATATAGTGGTTGCTTTCTACAGAAATGCAGCTGATTTAGTATTTTATTTCAACCCCTGCAACTTTGATCTAGATGGATTGATCTCCAATTTATCCAAATATGTTTGCCTCATCATAGTAAACAACTTGGAATGCTTAGGTGGTTAAAGAGAACACTTTTTATTCACAAAATGAAAAATAGAAGAGGTTTTATCAGATCTCTAGAATTTTATGAGTACTGAGCATTCCACTTTGAATGTTTTTTTCATTTAAACAACCACTTATATCATTCTCTACTAACAATCCAAAATCCCAACCATATATTGAATAGGAACATTGTATTTTTTCTTCCAAGGCCTTCATTTCTAGTTTCTTGAATAAAGAAACATCTGAATCTATATCCAAAATAATACACTTATTATTTTCATGGTCAATGCATTCAACTTGAACACACAATGTACTCGAATAAAAAACTACTGAGGATATAACCATTCCGACTTATACATGTTCATAATATATAACAAAAAAACCACAAGTTGATATAGTAGTTTTCATGGGTATGGATTTCAACAAACCACTCCTCATCTTTTTTTCTTCTAGTAGTCAAAACCTTTAATGAATGGAATTCTTGAGAATGGAGTACAAACATTGGAAGACATTTTCCCTATAATTGGAGTAGAATATATTAATATGTACTTCACATATGGATTTTTTTTTTTCACATTGTATGATAATGAATGTAAGTATTAGCCTTTGTGATCACCAATCTCTATATTATATTACTTTTTATCATTATAGAGTAATCAACATAAAGGTTAGCTATAGATAATTTTCAACTGCATACATGACATCTAACATTCAATTGGTGACTATAATTTTATTTTTTTGATCCCATCATTAACAACAAAAACTATGCACAATTGTTCTTGACAATTAACATGTAGCATATTGGTTAGACTTCACATGGAAAACCCAATCAACTTACATATTTCACATAAGATATATCTATGTAAATTATAATCCATATTCATCTATCAAAGGAAAATCCTAGTGACCAGTAGGCTAAAAATTTCTTAATTTCAAGATAGCTATTGAATAACAATTCATGGTAGGATCTTAGTAGCAGCTAGGATCCTATCTTTTCCTCTTGTCATAGTAATCACTATCTGTACAGCTTTAGGTCAATTGTAATTGTCAATGATTATAATTGTATAAAATTAGCCACACATTACCTAGTGGTGCATATTGTTGCACTAGTTTCTATCGAGGGGAATTAATAATTTCTCTTTGTATCCAATAAAATGTTGAGCGACCTCTAATCTCCATTAATAGTTGAAAATAATAACTTTGCAGCCACTAGACACAACATTTTCTTAATTTGAAAATAGTTATATAAAAGCAAACAATGATTTATCTTAGTGGCCACTAGGCTCCTATCATTACTAGCTTTTCATTGTAATCACTATCTATTCAACTTTGGACCGATACTTTTAAAATTGACATTAATTATATCATATTGGCTAGACTTCACATGGAAAACAAAATTTATGTACTTCATTCCATCGAGAGGGATGAAGACTTGTTTATTTTACCCAATATATATCTTTGTAAGTTATAATTTGAATTGGTTCATATCAAAGAAAAATCCTATCGACCGTTAAGGTCAACACTTTCTTAATTTCAGGGGTAATCTTAGAAGCATTAATTTAGCACTATGGAGGAATATTTAGCATTGTTTCTGCTGCACTGGTTGTAGAGTGTCTTCTTTTTCACTCAGATTTGACTGTGAAGGGGCTACACACTTACTTGAATTAGACAAATTGAACAGCCATAAGCACAATCCACTTCGCACCGGGATCCACACCTTTAGCTTTGAAAATGATTTTGCTATAGTAAAACCCTCTGATCAATAATTTGGGTCTGCAATCTCCCACTAAGGTGTAGTTCACATGGGATAAGGATAAAGAAGGTGTGACCTACCTTAAGGTGCCAGATGGTTGTCTACATTAGGCTTTGGAAAAAGTGAATCTTTCCCTTGTTGGTAAGTTTCTCGGATCTAGACCTAATATTGATGTCATTAGAAAATGGGCCTGTAGAAAGTGGCAACCAAAAGGGGATCTGAGCATCACCACTATGTCTAGGGTTTTTTTTTGGCCAAATTTAATCAAGTAGGCTGATTTGGAATTAGTCCTTTGGGAGGCCCATGGTGGTTGGGCAATATGGGTCTTTTTCTGAAATGGTGGTATCCTAGGTTTGATCCTAATACTGAGAATATACACACCATTCCAATATGGTGTAGGCTTCCCAGGGACTACCCCTGTAATTTTGGGATGATGAGATTCTATTAAATGTTGCTAAATCTCTCGGATCTCCAATTGGGATGGATGGGCCTATGAGGAATAGATCCAGACTATCTTTTGCTATATTCTCGTATTTATTTTGAAATGGAGTAGGAGTTACTGAATCTTATCATTCTGCATTCTAAGTATGCCATTTGGCATCAAAAGATTGAATATGAAACCTTTCATCTGAGATACAAAAATGTCATAAAATAGGACATTTTACCAATAGATGTCCTAATAATGAGATATCTCAAGAGGAAAAAAAGGAAAGCTTGATAAGCCTTTTGAAGAATCTGATAAGATACAGGAAGTTAGGTTGGAAAACAAGGATGCAAGAAAAATAAAGATCAAGGGCAGTGAAGGGTTACCCCTTCACCAACCAGAGCTGAAATACAAGAAAGGTAAAAAGGGTTTTAGAACTCCAATTAGGAAACCACTGATTTGTAGGAAGCTCTGGCATCCTAAAACCCTAGTGACGGGTGCATCTGAAGTTCATCCAACCTCCACAGAAGATTTAGATTCACAGACTCTAGTAAAGGTGATTCTAGAGGTTGATGAGTAAACTGAGACAGTTATAGTGAATCTTTTAACGAGGTTGATAAAAATGGACTTTGGGATAACAATAAGGACACTAGAGTGATGCCAGGGGAAATAGAAACTAAAAAGGATAATCTTGATCTATTATGCACCATTGAGGAAGTCCTAAATGAGGAAAAAAAATGACTGTATCCGAAAACTCACTGAAGAAAGTCTCTTCTCTATTTAAGAGTTGTTCTCCTAAAAGTGGGAACCCCTATCCAATACCAACCCAACATCTTTACAACCCCTTGACAAAGTGAAGGAGAGAAAGAGAGGAGGGGGAGATTATGCCACTTAAAGAAAATATGATGTCTGATGGAGATCCAGATCCCAATGGTTTTAGAGGTTAAATAAAAAAGAAAAGATTGAAGGGATTTGAGAAGATCCCAGATTCACTTTATAATGAGAAGAAAAATAAAATTGATAACTGGGGAGCTTTAACATCCAGAACTACAAGATCATCTACTAGAAGAATAGTGGATTTTGGAAGCACTCTAAAAGAGGTAGACCTTCAAAGAAGACACTTATAACCAAAATAAAAAAGGAGATATTGTAAATGGTACTCAAAGCTAATTGATCCATCAGGTAATTACATCACCTATATCTTTTAGATGAAGATCATCTCCTAGAATATTCAAGGTCTGAATGGAAACTCTAAACAAATAATAATCAAAGAGTTAAGAGTTTCTAGTAGGCCTGGCATTCTACTTTTGCAGAAAAAAAGATGAATTCTAAGGTACTTGTAAATTATAAAAACAATTTTTGGGAAAATTCAGACATGGTTGCGGTGGATTCTCAGGGAGCTTCAGGTGGCATGGCTACTTTTTGGGATAAGAAGCATTATACTAGTACGATTCTTTCTAAAACTAGTAACCATCTTGCTGTTAAATTCCATGTTATTGAAAATAATTGTACTTGGATCCTTTCTAATATCTATGTGCCCAATACGGTTAGTGGAAGAAGGAAACTCTAGAATAATCTAAATATTTTTAGAATTCAACATATTTATGACAACTGGATTACTATGGGTGACTTCAACTCCCCATTAAATCTAGGGGGAAAACAAGGGGTAACTCTTGTTTCACCATTGGTATGGATGAATTTGCTGATTTCTTTTTGATCTAAATCTCATGGATGTGGACCTTCATGGCAATAAGTATACCTGGAGGAGCTTCAAAAAGTTGTTTTTACTCTTAAAGGAGATAAGGCTCTAGGACCGCATAGCTTCTCTCGTCAATTTTTTTCAGAAATTTTGGGAAATTTTCTCGAGATGATCTTGTTAGGGATGTAAATGACTTCTTTAGAATTGGAGATCTACTGAAAGAGCTTAATAATACTCACATTGTGCTGGCTCCCAAAAAATGGATGCTAAAGATTTTAGACCCATTATCTTGGTTAATGTTGTCTACAGAATTTTTACTAAGATTATTGCCACCAGACTACAGTTCATTTTGAATGATTTAATCTCAAAACAGAAAAGTGGATTCATAAGAGGAAGGATAATTCAAGATGGTGTGATCATGGTGTATGAGATTATTCATTCCATGGATAATAATAAAAAAATAAGCATGGTCCTTAAACTTGACATGAATAAAGCCTTTGATAAAGTCTCTTGGTCTTTTCTTGACAAAGTTCTAGCCAAATTTGGTTTTCTCAACAAATTTAGAAGAATTATCAAGGCTTGCATTTCTACTGCTAGATTCTCTATGGTGGTTAATGGTGAACTAGTGGGGTACTTTACTAGCAGTAGGGGATTAAGATAGGGGATCCTATATCCCCTTTGCTCTTCATTATTATGGCGGATAGCCTCAGTAGAACTATTACCAAAGTTGTTAAAGATGGTCTTCTAAAAGGCACTAAACCTACCTCTACGAATCAAATGGATTCTCATCAGCAATTTGTGGATGACACTATCTTACTTTTAGTGGCATATCCCTAGAAGCTAAGGTGATCAATTCCATTCTAAAATTTTATGAGGCTGCTTCTGGACAAGAGATCAACTTTGATAAAAGTTCTATTTTCTTTTTCAACACTCCTTTGGAAATACAAAATAGAATTTCTAAAATATTGGGATGTAAAATCAATTTAACTCCCACTAATTATTTGGGGCTCCACCTTGGTACTAAAAAAGTCTCAATCAAATTCAAGAATGATTTACTAGAAATATTCCAAAAGAAAATGGCCGGATGGAAAGAAGTCATTACTTCTAGTGCTTTGGTAAATGTTTTCTTATCAAAAGTACTCTTCAAAATCTACCTATCTACATAATGTCTCTCTATAACATTCATTCTGCCTTTAGAGATAAAATTGATAGGATCCAGAAACACTTTTTATGGCAAGGAATGTAGGAAAAATTCAAAAATCACCTGGTTTTCTCGGGATCAAGTGTGCACTCCTAAAAGGATTAGGGGATTGGGCATAAAAGATATAATAAAAAGAATATGGCCTTAATTGTAAAATTGGGTTAGAGAATGTTCTTAGAGTAACAACCATGGATTGATCTCATTAAGGATAAATATCTTGAACAACAAACAACTTTCTCTTTCCTTCATGATGAACAACTTCCCCATGGTTCCATTTTCTGCAATAACTTGATTCTAGTTAGGAATTTTATGAAGTAAGGTCATAGATGGAAAGTGGGAAATGGAAGAGACATCAATTTTTGGGGAGATAATTGGTCTAATCTTAGCCTTAATGATAGATTTGGTGCAACAAAGGATAGTCTTGAACATAAATATGGTACTAAGGTCATTGACTACATGGAAATTGATGGAAATAAGAAGAGATGGAAACAAATCTCAGTGGAAATCCATGTTGTCCTCTCTTTAGAAGCAACTAGACCTCATCCCCTTGAATCAGTTGGAATTCAAGGATGAAATTTTCTGGCACAAATCTAGAGATGGGGATTATATGGTTAAATCTAGATATAATTCTTACTTTGAGAATATCTAGAGTGAGTTTAATTGGAGCAAGATTTGGATGACTGAGCTAACCCCTAAAATTAAATTTTTCTTTTGGCTTGTGCTTAGAGGTAGAATTCTTACTAATGATAACCTGATGAAGAAAGGATTCATTATGCCTAATAGGTGCCACCTTTGCAAAAAAATATGAAGATATTAAACACCTTTTTATCCATTGTGAGTATGCTTCAATGATTTGGAGTTATGCCTTTTCCAATTTCAATGTTTTCTAGATTGTGCCTAAGGATTTCATTCAGTTTTGGATCCAATAGAATCCTCCTTTTAAGCATTGTGTTGTGACAAGACTTTGAAAACTGGTCATGCCCCATATTATCTGGAGGATTTGGAAAGATAGGAATGATATCATTTTCAAAAACAATAAACAACATTGCAAGCTCAACTTTGTTAAGATTAGTCATGCTATTAAAGATAATATTAGGAGATTCAAACCTCTTGAAAAATAAGAAATATACTAAGAATGAAGAATATATTATTTCTAACTAGAAGATAGAAGTTACGGAATACCTCAAACATTGATAGGTATTTGATTCATTAGATCCCTCCTGAGATTAACTGGCATAAACTAAACTTTTTGGTGCCTTCAAGGGTAATCCTAGTTTTTCTCTGGGGAGGTGTAATTTGGGATCATAGAGGTTGTTTAGTTGGTGCTTATCTGGTAAAATGGGGATTTAGATAAATCATTATGCATAATCCCTAGCTACTCTATGGGGGCTAAGGGTTTCCAAAGATTATAATATACATAGCTTAATTTTGAAAGGGGATTCACTAAATATCATCAATAACCTAAATAAAATTTCTCCTCCTAGATGGACTGTCAAGGACTTTATTATGGAATCTAGAAGTATTTGTCAAAATTTCAAGAATATCATCATTAGACATACTTATAGGGAGGTTTGTAAGGTTACGAGATACCTTGGCCAATGTTGGCATCAATAACAATCTAACCATATGGGATGATGAAAATTACATCCCTAAGGAGGTACATAATAACATTAATGTGGATAAATATGGGATTTCAAACGTGGAGTAGAAATAATAATGGTATGGAGCGGGCTTTAACAGAGGTGAAATATCACACATGTGAGAATTATCATCCTAATTATGGCCACATTAACACCATTGAGCCTCACACAAGTGGATGGGTTCTTAAAAATCAGGATAAACATAAGGAAGAAATTCAAATGAGGGTTTTGAGAAAAATATTTGTAGGAATATCAGGGAGAAGAAGAAAATGGGAGCTGCACCGTGCCAATTGGAGCCCTATAGTGATCCATCCTAGAAGAAAAATGAGGAGCTATGGAACCTCTTACACAAGGGTGGAATTTCCAATTTTATAGAACACATTCAGGGTCACGATCAAAATATTTTGGTTCATTTTGCAATGGAATGGAAGGATAGAAAGGTGAAATATGGTGGCCACCATGTTACTATCAATGAATATTTTATTATTGAGGCTACAGGCCTCGAGTGGAGGGTTATCATTTTTTCAGCAAAAGGATTGATAGGGTTGCTGAGGATAAGAAATTCTCTAATGAGGGAGAGGAGCTTGAATTTGTTTCTATGGGCATTAGGGTAAGTTCTATTCCCAAGCCATTTGATGAAGTGACAAATATGATGGTTAGGTATATTTCTCTGGAAGGGCGATACAAAACTATCCCTATTAAACATCTGGTTTGTCCAAATCATTTTAGAAGGAAATTTGTAGTTTTCTTCTCATACTACATGCTTAATTATCTTTAGCGCTCCATTTTGAACTTTCAAAAGCACTCCCGTGTTATCCCTCTCCACCAGAGCCTCATCTTCCTGCTCCATAAGATTTGTGTCTCCATATTCCCTAGCTTCCCAACCACTCCCAGTGAACCGCATATCACTACCTCCATTGCACCCACTCCCATGCTGGACACCCCTTCCAAATCCAAGACCAAGAACCCCAAGCTTCCAAAAACTAACACCCCTCACTTTTCCCGAGGTTATAAAAAGAACGAAAGAGCCGGAAGTTGAACAAAATTTAATGCATGTCATCAATATTGGTCTAGATATGGCCCTGCATCAAGAGGGGAATCACGTGCCACATATATTGGAGTCTCTGGAGAAAGAGATGAAGCAGCTTAAGAAGGACCTACAGTGCATGGACAAGCAGAAAGGAAAAAGAAAAATTGATGATGATAATGACATTGGGAAGGATCAAATTGCTGACATTTATAAGAAGCTGAACTCATTGGATAGTAGATTGGGGAGAGAAAAAGATAGACATGATCACAACATGGCTATTTTCAAAGCCATCAGTGACTTCTTAGAGCAGCAAGTTTGAAGCATTACCATGCTTAGTGGGATCCCTGGCACTATTTGGGGGAATGAAAAGAGAGGAGATAGACCATCTCACAGCTGAATGCTTTTGACCCAACGCACATCACCACATTAGCATTGTTCACCTTGTTGTAAACTATCCACTCCATAATCGATAGATCATCCAAGAATTAAACTCACTTGGGTTAGAGGGCTTTGTTTTGACTGTTCTTCTTTTTTGGTCTTTTTATTGTGTCTTTTTGCTTTTGTGTTGTTTTATTACAGTTTATGTTTTGTTTTGTTTCTTGCTTGTAACTATCTTTTGGTTACTACTGGACATAGTGTTTTATCTAGATTTAGATCCTCTTTTGTTTCTCCTTTATAGATATATAGATCTAGGTGTTGAGACATTTTTGTAACAGGGTATAGTCCATTTAAAACTATTTACCAATAATAAGAAAAAACTTTTCTAATTTCAAAATAGCTATTGAATAATTTTTTTTTATCTAGCTTAGCAGCCTCTAGGATCCTATCCTTACCTCTTGTCTTAGTACTAAATATATCCAAAAAGTATAATATTCGGAAAATATATACATAAATAGACTCCTGTGAAATAGATAAAGAGTCTTATTTTTAATATTGTCAATTTAGACAATCTTTACATTTTTAGATATATTAATTTTTTCATTAATAGTATTTGTATCAAATTTGATGCACTTTACCTACTGGATCTAATTCCCACACTAATTTCCAATGAGAGGGATCAATACTTTTGGTTCATATCAAATAAAATTCTTAGCAACCCCTAGGCTCTATTACTAGTTGAAAGAAATAATCTAGTGGCTCCTAGTCTCAACAGTTTCTAAATTTGAGAAATAGCTATATAATAACAAATAATGGTCTATCTTAGTGGCCTCTGGGATCCTATCATTAATACTTGTCATTGTAATCACTATCTGTTCTGGTTTGGATTGATAGTGTTTTTCATTAATTGTAATTGTATCGTATTGGATGGCCTTCACATGGTGGACCCAATTACTACACTACATTCCATCGAGAGGGATAAAGAATTATTTATTTTGGCTAAGATATATCTTTTTAAATTAAAATTGGAATTGGTATTGGCTCAAATTTTTCTTAATTTCAATATAGCTATTGAATAAAAAATCATGGTATAGTTTAGCGGCCACTAGGATCCTTTCATTACATCTTATTATAATAATCACTATCTTTAAATATTTAGATCGATTATAATTTTCAATGATTACAATTGTATCACATTGATTGCATGTTACCTGGTGGAGCTAATTCCTGCACTACTTTCCATCAAGAGGGATCAATACTTTTAGTTCATATTAAAGAAAATGTTTAACCACTGCTAATCTCCATTACTAGTTGAAAGGAATAACCTAAAAACCTCTAGGCTCAATTGTTTATAAATTTTAGAATAGCTATATAATAACAAACAATGGTCTAGCTTAGTAGTTGTTAGGCTCCTATCATTACCACTTTTCATTGTAATCACTATTTGTTCTTCTTTAGATCGATATTGTTTTTTCATTGATTGTAATTATATCATATTGGGATCAAGACATATTTACCTCTTATAAGATATATCCTTATTAGTTGGAATCCATATTCCTTCGTATCAAATAAAAATCATAGCGACCACTAAACTCCATTACTAGTTGAAAAGAATGTCATACTAGATGGTACACTCAACAATTTATTGATTTGGAAATAGAAAATAGAATAAAACATCATGATATAGCATAGCGGCTACTAGGCTCATACCAATACCTCTTTTCATTGTAAATACTATCTTAATAGATTTGGATCGCTACTAAATTTCATTGATTATAATCGTATCATACTGAATACACTAGCCATGTCGTAACCTAGTGACACACTATATACCCCTGAGAGTAAGTGATTTTTTTATATTTTTAATAAGATATATCATTACAACATATAATTTATTCTTATCAAATAAAATGCTTAGTGACTGCTAAGCTATTTTATTTATTGAAAGAAATGTTAGAGGTGTTGTTAGGCTCAAGGGTTACTTAATTTGGAAATAGTGATAAAATAACAAATCATGATATAGCTTAGCAGTCGCTAGGCTCATACCAATACCTTTTTCATTATAAAAACTATATTTGTACTTTGAAGAGATATTGTTTTTCTTTGTTTAAATGTAAAAAACACCTATTGAGATTTTAGAATTTTCATGCCACATGTTGTCATTTTACTCATTGCTATTTATATTATAATATTGCGGTTTCATATTATACTCTTTTGTTCATATTTAAATTTCTTAATAAATGTGTCAAGTATAATGTTTTATAGCTATCGTGTTCAAACTTGCCACATGGCACAAAGTAATTGGAGAATTATATTTTATTTTTGTAGTACATCTAACATTGTGTAGGTCGATTTTGATAAAAAAGTAGATGTGCCTATACATTTATACAATTTATTTCTACTATTTTATTATAATATTATATGTTTTATTATGTTTTAACTATTTTAAGCTATATCCAATAACAAAAGGCGTTGCTTTTATATTGTTTATTTTCTTGATATCTCGAACCTTTTCGTAATGAGTGCTAAATTAAAAATTTGAATTACAAATCCCCGCATTTTTAGAATTAGAAATTTCAATATATTCTCAATTTCCCCATATATTTTTCAAATTTTCATTTCTCGCACTTTTTATATTTTCAAAATTTACAAAATGGAATGTGCCTAAAAAATATTAAATACCTCACAACACTAGTTTTTAGGGTTTTTAATTTTTTTAATCTTGTAGAACTGCATGTCGTAAAATAATAGAACAATATAAGAAATTCGTAGATTGTAGGGCCGAGTGTAAGAATCATGATCCTTTTGACCGAGGGAACAATCGAGTAATAAATACAATCTTGTTTGTGGATTAAAAAAAAGGGAACAATCTGGAAATAATGAAAATAGGACACATAAACTAGGGAAGGAAAAGGGGTTGTGGAAAATTGGTGTAGATAGTTAGCTCGATGCAATGACAGATTTATGGTTTGAATGGAATCACCAAGTAAGAAATAATCTCACATCTAAATCGGTATTTTTCAAAAACGTATATTATACTTTGAATGTGAACCTTTTTTATCGGGGGATTTTTAGTCATTCTTTCTTTGACCAATTCCTCTATTTTTCACGTCAATCCATCCTTTCTTTTCCCTACAAAAATGCATTTCGTGGCCTAGATCTACTTGCCACTTCGTTTTGATCATTTTTTCAAAATGCTTTGTTCTTCAAGAAAGCAAGGAATTTGTTGTGCTCCAACTAAAGAAAAATTAATCCCTTTTCAACTATGTTTTTATTTCATTTGAATGCATTCAAGATTCTATTGTTAAATGTCCATCTCTGGATTTTTTCCGGTAATGATGGCCAATCCCATAATCACTAGTTTTTAAAGTTGTAATTTTTAGCTCGATTCAAAATAATATTTTGGTATTCATTACGTCTATAATTTTTTTCGTTTTATTATGATGATAGAAACAACCAGAGGTAATTATGTCATTTTACATCGTTTATACATTTACCGTGTTGACTTTATGTGAGAAGATATTTGAGGTTTAAAAATGCTTTAAAACTATAAAATCATATTAATTTTTCACTTGTGAGATAAATTTTTATGCAATGGAAAGTAAAAATATTATATTTATGCCTAAGTTTTATAAATTAAATATTTTAATAACTACGTATTTAAATTTTAATTTCCTTTTCCACCTGCTAAGCCATGACAAAAAAACAAATAGCTTTGTAGTCACAAAAATTTAATTATTTTAAAACAATATTATTAGTAGGCCACATATTATTGGTGAAATATTAAAATGTTATGAGCTTATCGACCGCTCGGATTTACAACAATATTTTATTTGGATCTTACAGGTCACTATGGAAGGATACAAACTAATATGTCAAACATTATGGTTGCTAGCGGCTTAACACATTAACGAATTATATTCTTAGCTTCTTTGTTCGCTAGGTTATGCTAAAATATATTATTTTGATATTAATCGTTACTAGGATTTAACAAAAAAGAAATCTATTGCGAGCTTAGCGGCGGCTAGGGTATAACACAATACCATATTTTTAGCTTAGCTAACGATAGTTAGTTACAAATATTTTAAAATCTTAGGTCATAGGAAACTACCAAAACATAAGATTTGGAACATAGTGGTCACTAATATTTAACAAAATAAAGAAATATATTTCGAGTATAGCACTCGCTAAGTATTTCTACAACATATTATTTGAGCTTAGCGGTTTCTAGGATTTCATAATTTTAATTTAGTATAAAATTAACAGCTACTATGTACTACCACAACATAATATTTAAAACAAATATTTTGACAAGATTTAACATTTTAAATGAAATTGATTTGAGCTCAATGGTTCATTTCTAGCGTTTAAAACAATGTAATAATTTAATCTTAGCGTTCGTTAGGATTTAACCCATAATATTTGGAACATAGTGGTCACAAGGATTTAACACATTAAATTAAGATTATAAGAGGATATCGTCTATTATAATATGCATACTCATAATGTTTGTAAGTTCTCGAGGATATGCTTTAACAAATCAAATTAAAAAAATTTGAGCTACACGACATCTAGGTGCTTCCACAATAGAATATTTCGAGCTTAGATGTCTTGAGAAAGTAACAAGACAAGGAATGAAATTTGTAATGGAGTGTCTATTATCTTATGTTGGATCATATTATTTGAAGATATGATGTAACTAGGATTCAACCAAAAAAAAATTGCAAACCTAGTGGCCGCTAGGTTATGCCTCGAAAACATTTTCTTAGCTTAGTGATTAGTACTCAATAACAAATATCTTGAATTTTTACCCCTCTAAGACACTACCACATCATAATAATTGGAACATAACGGTCACTAAGATTTAACAAAATAAAGAAAGATATTTCGAGTCTAGCATCCACTAGGTATTGCTGCAACATATTATTTGGAGCTTATCGGTCGCTAGGATTTCACAAATTTAATTAAGGTAGTATGAAATTAGTGGCATGTGTACTATGAAAACATAATATTAAAAACAAATATTTTTAAAGAACTTAACATTTTAAATGAAATTGATTTGAGCTTAGCGACCACTATCCTTTACAATGATGTAATAATTTAAGATTAGCATTTGTTAGGATTTAACCCATAATATTTGGAGCATAGCGGTTGCAAGGATTTAACACATTAAATTAAGATTATAGGAGGCTAGCGTCCACTAGAATATGCATACTCATAATATTTGCAAGTTGTCAGCGGTATGCTTTAACAAATTTTGAGCTACATAACATCTAGGTGCTTCCACAATAGAATATTTCGAGCTTAGATGTCTCGAGCATGTAACAAGACAAAGAATGATTTTTTTACGTATCATCTAGTATATTATGTTGCAATATATAATTTGAAGATATGTTGGCACTAGGATTCAATGAAAAAAATGTAAGAAATTACGATCCTAACATCCACTAGGTTATGCCTTAAAAACATTTTTTGATCTTAGAGATCGGTACTCAATAACAAATATCTTTAGCTTTTATCCCTCTAAGACACTACCACATCATAATATTTGGAACATAATGGTCGCTAATATTTAACAAAATAAAGAAATATATTTTGAGTCTAGCATGCATTAGGTATTGCCACAAAATATTTTATGGAGCTTAAAAGTCGCTTGAATTTCAAAAATTCAATTAAAGTACTATGAAATTAGCGACCAATATGTACTACAACAACATAATTTAAGAAAATATTTTTAACACGATTTAAGATTTTAAATAAAGTTGATTTGAGCTTAGCGGCCACTAGCCTTTACAATAATGTAATAATTTAAACTTAGTGTCCATTAGGATTTAACCCATAATATTTGGAGCATAGTGGTCACATGAATTTAACACATTAAATTCTGATTATACGAGGCTATCGTGCACTATAATATGCATACTTGTAATGTTTTCAAGTTGTCAACATTATGGTTTAACAATATTTGAGCTACATGGCATCTAGGTGATTCCACAATAGAATATTTTGAGCTTAGATGTCTTGAGCATGTTACAAGACAAGGAATGAAATTTTTATCATAACATTCAGTAGCTTATGTTAAAACATATTATTTGAAGATATGTTGTCCCTAAGATTTAATGAACAAAATGTAAGAAATTATGAGCGTAGCGGTCACTAGGTTATGCCTCGAAAAAATTTTTTGAGCTTAGCGACTAGTACTCAATAATGGATATGTTGAGGTTTTACCCCTTTTAGACACTCGCCACATCATAATAGTTGGAACATAGCAATCGATAAGATTTATCTTAGCATTCGTTAGGATTTATCCCATAATATTTGGAGCATAGCGGTCACAAGGATTTAACACATTATATTAAGATTATAGGAGGATAGTATTCACTATAATATGCATACTCATAATGTTTGGAAGTTTTTGGTGGTATCCTTTAAAAAATAAAAAAATAAAATTGAGATACATGACATATAGGTGATTCCACAATAGAATATTTCTTTCTTAGATGTCCAAGCATGTAACAAGACAAGGAATGAAATGTTTCGTGTAGAGTTTGGTATCTTATGTTGCAATATATTATTTGAATATATGTTGTCACTAGGATTTAACAAAAAAATGTAAGAAATTGTGATATTAGCGACCATTAGTTTATGCCTCAAAAAAAATTCTCGAGCTTAGCGATCGATACTCGATAATGGAGATATTAAAGTTTTACTCCTTAAAGACACTACCACATCATAATAGTTGGAACATAGTAGTCACTAAGATTTAAATAAATAAATAAATATATTTTGAGTCTAGCATCTGCTAGGTATTGCCACAACATATTATTTTGAGCTTATCGGTCTCTAGAATTCCACAATTTTAATTAAGGTAGTATAAATTTAGCGGCCACTACATACCGCCACCGCAGAATATTTAAAACAAATTTTTCAAGAGTAGGATTTAATATTTTAAATTAAGAGCTTGGCGGTCACTATCCTATACAAATATGTAATAATTTAAGCTTAGCATTTGTTAGGATTTAACCCATAATATTTGGAGCATAGTGGTCGCAAGTATTTAACACATTAAATTAAGATGATAGGAGGATAACATCCGCTATAATATACATACTCATAATGTTTGGATGTTCTTAGCTGTATGCTTTAACAAATAAAATCAATGAAGTTTGAGCTACATGACATCTAGGTTCTTCCACAAAGAGAATATTTCAATCTTACATGTCTCGAGAATTTAACAAGAAAAATGAAATTTTTAGTGTAGTGTTTACTTGCTTAAGTTGGGACATATTATTTGAAGCTATGGTGTCGTTAGGATTAAACAAAAACATGTAATATATTACAATCTTAGAGACCATTAGGTTATGCCTCGAAATTTTTTTCGAGAGCTTAGCAATCGCTACTCAATAAAGGATATCTTGAAGTCACTATCATTTTACAAGTCAAAGAATGAAAAATTTGGCTTAGCACTCACTAGCTTATGCTACAACATATTATTTGAAATTTTTGTGTCTCTATGATTTAACAAAAAAATAAAGATATTGAAATCTTAGTGACCACTAGGTTATGCCACACTAACAAATTCTAGGCTTAGATATCACTAGTCATTTATGCATATTTGAGAATAGTGTCCACTAGTTTATGCCACAATAATATATTTGGAGCTTAGCTTATCTAACAAGAAATGAATGTTTAGATAAGTATAAAATTTATAATATATACACAAACATTCAATCAATTATCAATATTCGTCTATTTACATATCATACATATTATAGTGCTTACCAACCTATCTTACATACTACAATTTATGATTCATTGTGGTTCTTCCTTAATTATGGGTTGTTGTTGATCCGAGTCCGTGACCACAATTTCTTCTTGGGTTTGATGCTCTGGTTCAGGACCTCTATTATCATCTCATTTTCCTAGCTCTTCAATATTTTTTACATACCTGAGAATCTATTATTATCTTTCTTATGTCCACAATTGGGCTTCTATATAGCACAATAGACTTGTCAAGAAAATCATTTTGACTACCAATTTATTTTTTGGACAATTTCCTTTAGAGTCTCTATTTTCTATATTTTCCCCTTGTTTTGGAAACAATCTCAATGACATGTGAAGTTTCTCCATTATTTGACTAAGTTATTATCCTTTGAAAATTAACCAAGAATTACTTAAGTGATGTCATGAACTCTTCATCAGAAACCAATTCATGGTTTCCAGTTAAATACTTCCATGACTGAAGCTTCTATGAAAATATGATTTCCTCTAGAAATAATGTCATCAAACTACAAAGAAAGTATTCTTACTTGTTCATTTAATTCCCTTATTCTTTCCTTTGTATAATTAGCATATGTATGGCATATACCAATATTGTCCATGGTCATAATTAAAGGGTCTTTACAAATGAATTTTTCAATGGCATGCCCCATATGTATTAATGTTTTCTACAATGATGTCATTACTTTGTAATGAGTTTTTCATTCCTTTTCAAGAATGGTTTTTCCTGCTCCTTTACACTGATGCATTTCTTTATATTATTGTACAAGCCATGTAATGCCTCTTCTACATCAGAAAATGTGTCCGGAGGGAATGTGGAATTTAAATTGAGTTTCAATCTGTGTTCAAAGAAAGATTTTGTAAAGAGTTATGGATATGGGGCAAGACCCCAAATCTTTGTGCAAAGTCCCTCAATGGACCATATGATAAGAAATGAGCAAGGAATCCTATTTGCATGCATGTAAACTTGAATTAAACAAGAAATCTAGCAAATATCATTAACCTCTATTCTTGAAAGCTTAATAAAATATGCCTACTAAAGACTTAAGCAATCAATTTTGTTGTTTACTCCATGAGGGTGAATGAATCTCACTAAATGGCTACATGGCCAAGTTTAGCTATTCCATTACTAACCTAACATGGGTGCAAGATGAAGCTATTTTAATGGTGGATGACCCAAGATCAAATGCCTTATTAGCTTGGCTAATGAAAATGAGCTCTTAGGCTTTCTTAGGCTTGTTTTGGCTTTAGCTTATGTAAAGTTTTGTCTTTGAATGGGTAGGCTTAGCCTTGTATTTATAGTTTTTGGTTTGGAAGAATTTGGAATTTGGGTGCATGTGGGACTAAATTCTAAAAATCACTTTAGGATTAGATTAGGATAAACATGCTTTAGGCTTAGTTAAGATTGGTTTAGGCTAGTTAAACTCGATTAGCAAGTGATTAGAGACTCATTGAGAGTTGGGAGGAGTCTGGATAACCAATTGTGACTGATAACTAGCCTAAGCCAATAAAAGTGGTCTAGAGAGAACTAGGAGATTCTTACGAATGGTCAAAAGGAGGAATGTTTAGCTAATAGGAGAGATATTAACCAAATTAGATGATTTATAGGATGAATACGACCAATAAGGTGTCATAAATGGGCATCCGATAATGGAGCGAAGAATGGGAAATTAACGTAGTATCGTTAAACAATTGAATTGGATGAAATACTAAGTGTAAGCATATTTTAGGTCTCTACAAAATCACTTTATTTATAACATGTACTCCTCTCACTACTTATATTGTTACTTCTATTGTAGCCCTTATTAAGGATTCTAGATTTTCCTCATATTGCACCACTTGGGAGCCTTTGGATTTCCTTTTCTTTGTAAGAGTGAAGAGTTTTTCTAAATTTTTGTACCAAACAATGGCTTTCTGTGTTGACATCTAATTTTTGGTTACCCTTTTCAAAGTTCCCATGCTTGGATTGAATTCAATGTTCACTAAGGGATGTTTTTTTGCCTCCCAATCTGGATGTTCTTTGTGGGAAATTAAAAATTTCTCTACCCAATCTTATCTCACTTTATGTTAAGTGGAGGGAGAAGATTGAGAAGGTTACTGTTGGGTGTTGTTGGTTAAAATTTTAGTTTGCATAGTTTCAAATTATTCATCTAATGAAGTTATGGCATATGCCACCAAATTTGGAGCTTCATTTGGTTCAGGAAATACTTCTTGAAACTCAAATTGAGATTCAATTGGTGGAGATAAGGGAGCATAGGGATTTTGTGAATGTTCTGAATACAAATTTGCCTTTATTTTCATAGCCTCATTTTTAATAATTTATCTCAGAGGTGGAACTACCCCTATCTCCTTCATATTCTACTTAACAAGGTTATCTTGTGTTTGGGTAATCCATACCCAATGCGTTGGCATCGAACATGAGTATACAATATATTTAACTATCCTTTATGTGAGTTAAGGTGTTGGGAATCCCTTTTCATTTTGTCATATTTCCTTAAATAGTGTTCAGGGAGATGAAAAGAATTTATATGGGTCAAGGAAGCCTTCATATAAAGCCACCTACTAAATTTTTAGCAATACCGTTGTAAATCTAATATGTAACATCTTGTTACGCCAATTTTTTAGAATATAATATGGAAACTGAAAAGGAGGTGTAAGGATCCCCTCGATCATGAAAACTGTATATTCTGGATAGAAGAATATGACTCCCATTTTCCTTATTGAAGTGAGGATGTCATTAGATATTCTTGGTGTCATCATTTCATGTAATTGTTTGTAGAGAGAAGGATATAAATAAGTGAAAATATATTGACTATGTGACTGAAATGATGGGAATACAAGTCTAAATAGTGCTCATTTACCTTCAAAGGGATCGAAGGATACCATATTTGACATAAATATAGATATTTGAGAACACCACAAATAACATTGGGAAGATAAGAATCCATGTAAAATGATTTTCTATTGTCGATGAAATTATTTATTTGTCTCACTAAACTCGACACTCGAACTTTTCCTAAGGAGGGAATCTTGTCATCATCAATAATAAACAAAAGTAATGGGATCTAAGAAAGATCCACCATAGAGATTGACAAATTTCCATATAGCATGTTCATGAGTTCCATGCCAATATGGACTCCTGGTTTAAAACTTTTAATAAGGATATTGGGAAGATGGGAATCATCCATAATATCTAATGGGTCAATGGCCCAACTATGCAAAACATATCTTACTCTCCTTTGGGCCATCCATGAATTGACTATTTTTTATCTCAGAGGGATTACAATTCTGTAATTTTATAATAACTTTTGTATGCATTCCCAACAAAAAGCCTATTCTCTTTTTCCATGATTTAGAAAATAAGGACAAATCCTTGGACTTGACATGAAGTATATAGGAAGCAATCACTTCCAAAATGGAAGCACCTCTGGTTTAATGGCAATTAAATGGAGACCATCTCTTTTATCACCCTTATGTCTCGAAACTATAGCACTTGATCTTCTAGTATACCCTTTTTGTCTACGACATCAACATCAACACTTTCATCCTGTACTATGGAAAATAGAGCAAAGAAATGTTGAAATTTTCAAGTAAGGAAGCTAGATCAAACAAAATATCTCTAAATAATATATTATTTTCATAGGAATATAAATAAAAACTACCATTGACATTACCAAATTTCCCGCCATGTTGAAAAATTAAAGGGCCATGAATGTTGCATACATCACCAACATAAATAATTTCGAGACAAATCACCTAAAAGAATTTATGGAAACATTCATGTCGCTAATTCTTAATATTATGTAAGCTTATAAAATAATTTCTAAACAAATGAAATAAGTGTTAATCCTAGCGGTCACTAGGGTCAACAAAAACTAAATATTGAGAGCTTAGCGGTCACTGAGCATCATTCACAAACTTACTATTACTCGAATGAGAAAAGCACGACTATAAATGCACCACAGAGGGGTCAAAATATACATAGTTTTAACCATGACATTCATTGGTTGTCAGTCCAAAGATAAATATTAATGCAATGAGAAGAGTATGTCAATACAAACACTCTTGAGGCTTCAAGACTTTCGTAGTTCAGATCCTAACGGTTGACAAGTTTAACCACAATGAAATATTTAGAGATTGGCCATACCTATGCATTATTCACTAGAAAAAGATTATTAGAATAATAAAAAAATTCAATATTTTCACCGGTGGTGGGTCAAAGATATATGTAATGTTTATCCTAGTGGCCACTAAGTTCAGCCACAACAAATTATTAAGAACTTAGTAGTCACTAATCAATGTTAACGTGAAAAATATTAAACAAAAATTTAGATCTTAGTAGTCACTAATAAACATTAACGTGAAAACTATTAATGTAATGATCTCTGTGTGGAAATAGATGCAATATTGAGGGGGCATGACATACATAATTTATTTCCTAATGGTCATTAAGATGAGATACAATAAAATATATGTTTCTTAGTGATCCCTAGGCATCATTAAATGTAAAACAATTAATGAAAATAACATAATCCAAAAATACATGCAATATTGAGGAGCCAAGACATGCATTGTTCTAATCCTAGTGGTGGTTAGGATCAACCACATCAAAACATTTTAAGCTTAGTGGGTGCTAGACTTCATTACCAGGAAAACAATATATGTTGAACTCGTATTTTTAGCTTAAAGGGTGTTAGACATATTACTTATTTATAATTGTACTATATTGGTTGGACTATCACTAGTGGAGCCAAGTGTTGCACTACATACCCTTAAGAGGGATCAAGCCTTATGTAGTTCTCATACTATTTAGTATAAGTTATTGAAAGGAATATATAAATTACACATTTTAATGATAAATGAAAACTCAAAATCCATGGTGGTCTACAATTAGTCGGTAAATGAAGTCTCAAAGGCTGTGGTATAATGAATATAAATATAATGAGCATATTCTTTGTAGTGTTAGTATGAACATACAGACTCCAAACCCTATGTATAATCTCCCTTGTCATTAAATATCACAATTTCCCAAGATATCACATCTCCCTATTTCCATATGCTTATTGTCATATTAAGAAAGAAAATCCCTAACATCTTATAATTTTTAGCATCGATATATCAATATATTATTTAACTAAAATAACTATAGCTTATAATTTTAATCTGTAATTACAGCATATATCTTTCCAAAACTATCTAGTAAGTGAAACATTACTCAAAATCTTGTTTAACTTGACTTCTTAAATTGTAGCTTTTATAGTTCCCCAATTCACTATTTTTCACGGAGGAACCTACATAGATAGAATTCTTTGTATCTTTCCTTTGGTAGTCACATATATGTTTTTATAACATTGTATTTCCCACAATTTATGTATGCAAGCCAACAATTATTGTAAACAAGAAAACAATTATATGTGTTACTATTATTATTTTATCTACTCGACGATATCATCACTATTTCATTACTTTCATTAAAAATGAAATATCTATAAAAACCATCCAATTGCGTGTCCAAGGCTCTAAATAAATAACAACCCTAACTAAATAAAATCCAATTTCCTCATCATTTTTAGCAACACCCATTTTGTTCAGTACCAATTATCATTGGTATCCATGTCAGGTATTTTATAAAACATTTGTTAGTCCACTTCCAAAAAAATGAGCATAACATTATTTCCATTACTTGCACAAATGGTACACACATATGTTGTAAATGATTTAGAGAGAACCATCTAGAATGATAGAATGATATCAAACACTATCATTTGAGAAGTGTTTGTAAAAAGTATTAAAGAATCGACAGATTTGACTACTGGAAGTAGAAAAATAGGGTTTCATTGAAAAGGCTATGAGAAAAACCTACACTTACAAAATTTCAAAATTTTGAAGGAATAAAGGAGAGAACACATACCGATTTTTGACACTTTCAAGAAAAAATACCCTGCTAATTTTTTTGAAATCAAACAATGATCAATTTTTCTCGATGCATGATTACGCTTACGGATTTTTACCGTTATGCCAATGTTCTTGCCAAAAGCTTAACAAATTTGAGTTTCCAGAAATATAATAATAAATGAAAATCTATAGTTACATGGAACTGACACTTCCAACTACCACTTTCTTCGGCGCACGAATTACAAAAGATATGTGTATGTTGTAAAATTACTTTATATTTAATGGCCAATTAATGGCTATCAAAAGGCATGCATATTTTGAATATCGTGCAAACTTTACTTTGTTTGGTTTGATGGCCAATTAATTTTTGGGGAACCAAAATACTAACCACATTTATTCCACATGAAAATATTATCAACATTATCATTAAAAAAGAACCATTCCCATTGTCAATATTATCCTCTATAAATTACATTGTGAGTATATAATTATTCTATAGTTTAACTATACTACCAAAAATATGTGGTTCAATTGATGCCCCACATATTGAATTATCATATTTCGAATATCACAAAACTTTACATTGTTTGGTTTAATGGAACACACAAATATTAACCATATATGCCACATGTAAATATTATCAATATTATAAACATTATCAACAAGAGAACACCATGCTCATTACCGTATTATCATCTATAAATTACATAAATATTACATACTTATACTATACTACCAATGAAGTTTGATTCAATTGATGTCTCACATATTGAATTATCATATTTCCCTCAACAAAGATATACATATTTACAAACATCATTTATAAATTGTTTTGTTACACAAACTATATCTTTTGATTTCTGTGTCAATGATATTAGTGTCACCCATGATGTCGATCATTGGAATTTTTCTGATATAAAAAGAATAATTTAAAATAGATAAATATTAGCTAACTCCAATGTATGATAATTTTTCTACATAATGTATACCATATTTTATAGTGGAATGAATGATGTAATACTTAATTACTATGGTTAGAAAAATTGTTATTTACAGGTAAAAAGACTTTTGACTTGAATTCGTACATCCAATATTTTTTCCATTAGCTTTCTCTATTATTCCATTCTTTCAGGCTCAATTTGAAGTCTTCCCTACTCAATTTTCTTCATTATATTTGTAGTGTCCATTTAAATAACCACTCCAGGACAAAGAAACAACCTAGGGTCAGCTTGAAAAATTATTGGATAAATTTATTTATTTATTAGAAGTATCTATAACCAAGTTGCAAAGACATCAGGTCTACCATCGGTAGGTTCTGGAACAAAACCTAGTTACCAAAAAAAAATTTCCTTTATTTACTTATATCAAGTTTGCAAGGTTCAAATTTTAGGGCTACATGTTCTAGTTAAGTTTAGGGAGTAATCTTACCCCATACCTACTCTTTAACAGGCTCATAATTTCAAATAAATTTTTCTCATATTAATTTCTTTCAAAATTTCCATAAACCATTCCCAATAGATAGAAAATTTTCTCACCTTTCCGATGACATAAGGAAGTCCTCCTAAATCCTTACGAACTCAAATTATGAGTGGGCAAAGTTTGGGATCAAATTTTCCCCAAGGGGGGGCACATGTTAAGAGAAGGGGAGTGCACCTTGGGTAGGTTGGTAGGTAGCATGGTGACATTATGAAATTTCCCCAACATGGGCTCAAATAAAAATGTGCTCTACACCCCCATGGGTCCCCAGGGGACATGTGTCAGGTCCTGGCGCAAGGTGAAAAAGGGGAAAGGAAAGGGCGGGGCGGCGGACCGATTTGGCGCTTTGCGCCAACGAAGGGAAAAAAGGGAGAAGGAAGTGTGTGGGTCCATGCACCCACTAAGGGGAGTAATTCTGAAGGGATGGTAGGGTTTTGGACTATGGGGAGAAGTTGGGAATTTTTCCCAATGCATGCCAAACTCTAAGGAGGTTTCGCCCTACCCGTCGCACCCCAGAGTGCCACGTGGCACGCTTTCATTGGCCACGGGCCGACGGGTCAAAACGTAAATTTTTCCCAAAAATAATAAAAGATAAGGGTTTTAAAAGAACCCATGCCTCCACTATAGCCACAAGGGGACATGTTGGGCCCTCTAATTGGCTACGGGCCGGCGAAGGTAAAAGTGAAAATTTTCTAATTTTTTTCAAAAAGTTTAAGGGGTAAAATTTATCTGCACCTCCACCTCAGCCCCTGGAGGACACATGGTAGCCTCTGATTGGCTATGGGCCAGGAGGGAAAAGTGAAAATTTTCCCGAGCCCAAAATTTTGAAAATTTTTCTAAGGGCAATTTTGATGGGAATTTTTTTGGGTTGTGGGCTTGCTAAGAAATTTTTACCAAATTTTCCCAAAGAAGGAAAAAAACTTCAAAGTGCCATAACTTGATCTAAAAAGCTTGATTTTGGGGAAATGAAGACTTTTCAAAAATATCTCAATGCCCTCTTTTCATAGAAAGCATAAAATTTTCTTTTAGATGAATTTTTTAAGGTCAATTTTGTGAAAAGGATCTCGCAAGCTTAACTTTGTAAACCGGCATTTCCAACTTATAATTTTGATAAAATTAGAACTCTTCCTTCACTCAACATGTCAAAAAGACATGAAGGATCATTCTAGGGAGGTTTTAGAGTGTTTTAGTGAAGTCAATTTGTCCAATTATTCAAGTTTACATTTTTTCAACAATAGACGGAAAAACGACCGTGCAAGCTCCCAATTGAAATTCATTAAGTTTTGGAGATTCATCCTTGATCATATAGTGATTTTGAGTTACTTTGGTAGTACTAAGTATAATTTTCAATTTTTCACAACTTATTGTTTAGTGCAAGTATGAACTATTCATTTTTATTAAAATATGAATTGTCAGGATGAAGTATATTACAGTGAACTGTTTCTTTAAATTGGAATCTCCATTTTGTCATTTAAATGTGCATATGATTCCTAAATTAGTCAAATACATTTCTTATTAAATCATCCATCCAATTCTAAATGAAACTACATTTCTGATTTCAGTTTTAATATACATTTTGCAAGGAAAATAACATTGAATTTCATTCCATATGCATTCTTCTTTCAACATTCCAAACAGAGGTTTCTCATTGCAAGTAAAACTCATATTTCCAATGGAGAAGATAGCATATGAACAAGGTAAAACACTTTTGAGAAAGGAATGCAATCCTTCATTGATCATCAATACAATTTTGCTACTTTCCTTTCTATTTGATTTCAAACTACAGTTCACAAAATACATCATACAATGCATGTAATATTATTTACATTTCTTTTCCAAAATCAAGAACACATATGACTCTCCTTCACATTTCTCAATCCTAATTTAATCTTCCATCTACATTGCAACAACTTCACATCACAATTACTATACATCTCATCCACTCAAGGTGGGAAAGGTTACATTGAATTTTCTCAAAAGAAATAGGACTATCAAAACTATAATTTCTCCTTGCTCCAAATAGCAACATGCAAGTTTCTTCTTCTTTTCATCTTGATCACAACAAGGAAGGGGAAAGGCAATTCTCTCCACCCAACCAAGACATCCAATGAGAAAGGAGAAGCCATCCTTTCCTCATTGGCCCCTGAGCCCCAACCATATTGAAATAAAGTATGAACATCAACACATGGCAACAAAGCTTCTTCCACATCAAACAAGCATTCTTCACATTACATACAAACAATAAAATACATAGTCCAATAAGACAACAGTTCCCAACTGCATTTGAAATCATACACACAACACATAGGCTTGATCAAGCAAGCCAACAAGAGAAAGAACTATGGGGAACTCCTTATGCCTCCCAATTTGGAATTGGGCATCCACCAAAATGCATACCACCAATAAACATATCAACCCCATAAAACTTATATCTCCCAACCCCTCCTTATGCCCCCAAGTTTATCCCTTATGCCCCCCAAAGTAAGAAATGCAAGTAGTTTCTTTTCCTAGTTGGATCCCAAACCAAAACTCCTTCCAAAATAAAAAGGTTCCATTGGCAATATCTTATGCCCCCATATGAAATCCCCATAGCCTTCTCCTACACCTTATCCTAAGTAGTCTACCTAACCAACCAAGATCACAAACAAAAACACCATTTAAACATGCATGCAAGAGAAGGAAAAATAATTAAAACACAGCTCAAGATCCTACCTCTCCATACTGAAGTTTGTTCCAAGCTCACAAGCTTTCCAAGATGCCAAATATAGTCCAAAATTAGCAAGGTTCAAGCAATAAAAAAGACTCCAGGATCTTCCTCAAACAATATCCAAAAGAAACAACACCAAAAATGTGCCCCAAGAGGAAATGGACAAAGTTTCAACAACCGTAAACAAGCAAGGACTTTCACTTTTATAGGTGAGGGAAGAGAAGAGGATGATGTGGATCCATGTGGGATGCCACATAATTCTTCCTCAACCCCAAAATAAAAATTCAACATCCTTTACTAAATCAAATTAATAAAAATGATAAAATCACTTACATACTCCAAAAATTCCCATACTCAAAAAGGACCAAATTTGAAACATGTAAGGGAAGTGTAATTAAATCTTACATATTGTCACTTCAAAATGCACTATAAATGCCTACATTTAACCTCCAAACCATAGGCATGGTTGGTGGATCATTTTAAGATGTGCGGGACAATTTTTACTTGTCCCACAAGCCTCCAAATTTAGTCTCCAAGGACAATTTCGAATTCCTAAGGAGATGAAGTGTTTAACATTCCAAAATCTATCTTACATGCTCTTACAAATTTCTTACACATTCTTACATATTAACTTACACACTCTTCCAACATTATCATTTAAATTCAACAACTTTATTAATTACATCCCATGTCCCAATTAAATTTAATAAAAGTTTAACTATAGGATTTCACACATTAATCTTCCACATTAAATTAACTAAAAGAAGGAACACATTACTAATAAAATACATACAACAATAATTAAAAAGGAACACATAAATAAAACACATATATCCCATGGTCACAATAATGGAAATCCTCCCCATGGGAAATCCTAACATAACACAACACAAAAACACATAACACAGTTGCCATGGTGACCTTGTTGAATTCACTCAATTTTAATATGGTTAGTCTCCAGTTCCCCGACATTGTTGTGATTTTTAACCCGCAAAATACAAATACCTCCTTCAGCTTTGTGGCCATATCGAACATCCAAAAGGATATAAAAAATATTTCAAGATCATCTAAACACATGAATTACATCAATATCAAGAATCTACCATACTAGGTCTACTCCAAATATCAAGTGTCACAAGTCTAAATCAATATCCATAATATGTCCCTATCAAACAATATATCATCAACCACATATAGAAAATGTCTCTAGTAATCATCATGTATAATAACTGAATCCAGATCAATAAAAATCCATGATCTAACCATCATACTAAAACAAAACATAATAGTGTCCATAATATGATCAATAGTATCAAAATCAGTATCTAAAAGTGTCAAAGGGAAGTGGGAAAATGTAATATTTCTCTATTGTTCCATTCTTTCATGCTCAAGTTGAGGTCTTCCCTGCTCAATTTATTTCATTATCTGACTAAATAAATGCATGCTATTTTTTATTACCTCTTTAAAATATCCAAAAGATTTTCTTTTTCTCTTTACATGTTTTCTCTGAATTCTATTTTTATTTAAAGGGATTTCTTGGTTTTCTCCTTCAAAATTTTCAATGTTGATAGAAGGGATTTCTGATTTCCCTCTCATGTCTTTTTCATAAGTAGAAGTGGTTATATTAACCCTCACTTTTCCATTAAAACCAATAACCTTGAGTGTTTTTGTGTAATGTGATCCATATCTTCATAGAAATTCCATGTTGAATTTGTTGCCAACTTTGTGTTTTCTAATTGTTTCTCCTTCTTGAGGGTTTTCTTCAACATGTTCATCTTGTATTTTCATTACATCCCAGTGAATTTTTCCATAAAATTTATTCAAAGCATCTTCTATATTATCCCAATGTTTATTGTTGATTTTTCATCATTTTAAATCTTCATACACCTCTTAATATTTTAAAATAATTGTTTTAACAACAAATTTTTACCAAAGCACTTCTTTGTATTCTTTCATCATCTCCTCATTATTTTTATCTCTATCATATGATTGGGTTCGTGAAAATTTTTCTTCCAGTTCTTAATCATTAACATCATCAACAATATATAGAGAATTTAGATCAATTTGTGAATCTGGAATGTAAGGCCCTAAATTCTATACATCCCTTGTATTCATTACAAATTAGAGACACTATTCACATCAAAATTCTACACGTAAAAGTCTTTTTCATGGTGTTTTCATAGTTGTGTTGAAAAAACCATATTTTCTTCATAGTTTCTTTGATTTGTTTTGAAACCTTGGGATTCAAAATGTGAAAACAAGAAAATGATTATTTTTTCATATCCTGTAAATTTAATAGTTACTATAAACAATCATGAATGAAATAATATATTTACTCCATATTTTATCTAAACTTAATTTCATTTTTCATTTTCTAATAATAAATATACAACGAGTGTTGTGCTCTATAAATTCACAGAATCAAAACTTGTGGAGAAACATTGAAAATTGGTTAAGTACCTAATAAAAAATGTAATATTTATAATCACTGTGAAATGGGTGTATAAAATGAAATTATTCAAAATAAAATAACATTGCTTCACCTCTTTTAATTTTCTATAACTCATCTCCCTATTTTGGTGTTGTCACCTTCGAAATGAATATAAAGTTTTCCATTTTATTGCATTAAAATACAAACATTAAAAGATATTGTGTGGATTAAAATTTAATATTGTACCACTTAACATTAAATACCATATGAGACAAAAATTATCAAGCAACATATTTTACATTATACGGTTTAATGACCAATTAATGTTTAGGGAAGCGCAATATTAATTAGGTAACATTTGACCTTACAAAAAAGTGTAATTGTTATTATAAATAATTAAGGTAAGATTTTTATAACATAGTTTTTAATGTATGAAAACTAAAATTCAACATTATTTGAAACTTAAATTTGATATACATAAATTTAATTGAAATTAAGTCTTTAATATTGACAATTATTAATAATAAACTACGTAGCATGGGTTACTTCTACTCAATATTATAGACAATTATAAAAATAAACTTATATTGTTAAAAGATTATGTAAGAGATAAAAAAACTTAGAAAAAGTTAATATGCATAATTGAATGAAAGCATATAGTGCCATCGTTAAAAAATAAACACTAAGGTTGAACTCTATACCATCAAAAAAACATAGCTATACAATTAGAGAATAAAATACATGAACAATTTACTTTGACACAATATTAACAACCCTAAATTTAAGTGTAAGATGCCACTAGGCTAGAAATATTTTTACTAGAATGACTAGTGAAAATGTTAGTGATGGTCCTTCAATATGAAAGTGATCACTATTATAAGTGTGAATGATCGGACTTTGTCATGTGCATGAGCGTACTTCATCGTGAGAGGATCCCAGTTCATCTTTACAAGAGATCACACTTCATCGGTCGAGGGATTTCACTTCATCATGTGAGGGATCACATTTCATCAAGTGAGGGATCATAGTTTGACGTGTGAGGGAGAAATCTTAGACATGCAAGGAATTGCACTTTGTAGATGTATGAGATCACGACTCGTTTGCACTTCGATGAGAGATCACTCCCACGTCCAAGTATGATTTTTAGAACTTATAAATACAAACTCTCACACATTTAAGTTTGATCATCAAAATTTTACCTCTTGTCCTAGTTAATATTTTAATTTTTGCAGGTATGAAAAAAATTGAAGTTCTAGCGTCTGATGAGGCCATAAATTGGCCATAAATTACCATTATTTTGTCCTTCCAAGTTACCTTTGAAAGTTTATTTAAATGTAATCTTGGAACTTATGTTTTTAAGATAGAATATAGGATATGTATCTTGTTCATTCTTTAGAAAAAAATTATCTACTTTTTTATTAATCCTATTGATTATTTGGGAAAAGATGCAAAGTCTTCTCGCATGAAGGCCATAAAGTAAAGATAATGCTAGTTTTGGGAAAATTCTAATTGATCATGAAAAGTACATTTAAACTCAAATATGATTTCATATTCATATTCCTCTCAAAAAATTATGCAAGTTCAAAAAAATAATCATCTCAATCTGAGATCGCATGCAAAAGTTATAGTTGTTTTAAGTTAGCTCCAGAACTTATAGATTTAGTTCTGGAACTCATAGATTTAGTTCCAGAACTCGCAGGTTTAGTTTCAAAACTCATAGATTTAGTTCTATAACTCATAGATTTAGTTCTATAACTCACATATTTAGTTCCGAAACTTGTATATTTAGATATGGAACTTGCATCAATCGAATAACATTTAGTTCTAGAACTTGCAATTCATATATTTATATTTTCAAGCAATTAAAACAGTGGAAAAAGTTGTAAGGTATAAAATGATAGTTAGTTCTGAAACTTGCAATTCATGGAAAAAGAATATTTAGTTCCAGAACTTGTAGATTTAGTTCCAAAACTTGCATAAAATGAATGACAACTTTGGTTACGTAGCTTGCATAAAACGGATGAAAGCTTTAGTTCCGAACTTGCATCAAAAGAATGACAATTTTAGTTTCAAAATTACATAAAATGGAAATAGTGAATAATTAGATAATTTAATGGAAAATATGAGAGAATTTTTTGTTCATAGTAATGTTATTAACAGAAACCTCATTCATATTTGCTACGGTGTATTACCAATAAAGAGAAATATTAATTTTAGTGTCTGCATGATCAGGAAAAAGTGTATCATACGATCACTAAAAGTTCCATAAATAAAAACAAAAAATTCAAATAGAAAATATAAGAGAGGTTTTTGTTCATAAAAATGTGGTTAACAATACCTCATTCAAATTTACTACAAGTTTTATCAATGAAGAGATATATAATCAGTTAGACAACGATTGCCATTAGACCAAAACCCATAGGTCTAATGACAATCGTGGTCCACCAAATGGTATCGAGCTAGGATCTACAAGAGGTGGTTAGTCCATGTCATGAAACTCGTGGGGAGCACTGGGACACACATGCCAATAATCTCCCCCTCGCGTTACCCAAGTGAGTTTTGAACTTGAGACCTCTCGCTCGATACCATTTGTTGGACCACGATTCTATTAGACCACATAGGTCTAACAGAAATCGTGGTGCAAAAAATGGTATCGAGCTAGGATCTACAAGAGGAGGTTAGTCCATGTCATGAAACTCATGTGGAGCACTTGACACACATGCATATAATAACTTTTAGTGAACTGCATTCGAGGAAAAATTGTATCGTAGAAGCGTTAAAAGTTCCACAATCAAAAACAAAAAAATTCAAATGGAAATACAAGAAAGGTGTTTGGGAAAAATCATATTTTGAGGAAAAACTTCCTTCAAATAATGTACTAGAATAAAATCATTGTGAATATTGTTACCGAAAATAAAGGAGAAGATTTGGGAGCAAATCTTTCTAAAATAAGTGAGATAAGACTTTGACTTTAATAATATTTCGCTCTCCACATTTTGTGGAGATAGAGATCTTAGTTGTTAAGATTAGAATAAATATAAGATCATATTGTATCTCCCAAAATAAGGAGTTGGTTGGAAGCATAAATTATACATGCAACCTTCCACACTCGATATGTAATTTTTACTACTAAGAAATGAATATTTTTTTTTTCTCTCCAATATTCTGCAGTTTTGAGTTAAGATCTTGAAACATGCTTTAAATCATCTTCCAAGGAATGAGATGGCCACTAATTCTAAGGAATATGGATATGTATATTTGTGTTCTTATTTTGTAATAATTTGTGTTTATTTATTTTTTCGTAATCATCCTCTTGTTGTGTTGTTCTTCTTTTTGTGTTGTAACATTCAGTCTATTTTAAACCTTGTAGGTGTTTAATTTAATTTTGCTTATTTCCAATTCAAGAATTTGAATTTATTCAAGTGTGTTTTATTCCTACAAGTGTGATTTCATTTATGCAAGTGTGTTTATATTTCTAAAAGTGTGAATTTAAATTTCTGTATGTGCTTTGAATTTATGCAAGTTTGGATTGTTTTTAAGGGAGCTTCTTTCCAATATCTTCTTCTCTTAATGCATAGAACTTTCGAAACCAATCTAGTTTGACATTATTAATGGCAAGGATTGAGGAACCTTGTCATTTTGGCATCGTTGCTGGAGACACAGTGTTATTAAGAGATTCAAAATTTTCTAAGAGAATATTCTAGTGATTAAAGAATACCTTTTACAAATTTTGTGACTGGAAGTATTTGGTAAGTAGTTTCTTTAGATTTTTATTTCCTGAAAGTAGATTAAAATTTCATTTCTACAATTATTAATATTAGATTGTAAATATTTATCTCCCCACAAAATAACTTTGTGTATAAGAAAATGACTATGATATTTGATCAAGAAGGTATAATTGTATGAACAAAGAGTTCGAGATCTAGAAATGGTAGAATATAATATTGAATCTGAAGTAGATCCAATTGCTGAAATATCATATTTCATTCTTAATAACCACCACCATTTCCTCTTGTATCAACTAAAAACTCGTGATCTTATTATGTATAACCTTAGTAAAAACTGACTTATCTAGTTTGTAATGATGAAGTGGTAGCTTTTCTAATTAACTCCATTCATATTCAGGGATTTCATTAGATCTAAAATAAAAACCCACCATAAAAATCCACCCATCCAAATTAGTTTTTCATCTCATAATAAAATTTAATCCTGAACAATATCCATTAGAAAAATTTATTTTCTTGTCTTTCAATTTCTTCATTTTTGTATATTCTTGTATAACATGAAGAAGTAATTATTGTGGATATCAAGAAAAACAATTTTTTCATGCTAGTTCATCAACATGAATTTCCAAAGTTGTTCTTTTTAACAGCATGTAGATTTTTGCATACCAACAGTATCAACCAAGGAGTAGTTTGGAGGGACCCACAGATACATAAAACAATCCATCTCTTGAGATCACTAGTTTGGGCTTTGAAGATTACTATGGTGATTCCAATAATGCACAATTCAAGTTGGGCTTTGAAGACCTAGAAATTATCTACATAATTTTTGAAAATCTTCTTAGAGTTACCAAGTATGCAAAAAGGTTTTTATGAGATCTCATCCATTGCTTCCTATTTTACAAAAGTTTTACTTTGATGAATATAATATGATGATGGATCCGTTTTTCTCTAATCATTCTCATCCTATCATTTCAACAAAAAAATAAAATAAAAAAATAAAAAAACTTTGATTCCAAAAGCAGCTTACTTGCCAATCGAAGGAAAATAAATAAATTAATTAATTACTTAAAAATATTCAATTGGAAAACTAGCTTGATAGCCAATCAAAGGAAAAAAATTCAAAAAAATTTGATTGGAAAACCAGCTTGTTGGCCAATCAAAGGAAAATAAAAATAAAAAAATAAAAATATTTGTTTGGAAAACCAACTTACTAGCCAATCAAAGACAAAAAAAACTTTGGTTAGAAAACTAACTTGCTTGACAATTAAAGACAAAAAAAAGGTGGATCTTCTTCAAAGGAAATCAACTATTACCTGGTGAATTCCTTCTCGGAACTATTTGACCATGTTAACAATATGATGACAAGGACAAATAGAGGTATGATCAAGTTATTTTTTCTACTATTTTATTTTTAAGATTTCTTGTAAAATTTTTTATTACATCTAGATCCACTTTTAAGATATCCAAGAAATGCAAGATAAAATTCATATTTCCCCTTATTAAAAATATGAAAATATATGCACCTCTTTACAATAAAATTTTTAGAGTGTAATTTATAGGCAACCGTAAATAAACAACATGCATGATCTTAGGTGTGGGAGAGAAGGAGAAGCATGAGACATGCATTTTGATTTTAAATATCCAGGACATCAAAAGGAGATCCATAAAAATTCATGTTATACAAGAAAGAAAATAAAAAACATCATAAGGAGAGATCCACAAAAGAACTTGTTGTACAAGAAAGAAAATCAAAAACATCAGAATGATATCCACAGAAGAACCTACTATACATGAAATACAATAAAAAATAGCAGAAGGATATCCACACAAGAACCTACTATACAAGAAATAAAATCAAAAACAACAGAAGGGGATCCACACAAGAACCTACCATACAAGAAAGAAAATTAAAAAAATAGAAGGAGATCCATACAAAAACCTATTGTATAAGAAAGAAAATAAAAAACAACATAAGGAGATCCACACAAGAACCTATTTTACAAGAAAAATAAATAGAAGATGATCCATACAAGAGTCTATCCTTAGACTATAGATGAAATTCATACATGCCTAAAATCTAACCTTAGAATACTCTAATAAGAGGAAATAATAGTGTAATACATGAGGACATGCATCAAATTAGCTATGTGGCAATGATGAGGTCATAAATTGGCCACAAGTTACCATTATTTTGTCCTTCAAACTTAACTTTAAAAGTGGATTTAAATGTAATCTTGGAACTTATAGTTTATTTTTTTATTATTGGTAAATAGTTTTGAAGGGACTATACCCTGATTATAATAAGGGCTCAACAGCCAAATAGAGCTATAGAGGGACAACAAAAGAGGATCAAAATCTAGATAAAGCATTATGTCCAGCAGTAACCAAAAGATAGTTACTAGTAGAAAGCTAAACAGAATAGAAACTGCAACAAGACAACAAAATAACAGCAGAAAAACAAAAAAATTGAAATATAGCAATGACAAGAACGAGGCCCTCTAGCTCGAGGGATATTACTTCTTGGAAGCTTTGTTGATCTTGGATTTGATTGTTTGTAGTGAAGTGAACAACACCAAAGTGGTGATGTGTGTGGGGTAACTTGCATTCAACTTTAATATGGTTTGACTTCTCTCCTTGTCAGTCCCACAGATAGTTTTAGGGACCCCGCTAAGCATGGAAATGCTTCAAACATGCTATTCCAAGAAGTCACTAATGGCATTGAAGATAGCCATGTTATGATCATGCCTGTCTTTGTCTCTCCCCAATCTGTTGTCCAAAGAGTTCAATTTCTTGTAGATGTCAGCAATCTAATCATTCCCATTATCAATATCATCATCAATCTTTCTTTTGCCCTTCTGTTTGGCCATGCATTGCAGGTCCTTCTTTAACTTCATCATCTCTTTCTCCTAGAGATTCCAACCTATGAGGAATATTATTCCCCTCCTATTATAGGGCCGTATCCTAGCCAACATTACTAATATGCAGCAAATTATGTGCAACTTCTAGCTCTTTGGTGCTTCTAAGAACCCGGGCAGAGTGAGGGATGTCAATTTTGGGAAGTTTTGGGTTCTTAGTCTTGGGTTTGGAAGAGGTGTTCAGGATGGAAGTGGGAGTAGTGGAGGTAGGGATGTGCGGATCACTGGGAGAGGGTGGGAAGCCGGGGAACTTGGAGACACAAAGCTTATGAAGTAGAAAGATAAGGCCCTGGTGAAGAGGGATGGCACGAGAGTGCTTCTAGAATTCTAAAATGGAGTGCTGAAGGGAATTGAGTAGGTAATATGGGAAGAAGACCATAAATTGTCTTCTAAAGTGGTTAAGAAAGACCAGGTGCTTGACAGGGACATTTTTGTCGCGCCCTTCTAGAGAAATGTACCTAGCCATCATTTTTGTAACCTTATCAAAAGGCTTAGAGATAGAACTTACCCTAAAACCCGCAGAAACAAATTTGAGTTCCTCACCATCATCAAAGAACTTATAGTTTATTTAAGATATAATATAGGATATATATCTTGTTCATTCTTTAGAAATATTTTGTTACCTATTTTGTTAACTAATCAAATTGATTATTTGGGAAAAGATGCAAAGTCTTGTGTATGCGGGACATAAAGAAAACATAATGCTAGTTTTTGGAAAAGTGGAATTGATCATAAAAATATATTTAAACTCAAATATGATTTTATATTCAGATTCATCTCAAAAAAATTTACAATTTCAAAACAAGAATTATTTCAATCGAGACTTCATGAAAAAGTTACAGGTTGTTTCAAGTTAGCTTTGGAAATCACTAATTTGGTTCCGAACTCGTAGATTTAGTTATGGAACTCGCAGGGTTTAGTTCCGAACTCGTAGATTTAGTGCCGGGACTCGTAGATTTAGTTCTAGAACTTACAAATTTAGTTCTAGAACTTACAGATTTAGTTCTGAAACTTGCATCAATCGAATAACATTTAGTTCAGAACTTACAATTCGTATATTTATATTTTCAAGCAATTAAAATAGTAGACAAAGCTATAAGGTATAGAATGACAGTTAGTTCCAGAACTTGTAGATTTAGTTCTAGAACTTGCATAAAAGGAATGAAAACTTTAGTTCCGGAACTTGCATAAAAGGAATGACAACTTTAGTTCTGGAACTTGCATCAAAAGAATGACAGTTTTAGTTTTGAAACTTACATAAAATGGGAACTGTGAATAATTAGAGAATCCAATGGAAAATATGAGATAGATTTTTGTTCATAGAAATGTTATTAATAAAATAATCATTTATATTTTCTACAGGTATTGCCAATAAAGAGAAATCTAACTTTTAGTGCGTTATAGTACAAGGAAAAAGTGTATCATATGAGCACCAAAAGGTTCATAAACAAAAATAGAAAAGTCAAACAAAAATTCGAGAGAGGTTTTTGTTCATAGAAATGTGCTTAACAAAAATTTCATTCATATTTGCTAAATTTTTTACCAATGAAGATATATCTAAATTTTAGTGAACTATATTCTTAGGGAAAAAGTGTATACGATAAACGTCAAAAGTTCCACAATAAAAAACAACAAAGTCAAATGGAAATCCATGAAACGTATTTGGTCAAAATCATTTTTTGAGGAAAACCCTCCTTCCAATAATTTAGGAGAATAAAATCATTGTGATTCTTGTTACTGAAAAACAAGGAGAATATTTGGGAGTAAATCTTCCTAAAATAAGTGAGATAAGACTTTGACTCTTATAATACATCTCTCTCCATATTTTGTGGAGATGGAGATCTTATTTGTTATGATTAGAATAAAGATAAGATCATATTGTATCTCCCAAAATAAGGATTTGGTTGGACGCATAACTTATAAATGTAACCTTCCACACTTAGATATGTAATTTTTACTACCAACAAATGAATTTGTTCTTTTCTCTCCAATATTCTGCATTTTTGAGTTAGGATCTCGAAGCATGGTTTAAATCCTCTTCCAAGGAATGAGCTAACCACTCATTCTAACGAAGATGAATCTATATATTTGTGTTTCTATTTTGTAATAATATTTTTTTATTTCTCTTTTTTTTAAATTATCTTCTTGTTATGTTGTTCTTCTCTTTGTATTTTAAAATTTAGTCTATTGTAAACCTGCAGGTGTTTCATTTAATTTTTCTTATTTCGAATTCAGCGATTTCAATTTATGCAAGTGTGTTTTATTCCTAGAAGTGTGATTTTCTTTATGTAAGTGTGTTTATAATTCTTCAAGTGTGCATTTAATTTTCTGCATGTGTGCTTTCAATTTATGCAAGTTTGGATTGTGTTTAAACGAGCTTCTTTCCAATGCTTCTTCTCTTAATGTATGCGGCCTTCGAGACACAAACCCATATTGACATTATTAATGGCAAGGATTGACGACCCTCATCATTTTTGTATCATTTCTAGGGACACGGTGTTATTAAGAGATTCATAATGTTCTAAGTGAATATTCTAGTAACAAGAGAATACTTTTTATAAAATTATGTGACAGAAGTATTTGGTAAGTAGTTTCTTTAGACTTTTATTGGCTGTAAGTAAGTTAAAATTTCATTTCGTAATTAGGAATATTAGATTGTAAATATTTATTTCCCCAAAAATAACTCTGTATAATAAAATGACTTTGATGTTTGATCAAGAAGGTATAATGGTCCGACATCGAGTCAAACATCACAGTATAAGGTAAAAATGAAATGACGAAATTGAAAGACATGAAAACAAATTTTTCTTGATCAAACATCACAGCCATTTTCTTATACACGAGAGTTATTTTGTGGAGAGATAAATATTTACAATATAATATTCCTAATTACATAAATGAAATTTTAATTTACTTACAGGAAATAAAAGTCTAAAGAAACTACTTACCAAATACTTCTTGTCATAGAATTTGGTAAAAGGTATTATACTTTCATTAGAATATTCACTTAGAAAATTTTGAATCTCTTAATAACACTGTGTCCCCAAAAAGCACCAAAATGATGAGGGTCATTAATCCTCACCATTAATAAGGTCAATAAAATTTGGTGTCTGAAGGATGTATGCATTAAGAGAAGAACATATTAGAAACAAACTCCCTTAAACACAATCCAAACTTGGATAAATTGAAAGCACACATGAGGAAATTTAAATGCACACTTGCAGAAATGTAAACACACTTGCATAAAGGAAATCACACTTAAAAGAATAAAATACACTTGCATAAATTGAAATTTTTGAATTGTAAATAAGCAAAATTAAATGAAACACCTACAGTTACAATAGACTAATGTTACAATACAAAGAGAAGAATAACAAAACAAGAGGATAATTATAGAAAAAAGAAATAAACATAAATTATTACAAAATAAGAATAAAAATATATAGATCTATCTTCCTTAGAATGAGTATCAAACCCATTCCTTCGAAGAGGATTTAAACCATGCTTCAAGATCTTAACTCAAAATCGTAGAATCTTTGGAGAGAAAAGAATAGATTCATTTCTTGGTAGTAAAAATTACATATCAAAGTTTGGAAGGTTGCATTTCTGATTTATGCATCCAACCAACTCCTTATTTTGGGAGATACAATCTTATCTTATCTTTATTCTAATCGTAACGACTAATATCTCTATCTCCAAAAATATGGAGAGAGAGATATTATTGAGTCAAAGTCTTATCTCACTTATTTTAGGAAGATTTACTCTCAAATATTCTCCTTGATTTTCAATAACAAGAATCATAATGATTTTATTCTCTTACATTATTAGAAGGAGGTTTTTCCTCAAAATATTATTTTGACCAAAAACCTTTCTTGGATTTCCATCTTACTTTGTTGTTTTTTATCGTGGAACTTTTGACACTTGTTTGATATGTTTTTTCCTTGGCCTACGGTTCACTAAAAGCTAGATATCTCTTCATTGGTAAAAATTGTAACAAATATGAATGAGGTTTATGTTAAGCATATTGCTATGAAGAAAAACCTCTCTTAAATTTTCTATTTAATTTTTTTTTCTATTTATGGAACTTTTAGTGCTCATCGATACACTTTTTCCTTAGGCGTAGTGCACTAAAAGTTAGATTTCTCATTATTGGTAATACCTATAGAAAATCTGAAATATGTTTTTAATCACATTTCTATGAACAAAAACCTCTCTCAAGTTTTCCAATGTATTCTCAGATTAATCAAAATTTCCATTTTATGAAAATTTTGAAACTAAAACTGTCATTCTTTTTGCTTTGCAGTTTGAGAACTAGAGTTGTCATTCCTTTTATGCAAGTTCGGAAGTAAAGTTGTCCTTACTTTTATGAAAGTTCCAGAAGTAAAGTATTCATTCCTTTTATGAAAGTTCGGAACTAAATATGTAACTTTCGAACTAAATATACTTTATCCATGAATTTCAAGTTAGGAACTAACTTTCATTCTATACCTTGCGACTTTGTTCGATGTTTTAATTTCTTGAAAAATATAAAGATACAAATTGAAAGTTCCAAAACTAAATTTTATTCGATTGATGTAAGTTTCAAAACTAAATCTATAAGTTGTGGAACTAAATCTATGAGTTCCAAAGCTAACTCAAAACAACTATAACTTTTGCTTGTGATATTAGATTGAGATGATTCATTTTTTTAAATTGCATAATGTTTTGAGATAAATATTAATATGAAGTCATATTTGAGTTTAAATTTACTATTCTGATCAGTTCCACTTTTCCCAAAATTAGCATTATCTTTCTTTTATGGCTTGCATACACAAGACTTTGCATCTTTTCCTAAATAATCAATAGGATTAGTCATAAAAATAGATTAAAAATATTTATAAAGAATGAAAAAGATATATATCATATATTCTATCTTAAGAAAACTATAAGTTCTAAGATTACATTTAAATCCACTTTCAAACGTAAGTTAGAAGGAAAAAATAATGGTAATTTATGGCCAATTTATGGCCTCATCGACATCGATAGGCTATAAAGTTTTCAAAATCCATACACTATGAGTTTTATGGATAAAAATATACACATGATAATGGGATATAAGCATGTAATACAATGTGCTATATGCTCAAATATTTGGATTAAATGAGGTTTCAAATATGTTCATATAAGATGTATATTTTTATTTTCTCATTCTAATTTCAATTCTCCATACTAATGTTAAACATTTAAGTGTTTTCAGTACTATTTTTCTCTTTTTATTTATGGATATAGTTGAAAATGAACTTTTTTTTAAAAGATGGAGCACATGTGGATTTACTATCCAAAGGTGTGAAAGTTGCGGAGGGACTAGTTTATCCATCCAAAGATACACTCCATTGTAGAGACATGAGGTATAGCTTATTTGATGTCATAATAATTGTTGTATTCAATGATAGAGTGTGACTATCATACATAATTGATGATTGTGAAACCCTAACAAAAATTGAAGATAAGGGGTACTTTTTCCCATGGGAAAGGAAGAAAATGATATATAATTTGAATTTAAATTTTTCGCATATAAAGGTAATTGAATTCAAAACATCATGAGCATGACTCGGAGGATACATGGAATTATGATGAAGGTTTAAATTATAACAATGATAGCCATTTGTTCACAACTCCTAAAGACAATAATGAATCTATTATAACCTACGTGGTTTTAAAACATAAGTGTGCTAAAAAATAAGGTGAAAAAGTTGAAGGGATTATATCCCTAATACAAGAACAATTTATGATTTTGGAGTATTTTTGGAACCCAAACAACCCGGTGTTTATGGAGAAGATTATAACTACACGAAAATATTGATATCCAAGTCTACAATGCAACAATGAAGTTTCTGGCAAATCAAAAACCTATTTTATCTAGAAACAAGAATTACACTTCATTTGAATGGAAATTCTGACGTCCCAAGAACTAAGCTGCGACATCAAATACTGACTTCAATTTCAAGTTCAAGTTATTGTGAAGTTGATACATTTTTGTTCGAAAGAATAAAACTTTGTTGTAGAAGAAGCAATTCATGTAGTGCCACATTTTACACACACAATTACAACAGTAAAATACCAGGATAATTTTTTTGACTTACATTACTCACTACACACAAAACAACATGGGCTCAAAGTATAGAAACACGACTCACATACAACAATCACATAGACCCATGAAAATGACATAGGCATGTCGATGCCACACTTTTCCTAATGAACGAATACTAGCAATGACCCAACCACAAGAAACTTGACTCAGAATGGCGAACCCACAACACATCACTAATTTAAATGTATTTCATTACGATTAACATTATTGAGCAAGGATAAATTTCTCGTTTGTCCACCCACATATTCTTAAGTTTATTCCACGGTTAAAATATAGTTCGACCATCTTATGTAGGCTTCTTATACTTTATAAAATTTTCCATAACTAACATACTTATTTGGCATAAATCAAATTACATACAAAGTACTTAATTAACTTATTATTATGTTAAGAATATTCTCCTCATACATTTATTCGATGTCAACAGATTTTACCCTTACAACTCAAGTGAAAGTGACTCGATATCTAGAACACAATAAAAGGATTTAATGGAGATTTAAATACAAGGTAGATTTTTAAAAAGCATTCCTCGATCACGGAATAATTATTTCCCTACCATAGTTATTAAAGTGCAATAACTTAATGACTTCCTTTTATATTTATGTATCTTTAGTTTTCTCATAGTTTGATCACAACAATGCAAAACATATTCTTTGAAACACATAACGATATTAAATTGAGTTATAAGGTTTCCAAGAGGAAGTATCCCTAACCTCAATTCTCATTTTTACTCTTATATGCTTCATTTTCTACATCACCTTATGGCCTTATTCTCGGGAATTGTCTTGTAAAAGGAGCTACAAAGTGTTTGTCTAACCTCTTGAAGACATAAAAGATTAGAAGGCTTGTAGCTACACATGAACCCAATTTGACATCGAAATCAACTGAGTTTCAGATTTATTCTAACTTCATGTAAGGGTCTACCCCTCAACTATACATGAGTTTTAAGTGAGAGGAAAAATTTATGCTAAACCGCCTTCCGAGAAAGGACCAGGTGTGATGTTGGGAGAAACCAATGTAACACCTTTAGGCAGGTGGAGATAAGGGTTTCTTTAACAAGAGTGCAAGGAAAATAATGGCTATGTCCCGATATCCATTTATGTCATTTGGATCCAACAGGGATTTCATTCGATGGGGGAAAAATTTACTTTTAAATCTATCTCCTTAAAAAAAAAACAAGGTAATCCACTAGGATACGGAGGAAGGGTTAGTTCATCTTACTCCAATGAAGTTTGACTTGTATCACTCCTATCTACCAGGTTTATGAAAATGTCACTAACCATACTGACTAAGATGATAAACCCATTCTTGAGCTCTGATTTGCCTAAATTAGGACATTCCATCGAGAGAAACGATTAAGTTCATCTTACGGTTTTCAATGTCTTCTACAAGTAAGTAGTATCACACATGAAAAAAATTTATGTCTAGATGTTGAACAAGGGTAGTGTGTTTCGATTAATTCTCTTTATTACATTTACAAAGTATGAAAGCACAAGATGACTCGTTAATCATTTATTGAACACCGAATATGCACTACAAGATATTACTTGCAAATTCATTTACTATATATAAATATCAACCTCCCCCTTTTTTTTCCATGTGTACTATAAATCAAAATTGAACCTAAGATTAAATGCACATTTCCTAGATGTCCTTGAAACTAGCATCTCATACATTTCAACAGATTATCAAATATAACCTTCTGTAACATGATATTAAATTATACATTTATTCATTTAACAATGAACTATATAAATTACAATGATAATAATTAAATTACACATCGCCTTTTTTGTCATCATTCTTCCATCCTATAAAACCCACGTGAGCATGATATCAACGATAAATCGCTGGCATGGCATCCACCCTAATCTAACATAATTATCATTTTTTAGTTTTCCCATTTACACATGATAATAATTACAATTTGCAAATGAAAGAAAAGGGTTTAGAGACATGTATTCAATGCATTTCATTTCACTTCACTTTGTAACCCAGGAGAGAGAGAAAGAGAAGGGAAGAGAGAGAAAACACCATTTTGTCAAAATTTCTAATTCACACAAGTTACACTATAGAGTTTTAAACAGTTATTTGCATGTGTTTAAAGTTTCTAAGGTGGTTTGGCAATCCTACAAGGGTCCCACAACTTTCTATTTTTACATTTTCTCACTAGCTACAAAACGTTCAAAACAGGCTTGGAGGCTAAGAAACCACTTCCAAAAGTTATCTTCTGATGAGAATGCACACCACGATTAACTTTCTACGTGTTCCTAGATATACCAAGAGTTCATAGCAACTGACGGAATTGGGAAAAAGTGAACGGTTTATGTTTGGCGGCTAGTTTTCTAGGGCTATTTATCATAGCTTGACGCAATGCAAAATGAACAAAAGTTAGTTTGAGTGCCCAGAAGACCACGTCCATACCTGGTGTTTGATGGATGAGCACACAATGAAACAATTCATACTAGTTTCCCTATATACGGAGAATTCATCAGATTCGATGGGAAATCATTTTCAAACGGCTACAAGTTTTCTAGAGCAACAAGCCAAATTGATCCAGTTGAACCTCATCAAACTGCGACCAGAGGCATACAAAATGGCTTTTCCAAACTATCCGAGAAAAGTGTTTTTCCATAAACTGAATGTTCCATGCAATTGTCTAGTATAAACACTAGAGGTTTGTGAAGACGGGAATTAATTTCTCTATCCGGGTTTCAATGGCGGTTCAAAATGAAAGCCAACTTTCATTTTAAGAGCGTCAAAAATATCTTGTATGTTCATTTGGGGTCAAACCAAAGGTCAAGGTGACTCCTCGCATATCAAGGTACATGAATGAATCTTCACATTTCACTTTAAGAGTTACAAAGGGTACTTAATGAGTCTCCAAAAAATGTAAAACTTAACTAATTAAGAGGAAGAAGGTCAACAATATTATTGGGAAGTCAAACTCATCTTGTCGATATACCAATATTGTAGCGATCTAACTAGGTAGGAAGCTTTCTAAATCACCTCAGAATGAGGGTGGAAGTTCATGTTTTAATGTAATGAGTTATTTTGACATCGTGAGTTATGACAAGACATTTCATTGTTTTTACACGAGTTGAAATAAACAATTAACTGTATTAAGATCTTGATATTTTAAAATTATTTTAAGTTGTAAACAAAAACTAAAATATGAGAGTTATGAAAGATGAGGGAAGGTGAACCATGCCTGGGAATGAATTGGCGAGCATTTATAGTAGGGTTGGTGATACGTGAACGAGTTCCAAATATCGACGGTTTCCAAGGCCTTTTCATAAATCCAGTTTGAGCATGATTTATAACCAATTTATGAGCTCGCTCTGACCCCATGATTATGCAACCAGAGCACAAATACATGAATAGTTCAATATCTTAAAATTTTTGCCCATAATGCTTTTATTGTTTCCAAAGTTTCTCATCAAATCCATTGGTGCATATCCTGCAACCATGGCATTCCATGAGACAACACTTCTTTGAGCCATTCTATTAGACATTTCATGCACCTCCTCGAGACCGAAACCTCTTCTCCTCTTCACTATGATTTGTTGCTGCATTTTTGTTGGATTGAATCTTACTCCTACTAATCCACTTCTTTGCTTTGGTGATTACTTTGCTTAATAATTACTATTACTACTACTACCACTGCCATTATTAATGTTTCTCTGCACGTATTGATGTGCACTTCTCTGCACACCATATTGTTGCAAATTATACTACCCCACCCACCATTAGGCATTACGGCACCATCACCCTAGCTACCATATCTCCCTCTTGAATTCATCTTTAATTTGTAGATTGTAGCCTTAAAAAAGTGCCAAAATTTACAAACCAAAACCCTAGATTAAACTAAAAATCCATAATCCTCCATTAAACCCCTCAACTGAATATGAGTCTCAACAATAACTGTTGATGAACCTACACATTTCTCACCTGCCATGTCTGGTGTCATATGTGATCAGTTCATCTGTACCCTTCCTATAGTTAGCGTTAGAGGAGATTTGACAAGTGTAAAGCCGTCCTCTCCAATAGGGTAACCAAGAACATGTAGAAACAACAAAAGAAAACATCCCAACCATCAAGGAATGTACACCAGAACTCTTCACGTGGCCAACATCAGGAGAAATAATTATAGGCTACAATCATGAGCCAGGGAGAGACAAGGAGGGACATCGATCCAAAAAAAATAAGGTGGACAGTGCATTAACAAGCTAGTTTCAGTCTGCACAAAACAAAGCACCACTAAAACAATGAAAACGACCCCCCCCACAAAACACATGCCACGCCAAGCACATTCTAGCAGTTGGGTCAGACATTTTAATGAGAAGACAACTAGAAAGGAAAACCAAGGACAAAAAGGTGGCCATTAAACTCCACGCACCTACTTTCCAGGAACCAAGTAAACAAGGAATCCCATATTTCCATGCTAAGCAGAGGAAAAATTGACCATATAGATTTACATTTTTGGTGGGTGAGAAACGTCAAATAGCCAATAACTTGTAATAAAAGCATGCGCATGGGCCTGAAAATGCTTAATTAATTCAAAATAAAATTTTATTATTAATATACACATATAAAATATAACTGGTACCCATTCATTTATTAATTATTTGTATTATTTTTTAAAATGCCCTCACACCTAAAAGGGATTCGAATAATCCATTAGGATTTAAATGATAGGGCTACAACAAAATCACTTAATTGAGAGCTCAAGCATAAGAGTGGTCAATAGGTAAGCTTGACAAGGAGATGACAATATTTTCCTTTAAAAGGGGGAAAGAATGTAATGGACACTTTGTGGGTCCATAATAGAAAACATCGACACCAACGCAAGGTGCACGATGAAAAGGGGGAACAATTCATTATCCTCTATGATGAGGTGAAGCCCCTAATGTTTAATGGAAATGCAACAACATTCAACACTTAGCAACATGGTTAACAAAGAAGAAAAAGAGCATAAGGGATGGGGAACTACATTCTCCTCCCCTTAAGAATGCATCATCCTCGATGCAACATATAGTGAAGAAAGAGAAAAGGTAGCAACAAGGAAAAAATATTGGCGAAGGTATGCTCTAAGATTAAGATTTCAGACACATAATCGGGGCCATGGGGTGGTCCTAGGAACATCAGTAGAAAATTTAACTTTCAAGGTTCTAGAAGATTGGTGGTTCCATTTTACCTTATTACTTAGTTAGCATTTTCTTTTACAATATTTCTTATTTCAATATTATAATATTCATTATTTAGAATATTTCAGTTGTCTTAAGTTTCATGGGTGCCCAACAATAACTAAAATTGGGATGTCACACAAAACTTAACACAACACAAACAACCCACGAGACATCTTGCTACCTACTTTCATGACTGTATCATATCACAAGGTCTTTTAATTCCTCCATGGAATGACAAAAAATAGTCCACATAGCAAAGAATTTCCAACAATTACATCCTAGACATAGATCTAGTACACACATATGACTGACAAACATAATCATCATACTGATACAAAGGTAACTGGTATCACATGTCTCAAAACCATGACTCAAGTTAATGACATAGTTCCGATCCAATATCCAATAGTCCATACCAATCAAGAGAAGAGTCAAAATCTCAACATAACAAGATGTCAAAAGGACTCACAAGGTTCACATAACTCACTATAGCAACTCCACACATCTCAAAATATCAAGAAATAACTCCATATATCTCCTGAAGCATCATAAAACAACTCCATATACCTCCCAAACCATCACCAAATAACTCCATATACCTCCCAAGGAGAAATAATCATAGTACCAAAACCAAGTCAGGTCACTCAACCATAGAGGCCCATCTCCTTACTCCTTTTAATGAGGCCAAGTCACCCTATGGCCCTGGACACATAGAGCCTGTCACCCCCCAACCCAAGTGACACAATAATTCATCGTTCAAAAACCCACTAGTTATCTGTAACTCCTTGGGGCGTACCCCCATACAATGAAGTGGGTCCATAGGTTTAACCACTCCATGGTTAATCCCATGACCCTATTCCAACACATTATGACATTAGAACCAACATAACATTCCATTCAAATGCCAAGTGGCAAAATCAAAATCCTTGGGCTAGGCTACAAAACTTTTAAATATGAAAAGAACGTTTTAAAACTAATAAAAACAAATGGCTAATTAGCCATGGTTAGTGCAAAATCCAAATTTTAATGCAACAATCAAATAAATTCCCAAAATATAAGAACATGTCAATCAAGAAAACTACTGGTTCTATCAAAAAGAGAGAAGGATTAATTTACGAATAAAATATGTATTGAGAAAATAGCACATTACAATCACTATGTGGCCTCATACCACCACCAAAGGGGTACTCATCGAGTTGTTGGCACTCGGACATCGAGCCTCAGCTCGTAAAAAAATACATGTAACCAAAAATGAGTATATCAAATAATGTAAATGTCATCATCTCTACCTGAATCATTCCTCCATACTCCCACAAGGATCAACATAGTCAAAATCACATAGGATTATTCAATGAAAAATCAAATAGGAAAGAGTAGGGAACTATAGTTGCATAAGTTGAGCCTAAGGTGGTGCGCACCCACAATATACTAAGCAAGCTTGAAGTATACTAAACAAATAGAAGTGGGTTTTCAGTCTATATAAGACTCCACTTCCTCACTCATACTCAGCTCAAGATTATGAAAACCTGGTCCACGCATCCTCTCTCCACACATACACTCTTGACAGTTTATCCCCTTAGGGTCGTCTAGTGTAAGATTCACAACATACACATAACTAGATCACAAACACAATGGTGATTCACACACTATAACCATAACGTCTTGTGCATGGTATATATATATATACATGGTATAACACAATCATTACTTTCACAAGTTATGATACATCACATTACCACATTCTGCAACCGGAGTGCAATCACTATACCATAGGGATCATACGCTCACCATATGCCCCTAAATCATGACGTAAATCATTACATATTACACAAATCATAAGTATGATGAACACAATGTCTAACATTACAACATATAGTCAATTGCAATACAACACGACGATGCACACAACTATTCACAATACATCAATTTTGTCATGCAATACATTAATACACATTCACCTCACATAAATCCAACATGTTTTAACCCTCTACAATCCACAATAACATTTTGTTCACAAACAATAAGGTAGAACATCACACCTGGATTCCTCATTGAATCAACGACATAGAGAGTGAATACTCTCATCGTAAGCACATCAACATGATAATAATTATGCACTAAGTGACATGCACCATGTCCTGCTCCCATAAGGTCACAATTACAAAATAGTTCACATAACAACATATATCACATTACTCTTCTAATATCCACCACCATCATGTAGAATCATCACAACTCCAATCCATTCTAGAGGTTCGAGCGTATGAACCTCCACTCTAATACCATAGGAAGTTCCACATTTTACACATATAATTACAACAAAAAATGCCGGGATAATTTTTTTTTGACTTACATTTCTCACCACATACAACACAACATGGGCTCCAAGTACAAAAACACGACTCACATATGGCAATCACATAAGTCATCAGCTCACATAGACCCATGAAAATGACATAGGCATGTTGATGCCACACTTTTCCCAATGAACGAATACTAGCAATGACCCAACCACAAGAAACATGACTCTAGGAATGGCGAACCCACAACACATCATTACTTTAAATGTATTTTAGTTACGATTAACATTATTGAGCAAGGATAAATTTCTCGTTTTTCCACCCACATATTCTTAAGTTTATTTTGTGGCTAAAATATAGTTCGACCATCTTATCTAGGCTTCTTATAATTTATAAATTTTTCCATAACTAACATACTTATTTTGCATAAATCAAATTACATAAAAAGTACTTAATTATCTTATTATTATGTTAAGAATATTCTCCTCCAACATTTATTCGATGTCAAAAAATTTTACCCTTACAACTCAAGTGAAAGTGACTTGATATCCAGAATGCAATAAAAGGATTTAATGGAGATTTAGATACAAGGTAGTTTTTTACCAAAAACATTCCTCGATCACGGAATAGTTATTTCCCTACCATAGTTATTAAAGTGCAATAACTTAATGACTTCCTTTTATATTTATATATCTTTGGTTTTCTCGTAGTTTGATCACAACAATGCAAAACATATTCTTTGAAACACATAAAGATATTTAATTGAGTTATAAGGTCTCCAAGAGTGGTAGTATCCCTAACCTCAATTCTCATTTTTACTCTTATATGCTTCATTTTCTACGTCACATTATGGCCTTATTCGCAGAATTGTCTTGTAAAAGGAGCTATGAAGTGTTTATCTAACCTCTTGAAGACATAAAATATTAGAAGGCTTGTAGCTACACACGAACCCAAGTTAAAATCCAAATAGACTAAGTTTAAGATTTATTCTAACTTCACCTAAGGGTCTATCCCTCATCTATATATGAGTTTTAAGCGAGAGGACAAATTTATGCTAAACGCCTTCGAGAAAGGACCAAGGTGTGATGTTGGGAGAAACCAATGTAACACCTTTAGTAGGGTGGAGATAAGGGTTTCATTAACAAGAGTGAAAGGAAAAGAATGACTATATCCTGATCTCCATTTATGTGGTTTGGACCCAACACGGATTTCATTCGATGAGCTAAATTTACTTTTAAATCTATCTTCAGAAAAATAAGGTAAACCACTAGGATACAGAGGAAGGGTTAGTTCATCTTACTCCAAATGAAGTTTGAATGTATTGCTCCTATGTACGAGGTTTATGAAAATGTCACTAACCATACTGACTAAGACGATAAACCCATTCTTGAGCTCTGATTTGCCTAAATTAGGATATTCCATCGAGAGCAAGGATTAAGTTCATCCTACGGTTTTCAATGTCTTCTACGGTAAGAACTATCGCACATGAAAAACAAGGGTAGTGTGTTTTGATTAAATCTCTTTATTACATTTATAAAGTATGAAAGCACAAGATGACTTGTAAATCATTTATTGAACACCGAATATGTGCTACAAGATATTACTTTGTAAATTCATTTACTATATATAAATATCAACGCCCCCTTTTTTTCCATTTGTACTATAAATTCAAAATGAACCTAAGATTAAATGCACATTTCCTAGATGTCCTTGAAACTAGCATCTCATACATTTCAATAGATTATCAAATATAACCTTCTGTAACATGATATTAAATTATACATTTAAACATTTAACAATGAACTATATAAACTACAATGATAATAATTAAATTACAAATCACCTTTTTAAATCGTCATTCTTCCATCCCGTAAAACCCATGTGAGCATGATATCAGCGATACGGAGGGCATGGCATCCACCCTAATCTAACATAATTATCACTTTTCAATTTTCCCATTTACACATGATAATAATTACAATTTGTAAATGAAAGAAAAGGGTTTAAAGACATGTATTCAATGCATTTCATTTCACTTCACTTTGTAATCGAGGAGAGAGAGAAAGAGAAGGGAAGAGAGAGAAAACACCATTTTGTCAAAAGTTCTAATTCACACAACAAGTTACACTATAGATTTTAAATAGTTATTTGCATGTGTTTAAAGTTTCCAGGGTGGTTTGGCAATCCTACGAGGGTCCCACAGCTTTCTATTTTTACATTTTCTCACCAAATAAAAAACGTTCAAAACGGCTCAGAGGCTAAGAAACCACTTCCAAAATTTATCTTCCGATGAGAACACACACCATGATTAACTTTCTACGTGTTCCTAGATATACCAAGAGTTCATAGCAACTAATGGAATTGGGAAAAAGTGAATCCTTTTCATTTGGCGGCTAGTTTTCCGAGGCTATTGATCATAGTTGACCCAATGCAAAATGCAAAAAAGTTAGTTCGAGTGCCAAAAAAACCACATCCATAACTGACGTTCGATGGATGAGCACGTAATGAGAAACTTCCTACTAGTTTCCTATATAAGGAGAATTCATCGATTCAACGGACCGAGAACTAGAATAACAATTTCAAATAGCGACAAGTTTTACGGAGAGACAAGTGAAGTTGATCCGGTTGAACCTCGTCAAAGTATGACCGAAGGCCTCTAAAATGGTGTTGCAAAACTATCTAGAAAAGTGTTTTTCACTAAACTGAATGTTCCATACAATTTTCTAATATAAACAATAGAGGTTTGTGAATACGGGAATTAATTTCTCTATCTAGGTTTCAAATGGTGGTTCAAAAATGAAAGCTAACTTTCTAGATTTAACAACTTTTTACTATTGTAAAACAATGTAACAAGGCTCCTATAAGAGCGTCAAAAAGATCTCATATGTTTGTTTGGGGTCAAACCAAAGGTCAAGGTGACTCCTCACATATCAAGGTACATGAATGAAGCTTCACATCTCATTTTCAGAGTTACGAAGGGTACTTAATGAGTCTCCGAAAAATAAAAAAATTAACTATTTAACAGGAAGAAGGTCAACAATATTACTGGGAAGTCAAAATCATCTTCTCGATATACCAATATTGTAGCGATCTAACTAGGTAGGAAGCTTTCTAAATCACCTCATAATGAGGGCGGAAGTTCATGTTTTAATGTAACGAGTTATTTTGACATCATGAGTTACAACAAGACATTTCATTGTTTTTACACGAGTTGAAATAAAAAATTAACTATATTAAGATCTTGATATTTTAAAATTATTTTAATTTGTAAACAAAAAACTAAAATATGAGAGATATGAAAGATGAGGGAAGGTGAACCATGCCTGGGAATGAATTGGTGAGCATTTACAACAGGGTTGGCGATACGCGGACGAGTTCCAAATACCAACGGTTTCCAAGGCCTTTTCAGAAATCTAGTTTGAGCATGATTTGCAACCAATTTACGAGCTCGTTGCAGCCCCATGATTATGCAACCAGAGTGCAAATACATGAATAGTTCAATCTCTTAAATTTTTTTTCCCATAATTCTTTTATTGTTTCCAAAGTTTCTCATCAAATCCATTACTTGCATATCTTGCAACCATGTCATTCCATGAGACAACACTTCTTTAAGGCATTCTATCGGATAGTTCATGCACCTCCTCGAGACTCGAAACCTCTTCTCCTCTTCGCTATGATCCGCTACCTTGCATTTTTGTTGGACTGAATCTGACTCCTACTAATCCACTGCTGCTGGTGATTACTTTGCTTAATAATTACTATTACTACTACTACCACTGCCATTATTAATGTTTCTCTGCACGTATTGTGATGTGCACTTCTCTGCACACCATATTGTTGTGAATTAGACTGCCCCGCCTGGCCATTGGGCATTACGGCACCATCACCCTGGCTACCATATCTCCCTCTTGAATTCATCTTTATTTTGCAGATTGTAGCCTTAAAAAAAGTGCCAAAATTTACAGCCAAAACCCTAGATTAAACTAAAGATCCATAATCCTCCATTAAACCCCTCAACCGAATATGAGTCTCATAATAATTGTTGATGAACCTACACATTTCTCACCTGCCATGTCTAGTGTCATACATGATCAGTTCACCTTTACCCTTCCTGCAGTCAGCGCTAGAGGATATTTGACAAGTGTAAAGGTGTCCTCTTTAGCAGGTAACCAAAATATGCAGAAACAACAAAAGAAAACATCCTAGCCATCAAGGAATGTGCACCAGATCTCTTCACATGGCCAACATCAGAGAAATCATTGTAGGCTACAATCATGAGCTAGGGAAAGACAAGGAGGGACATCGATCCATAAAAAATAAGGTGGACAATGCATTAACAAGCTAGTTTTAGTCTGCACAAAATAAAAGTGCCACTAAAATGCAGTGAAAATGACCCCCACAAAACACATGCCACATCAAGCACATTCCAATAGCCGTGGTAAGACATTTTAATGAGAAGACAACTAGAAAGGAAAACTAAGGACAAAAAGGAGGCCATTAAACTCCACGCACCCACTTTCCGGGAACCAAGGAAACAAGGAATCCCATATTTCCACACTAGCAGAGGAAAAATTGGCCACACAGATTTACATTTTTGGTGGGTGAGAAACATCAAATAGCCAATAAATTGTAATAAAAGCATGCCTAGGGGCCTGAAAAGGCTTAATTAATTCAAAATAAAATTTTATTATTAATATACACATATAAAAATATAATTGGTACCCATTCATTTATTAATTCTTTTTATTATGTTTTAAAATGCCCTCACACCTAAAAGGGATTCGAATAATCCTTTCGGATCTAAATGATAGTTCTAAAAAAATTCACTTAATCGAGAGCTCAAGCATAAGAGTGATCAGCGGGTAAGCTCGACAAGGAAATGAAAAAATTTCCTTTAAAAGGGAAAAAAAAGCGTAATGGACGATGCGGGTCCAATAATAGAAAACATTGACACTAACACAAGTAGGCACAATGAAAAGGGGGAACAATTGATTATCCTTTGTGACGAGGAAAAGCCCCTAATGTTTAACGGAAATGCAATGACATTCGACACTTAGCAACATGGTCATCGAAGAAGAAAAAGAGCATGAGGGATGGGACACTACATTACAAATGTATGTGAAGGAGACATGGTGAACTTAAAAAATTTGATGGCAATACATTTGGGGTACATGTTGATACATTAATCAGCCATTTTTGTAAGGGTTAGTCCATATCTTAAGGATCTCTCATTTAATGGCCTTCGACCAATTGGTCCATCAAGATGGTTCCATTATGGAAGTAAGGCTAAAATAAATTCAAGATGAGTTTCCAATAAAATTGTGGAGTGGATATGAAGATCCATTACCTCACCTCGGTATACCCAAATTCATATGAATCCTCCATATGTAGTAGTAATGATAAATTGATAAGAAATATAAGGTAGACCTGCAAATAGGAATTCAAGCATACATCATACAATCGGGGAAAGTTTTCAAAAGATGGTTGAGAAGCATATTGGATTCCAAATATTTCATATTGGAAAAATGTTCTACATTCCCTAGAGAATCCCTTTGTCGGTTGTAGCATAATGAGGAGAGACTTTTTTGGCCAAAAATAGTTTAGGATAGTGCAATTTATGATCAAATAGTGTTTTCACCACCTATTGTCATGGATAAGTACTATAGTCAAAATGTCCTCTCAAATAAGGATATATATGTTGGGCCTATCTATGATATACCTAGAGAGGAATTTAACTCATTAGTGGATGTGCATGTTTAGTTGATGATACTAGTAAGTGTAGTCATTTTTATATCCTTAAAATAATACTCTAATCCCATGTGTGTTGACCTACCACCTGGGTGGGAACCGGTGCTCACTCGAGGCATGTGCGAGCACCAAGATCCTCTTTTTTGTGAGGATTGTGAGAAAATGATGCCATTGATAAAATAAGAGAAGCATCAAACATTAGTCATTTAATAGATGCCAAAAAGTAAATGTTCAAGAATTCATTCTAAAAGCACATGATGAGTTATTACATTAATATACCCATTCAGATAATAAGAGAAGCATCATACAAAGAACAAATCTGATTCTTAACATAAAGAAAAGACATTAGGTTTTGCACCCATGAACCAAATATTTAGAATAAAGTCATATATTCATATTGATCATAATTTTAGTAACCACATTACATTCAAAAGGGTCATAGCAGACCAAAATGTATCAAAATAGGGATCTAAATCAAGTATTAGACCCATCCCCTTAGACATGATAACATTCCTACAATCCTCTAATGAGAACCCCAACTCCTAGAACCTCCTAATATTTTCTATAGAGCTTCACTTTCCATCCTCTCTATGATGATCCTAATGCTTATTCCCCCTTCTTCTACCCGAGAATCTTTAAATATATGTTTGGAAGCTATCATCATGCCTTCCTTCAGAGTAAATCACATGTCATGTGTCTATGTGGTCTTCTAATGGATCATGCTTATTCTAATCTAAGCTCTCTACTCTTTGCAATGATGTCTTTTGGGAACCTTCCATGCATGGAATATTCTTTCCTTGATAGTCCGGTCTCCGTGTTGGCACCTTATCCACTCGCATGCCTAGTCGGGTCAAGTTTTTCATCTTATGTATCAAGAATGAAAAATACAGCTAATTCCTTAGACCCTATTGTACTACCATGTGTGCATGCACTGATTTCTCCTAAACCCTTCTTAAACCCTTTTCCTTCACTCTTTTCCCCACACATCCTTCTTTTTCCTGTCTCCACATGTGCATGCACCATTTTACACGTAGCCAATATTTTGAGGCCCAACATCACCCAAAAATAAGCTTGTTCTCCATCCTCATAAACATATTGATCCTCCAAAGAATAAAGAATGGTGGGTATTAGATAGTATGAATAAAGAATCAAGGAATGAAGAATGGGAAATGGAAGAATGGTGAATGAAGAATGTTGTTATTGGTGTAAGAGGAGTGGGAACTCCTTCCTCATTATTGCCTCTATTTTCTCCTAGACATTTACTTCACCCTACGCCTACTAGAGTAGGCTGCCCACTATAATGCTCACCTCTTCAAAAATCAGTTCATTTCCTTAGCATTAAGTGTATCAATAATCCCCTCTAGCTACTTGTTAAGGTCGTCAAGTGCATCCATTCTTTGCATGACACGGGGTACAACTCCTTGAGATGATTCTTAACCAAACCTCACAAGGTTTTGATTACTTCCATTTTCTTTTCAACCTCAGCTAGGATCTTATCCCGCTCTTGCCTTTTTTCCTTTGTTCTTTTCTTGGAATTATTTCAGATCCACCTCATGTGTAGAAACTAATATACTTTATACTCTATCCCTATTAGTGCAGTTATCATACATAGCCTCAACTATGCACGTGAAGGTCTGTTTAATGGAAAAGAGTTCAGAATATCAAGTGATTATCTCCCCAATCTTCTTCTTTTATTCTTACTTCAAGCACACCAAAATATCTTCTACTGATTCTAATGTGAGCGGCTGAATTTCCATGGTGAGGATGTGTGTTAAGTCTTCTAGGAATTGTAATTTTGAATTGTATTTCTACTCAAGCAATGCTAGGTATGGGTGTTTTAGGATAATGGCATCTATGATCATTTCAATTTTCTTATACACCTCTTACACCTTCACCTTTTCCTCCCTTTTTTTTTCCCTTAATTATGCGTTGATTAGCTCTTCCTACTTCAAGTCCTTTTTTTTTCTCAATGAGCTCATCCTTCTTCTTCTCGAATTATTCCTCTAGGAACCTTTCCTATCATTCCTTTCTAATAGCCTCACCTCAACTTGAATTGATATCATGTTGAGGGCATTGCAAATGTGATCATCTAATAACTGTTGATTTTTTACCAATAGGTTTATTCCTTTATTCTATAGTACCTTCATCAATCCTCCCTAACTAACCTTGAACTCGAGCTCATCAAAATGGCACTAAAAATCCTAAGATAACATCTTCCTCATTCGTGGTACACGCCTTACTATTCGAATGAATACCATGTAAGGAGTTGGTCTGTAGCCATGGTACAAGTGCACACGAAATACCTTACTTGGGTCATTCAAAAATATGATTCCTTTCTCGTGTGTTGATACTATATTATTTCCCCATGCGTGTTGCATTAGGAAAGATCATAGCTAGGTTGAGATCTACACCGATGCTCCCATACTCCTTTCCTACACTTTCCTCTTCTATCTCCTTAAGTACTTCATCAGCACTACACTCCACCTCTTATTTCACCAAATCCTTGATTATGCTCGCTACTTCCCTCTTCGTGGCTTCTTCTATTTTCTCCTTTGTGAGGCTTGGGGTCATTTGATCTTTAGTAGTTAACTCCTCACTCTGCGGGTTGTCTTGTGAGTATTCTTCCTCCTCATCCTTTTCTTTACTCCCTTTATCCTCTAATTTGTTTACATCGTACATGGGATGATCTTGAACTTCTTCATGCTCATCATCCTCCCTTTCACCTCTATAATCCTCTAAGCTCTTTGTTCCTTCCGAGTCTACCTTCCCACTACCTTCTACTTATTCTTAACTAAGGATTCTTCTTTATCTTTCTCTCCAATAGGTAATTCCTTGGTGACTCTTCTTTCTCTAGAACCTCTTCCTTAGGTGTATTTTCCTTCTCCTTAATGGGAGACTTATTCCTACGAGTGTATGTGCTTGGCTTGGCACTCTCCAGCGTACCCATAGATTGTGCTCTTTGCACGCTTGGTGCTTTCTTCTTTGGTGCTTCCTCTCTCTCCTTCTTTCTTAGCAGGACATTATTTCTACCAGTGGGATCCTCTTAGATGGAGACATAATTCTCCAAGTAAGTTACCTTTTCATACTTGGGCCTAATGTATAGGTATACCCTCACTATGGTCCTTCTAACAATTGGAAAGTTATAGACTTTATCATGCACACCTCATGGGAGACATATTTCTTTAACTAAGCATGTTTTTTAAGGTATATGATATTCCTCCGTAAGTCATGGTGGTCTGGTCTACATTTCGAGGTTGAACCTTAGTCTCTTTTCCTCCTTAAAGTGATTCATCCCTGCTTGGAAATAGTGTGGTAAGAGAGAAAGGAAGTTTTCACCATGGAATCTTAGTCTCATCTGTCAATGTGAATCTTCCAATGTAGAAATATTGGTATATAGAACACTCACCTCTCCCGGTAATAGCACTATAAATTCTACAGGTATCCTCCAATCATCCCCAAATTTTTTTCACATTCTCTTGTACCATTTCTCTAGGCATGCCTTGTGGGCGGCCGTCATGGTGTCATAAGTGTATTTTTTAAACCTCTTCAAAGGGGAAGGGTATTCATCTAGATATTCCCATACAAACTTCTCTGGCCCATCGAACTCCAATCTATGAGAAGATGATGGATAGGAGTAAATTTCTAAACATAATCTTTTCTCCTTCACGTGTGGAATTAATTATTTCATCTCGCAATTAAATCAAACAAGTTATAGGTAGTTCCTTATGAAACTTTTCTACACACATTCAAGGATGCCTTATTGACTTGTGTCCACCTTTCTTTCCCATTTATCCTTGATACCAAGTGTGTAGCCATTTTCATCACTCGGGTTAGAGATATCGAGGGATGTTGAAGTAGCAAGACCCCTTATTATAATCATATAAGTCTTTACAAAGTATCCTTAATGGCCTCTTTATCCTCCAAGTCATCATCTAATGGATCTCCTTCATAGATAAGTTGGGAGTTATGTGCATTATGCGGCATGCAAAGTATAAGTGATCCTCGTGCATACACAACATCAACTATTGGTATAGACACTTAGGTTTTCCAAAATAGGGAAATTCATACAGTTGTAGAAACCCGACCTTCTCTAATTTTACCTTCACCTCATCATTATAGATTGACATTCCTTTTGGTGTCCTCTTATCCATTAGATAAACCCATTCTAACACCATATCCTTCTCTATGGTTCTTTTGCGGTGGTTATAGTCACTCACGGCCATCTTCCTCACGTGGTATACACATTAGTTTCCAATAAACACCCCATATGGGTATTGTACCTCTCGCATACCATTCTTTGTTGAAAATGGTGGTGGTATTATGTTTTCCTTTTCCCTTACCCTTCTTAGGTGAAATGATTACCTTCCTTGGTGTCATTTTTTGTCTCAGTAAAAAATAAACTCTTCCTTTCTCCTCTTCCCCACTATGCTCAAATATGTGGCTCAACTCCACAAAAAAATCTTTTATTCCTATTCCTAGCTATAAAAATGTAACCTAGAAAACCCTTCCTTGAGATTACGTACTCCATGGAAACCTTCTTCCCTATGCGTGTGTACTCCTTCCATTCGATTCATAAATCACACTAGGTATGCACTCATATTTTCACAATTCCTCCTTTACTTAAATTTTCTCCGTAGATGCCCTAGTTCGCAAGAGCTCTTCAATATTAGAAATGTAAGTTAAACAATGATGTTTTTTTATTAATGGAAAATATTTTTAATGGGACTATACCTAGTTTTAAGGAAGGAAAAACAACCGATCAAACATGAAAACAACATAAAAGAAAGATCAAAATCCGTATAAAAATATAGTCCAATAGTAACCCAAATAGTAACTACTAGGAAAAAGCATAACAAAGAAACGACGCAATTAAGCATCCAAAAACATCATACTATTTGAAATAGAGCAATGCTAAAAAACACCACTAGTCGGACTAATGGGTGTTATTTATTAGAGGCCCTTTCAATCCTTGTTTTGATTGTGCTCAAAGAAGTGAACAATGCCGAGTGGTAGTACGTTTTAGATCATTTGCGTTCAAGTTTTAGATAGTCTGGTTTCATTCATTCTCATTCCTAGAAATGCCTTTAGGGATCCCACTCAACATAGAAATGCTTCTAACATGCTTCTCCGTAAACACACTAATGGCATTGAAAATGGCCATATTCAGTCATGCCTATCCTTGGCCCTCCCAATCTATTGTCCAATGAGTTCAATTTTTTGTAAATATCCTCAGTCTGATTAATTTCAATACCCACATCATCCCTTAACTTTAGTTTCCCCTTCTTATTTTTTAAATGATGTAGCTCTTTCTTGATATTCTGAACCTTCCTTTCCAATAAATACAGTCTAAGAGGAGTATTATCCCTCTCATACCGCAATGTACTATCTTGACCAGCATTGTTAATGTGTAAAATATTTTGAACAACTTCGTAGTTCCCACTTTCCTTCGACAATTTTATTCTGATCATGATAGTGTAGACTCTATGATGAACATCCTTATAGTTTGGATTTAGTATGGTGTTAGATGTCAAATCCTAGATTATTGTTGAATCTAATTATATATGATGTGGTGATTATTAGAGACACTCATATGTGGATGACGATATTCTATTGACATGGATTTTTAATGGAAGTTATTCGACATGTGATTTTGGAAATTATGAGTAAGCCTAGAAAAGGGAAATTACTTGATGATGATATAGTTGTTGATACTGAATTGTAAATGATTTTATTGATTGCCTTGATGATTGTTGTGATTCATATGTATAGATGATTTTGTGATTATATTATATATTCATATTAGACATTCTGATATGACCATGAGGCCGAAGGAGGTATTTTTTCGAGTTTAAAATATCACCACAAACATCGGGGATTGGAGACTAACCAAAGTGGAATTCTAAGTGAATTCGAAAAGGTCACCATGGCAACTTGTTTTGTGTGTGTGTTTTATTTTTATTATAGATTCCCATGGGGGATCATCTTTACATGTGATCATGAGTTTTTATATTTTGTTAATGTGGTAAAATGTTTATTTATTGCTGTATGTATTTTATTAGTAATGTATTCCTTCCTTTAATTTATTAAAGTTATGGTAGATTAATGTGGAAATAATTATGATTAAAATTTAAATAAATCAAATGGGGATATGGGAAAATAATAATGGAAGTTTTTGGTTTGTGTAAGAGTATGTTTAAGTTTGTTTTGGAGTATGAAACACTCCCTCCATGAAAAACTCGAATTTGTCCTTGGGGGCTATTTTTTGAGGCTTGTGGGACAAGTAAAACTTGTCCCATGCCTCTAAATTTAATATACCAACCATACTTATGGATGGAGATGTTATTTGTGACTTTTTAATGCATTTTATTCATCATGTTGCTTATTTTAGATTGCACTCTCTTACATTTCATTTAAATTGTTGTCCCTTGAGGTGTGGGCTCTTTTGAGTGTGCAAGTAACTTGTCATTGTTCAACCACCTCTTTATTGTGCTTTGGAGATTGGATTATTTCTTTTTGTGTTTGAATTTGAGGATGTGTCATGTGGCATCCTACATGGATCCACATCATCCTCTTCCTTCCCTCTTCTATTTAATTGAAACTCTCTTCTTGTTTTGGGTTGTTGAACCTTTTTGCATTCTTCCTTGAGGCGTATTTTCTTGTGGGAGCTCTGGTTTTTGAAGAAATATTTGGAGATATATTTGCATACTTGGGAGCTTGCTGTTTTGGGATGTGTTTGGAATTTGAAGCTTACTTTTTAGAGACCAAATAACCATGGAAATGTATGAATTTAACTCTCTTTTATTTCTATTTTTTTCTTGTTGTGTTGTGTGGAAAATGCATGTTTGTTTTAATTTTTGACTGGTTGGGTAGAATTCTTTAGGAAGTTGTAAGAGAAGGCTATGGGGAATCCATGTGGGGGGGCATAAGGAAATTTCATGGGCATCATAATTTTGTGGAGGGAGTTTGGGTTTGGGATCCACCATGGAAAATAAATAGCTTGCATTTCTTACTTGCGGGGGCATAAGGGAAAATTTGTGGGGCGGTATAAGGAGGGGTTAGGAGGCATAAGGTTTATAGGATATGGTATGTTATATTGGTAGTATGATTAAAGGTGGATGCCCAATTCCTAATTTGGAGGCATAAGTAGCTTCCCACATAGTCCTTTATCCTCGGCTTGCATGATCAAGCCTTTGAGTTGTGACTTGAATGTTTGTTATTGTAGTTGTAAACTGATGTGTTATATTGAGTTATGTTTTATATTGAAATGTGCATGTGTGAAATAATGTTATGTTGTGGAAGCCAATTGTTGCCATGGGTTAAATTACATCTATTATTGTAATTTGTTTGGGGCTCGGGGCCAATGATGAAGGAAGGTTTCCCTTTCATTGGATGTCTTGGTTGGGTGGAGAGTGTTGCTTTTCCCCTATTTTTTTGTGATCAACTTGGAGAATTTTTTTTTAAAAAAATGAGCATGTTGTTGTCTTCGATCAAAAGAAATGTATAGTTTGATAGTCCCTTCTTATAAGCAAGTTTATTGTATTCCTTCCCACTTTGAAGTGGATGATTTGTATAATTATTATAATGAGAAGTTTCTTATATTGATGAGGAAAGTTTGAAAGTGAAATGTGAAAGGTAAAGAGTTATATTCTACTCTCTATTTTGAAAAGAAATGTGAAAGGATGTTACATGCATTGCATATTGTATTTTAGAAATCAAATGGAAAAGAGAAAATTGTAAAGTTGTTATTGGAAATAAATAAAGGAATTCTCTACCTTCTCATACTTGCATGATTGTGTTGGAATTGAATTACTGTTGTGAATCAAATCTCTGTTGGAATGAAGAATGCATATGAAGGAAAAGATAGTGTTTTATTCTCTTGAAATGAGTTGAATTTGGAAATCAGGCTTTGTATAATTGCTATTGAATGGTTGACTGAATCAATTGAATGCATTAGACTAGAAAGGAAATGAATTTTCACACTTGGAGGATGGAAAAATGTTTAAGAACCTTTAATGTTGATCTTAGTTTTAATTTCCAAACCTGGCAATCAAATTTATCAAAGAAATGAGTAGTTCAAACTTTCACCAAGAAATAAGATATGAAACATTGAAATTTAGATGTAACAAGTCCTAAGGAACTCAAATTGACCTTAACACTTAAGAAAGGACCCTCAGAACTTTATAAAAATCCAACTTGAACTTGCACAACCATTTTGCTATCAAAAGATGGAAAATTATCAATTACAACTCAATCAACTAAATTGAACCTTGAAACCTCTCTTAAATCCATCCAAGAATAAGTCTCCATGTCTGATTGACATGTTGAGAAAGTAAGAATTCAAAATTGAATGAAATTTTATAAGTTAAAGATTACTAGTTTTCTTTGCAAAACCCTGCAGATTGTTTTCATCAAATTGACAACCCAAAATTCATCAAAATTCAAAATTGAAGATTCCTATGAAAAGAGGACTTTGAGGGATTTCCAGAAAGTCCTTGTTTGCTCAATTCTGAGCTTCCTATCAAAATTTATGGCCATTTGAAGTTTTACTTCAATTTGGCCTTCAAAAAAAAAATCTTACTGTTAAACTTTATTTTTTGACTTTGGAAAAATTTCCCTAAAAATTCCATGGCCCCGCCATCCCACAACCAATCAGGTTCTACCACGTGGCACATTGTAGGGGAATACCTTTTTAAAAAAATTAACTTCATTTTGAAAATTTTGTCTTGGGAAAATTTTCCAAGTTTTCCCACATATCCGCCAACCCGTAGCCAATCAGATGTTGACACGTGGCTCAACGGAGGCGGACCCTTTTGGAACTTAACTTCATTATTACCCTTTTTGGTAAAATTCCTTGTCGCCTCCATGGCCCCACAACCCCACCTTTCTTGGAAAGTTCCTTTTGCGAGACATGCAGCCCACGTGAACTTTTTGGACTTTGAAACCATTTGGGTGAAATTCCTCAAGTTTTCCACCGCCCCGTTGCCTGAACCCAATCATGGAGTGACATGTGGCATCACCTGGCTTCACCGTGGAAAGTGGAGAAATTATTCCCTTTAAAACTTTGATTTTTTCCTTGGGAAAAAATCCAAACCTTTCCCCACCACCCCACCACCCGCGTCCAATCACGTGACGACACGTGGCAGCCTATGGCTTGGTGGAGGTGTGGGATTATTTTTTGACTTTGAAGTTTTGAGTTGTTTGGGTGAAAATCGTTATCCTTCCCGCCACTCCACCAACCCCTCACCCCTTTCCTACTTTGTGCCAAGACTCGACACGTGTCCACCAGGGACCCACAGAGGTGTGGAAGAACTTTTGCCTTTGTGCCGCGTGATGGAAAAAAATTCCCCAAGCCGCCCCGCGACCTACCAACCCATTGAAGGTTCTTTCCCCACCTCTTGACACGTGTCCCCCTAGGGGAAAATTTGACCTAAAAACTCCACCCACTCATATCTTGAGTTCTGGAAGGAGTTAGGAGGACTTCTTTATATCACCGAAAAGGTGAGAAATTTTACTATCCATTGGGAATGGTTAAGGGAAATTTTGGAAGCGAAAAGTATGAGAGAAATCAAGTTGAAACTTTGAGCCTCAAGTTAGAGAGATGGGTATGGGGGTAATTACTCCTAAACCTAACTCAAACCCGTAACCCTAAAATTTGAACCATGTGACCTTGATAATTATTAATAAATGGAAAGTATGTCCTAGTGAAATTGAATTGTTTGAACCTATCGTGCTAATTGTTGCATAAAAACTTGGGCATAGGCACTCTTAATCAAGTTCGGGAGTGGATAAGTGAGACCTTTCTCTGTTGACTTTATTTATGTGTTCTTTTCATCACTGTAATTTAATCTTGCTCATGTCTTTGATCTAGTGGAAATTAAATACCTTGGGTATTTAATTGTTTTGGGTCCCTTAACCCTAAAATTTAATCAAGGAATATTTAGCTAAAATGTCAATGTAATCAGTAATTAAATTAATTCCTAGAAAGATTTGAGCTACAGTGGACTTATTGTTCTTTTTACGCTATAATGAGAAATTAGTAATTATTATAATGGGAAAAGTTTTCAGTTAAATTTATTTGTCTTCGAGACTTTGGTCGTTAACTCCTAATCAAAAAATATATTCCATAATTTTCTAACTAAACCTAGGTTGTTCATGGGTCTCAAATGGGTTGTTTTAACCAAGCATCACACTTGGTATTAGAGTTGTGGTTCGAAATCATGGGCCATTGGGAACACTAGAAAACTTGAGACATGAACTTAATCGTAAACCTAACACACTTTTGAATATAAGAAAAAAATCTTGTTTGAAAATTAAAGAAAGATATAAGCATGAAGAAATAGTACATTACTTTGTTCATTTGAACTGCCAAAATTAAAATGATAGTGAAATAATAATAAGTTGTTTGAGTTGTTGTGCTTGCTTAGTGACATTTTTTCTAAACCCGGGGTAACTAGGAATGTCAGATTAAATTGATTTTGTGAACTTCTAGTATAATGGAAACTTGGTTCCCCTTTGAAAATGTGTTATTTTACAAGTCCTAAAACTTAATTTAATTGTATGATGCATTAAGCCCTTTGTTGAGACCCTTCTTTATTGGAGTTGTTGGAATGATGAGTTGTAAGATGTGACCCTTTTGGTTGGACAGTATTGGTTGTGTTATGGGTTGGGAAGAGTTAATTTGAAGTTTTTTAGAGCTTCGTTCCTTGAGTGGTTCGAAAGAGGGTCTAGTTGTCGAGTTTTCCATGTTGTTACATGTATGAGAGGGTGGACACTAAGTCTGGTTTTTCTAGGATTCCATCCTATATATGTGTTCTAGGAACTAACCTCGAGGAAGAGCACTTTTATTGGTGGCCATGAAAGGCTATGGATTGAATGTGGTGTTAAATTTTGTGTTTTACATTTGTAATCTTTTGTATTTTATCAAGGACCAGCATCTTATTTTACGATTGGATTGAGAAGATCTGAAAATCTTTTATTTATTTATAATTCTTAAAATAATTTTCAAACTTTGTAATGTGGATACTTAGCCACTTTTATTGATTTCCGATATTTCTTGGACCTTATTTGATTAATGACTCAGAGCTCATGATGTTGTTGGCTACTTGGCTAAACGTTATGTGGTTTCCTTCTTGCATGTTGTTGATTTGGTTCTATGCTTCTTGTATGGTGACAGCTTGTCATATGGGGTACACCCCAGGTGTCTTGAAGGTCCTTTAGGTGCTTAAATTCATGCCTTGGTTATGGATTCATGGAACCTTGAGTGTTTCTAAGATCTTAGAGTGACCCTTTCGTTGCTTGACCTAAAAAAAAGGAAAAATCAATGAGAAAGGGAAACACAAGGAAAAGAAATGCATTAAGGGAAATCCTAGAGTAAATGGAAAAACTACCTTATTTACAAATACCATGTGAAGACTTATACATAATAGGGCTTGAGCCTAATCCCATTGAATTTTCCCAACAACCTCATCCCATCCAACACTTGAATCGACATGCACCCAAATCAAGGATGTACGGAATGATTTATGGACCTAGCCAATGGAATTTAAGTTTCTTAGGATGGTGCAGAAATTTGGAGTCATATAGCAAGACGATCTACTCAATCTTGAATTATTTATTTTTAATATGATGATTATGCCATGATTTTTTCATTCCTTTTCAATATTTTTAATTTATCTAGCAAATGATACCCTTTCATCTATCTCGCATTAACTTATCAATAATTTTCTCAAGATCTTATTCATCACCTATTCCTCTTGTGCATGCAATAAAACATGAATTTAACCAGTAAAATAACCTCTATGCCAAACACAAATTGAAATGGTGTGCCCTGTATGCCCATAGGATGGCTGATACCTTGTCATCCCAATCTTGTCTTCAAACATCATAAATTTTAGTCAACATGTGACTTAGTATTTTTTTAAATGCCTCAATAGTTCCATTTTATTGGGGGTGATAAATAGTGGTCTTGTGATGGGCCACCATAAACTCCACCAACATAATCTTGACCATTTCATTCAAAAAATGTGTACCCCTACAACTAGTCAGGCTTAAAAACATCCATACCTACTCATTATGTTCTCCCATCAGAAGCTAGTTGTTATTGTTGTTGTGAAATCCTTTATAGGTGCTACCTCCACCCATCTTGTTAAGTAATCAGTGCAAGTGATGATGTTGCGCAAACCAATCCTTCATGCGGCAAGTGAAATTGGTCCCACAAAATCAATTTCCCATTTCTCAAATGGATTTGTGCTTGCTATTGGTATTAACGACATCTCATCCATATTTCCCGGTTTTCCAAGGTCCTAAAAATGGTCACATTCCTTACAAAACTCAATAATATCTTCATAGATACTCTCCCACCAAAGCCTTGTAAGTATAATCTTCCACATTGTGGAATTTCTTACATAGTTCCCTCCTACAAGGCTATGGATTGAATGTGGTGTTAAATTTTGTGTTTTACATTTGTAATATTTTGTATTTTATCAAGGACCAGACATCTTATTTTACGATTGGATTGAGAAGATCTCGAAAATCTTTTATTTATTTATAATTCTTACAATAATTTTCAAACTTTGTAATGTGGCTACTTAGCCACTTTTATTGATTTCCGATATTTCTTGGACTTTATTTGATTGATGACTCAGAGCTCATGATGTTGTTGGCTACTTGGCTAAACGTTATGTGGTTTCCTTCTTGCATGTTGTTGAGTTGGTTCTATGCTTCTTGTATGGTGACAATTGTCATATGGGGGTACACCCTGGGTGTCTTGAAGGTCCTTTTAGGTGCTTAAATTCATGCCTTGGTTATGGATGCATGGAACCTTGAGTGTGTCTAAGATCTTAGAGTGACCCTTTCGTTGCTTGACCTTGCTAGAAAGAAAGTTTGTTGTGTAGTGTGGTCTCCAGAGGCGGTCGACAAAGGTAGTGGTGATTCTATTTCAATCTGGTAAGAGCTTAACCCTCATCGGAGTAGAAGTGTTTATTTATGGAATTTTAGATTTTGTTAGGATTGGATTGCCTTTGGTTGACTGTAAATGTTACTGGAAAAGTGTTTGTTTTGATAGTGACTTTTCATCGATGGCATGTTAAATTGTATCTTGGGTTCCTGGTTGCATCATAGAAAGTTTTGACTCATGGAATGTATGCATCTTGGTAATTATGGATAGATTTAAGCCTTTCAGGCAATGTGTTTATTTAAGTGCACTTTTTTACTCTCATGAATTATAAATAATTTTACCCTTACCTTAAATTCCTTTACTATGAATAACATTTTATGACCTATTAATCTTTGGGTTACTTGGAAACACTTATGGATGCTTTGGGTCTTTTGGACCTTTCTCTTAGAGATGTTAGTTTGGTAGATCTTAATAGTTAATCTCGATGGTGCTTATATTGTACTTCCTCTTTTAAAAACTATAACTCTTGGCTGTAAAGTCCATGATTTGGTAAATTATTTGGTTTCCCCATTGCATTTGATGCTTTCTAGTGTGGATGTGGTTCCTCGAGTATAGTTGCATTGTCATCTGGTTGCTTGGCTGGTGGTATCTTGTGGGGACATGAGTAATTATTGGAAAACCTTCTTTGGTTATTAGGGGAGTAAAATGTTACCATCCTAAACCACAAAAAAATTGTTGTTAAACCTTAATAGATTCGTAAAAGTAATATTATACCTCTGTAATGAGCCTTTCTTGAAAATTTCTTATGAAACTTGTGAAGAGCCACTAAGAATGTTTAATGATGCTTTAAATTATTTGGTGATTTTTTTTGAAATCTTGGTTTGATTCATGTTGGTTCATTATTTCCTAGTTCTTACAAAAAAATTAATAATGTGTTTTATATGTTCAACATCTCTTGTTCCTTTAGAATCATAATGTGATATGATTGAACCTTCCTTCTCATTAAAATTTGATTGATAATAGATGACTCAACCAAAACACCATAAAACTATAATTAATAAGATTTGACCTTGGAACTTAACTATTAAACTGGAGCATAAAAAACGGAAGTGATCCTTGTTATACCCTTGGTAGATTAACAGAATAAATAAATAAAACATGTAAAAGAATAGAAAGGAAACCTTTTTCACCCACCTTCCTTGCGAGTAAACTAAATGCTCTCTGCCTATACAGAATGGTGAGACATCATGCCCACCTTAGTGGTGCTCTTTATAATGTAAACTGATGATGTCATAAAGGAAAGAAAATTGTAACTAAGGAAGCATGAAAGGAATGTTCTTATCAAGCAAAGCTATAAATTTTGACTAAATAAGTTGATTTATAAAATGGGTAAAATTTATGTGTATTGAGTGTAATATATAGTTGAACTTGTAGTTTTGTCGCCTACTAGAAATTGTGAAACACCCGGTGAAGAGTAATGTGTTCTAGTTTCTTATTACTTGTTGTCCATGGATGTATGTGCCTTTCTTGTGGGAGTTTTGGGTCATCACACCCTTATTGTTCCATACCTCGATGGATGTGAGTTTTGGTCCCTTTGGATTGAGACTTATTTTTGTTTGAGAAGAAACCTCTGTGTGTGTTGTTGTCTTGTCCTTGGAAACCTAAGTTGTTGTAATGTTAAGGCAACACATATAAAGGATATAAGATAATTTGGGAAGTCTTATTTTCTTCATATTTTATTGGGTCACCTTGTTGTTGTAGCCCTTTTCCCATTAGGATGGAAAGTACAAGATGATATTATTCACCCTTGGATTTGACTAGATCCCATGTTACTTTCTCTTCTCCCTAGCAACCTTAGGTGGTCTTTGGTGTTCCGTGTGATATTTTTATTGTCATTCCAAGCTTGAGTAGGAAATAAGATAAATATATATTTCTTTTTCTATGTGAATGACTTCTTTAGTTTGGTTGGTATGGTGTGCTCAATTCATAAAAGAAAAGTGTAAAAATCATACTGTAGGAAACCTTGTGGTCTTGAATTCACTTAGTATAATAATGAAAGGTTAATTATACCCTCACAAATTATAGAAGTGATTTCCTTGATTAGTCCCTTGATTATAAATGTGTGTTGATTTAGGTGTCCTTGTTGATCCACCTCATCCTTTGTGATCCTCAAATTGTGGACCTTGAGTAGACTTTTTCCTTGTGCAATCTTGGCCATGGTTGATTTTTACTAGCCTTGTCTAAACAAAAACTATGAAAGCATAATTTAACCCTAGTGGAAACCTCAATTTTGGTTGATGTGGTATGTGTATCAGTGGGAAACTGTGTGGTCATCTCAATTTTATGGAAATTTTCCCTGTAATTCCCTTCCTTGGTGGTTACTCTTGATGATCTTTTGGGAACTCTTCTTGTTATATTGTTATGTGTTGTATCTTGTTTGATAGTGTAAAGTTACTCCTTAGATTCTTATGTTCGTAGCCTTGCATGCTGAAAGTTTAGAACTCATCCCTTGCAATCTCCCTTCTTCTGTTGAATTATATTGGACCAAACTGGAGTTCTGTAGACCCACACTTGTTGAAGCAAAGCAATTCCAAAAAGGGCATGATCCTTTCTCTATTGCATTGTTTCCACATCGGTTCTTGTGACTTCCAGGAGGAATTCAAGTCTAAGGGGAGGGGGATGTAGTGCCCACTTTCCTTCGACACTTTTATTCTGATCATGATACTGTAGACTCTATGATGGACATCCTTATAGTTTGGATATAGTATGGTGTTAGATGTCAGATCCTAGATTATTGTTGAATCTGATTATATATGATGTGTGGTGGTTATTAGAGACACTCATATGTGGATGATGATATACTATTGACATGGATGTTTAATGGAATTTATTCAGACATGTGATTTTGTAAATTACGAGTAAACCTAGAAAAGGGAAATTACTTGATGATGATATAGTTGTCGATATGAATTGTAAATGATTTTCGTTGATTGCCTTGATGATTGTTGTGATTCATATGTATAGATGATTTTGTGATTATATTATATATTCATTTTGGACATTATGATATGGCCACGAGGATGAGAATATTTTTTTTTTTGCAGGTTTAAAATATCACAACAAACATCGGGGCATTGGAGACTAACCAAAGTGGAATTCTAGGTGAATTCAACAAGGTCACCATGGCAACTTGTTTTGTGTGTGTGTTGTATTTTTGTTAGAGATTTCCATGGGGGGGATCATCTTTACATGTGACCGTGATTTTTTGTATTTTATTAATGTGGTAAATTATTTATTTATTGTTGTATGTATTTTATTAGTAATGTATTCCTTCCTTTAATTTATTAAAGTTGTAGATTAATGTGGAAATATTATGATTAAAATTTAAATAAATCAAATGGGGATATGGGAAAATAATACTGGAAGCTTTTGGTTTGTTTAAGAGTGTGTTTAAGTCTATTTTGGAGTATGAAACACTCAACCTCCATGACAAACTCGAATTTGTCCTTGGGGGCTATTTTTTGAGGCTTGTGGGACAAGTAAAACTTGTCCCATGCCTCTAAATTTAATATACCAACCATACTTATGAATGGAGATGTTATTTGTGACTTGTTTAATGCATTTTATCCATCATGTTGCTTGTTTTGGATTGCACTCTCTTACATTTCATTTAAATTGTTGTCCCTTGAGGTGTGGGCTCTTTTGAGTGTGCAAGTAAGTTGTCATTATTCAACCACCTTTTTATTGTGCTTTGGAGATTGGATTTTGTCTTTTTATGTTTAAATTTGATGATTTTCATGTGGAATCCTACATTGATCCACATCATCTTCTTCCTTCCCTCTTCTATTTAATTGAAAATCTCTTCTTGTTTTGGGTTGTTGAACCTTTATGCATTCTTCCTTGGGGGCGTATTTTCTTGTGAGAGCTCTAGTTTTTGAAGAAAGTTTTGGAGATTGCTTTACATGCTTGAGAGATTTATATTATAGGATGTGTTTGGCATTTGAATCTTACTGTTTGGAGACCAAATAACCATGGAAAGGAAGGAATTTAACTCTCTTGTATTTCTATTATTTTCTTGTTGTGTTGTGTGGAAAATGCATGTTTATTTTATTTGTTGGCTAGTTGGGTAGACTACCTTAGGAAGGTATAGGATAAGGCTATGGGGAATCCATATGGGGGAATAAGGAAATACCATGGGAATCATAATTTTTGGAGGGAGTTTGGGTTTGGGATCCACCATGGAAAAGAAATAGCTTGCATTTCTTACTTTTGTGGGGCATAAGGGAAAATTTGTGGGGGCATAAGGAGGGGTTGGGAGGCATAAGGTTTATGGGATATGATATGTTATATTGGTGGTATGATTATAGGTGGATGCCTAATTCCCAATTAGGAGGCATAAGTAGCTTCCCCATAGTCCTTCCTCCTTTTTCTTGCATGATCAAGCCTAAGTTGTGACTTGAATGTTTTCTATTGCAGCTATAAACTTCTGATTTGTATTGAGTTATGTTTTATACTGAAATGTGCATGTGTGAAATAATTTTGTGTTGTGTAAGCTAGTTTTTGCCATGGGTTGAATTGCATCTATTATTGTACTTTCGTTAGGGATCGGGGGCCAATGATGAAGTAAGGCTTATCCTTTCATTGGATGTCTTTGTTGGGTGGAGAGCATTGCCTTTATCCCTCTTTTGTTCTAATCAACTTGGAGAAAACAAAAATAAAACAAAGATGAGCATGTTGTTGTCTTGGAGAAAAATAAATGTATAGTTTGATAGTCCCTTCTCGTGAGTAAGTTTATTGTATTCCTTCCCACTTTGAAGTGGATGATTTTTATAATTATTGTAATGATAAGTTTCTTGTATTGATGAGTAAAGTTTGAAAGTGAATTGTGAAATGTAAAGAGTTATATTCCACTCTCTATTTTGAAAAGAAATGTGAAAGGATTTTACATGCTTTCCATATTGTATTTTAGAAATCAAATGGAAAAGAGAAAATTGTAAAGTTGTTATTGGAAATAAATAAAGGAATGCTCTATCTTCTCATACTTGCATGATTGTGTTGGAATTGAATTATTGTTGTGAATCAAATCTCATTTGGAATGAAGAATGTGTCTCAAGGAAAAGACAGTTTTTATTATCCTAAAATGAGTTGAATTTGGAAATTAGGATTCGTATAATTTCTATTTAATGGTTTACTTGATCAATTTAATGCATTAGACTAAAAGGAAATGAATTTTTACACTTAGAGGATGGAAAAATGTTTAAGAACCTTTAATGTTGATCTCGGTTTTAATTTCCAAACTTGACAATCAAATTTATCAAAGGAATGAGCAGCTCAAACTTGCACCAAGTAGTAAGATATGAAACATTTAAATTTAGATGTAACAAGTCCTAACGAGCTCAAATTGACCTTAACACTTAAGAAAGGACCCTCAGAACTTTATAAAAATTCAACTTCAACTTGCATAGCCATTTTACTATCAAAAGATGGAAAATTATCAATTGCAACTCAATCAACTAAATCTAACATTGAAACCTCTCTTAAATCCTTCCAAGAATAAGTCTGCATGTCTGATTGACATGTTGAGAAATTAAGAATTCAAAATTGAATAGAATTTTATAAGTTAAAGATTACCAGTTTGCTTTGCAAAACCCTAAAGATTTTTCATCAAATTGACAACTTAAACTTAAAAAAATCAAAATTGAAGATTTTTGTGAAAAGAGGACTTCGAGGGATTTCCATAAAGTCCTTGTTTTCTCAATTCTAAGGTTCCTATCAAAAATTATGGCCATTTTAATTTTTACTTCAATTTGGCCTTAAAAAAAAATTAAAAAAATCTAACTGTTAAACTTTATTTTTGACTTTGGAAAAATTTCCCTAAAAAGTCCGCGGCCCCACCATCCCACAACCAATCAGGTTCTACCATATGGCACATCAAAGGGTCGACCTTTTTAAAAAAACTTAACTTTTATTTGAAAATTTAGTCTTGGGAAAATTTTCCAACTTTTCCCGGCACCCACGCCAACCTGCAAGCCAATCAGGTGCTGACAAATGGCTCGGCAGAGGGTCGGACCCTTTTAGAACTTAACTTTATTTTTCCCCTTTTCGGAAAATTTCCTTGTTTCCTCCACGGCCACGTAACCCCGCCTTTCTTAGAAATTTTCCTTTCGCAGACGCACATGATCAAGCGCAAACTTTTGGACTTTGAAACCATTTTTTTGAAATGCCTCAAGTTTTTCCACGCCCCATCACCCACACCCAATCACGGAGTGACACGTGGTGTCACCTAGATTCGATGAGGAAAGTGGAGAAATTATTCCCTTTGAAACTTTGATTTTTCCTTGGGAAAAAATCCAAACCTTTCCCCACCGCCCCACCGCCCACGTCCAATCACGTGATGACACATGGCAGCCTATGGCTTGGCGGAGGCACGGGATTGTTTTTGACTTTGAAGTTTTGAGTTGTTGGGGTGAAAATTGTTATCCTTCCCCACCGCTCCACCAACCCCTCGCACCTTTCCCACTTTACGCAAGGACTCAACACGTGTCGATTAGGGACCAATGGAGGTGCAAAATAACTTTTTCCTTTGTGCCCATGCGATGAAAAAAATTCCCCAAACCGCCCCATGACCCGCCAACTGTTGAAGGTGCTTTCTTCACCTCTTAACACGTGTCGCCCTCGGGAAAATTTGACCTAAAAACTCCATCCGCTCATACTTTGATTTCTATAAGGAGTTAGGAGGACTTCTTTATATCACTAGAAATGTGAGAAAATTTCCTATCCATTGGGAATGGTTTAGGGAAATTTTGGAAGTGCTAAGTATGAGAGAAATCAAGTTGAAACTTTGAGCCTGTTAGAGAGTTGGGTATGGGGGAAATTACTCCCTAAACCTAATTGAAACTTCTAACCCTAAAATTTGAACCATGTGACCTTGATAATTGTTAATAAATGGAAAGTATGTCCTAGTGAAATTGAATTGTTCCAAAACCTATCAGTGGTAACTGTTGCATGACAACTTGGGGGTAGGCACTCTCAATCAAGTGTTGGGAGTGGGTAAGTGAGACCTTTCTCTGTTGACTTTATTTATGTGTTCTTTTCCTCACTGTAATTTAATCCTGATCATGTCTTTGATCTGGTGGAAATTAAATACCTTGGGTATTTAATTGTTTTGGGTCCCTTAACCCTAAAATTTAATCAGGGAATATTTAGGTAAAATGTCAATGTAATCAGTAATTAAATTAATCCCTAGAGAGATTTGAGCTAGGTTTGACTTATTGCTCTTGTTCCTCTATAATGAGAAATTAGTAATTATTATAATGGTAAAAGTTGTCAGTTTAATTTATTTGTCTTCTAGACTTTATTCGTTAACTCCTAATAAAAAAATTATTCCGTAATTTTCTAACTAAACCTAGGTTATTCATGGGTCTCAAGTGGGTTGTTTTAATCTGGGCATCACAACTTCCATTTCTTTGTTGCTTCTTATAACACAGGAAGAGGAATGAAAGACCACTCTATTGGATTTGGTGTTCTTATATTTGGTGACTCTAACATTGGAAGAGTTAGCCAAATTGTGAGAGGTATTAGAGAGGATGGGAATGGGCGAGTCATTAGTGGATGTAGGAATGGCCAGGAATTTGGAGAGGTAGAGCTTTTGTAGGAGGAAGATGAGACCCTGGTGAAGGGGGATGGCCCTGGTATGTTTCTGGAATTCAAGAATGGAATGTTCAAGTGAATTCAATAGGTAATGTGGGAAACAAACTGCAAAGTTTCTCCTAAAGTGGTTTAGGAAGACCAAGTGCTTGGTAGGAACAATGACATACCACCCTTCCAGGGAAATGAATCAAACCATCATTTTAGTAACATCAACGTAGGGTTTCCAAATGGAGCCTACCTTAATTCATTCCGCAATAAAAATAATCTCCTCCATTTCTTCAGGAATTTCTTTGCTTCTACATTTTTGTCGACCCATTTGGTGAAGAACCGGTAGCCATCCAAATTGAGACCATTGCCTCGATAATCAAGTCCTCATTTATTAGCACATGATGACTCCCATAATTTACCTTTCTACCTTTCCAATCCATGGCAAAATGAACTGAAATGTTTTGGTCATGGCCCTGGATTTTTCGATGAAGTTGGAAACAACCCCCTTTTGTAGAAGATTCCAAAGCTCTAGGTTTTCCTTCCACGTGGGATCACATCTAGGTTCCAATTGGCATGGAGCACCCCCATATTCTTCTCTCTATAGATTCTGTAACTTCCCTACTTAAAATCACCCTTAGAAGCTCTGTTTCTGATATGACTAACCTAATTTTTAAAAATCCAGCCACAAGTTCAAGAATCATGCGAAATTTTATGACCGTGATTAGTATTACTTTTCCCACATGTGTGATTTGTCTTGTACTTTGAAGCCCACACAATCTCATTATAAATCCTACACAATGTGTGAGTGTCCATGTTTATCTTTATTAATACCATTTTGTACCTCCTTGGGGGTGCATTTCTCATTATCCCAATAGGTGATATTGTTGTTGGTGCCATAATTAGCCAAGGTGTCCACCACCTTGTTTCCCTCCCTATAAGTATGCTCAATTTTGATATTTTTGAAAGTGTGGTAGATATTAATGGATTCCTCAATGAAATCTTTGATAGTCCAACTAGGGGGATGGATCTTATTAAGATGATTGATAATATTTAAGGATTCCCCTTCCACAATGATGTTTTGGATGTTATAATCCTTAGCAAGCCTCAGCCCCCAAAGAGTTGCTAGGGCTTCTGCATAATGATTAGTTTGATTACCCATTTTACTAGCATAAGTAACAACTAAGCAACCTTTATGATCCTGAATTACCCCTCCACTAGTAGCTACCCCTGGGTTTCCCTTGGAGGCTCCATCAAAGTTAAGTTTGTACCAAAAATTTGGAGGGGGATCCAATGGATTGCCAACCTATCAATGTTTGGAGTTCTCCATTTTTACACATTTGCATCACCAATCTTCTACTTGGAAAGAATAAATTCTTCATCTTTAGGATATTTATTATTCTTGGGAGGTTTGAATCTCTCTAAAACATCTTTAATAGCATTAACAATATTAAAAAGTTTTCTTGCAATGTTGGTTACTGTTTCTAAAAATGGTGTCATTTATATCTTTCCAAATCCTCCAGATAACATGGGGCATAACCAGTTTCCAAAGCCTTCTAACAACACAATGCTTAAAAGGAGGATCCCACTGGATCTAAAATTGGATAAAATACTTTCGCATTTTGCAATAAATATTGAACTTAGAGAAATAATAGCTCCATATTATTGAAGCATATTAACAGTGAACCAAGAGATGTTTGATGTCCTCAGCCTCTTTTTTGCATAAGAAACACCTTTTTGGCATTATAAATCCTCTCTTAATTAGGTTGTCATTTGTGAGAATTCTTCCTCTAAGGACAAGCCAAAATAAAAATTTATTTTAGGGGTTAGTTCAATCATCCAAATCCTACTCCATTCGAAATCACTATGAATATTTTCAAAATAAGAATTATAACCAGATTTGATAGTATGCTCTCCATCACTTGAGTTATTCTAGACAAGTTCATCCTTAGCTTCAATTTGGTTCAGGGGTATGATGTCCAACTATTCCTGTAGGGAGGAAATTATGGGGCTTAGATCCATCCTTTCCACTATAAGTTGCTTCCATCTCTTTTTATTACCATCCATTTCCATGTAATCTTGGACTTTTGTTGCATATTTTTTCTCTCGAATGTCTTTGAATGCACCAAATATGTCATTTAGGCACAAATTAGACTAGTTATCTTCCCAAAATTTAATATCCTGTCATTTCCCACTTTCCATTTACTACCTTGTTTGATGAAATTTCTGATTTGAATCAAGTTATTCCAGAAAATGGAACCTTGAGGGAGTTTTTCATCATGAAGGAAAGAAATAGTTGTTTGTTGAACAAGATACTTAGCCTTAATTAAATCAATCCAAGGTTGTTCCTCCAAGAGCATTCTCTAGCCCATTTTTACAATTAAGGCCACATTCATTTTTTTATATCGTTTATGAAAAGCCCACCAATTCTTTTAGGACTACATACTTGATACCAAGCCACCAAGTGATATCTAAATTTTTCGTCCATTCCCTTCTATAAGAAGTGTTTTTGGATCCTTTCAATTTTATCCTCAAGACAGAGGGAATATTATAAAGAGACATAATATAAATAGGAAGATTTTGGAGAGTGCTTGTTATCCAAATGTGCCCCTACTCATTTTGTGGCTAACTCCCTTTCATTCTTTCCTTCTATTGTGCCTCGACCATAAATTTTTACTTTTAGGCACTCAAAACCTTCCTAAATGACACCATTGGATAGAGCTCTTTCTCATCTTTCTAGAAAGGTAAAGATTTCCTCCTAACTCCACGTATTTTTCAAGTTATGGCTCGGTGGATTTTTTGTGGGAAATTTTCCCTTGCAAGGTCCGCAGCCAATCAGAACTCGCCACGTGTCCAGGTCAAAAATATCAAAGCGATCTGATTTTGGCCTATTTTTTCCCTAAAACTTCAAATTGCCATAACTTTCGATCCAGAGCTCAGATTTTCACGTTCTTTATATCAATGGAAAGCTGGTGAAATTATCTACAAGATTCCATGGTCAATTTTTAATTTTGGTTTAGTTTGGAGGGAGAAAATCAAAAATTCTTCTGGTACACGCCCATGGACAGAACTGACATTTCAACAACCAATTTTAATGCAAAATGGGTTGCATTCTTCTCCAACATGGTCAAAAATGTTAGGGCATGGGTTTGTAAGGACCTCCATGCTATTTTTAATGCATTTTGGTCAATGGGGAATGGCTCCCACGTTTTTTCACATTTTCTCTCTCCTGGGCTCGACCCATGCACTGTAAAAGCCAGATTTGGCTCATTTTTCAAAGGGGGAACACTTTTTTACATAGCAAGCTTCTGTTTTCACTTTCAACAAGTGATTTTGGCAAGTATCAGACCTTCCAGGGATTGTAACAGGTTTTTCTACCTCTTTGGTGTTGGAATACAAGGATTTTGATGTTGAAAATCACAATGCAGGCTCTGTGAATGCTTTCAGTCCTTTGTATGTGTTGTTTGCTTCATTTCAAACCCTTGTTTACAGCTTATCAACATGTGCATGATGTTTTATGTTGTAATTTCTGATTTGTGTCAATTTGCATGAGCAAGAAGTGCTCACCACTCCTTTGGTGTATCACCCTTATCAGTTTAGTTTTAATTTTTGCATTTCTTATCCCTGTCTCCTTGTAGATTAAGATAAAATTAGGATCTCAACCACTGCAGCTTGTGCAAATAATAGGTCTGATCGAGGAGTTTGAGGAACTAGCCTATAATATGGAGATTCCTCTCTCATTTTACAAGTCCCACACTTGGAGAGAGGTTTCAATGTTGTGCAATCACACTGCTGGATGCCCGAAACATCAACTTAGAAACCCGATTTACATCCGGGGGTGCTTTGTTGATTTGCAACAATAGTTTTGGCACACTTGGTGGGACCTTAGAGGTCTTCCACTTCATCTTTTGTAGGTTGGTGTGTTCCTATGAAGATTTCAGCCTTTGGAGGCACTTGCAAACACATCTGGCGACTCCATCTAATTAGCAACCCATTTCTCGAAGTTGCAGACTGTTTTTCATCTATTTCCATCCATTATTCTTTCCATATCTTTCATTCTTTTCCATTCCATGAAGTTGTGTAATCATGACTTCATTTCCATCATGGAACTCACATTTACAATAGCAGCAATGTTTCCCACCTCCAACATGTTTTTTAAATCCTCCAAATCAGCATTTTGAACAAATTCAAAATCAGCATACATACCCATATGAGCAGCAATGCCAAAATCAGTTTGGCTATGGAGCTTTCCAAGAGCAAGGGTGTGCATACAATGAAGACAATCAGATGCAAGATGCTGGTCTGTTGGAGAAAATCTAAAAGATGGAGGTAAACATGGTGCAATCCAGGGCTCAAGCACAAATGAAAGCATTTGGAATTGGTTGTGGAGCACCCCCGTCCATGGGTGGGACCTTTCCTAAGGCATTACACCCTCAAGAGAAGCTTGACTTCATGATTGCAATGCTGCCATTTCTTGCAAAGTGGATTGAAGGAATAGAGGTGTATAAGAGGAGTATACAACAACCTTGTCAATGGGTAAGCAAACCATCTCATGCCTTTTCTTTTCATCTTTCCCAATCTGTTTTATCTCAAGCAGTTGTCAAGGTTTAAACTCTCCATCTCGCTGTCCCAAGTGTTGAATCCATTTCTCCACCCCCTAGTCTTCCACCTCATCTCAATTCTTATGTCCTTTTCCCTTCCAAATAGTCATCCCCTCCACAAGAGCTAAATGAAACACCAAAGAAACAAGAGGTTTTACCTCCTCCACCACCACAAAAATTGCAAAAATCAGTCATGAAGGACAACAAAAAGAGAAGCCAAACAAGGATGAAGAAATTCAAATTTTGAAGAGTTGGGCTCTTAAATTTGGGATGAAGAAGATCCCTTTGCTACTAAAACCTTCGAAGAGGTTGGAGTTACAGAACAAATGGTGTTCAGGACTGATTTTGTTGCAGAGAAGAAGAGCAAAAGGAGTTCCAGATCAACAATCAATTTGTTCAGAATATAGTGTCCATGTTGGCACCCTATTTGAAGGAAATGTTGATCCAATTCAAATTGCAAAAATCAGTCATGAGGGACAGTAAGAGGAAGGAGAAGCTACTCCAAATCCAAAAGAAGAGGAGCACATTCTAGCTGTGGGGGAGAAAAGTGCAGATCCAAAGGCTTTGAGCACAAAGTAGGTTATAGAAGAACCTTCAGTTCTTCTCTCTACTTCATCTCTCTCAAGTTCTAGTACTGAAGAAGAGTTTGATCCCTCAAACTCAATGCTGGAGGATGAAAGAAACCATGGTGATCAAGTTGCAGATCAAGAGAACGCCATGGGAGAGGTTGAACATTTGCAAAGCAAGACAAAGCAATGAGGTAGTTTACCCGTCTAATTTGGAGGACTATTTTGATGAAGAACAACCGGTTGAGTTTCCACCATTCTCTCTTTCATCATCCATCTTCCAAACACAAGAGCCTGCTGTCATGGAGGAGAGTATTCATTTGTAGTAGCTTGCATCTTATAGAAGCTCTTTGGAACCAAGATTGGAAGATTTTAATCTTTCATGTCCTTCATTGGAGGAAGAGAAAGGGCGAGAAGGGTTCTATCATTGCTTCCACACCATCCATTCAAGGTCTACAAGAGAACTCCATTCTTGGAGTTGAAAATCAGAATTATGGGCATACTCAATGGATCGACCTTAACTAATCGTGGTATTTGGCTTCATTGGAGCCAAAGGAGAAGCCACAACCACCATCATGTTTGCTTAAGCATGAGGATGAGCTGCAAAGTTCCAAGGATCAGCTGTCATACCTCTCCAATCTAAATGCAGAGCAACTAAAATATGTATTGGATTTTTTTAGTTGACACCTTGCTAATTTGGGTAGAAGACCAGCTTCTTGTTGATTTTCCACTCATCCAATCAGCCATACTCAACTCCAAAGCATTTGCATGGCTGCCAATTTTGAAGAAAGGAAGCTATTTTGCACAACTAGTTGTAGGATTCATTTAGCTCACCTTTTCTTCCAGTTAGAGTAGAGTAGGTAGGTTTGCTTTCAGTAGAAGAAGTGCTTGTGCACACTCTGCATGTTCCATTTGGAGCATGTATGATTTTCAATTTGTACATAGTTTTGGTGCTGCTAGTTTCACTCTTGTATAGTTCATTTTGATGGCATTTTGGTGGGCACAACTCCATGTCCAAGAGGATTCAAGTGGTTTAGAGGGAAGTTTTCAAATTTTAGATCGGTTTTCTACTACTCAAGACTCAAGACTCCATGCCCAATGGATTGCTTCACTCCATGCCCATGGATTGCTTCACGATCATTCATCCAGCAGGTAGATGACCCTCTAAGTTTCCAAAATTGTTATCCAAATGTGCCCCCTGCTCATTTTGTGGCTAACTCCCTTTCATTATTTCCTTCTATTGTGCCTCGCATAAATTTTTACTTTTAGGCACTCAAAACCTTCGGAAATGACACCATTGGATAGAGCTCTTTCTCGGCTTTCTCGGAAAGGTAAAGATTTCCTCCTAACTCCACGTATTTTTCAAGTTATGGCTCGGCAGAGGTTTTGTGGGAAATTTTCCTTGCAAGGTCCACACCAATCGTAACTCAAGACGTGTCCAGTCAAAATATCAAAGCGATCCGATTTTGGCCTATTTTTGCCCTAAAACTTAAAATCACCATAACTTTCGATCCAGAGCTCAGATTTTCATGTTCTTTATATCAATGGAAAGATGGTGAAATGCTCTATAAGAATCTATGATCAATTTTGAATTTTGGTTTAGTTTGGAGGGAGGAAATCAAAAAAATCTTCTGGTACGCGCCCATGGACAGAACTGATGTTTCAACAACCAATTTTAATGCAAAATGGGTCACATTCTTCTCCAACATGGTCAAAAATGTCAAGGCATGGGTTTGTAAGGACCTCCATGCTGTTTTTAATGCATTTTTGTCAATGGGAATGGCTCCCACATTTTTTCACGTTTTCTCTCTCCTGGGCTCGACCCATGCACTGTAAAAGCCAGATTTGGCTCATTTTTCAAAGGGGGAACACTTTTTTACACAACAAGCTTCTATTTTCACTTTCAACAAGTGATTTTGGAAAGTATCAGACCTTCCAGGGATTGTAACAGGTTTTTCTACCTCTTTGGTGTTGGAATACAAGGATTTTGATGTTGAAAATCACAATGCAGGCTCTGTGAATGCTTTCAGTCCTTTATATGTGTTGTTTGCTTCATTTCAAACCCTTTTTACAGATTATCAACCTGTGTATGATGTTTAATGTTGCAATTTCTTATTTGTGTCAATTTACATGAGCAAGAAGTGCTCACCACTCCTTTGGTGTATCACCCTTATTAGTTTAGTTTTAATTTTTGCATTTCTTATCCCTGTTTCCTTGCAAATTAAGATAAAATTAGGATCTCGAACCTCTACGCTTGTGTAAATAATAGATCTGATCAGAGGAGTTTGAGGAACCAGCCTCTAATCTAGATATTCCTCTCTCATTTTACATGTCCCACTCTTGGAGAGAGGTTTCAATGTTGTGCAATCACACTGGATGCCCAAACATCAACTTAGAAACTTGATTTACATCCGTGGGTGCTCGCTGATTTGCAACAATAGTGCTTTTAATAAACAAACATTTTCCAACACTAGATAGAATGTCCCCTTTCCAACCATCCATTTTCAATTGGAATATTTCCTACAAATCATTCCATACTTTAATAGAGATTTTTTTGTACCAAGAGGGAGACCCATATAAGTAGTGGGTAAGGAATTAATTTTGTACCCCATAATTTTAGCAATATTTGTGTCTATCTATAGGAGTGTTAAAGAAGAAAATGGAACTCTTATCAAAATTTATCTCTTTCCCAGAAGCAGCCTCATAGATTTTCAGAATAGACTTAATAGCCTTAGCTTCAAGTATAGAGGCCATCAACAAAAGAATTGTGTCATCTCAGAAATTACTGATGTGAAGCTATTTGGTTTGCAGAAGTAGGATTAGTTCCTTTAAGAAGTCCTTCTTTAACTACTTTGGAAATGGATTTACTGAGGCTATCTACTATTACAATGAAGAGAAACGGGGATATAGGGTCCCCTTGTCTTAAACCCCTACTGCTAGCAAAAAACCCACCGGCTCACCATTAACCACCATAGAGAATCTAGCGGTAGAAATGCAGGCCTTAATGATTCTTCTAAATTTATTCTGAAAACCAAATTGCCAAAACATTGTCCAGAAAATACCAAGAGACTTTTTCAAAAGATTTATTCATATCAAGTTTCATGACCATGCTTGCTTTTTTACTATTATCCATAGAGTGAATGACCTCATGCACCATAATCACCCCATCTTGAATTATCCTTCCTTTTATGAACCCACTCTGCTGCTTTGAAATTAGATCATTAAGAATAGTCTGGAGTCGAGTAGCAATAATTTTAGTAAAGATTCTATAGATAACATTAACTAGGATAATGGGACGGAAGTCCTTAAAATATTTAGTGCCTATTTTAGGGTAAGTACAATGTGGGTGTTATTTAGTTATTTCAATAGATCACCAATTCCATTGAATTGATTCACTTCCGTAAGAAGATCATCTGAACATATTTCCTAATACTTTTAAAATAATTTAGTAGAAAAACCATCAGGTCTTGGAGCCTTATCCCCTTCAAGAGCAAAGACAAATTTTTGTGGTTCCTCTAAAGTTATAGTTTTGGAAAGGTTTTTGAATCTTTTCTTATCAATTCTATCATTTGAAACATCCTCTAACAAGGAAGAGGAAGCCTCTTCATTTTCATAACTCTTCTCTTTAAGTAATTTTTTATAAAATCTAAGAGCTTTCTACTAATGATGTGTCCGACCTTATACTTATAGCTTTTTGTTCATCTATCGTAATAATTTAAATGCCACCTACTAATGTACTTAACATTAAATGTTTATTTTTCCACTAAAGCTGGCCTTAAGTGCTCTTGCCACCACTCCCAATCTTGGATGAAAAATATCTACAACCTTCTAGCGTGTAAATAATCCTTACTAAAAATACTCATACACACGTGTTTACAATGCCGAAGGAACTCCTTCTATCCTTGACCTGATTTTTACCCTTTCCTACCTCGTGTTGTTCATGTTCTTCTCATCCTTTGTACGTGGTCTTTATAAAGCCTTCTTGATACCAAAATTTCTTGTCCAACTTTTTCTCTCTCCTACCTTATGCACTTTTTTATCCTTCAATCCAGGCCATTAGAACACAAATTTCATTACTAGCTTCTATTTTACTTAGCACCAATCCACCCACACTAAAACAAATGCATAGTAATATGTGCATACACAACCTTATGAGATTAATAAGTGGTTACTGGTGCATGAGGTGTATGAAAAAACATAAAAAAAAGGAAAAATCAATGAGAAAGGGAAACACAAGGAAAAGAAATGCATTAAGGGAAATCCTAGAGTAAATGGAAAAACTACCTTATTTACAAATACCAGAAGACTTATACATAATAGGGCTTGAGCCTAATCCCATTGAATTTTCCCAACAACCTCATCCCATCCAACACTTGTAATCGACATGCACCCAAATCAAGGATGTACGGAATGATTTATGGACCTAGCCAATGGAATTTAAGTTTCTTAGGATGGTGCAGAAATTTGGAGTCATATAGCAAGACGATCTACTCAACCTTGAATTATTTATTTTTAATATGATGATTATGCCATGATTTTTTTCATTCCTTTTCAATATTTTTAATTTATCTAGCAAATGATACCCTTTCATCTATCTCGCATTAACTTATCAATAATTTTCTCAAGATCTTATTCATCAGCCTATTCCTCTTGTGCATGCAATAAAACATGAATTTAACCAAGAAAAATAACCTCTATGCCAAACACAAATTGAAATGGTGTGCCTCGTATGCCCATAGGATGTTATGTATGCCCATAGGATGGCTGATACCTTGTCATCCCAATCTTGTCTTCCAACATCAAAAATTTTAGTCAACGTGTGACTTAGTATTTTGTTAAATGCCTCAATAGTTCCATTTTATTGGGGGTGATAAATAGTGGTCTTGTGATGGGCCACCATAAACTCCACCAACATAATCTTGACCATTTCATTCAAAAATGTGTACCCCTACAACTAGTCAGCTTAAAAACATCCATACCTACTCATTATGTTCTCCCATCGAAGCTAGTTGTTATTGTTGTTGTGAAATCCTTTATAGGTGCTACCTCCACCCATCTTGTTAAGTAATCAGGTGCAAGTGATGATGTTGCGCAAACCAATCCTTCATGCGGCAAGTGAAATTGGTCCCACAAAATCAATTTCCCATTTCTCAAATGGATTTGTGCTTGCTATTGGTATTAACGACATCTCATCCATATTTCCCGGTTTTCCAAGGTCCTAAAATGGTCACATTCCTTACAAAACTCAATAATATCTTCATAGATACTCTCCCACCAAAGCCTTGTAAGTATAATCTTCCACATTGTGGAATTTCTTACATAGTTCCCTCCTACAATCCCACCATGTGCTTCCTCTATGATTGCAATGCGCTCATGTTCTAACATGCATCGTTGCAAAACCTCATCATAGCCCAACTTTTATAAATATCCACCATTTAACATGTAGGGTGAATCACGTATAGCTAATCAAGTTTCTTATCCAAATTTTTCATTCCTTCTAGCACCACATCTATTTTAAGAAATAGTGCAATATATTATAAGTCGGAAGACACGTGCCGCAACCTAAACAAATTGTGCATCTAGAATGGTATCCTCAATGCTCTATGTGTCCTCCCTCGAGTCAATGCTTGATAATTTATCAAGTCTTGAATTACTCTTTTCGAGTTTCACCACAACCGAATACTCAATTCTAAAAATAATAGGACCCAATGACATATGCACCCTTGTAACATAGAATTGTTCACCAAGTAATTCAATTCCATGTAGTCCATGTAGAATATGAATGGTGTTGCTAGAAGATACTACCTAAACTTATGCAAAGTGTATAGATCATCGATGCAGATCCTTGCACTCGTAGTTGTGTAATTTTGTTCTTCTAGTGTCAACCGCCTACTTACAAAGTAAAGGGGGTGATCAACAATCCCCTCACCATGGTGTGCTAGTATTTCTCCAATGGCTGTCCTTGAGGCATCCACATGCACATGGAAAGGTTTATCCTAAGAGGTAAAGCGTAATATGGGTGCAGTGACAAGTCTATCCTTTAAAGTGTCAAACTTCATCTACTGCACCTCTCCCCAGTGAAAGGAACTCTTGTGTTTTAGTAACTTCTCCAATGGAGTAGCAATTTTGGCATATCCCTGTATAAAATCCTGGTAGTACCCTATATGCCAAAGGAATCCATGCATTGTGCTTTGACTAGTAGGCTCCTCCAACCTCACAATAACGAAAACTTTGGCGGGATCCACCAGAAACCTTCCTTACATATAATATGCCCCAACAGGGTCCCAAATGGAGCAGTGAAAACACATTTCTTAATGTTGAGGGATATCCTTAACTTCCAACATCTCTTAAACATCAATCTCAAATTGTCACAACAGTCTTTCAATAATCCATACACTATCCAATCATCAAGGAAGGATTACAAAAAATATGGATAAAACCCTGAAATGCTTGGACCACTATGTGTGAAAACACGACAGGTGTGTTCTTTAGTCCAAAAGGCATGATAGTATAGGAAAAAATTCCCCATTCAGTGGCAAAAGTTGTATTTTCTTTGTCTTCTTTAGCAATTCTAACTTGATGGTATCATGAGAATACATATGTTAAGGAATAGATTTCACGTCCCGACACTCCTAGGATTTCCTTGGTAAAAGGTGTTGGAAAAGGATCAATTACACATATCCTTATCCTTCCATCCTTTTTAATGTTTATGACCATTGGACTTAACAATTTTGATTCCTCCATAGCTTCAATGATGTATGACATGATCATTTTTTCTATATCCTCCTTGACCCATACACAAAAAATTTGATTCATCCGATAAGGTATCTTCTAAAGTGGGCACAAACCTTCCTTCAACTTTATCTTCATCTCTCTAAAAGAGTGGTAAATTCCTTTAATATCATGGTACCCATGTGGGAATAAATCTTGCAACTCACACAATAGATCAATGATCTTCGAGACTTCCTTCTCCAACCAATAGTCTCCAATAGTGGCATCCTTAGGTTCAGCCTCCAGACCAATTTTAGCCTTATTTGTTTTCAGGGATTCATGGTAGGCACGTGCTTGCTCATGATCACTATCAATAACTTTGCGCATACCTTAAGTATGGTTAGCATCCAAACTCTCCATCTCTTTTCCATCTATCACGTAGACCATCTTTCCCTTTTCTTTCTCCATGCATGTGCGTTCAAGCTATATCTCCTCCGACTCTTCTTCTTCAAAGTGTGGTTCCAAACCATGTTCACCTAATAACTCCAATATCCTATCTTCTTCCATGACACTAACTCACATAATTAGGAACTTAATAACCTATAACACCTTTCCCATTGATGGTTTAGTACTACGATAATTGAAAGCTTGAAGAAGGTCAGCTTTTAGCTCCTACAAATTTCCTATCTGGTGGTGCATCTTAGAGTGAATATACCATGTGTGTGCATAACCGTTTAAGGTGAAATAAAACTTGTGCACCCATAAGGAAGGTGGTAAAGCTTTCGTGCCTCCCATCAATGCTTTCTCACATGCTTGGATGTGAAATGAGGCGGAGTTCCTTCCTATGGTAGTATTGTATTATAGTGGGAGCATTGCTTTGGGAAAACCTAACAGAAATTCATTCTCACTCTTCTCCACTCTAGAATTCTATCACGATGGTTTTCCCACCAACGTACTACAGTCCCAAGAAATTTATAACTAAGAATCCTTCTTCCAATAAGCCTCTATTTATCATAAGAAATCATTAGGGGTGCCCTTCAACAAATTAGAAATTTATTACCTCCTAGGAACCTGACTAAGCATGCATTTGGCCTCTTAGGTGTCACCCAATTAGCTCATAAGTCTCATGCACCCAATTATCACATGTCATTCTAGTTGTATCACTCATGGAATAAGCATCTTCAAACTGAATAACTCCCTCTGTAGGGTGAATCACCTCATGGTTCCCGATAGAGCACACATAGATCTTGTAAAGAAATTCTTCTCCCAAGGGCTTAGTATAGCATGTTGACTTCCCATCTGTCAAAGGGATGATAACCTCTTCTTCCTTTTTCTAAAAGCTTATATACCCCTTGTTAAACCATAGGTCAGCATTGTTCTTGTAATATCGGGGTGCCCATGTTATGTTGGAAAGTTTTCCACCTCGGCTAACACTAAAATTTCAAAGTCTCTATTGAACTTAGCCCTTGAATAGTGATAACAAGTGTCCTTCAAGAAACCAATGGGCATTGCCTTTTTTCATTAGCCATATACAAAACATTCGAGGATGGATGTAATGGATTCCTTCCCAGTTTATGTCATGCATATAGAGAGAGAACATTGAATTTCACACTCGTATCAACAAGATTATTGCCTAGAAGCCATCCATCTACAACAACATTCAAGGTAATCTTCTTATCACAATCAAGGCTATGGGGAGGAAGGTTGGCATGAAGAACCTTCCTCTTGTGCCCTTCTCCAACATGAGGTACCTTCTCTCGTAACCACTCTCCTAGTAATGGAATGATATTATCTTGCCTCATCATCTTGCATACTTCTCTAACCTCATCCATATCCTTCTTTGGAGCCTTAAAATTATTCCTTTTCTCTAACTTCCTTGACTAATCTTTCGGCACTAGATCTCTCCTTGTAGCCTTCAAATCACATTCATGGTCTATTGATACACTTCTTTCTTATGTGTAGGTTTTGAATACTTTCCATGCCCCACTTCTATCCATGTAACAAGTGTTCTTTGACTTGGTATCTTCTTGGTGCGCCTAACGTCCACTCGAATTGTCACTAGTATAGGCTCTAGTCCTGACTCACGCGCCACTCTTGGAATCCACTATGAGTCAACCTTATTTATGCTTACCATCTCGGTGCCTTTTTCTTCTCGGTGTTAATGGCTTGTGAGTTCAAAAATATTCGGGCACTCCTCATACTTATGTTTATTCCCACACCAAAAACATTGTAGAAGATTAGGAAATTCACGCTTTTATTGTTCTGTGGAGCCACGGTTGTAACAGTTCTATGTGGGAACTTAATTCTTCCTCCATGGTTACCATTACCATTAAGTCCTCCTCCAAAGCCTCATCCATGTGCCCCTTTATCCATGTACCCTTCATAGCTGTGATAATCATCCTTGGAACTACTTTCCAGGCTAGTCCGTGCACACCAATATCAATGGCATCATGTATCTAGTCAATCAATTTACAATACTTGGTGTCATGAGTAGTAGAGGTGTAGATATTGTAATAACAAGACAATTTTTTACATATTGTGTGTTGTTGTAATGGGAACCTACTTGCATCATGATCTCCATGAAAAATTTCATAGTCTATTCTTTCATGGCGTGCACCAATCTTAGGGGACAACTATCCTTAGTATGCCCATGTACCTCACAATATGTGCACCATAGACCATCATGCGAGTCTCATGCGTGGCATTTGTAGATAGATTTTCTTACTTCTTGGCCATTGTAGTGATCTAAGCCTTAAGGAAGGGGCTGAAACCGGTATCCACACTTCCAATAGCCTCAACGCATAGGGAAGCCTCCAAGGCCTCATGTGGTTATATGTAATTCTTGTGTGAAAGAACTATCCTAAATGGTGTTATCAACCCTCCAACATACCACTAAACATGCCGAGAGGGGAGAATATCATAGGATATTTTTGATAAGAGGGTCTTGAAATTCACATCATACTCCCGCACACTCTCTGTCATTCCTTGTTGAATCTCCTTTAGAATGCTGATGTCCTTCTATTCAAATTTAGGGATATGAAATTCAACCAAGAAATCATTTTTAAACGTGGTGTAATCTACCACTTTCTGATGGGGGTCATACTTTCGGTACCAACTATGCACACGTCCTTGGAACATTGTTACAAACTTACTTTATTTCCTCTCTGGGGTAGTGATAACCTTTTCCCGCCATATAAACTCACACTTGTGTACATGCTCTGCAACATCCTCAACACTTTTTTTGTCTTGTAGGTGTAAAGACATCTTGAATAATACTTACTAAGGAGGTTAAATTCCTTATATGCCTAATCCTAAACCTTGATTCCGTCATGTGTGACCTCCACCACTAGATCCACTAGGTCTTGTCCCTCCTAACCCACTAGATCCTCCAGCTCCTATATAACCGATCCACCCCCGTATCTCGGTAGTGAGCATGAAGTTGTCACACCTAGCATTCCTAATGTTCTAATGAACTATGTATAAATGGTTTGCGATATTTGTCCGTTGCAATACATGTATCCCGTACCACTCCTAGACATGATACCCAAACATTGCATACTCGTAATATACCCAAAAATCCCTCCAAACACATGAAATTTTTATGTAGCCATGGATTTCCCAAACGAGAAGTTATATCTCCTAGACGCAGATTGGACACTTCCACCGATATCAAGTGGGTTAGCAATACTTGTTTTTTTTTTTGGAAAACTAAGTGCTAGGGTTTTGCCACTAGGTGGGTTTAGATACGCACGAGATGGATCTCCTTTTTCCACACAATAAAATCTCATCGAAGCTAAAGGGGTTTCTCTTTAGCAATTTCCAATATGGGGTAGCATAGACTTCTCAAGTTCCACGTCCTCTACGTGAACCTAAATTCCTTCCTGCAACATCTACCTCCATAAATCCAACACTCCTAAACTTCGAATAGTCTATCCAATTCCCTTTCATGTGCTTCACTATACTTGAGTCATCTCTCTTCCCTCTCCTTTTCCATCATAAATTATGCCATCTTCCTCCACCCTAACATCCTCACCTATCACTTATAGAATCTTTTCCAAAAATAGGGAATGCTTCCAAATTTAGTGTAATGTTCAAGATAATCATAGCCAATGGGATAAATGACAAAAATATCCTCTCGCCTTCCTTTAGGAACTCAAAATCAGCAATCTCTGGATAAGAATACATAGAAATAACATATTCTAGGGTAAAAATCATAAGCACTCTTCTCCACCAAAGTGAACAAAAATACGTGTCCAAGTCAGGTCCACATCCTTCATCCTATGATATTCATTTTGGGTCGACATGAGAGATCTATAACACCAAATTTATTTGGATGTATATGTTGAAAGTCATTCATACAAATCTACTGGAAATCAGAAAAGAAGGTCTCATACAACTCATGATATAGGTTCTCTTCTACCCATTTGTGTGCATCAAATTCATGTCCAAGATTAAATATTTTAGAAAATGCATCTTCTATGCTCTTAAACCATGCTTCAACACTTTGCAAGGTCAAGCGCTCTGTCACCATGCATCATTCTCACAAAGAGCTTTGCAAAGGGGTCCTAACAACATAACCAAGATCTAGTCATTTAGATATGCCCTTAAAATAATAATCTAATCCCATGCACACCCACCTACCACCCAATGGGTCCTGGGAACTCACCAAAGGCATGCACGGGTGTCGAGCCCCTCTTTTATGTGAGCATTATGAGAACATGACGCCATTGATAAAAGAATAGATGAATAAAAGTAAATGTTCATGCATTCATTTTGAAAGAACAAGATGATTTATTACATCAACATACCCATTAAGATAACAAGAGAAACATCATATAAAGAAAAAAAAACTATTCTTAACATAAATAAAATGCATTAGGGTTTGCACCTATGAACCAAATATTCTTAACAAAGTCATATATTCATATTGATGATAATTTTAGTAACCAAAATATATTCAAAAGGGTCACAATAGAACAAAATGAATCAAAATAGGGATCTAACTCATGTATTACAAGTCCTGCTATGCTTCCCTATTACAAATTTTTTACAAACCCATCCCCTTAGACATGATAACATTCCTACAATCCTCTAATGAGAGCCCCAGATCCTAAAACCTATTAATATTTTCTATAGAGTTTCACTTTCCATCCTCTTTATGATGATATTAATGCTTCGCCTCTTCTTGTACCCAATAATCTTCATATATAGGTTTGACACCCACCGACATGCCTTCCTTTAAGAGTAGATCGCTTTCCAAGTTTCTATGTGGTACTCTAACATGGAGTATGCTTATTCTGATCCAAACTCTGTACTCTTTGCAATGATGTATTTTGAGAACCTTCCATGCATAGAATATTCTTTTCTTGACCACTAAGTCTATAGGATGGCGCCTTATCCACTCGACACACCTAGTCGAGTCACATTATTTGTCCCATGCATCCGTAATGCTAAATATGGTTAAGTCCTTAAACCCTATTTTAATGCCTTGCACGTGCACTGGTTTCTCTTAAAATCTTCTTAAACCCTTGTCATACCCAATTTTTACCACGTTCCCTTCTTCTTCATCACCTTGCATGTGCACATGCCCTTTGGAACTTAGCCTATATTTTGAGGCCCAACAATAAGACTAGCTGATGATAACATACCTATATGGATGGGCAAGGCATAAGGAATTCTAATAAAACATTTTCACACAAAGGCTCAAAAGATAAGGGTACACTGGTGGGAACCCACAAGAAAAGAAAATTCATAAAAAGAAAGGTACCAGGAATGCTTAAAGAAAAAAATGGTGGTAAAAATCAAGGGACACATCAGATATTGATATAGCCGATGTAATCTAGGCATGGAGTCCAATAAAAATATTTAAAGCATATCAAATTAAAATACCGAGTTAGGGACACAAAGCTATCTAGACATACCTTGAACAAATTCAAGAACAATAATTAATACCCTTATGTGGCGTTAATGCTTATGTAATTTTTAATGTAATTTTCCTCAAGGAATTGGTTGCTATGCTATGAAATACATTTTCAAATCCATTTCTTCAAAACAACTTGTTTAAAGAAACTCATAACTCTTTGTTCTTTTTTATGATTTAAAGAATGGAAAAACATAAAATTATTTGACTTTATAACACATAACTCACATATTTAAAATATCACCATCATTTTTATATAGATTTATATCAAATTTATATCAATATATAATATACATAATATATTGAATAAATATAAATTTGAAGTATTTAAGTAACTACTATTTTGTTTTCCATTTTATAAATTAATCAAATAAATGTTAAAAATGTGTATCTTAGCGGTCATTATGCTTAATTGTCTCATGGGCCATGAGGCTTATGTTGTAACATCCTCATTTTAAGACTTCAATAACAAGGGAATTTTTTTTTTATTATCTTTATGCTTCATGATTTAAATACCCATATATTTAAATCCAACATAAATCTTAATGTTCACTATTCCAAATTCACATAATTTAGAACAAACATTCATTTAGCTAATCCATCTCATAATAATAAACCTTATATTGTTGTCATGACTCAAAAGATTAAACCGATGTCTCATGTTTATTTATATCTTTGTGTATACTAAGTATAATTTTTGTTCCCTTGTTCCATTAAGGGTCAATCAAGTGTAAACCTCTAAAGAGCCTATTTGGGTATCTGTTACGGATACCCATTTGACATCACACATCTTTAGTCCAGGTGAAATCAAGACAACACAATCAACAACTTTTGATACTTTGGCCGAAATTTTAAGACATGTATGCTATGCTTTTATTCCTATACAACATACTTGTTAGAGGGACAACACTAGAAAATGTTATCTATATTAGAGCCACCTTGACTTACGTCAATCACTTAAGTGCAGGATTTCAGATTTAAGTCTGCATTATGCTTAATCATTAAAGCATATAATTTCCATCAAACAGATAATTTTTCGTGTTCTTATTTTCATTCCATTTAATGTAGGACAACATTAAGGAAATCTCATTTTTACTCAACATTCTTGGGAATAGTTAATCTATTCATAACTATTATGTTGGGGTATATTTATATGATTTTACAAAGCATCACCACCTATCACATGCATTTAAAACATATAAACCATAATCATACATCTTTTCTTTAATTATAGTTTAGTTATAAGCACTCCCTTGTACAAAGATTCATTATAATCACTATTTACCATAGTTTTATTAAGTAACTAAACAAAGATAAGAGAGATATTTAAGGATCAATCCTTATAAATAATTCCAAATCCTATAAGTACATTCCATTTTCCATTGAACTAATGGACTTAATCTAACAATCATATACTTTTGATGATATCCGATCATATTCAATTTATTTTATAATGATATTCAATCACATACAACATGAAGCACATCAATAGATAATACATATGCTTAGTATAGTAATGGAAATAATACAATCTACATCACTTATATAAATGGAGTTTACAACTAATTTAAACACTTTACATTAAATCACTTCCATTCAATCAATGTAAATCAAGTAAACCATTTCTATTTCATTCCAATTTAAATATCAACAAACATGTTTCTACCAATGTAATCAAAATATTTCCAAGTAGTTATAATAAATGGGCCATAGGAGATTCTAGTTTCCAAATCAAAAGTAATTAAGTAAATTTATACAATAATCATTTAACCAAATCAACTATATTCAATCAATAGAATAAATGAAACTTTTTATACGTCTTTCTTCTTTCATCTTTCACAAAGTCCATCTGCAAGATTGTTAGCATCTGTCAGTTCATATGAAATGAGCATGATAGGTACTAAATATTCAAAACAACATGATCTAACTTAATAATTTCATAAAAGGAACATTTATTTTAAATGAAATTATCCTAAGGTTCAAAATAAAATACACAACTCTTTTGATCATGCCACAAGAACATCATAAATGAAACCAACTAAGGAAGACAAGTTAACTCGACTTCATTTAAGTAATTTCAATCAAGTATTAATTTAAGGCACACAAAGGTAACCCAAGAAAATTCAATTGATCACAATCAATCATAATAATGTAAGCATAATAATGATAAGATTATAGTCATATAAGCCCATACTTATATGATTGTAGTTTTATATCTTTTTTAATAAATTTTATATAACTTAAGTTAATAAAAAAAAATTATACATCATTAGAATTGATAGCAAACTGACATGAACCAAGTAACTATAGATGATATGAAATAAAATACACTCAACCATATCATCTACCAAAATAACTTAATATGATCGAACAATAATAACGTAGCATAAGTTATGAAGATATTGTTCTATTGGAAGTATAAGTGACTAAGAAAATATACAACAATCACAATCTAACATATTTAAAAAAACTTAAACAAACAATCAATTTTCTTTTTAGTCAAGAGTCCTTGGCTTCAAAAACTACTACACAATAATCAAATGAACAAGAACTATAATAATTAAGGAAATTTGATCAACATGTAAAGTTAAGACTCTATGCAAGCTCCAAACCAGTTTGTGATGGTATCAAATTAAAATATGATCAAGACTGATAAAAATTTGTAGAGAATAGAAGAGTTAATATTCACTCTAGGTATGTAGTTAAGTTAAGCTCATTCTTATCAATAACTTGTAATCGAACTTGCCTCTCAATAAAAAAATTATTGATCCGTATTGGATTCGATTATATCAAAAGTATACGGTAGGTGATGATATCACTTCTACTTGCATGAGACTAAGAATCAATGTAACTCAATATTAACTTAAATAAAATCACATATCCCTTCATTTTTTCTCCAAGTGAAGGAATTATAATCACATAATAATAAGATAATGAATCCCTTCCACAAAAGTAGAAGTATATAAAATGTGAAAAACATTAATAAAATATGACGCTCAATATACCACCTTTACTCATCGATCCGTCAACCTCGGAGCTTATTTCAAGTTACGAAGTTTACATTCATGAAGGAAGAACTGAAAATACTTCGTTATTTTCCTACCATACTCATATATTCCAAATGAATATCTCATAACTAGGAAAGTGAACCCGAAAGAGTTTACCTAGGTGATAAACAAATATCAAAAAATTTGAACACCCAAGAATGATAAACTCCACATTAAGTCCCATTTAAAATTAAGCCAAAACAACCAAATATACAATTGATATTAGATAAATCAACATGTCATTCAAGGTCAAACAACAAAAAAGAGAAATACCTAAACACCCATTACCTTAATAGATCAGAATGGCGTGTATATAGAAATAAAATGTATCGATACGTATTTCCATAAACACCTACTTCAATAAGTAGAACCATTTACGAAAAAATTGCATTAAACCCTACGAGATGGGTATCTACAAAACAAGGTTACTAGTTCTTCAAGAAAACACACAAGAACACAACTTATTTAAGTTATTTGATTGCAAACACAACCCAACATATCTATGCTTTGAACTATTAAATATTAGTCAAGAATACACAACCAAGAAGCCATAAGTCACATTATTACTTTGAAATATTACTTTGTAGTTAAGAATATAGAAACTAGAAGCCATAATAATTAAAATACATCCACATTCAAAAGCTTATTTTCATGATACACCTAGATAATCAAATAAGAAAATAATATACAAAACCCAAAACTAGAGAACAAGATTTCATATAAGAGCAGAGTACTTTTAATGAAGCCATTAAACAGAGGAAATCATTTCAAGGATTTAGATCATACCATGCCTAGTAGAGATCCTATAGTTCCTTTCCAAGATCTCCAAGTTCTACTCCAAGCTTTCACAAAAAATTCCACAGAGATTTTGAAATGGCTTCCACAGAAAACCCCTTCTTCTCCTTCTTTCCATTTTAATATCCATGCATTAAATTTTTCTCCACTATTTCCTCTATGGAACTGATAGATCATAGATTATCTTAAAAAAAAAAAAAGTTCGAAAACTAAAAGGTCTACATGCATAGCCCAAGTGCTCGTAAATGAAATGAGAAATAAAAACTAACCCCTATTGCTTCTCCCAAAACCATCATGCTCCTTCCAAGGTGGTTTTACATTCCCAAGGCCATTTATGCCAAGGTAGTAATGTCTGTTACTTCCTTGAATCCCATAATCCACAATTTCCTATTTTAAATTTAGTAATCCACTAATAGTTTTCCAAACATTTGACACAAACTTAGCATGCATGGCCAAGGATAACTTCATCTTTGTTAATGCTGGTGGTGGCTGCAAATTAAAACTCATTAAATTTTCCAAGTACGAGTATGGGTTGGTGCCAATCATCGTAACCATACTACTAAATCTTCTCGATCATTACTAACCACGATTAGATATTTAGGGTTAGGTCATAGGATCCTTAGCTAGGTTAGGATTTATATCAATTAATATTAATGTATCAACCTTAGCTTAGGTTGTTATCATTTAATCAAATGCACATAGAATTAAGTTAGGTCCTTAGGAATGCAATTATCACCTTAGTATAAGTTAGATTAGGCCTTCATTAAATCAAAAAAATCTAACCATTACCTTAATCGTAATCACATATGATTAACTAGAATTATGCCTTTAATATTATAAAAAAAATTTAAATGACTCATGTTATTTTATAGTCAACCTGATCTGCATATAAAATTACAATCCTAGAAATCATTAAGAAGTCAAATAGCCTTACAACTTATAGTCATAATAACATATCGATTAAGGAGAATGCCTTGGATCACTGAAATTGATCCAAGGTATTATCCTTCATCCAATATCGATATAATAGTTTCAGAATAGTAATTATATAAAAACTTAAATAGCTTACCAGGTTACCTGTTTTCTTAACTATCCCAAGAATCTGATTTCACTTTCCACAAGATGAAATCACTAAGTTTATTTCAAAAACTAGTTAAGTACTTCATGATCAATCAACATAAGTACAAAAATTTCATAAGAATGATTAATAATCAGATCTTATGGGAATTTGATATCATTCCAGCAAACATGATTTAAATAGTTCAAAAGCGAACATCAACTCAAAAAATAATCATATGTTAACATTTTCCAACTACATACAAAGAAGCAAGTACATATATCAACACAATAGAGGTGTTACATACCTCCCCTCTAAAAATCATCATCATCCCGATGATTAACTTAGACTAACACATATATTAATATAACTTATTCAACCATGATATTCTCAAACATTCAACATAACTTGTAAAAATTCAAGTTTCCAAAATATCATAATAACATCATAATGGTTGTCCTTCGCACTTATTTAGATTTTTTTGAAAACAAAAACCCTTAAAGCAATTTTTAAATCAACCAATCTTTAAAACATATCAAGTACGTCAAATATTTGAAATAAAAATAGAATAAATTATCTAAAGACAAAGCATTTTAGTATTCTCTATGTCAGTAAAATGTTGTTTTTATCTTTCCCAGACTATACCAACAATCTAACTAGTATCACCATAACAATTTTAGGTTCTAGAGTCTTTAACTCCTTCATTTAACACTTCTTGTTGAGTTTTTCAATTTTTAATTAGAACTTGAATCTTCTTCTATCGATTGTTCTCCTTATTTCTCAAGGGAAATCCTTAGCATAGTGACCACTGTCACCACATTTAAAGAAACCAATGAAATGTCTCTTCCTTTCAAAGAACGCCTTCTTCCCCATTCTTTTAAAGTTTCTAGTATTATTGTTTCCACCATTATGAGTTTTAATTTTCTCCTTCTTCCCCATGTCTTTCCAAATGACAATGGTGAAGGAGTGTCATTCCATTTACGCTTATCATCTTTATGAGCAGCAATGGATTGGATCTTTTTCTCCTTCCTAATGGCCATCTAAAATACTACTTCCATCGTTGGTGGTCCATGCACATAAAATTCAGCACCTATTATAGGTTTCAAATCCATAATAAAATTATTTATGCGGAATTTCTCATATGTTTGGTACTATGGTACATATTTAAGGAGTTATGTAAATTTTTCTCGAGACTCCATTACAGTCATTTTACCTTGTTCAAGGTTCTGAATATCTAACATATTTTGGTCATAATATAATTGGGGTAACCAACGCTTCCTGAAATAGGCCTTAAATTGGTCCCATGTTATGTTTTCATTATCTACTCCCAATTCCACTTTCTAGTTATCCCACCATGAGGAAGCCTCATTGGAGAGTTGATAATCTCCCCAAAATACTTTGGTTTCTTTAGAGAAGTTCCTTATTGTAAATAACTTCTCCATCTCAATGAACCAATTCTCATCCCCATTTCCTAGAGTTGTACTTTCACACTTACGTGGACTAAATGTTTTTATGTCTTTAGAAAACTAAGCCACCAAGCATGCTCTTACATTTGGAGGCTGATTTGAAAAATGATTGGATATTGCATTCTTATTTCTAGCATTGGAATCTGCAGTGTGTATGCCTTTTTTTATATGTGGATGTCCTTGAGAGTACGACAATGTTATCCTTTATGTCTAATAGAGTAGTAAGAATGTCATATAGCTTTGGAATTATATCTTCTTAAATACCTAGAGGATAGTTATTCATAGCATATCCCCTTTTCTAACCATTTTTACCAAAAAATAATTTTAATCGGTGATGGACTCAAATAGGTCAAAGAGCTACAACCTTAAACTCTGATACCAAAATGTAACATCCTCGCTTTAAGACTTCAATAACAAGGGAATTTTTTTATCTTTATGCTTCACGATTTCAATACCCATATATTTGAATTCAACATAAATCTTAATGTTCACTATTCCAAATTCACATAATTTATAACAAACATTCATTTAGCTAATCCATCTCATAATAGTAAACCATATGCAGCTATCATGACTCAGTATTAAATCGATCTCTCATGTTTCTTTATATCAATGTGTATACTAAGTATACTTGTGGTTCCCTTATTCCATTAAGGGTCAATCAAGTGTAAATATCTAAAGATCCTATCTGGGTATCTATTACGATACCCATCTAACATCACACATCTTTAGCCTAGGTGAAATCAAGACAACACAATCAACAACTTGTGATACTTTAGCCAAAGTTTTAAGACATGTATGCTAGGTTTTATTCCTATAAAAATACTTGTCAAAGGGAATATGTCTCTCACCACACTAGAAATTGTTATCTAGATTAGAGCTACCTTGACTTACCTCAATCACTTAAGTGCAAGATTGCAAATTCAAGTTTGTATTATGCTTAATCATTAAAGCATACAATTTCCATCAAACGGATAAGTGTCATGTTCTTATTTTCATTGCATTAAGTGTAGGAAAATATTAAGACACTATCATTTTTACTCAACATTCTTAGGAATAGTTCATCTATTCATAACTATTATGTTTAGGTATGTTTCTATACTTTTACAAAGTATCATAACCTATCACATGCATTTCAAACATATCAACCATAAGCATACATCTTTAATTTACTTATATTTTAGTTATAAGAATTCCCTTGTACAAAGATTCATTATGATCACTATTTATCACAACTGTATTAAGCAACTAAACAATAAAGTATATATTTAAGGATCAATCCTTATAAATCATTCCAAATCTTATAAGTACATTTCATTTTCCATTCAACTAATGGACTTAATCTAATAATCATATAATTTTCATATTACCCAAGTTACTTAGATATCTAATCATATTCCATTTATTTCATAATGATATTCAATCACATACAACATGAAGCACATCAATAGATAATACATATGCTTAGTATAGTAATGACAATAATACAATCAGTATCACTTATATAAATGGAGTTTATAACTAATTTAAAAAATTTACATTTAGTCACTTACATTTAATCAATGTAAATCAATTATTTACCATTTCTATTTCAGTCCAATTTAAATATCAAAAACATGTTTCTTCCAATGCAATCAACATCTTTCCAAGCGATTATAATAAATGGACCATAGACCTTTCTTTTTCAAAATCAAAATTACTTCGAGAAATTTGTACAATATTAATTTAACCAAATAAACTATATTCAATCAATACAATAATTGAAACTTTTTATACGTCTTCCTTATTTCATCTTTCATGAAGTCCATTTGCAAGATTGTTAGCATCTGTCAGTTCATACAAACTAAGCATGATAGGTACTAAGTATTCAAAACAACATGTTCTAACTTAATAATTTCATAAAAGGAATGGTGGTTTTAAATAAAATTATCCTAAGGTTCAAACTTAAATACACAACTCTTTTGATCATACCACAAGAACATCATAAATGAAACCAACTAAGGAAGACAAATTAACTCAAGCACTTCATTTAAGTAATTTCAATCAAGTATTAATTTAAGGCACACAAAGGTAACCCAAGAAAATGCAATTGATGACAATAAATCATATTAATCTAAGAACAAGAATGGTAAGATTATAGTCATATAAGCCCATACTTATATGACTATAGTTTTATATCTTTTTAATAAAATTTATATAACTTAACTTAATCAAACAATTTTTATACTTCATTAGCATTCAGGAAAACCGACATGGACCAAGTAACTATATATGAAATTAAATCAAATACACTCAACCATATCATCTACTAGAAGAAATTAATATGATTGAACAATAATCACCTAACTCAAGTTATGAAGCCACTGTTATATTGGAAGTATAAGTGACTAAGTAAATATACAACAGTCACACTCTAAAATATTTAACCGAACTTAAAAAAATAATCAATGTTTCCTTTCATTCAAGACTCCTGGATTTGAACAAATACTACACAATCATCAAATGAACAAGAAATATATCCATCAAGGAAATTTGATCAACATTCAAAGTTCAGAATCTATGCAAGATCCAAACCAGTTTGTGATAGGTATAAAATTAAAGAATGATTAAGACCGATACAAATTTATAGAAAATATAAGATTTAATATTCACTCCAGTCATGAAGTTGAGTTAAAATCATGCTTCTCAATAACTTATAATCAGAACTCACCACTATATAAAAAAATATCCATCCATACTTTGGATTTGTCAATAGTATAAGGTAGGTGATGGTATCACTTTGACCTATGTGATCCTAAGGATCAATGTAAATAAATATTAACTTAAATCAAATCACATATCCCTTCCTTAGTTCTCCAAGTGAAGGAAGTATAATCACACAGTAATCAGATAATGAATCCCTTCCACCAAAGTTGAATTATTTAAAATGTGACAAAGGTTAATATAATTTAGCTCTCATTATACTACATTTACTCACCAAGTCATCAACATGAGGCTTATTTTAAGTTATAGAGGTTTACAGTCATGAAGGAAGAAGTGAAAATACTTCATTATTTTCCTGGAGTAATATGATATTCTAAACAAATTTTTCATAAAAAAGTAAACAAACCTAGTATTTTACCTAGGTGATAAACAAACAACAAAAAATCAAACAACTAGTAAGTGTATCGACTCCACATTAAGTCCCATTTAAAACTAAGCCAAAATGACCAAAAATATAGTTTATATTAGACAAATCGACATGTCATTCAAGGTAAAAAAACCAAAAGAGAAATACCTAAACACCCATTACCTTAACAGATCATAATGATAGATACATAGAAATAGAAACATATCGATTTGTATTTCCATCAACACCTACTTTCAGACATAGAACCGTTCATGCAAAACTTGCATTAAACCCTACAGAGATGGGTATCTACAAAATAAGGTTACATTGCTTCAAAAAAGGAACAACAACACAACTTATTTAAGTTATTCGATTGCAAACACAACCCAACATATCTATGTTTTGAACTATTAAATCTTAGTCAAGAATACACCACCCGGAAACCATACGTCACATTGTTATTTTGAAATATTACTTTGTATTCAACTATACGAAACCAGAAGCCATAATATTTGTAATACATCGACATTCAAAATATGTATTTCATGATACACCGAGATAATCAAATAAGAAAATAATATACATAACCCGAAACTAGAGATCAATATTTCATATAAGAGCAGAGTTATTTTCATGAAACCATTAAATAGAGGGAATTATTTCAAGGAGTTAGAGCCTAATATGTGTGGTAAATCTCTTGAAATTCCCTTCCAATATCTCCAAGTTCTCCTCCAAGATTTCGGAAAAATTCCAAAGAGATTTCAAAACAGCTTCCACAAAAGACCCCTTCTTCTCCTTCTTTCCATTTTAATAGCCAGTGCCTTAAATTTTTCTCCACTATTTCCTCCATGCAATTGATAGATCATAGATTATCCAAAAGAAAACTAAAATTTCTATAGCCGAGAAGGTCATCATGTAGAGCCCAAGTTCTTCTAAAACCAAATGAGCAATGAAAACTAACCTCTATATTTTCTCCCAAAACTATCATGCTCCTTCCAAGGTGGTTTTTTTTTCCCAAGGCCATTATTGCAAAGGTAAGACTGTCATTTACTTCCTTGAATCCCGTCATCAACCTTCTCCTATTTTAAATTTTGTAATCCACTCATAATACTCCAAACCTTCACTAAACCATTCACCACAAACTTAGTGTGCATGGCCAAGGATGACTTGGTCCCTGTCAAAGGTGGCGGTGGCTACTAATTAAAAATCATTAAATTTTCCAAGTATTAGTATGGGTTGGCGCCAATCCTCATAACCATCCTACTAACCCTTCTCACCATTTCTAACCACAGTTAGATCTTTAGGGTTAGGTCATAGGATCCTTATCTAGGTTAGGATTTATATCAATTAATATTAATGTATCAACCTTAGCTTAGGTTTCTATCATTTAATCAAATGCACATAGAATTAAGTTAGGTCCTTAGGAATGTAATTATCACCTTAGTATAGGTTAGATTAGGCCTTCATTATATCAAAATAATATAACCATTACCTTAATCATAATCACATCTGATTAAGCAGAAGTATGCCTTCAAGATTATAAGGTGATTTTAAACAACTTAGGTTAGTTTATAGTCAACTGATTTGCATATAAAATTACAATCCAAGAAATTATTAAGAAGTCAAATAACCTTACAACTTATATTCGTAATAACATATCAATTAAGGAGAATGCCTTGGATCATTGAAATTGATCCAAGGTATTATCCTTCATCTAATATCAATACAATAGTTTTAGGAATAGTAATTATATCAAAACTTAAATAGCTTACTAGGTTACCAGCTTTTCTTAACTATCCTTAGAATCTGATTTCACTTTCCACAAGCTGAAATCACTAAGTTTATTTCAAAAACCAAGTAAGTAAGTACTTCATGATCAATCAACATAAATACAAAAACTTCCATAAGAATGATTAACAAATCAAATCTCATAGGCACTTGATATCATTCCAGCAAACATGATTTAAACAGTTCAAAAGAGAAAAACAACTTAGAAAAATATCACATGTCAACATTTACCGACTAAATATAAATAATTAAGTACAAATATCAACACAACAAAGGCATTACATATGCAACATAACGGCCAATAGGCTTATGTGTCTCATGGGCCCCTAGGCTTATATAAATTAGATTTTGTTTAGATTATATAGCTTAATGTCCACTAGAATTATATATCTTCCATCCATTAGTTGATGTAGGGATTAAATTTGACAACAATTTAGATGTTTTTTTGTGATTTTTTCGTAATATAGTTTCAAATATTCGAAATAACCATCACATGTAACTTTCATATTTACAATATCATCGTCATTTTTATATAGATTTTATATAATATATAAAAATAAAATAAATATAGATTTGAAGTGTTTAAATAACTACTATTTTGTATTTGTTAAAGGGCTATATTGAAAAATTAAAATCATCTGAAAAGTGTTTTAAATGCATAGGTGGCCGTCAAATTTAACCCCTATGATGATGTAAATTTGTAGTGGCTAGGCTTATGTAACTTAGCACCCACTAGGCTTATGCAGCTTAGAGGTGGGTAGGCTTATGTAACCAACTACCAGTAGGTTGGTGTAACTTTGCAGCCACTAGGATTATTTCACCTAGAGGAATCTACTCTTGTGTAAGTTAACGACCGCTAGGCTTATATAAGTTAACAACCTATACGCTTATGTAAGTTAGTTGCCACTAGGCTTATGTGAGGGAATCAAATAATAATCCTAAACTAGTGAAATTAAAATCCAAAAATTAGAATTTATAAATTTGATTCCAATAGTGGAAAAATTGGAATCCAATAATAGCGATGTTGGAATCCAATATTAGCTAAATTGGAATCCAATAATAGCGATATTAGAATCTAATAATAGTGAAATTGGAACTATAATAAATCCAATAATGACAATATTGGAATCCAATATTGTTAATAATGGAATCCAATAATAGTAATAATGGAATCCAATATACACAAAAATGGAGATGGATTTCTTCCAATACTTGTAATATTGGAGTCTAGATTTACTAGAATATGTCCAGTTTTAGTGAAATAAGCATTTTAACGTATGAATACAAGGTATATGTTCTTGTTTTTTACATATGGCTATTGTATGATGGTACAATATTAGGAGGAGAATTTAGGGGTTGTCTTTTATGATTGGAATTGTTTCAAAGCCTTGAGAAGTTGGTATAAGATGCACTTTGAAGTTAATATTTAGGGAAAATTAGTCCTAAAATATGGATTGATAATATTATAGGAAAAATGGTATTTTTGATATTGAACAAATGAGAGGTTGATAGTTAATGAAGAACTAAATGAGGAGTATATTAAAAAATGGAGCTTATTATACGATTTCATCTATCTAATGGATCAATTTTGTAGCCCAAGGATTCAAAGAGAAGATAATTCAATCCCAAGGGGTGTTTCTTGAGTCAATTAAGTGATGTTTTTACATTTCATTCATTTATGCAATTGAGTGTTGTCATTTTCCATGTTGAGTAGTCATTATATCCTTTTTCCGAGAGATCGAAAAGGGGGAGAGAGGCATAAGAAACATGGAAAAGAGTTCATGTAGGTGTTGTTCATGTTGGTTTCCATAAATGTTTTTGAAGGTGGTTCCCATCAATGAAAATGGGGTAGATTGTTCACCATTGTGTGTATGTGTTTACATTAACTTCAAATCCATTGATGGAAAAGTGTGTCATGGTGTTGTATGAGTCTTCTTGTGGTGTCAATATAATTTCAAGATGAAGGTTGATTAGTAGTGTAGGGATATAGTGAGTTGTAGAAGGTCCTGATGCATGGTCTAGTGAGCTTAGTCATAGTATGAATCTTCCCAAGATGGTTGGAGTGTGTCATGTGTTATATGATGTGTCATGGGTTTCTATTAGTCTACATGGGGTCAACATGGTTAGTTCATGGTTGAGTCAGGTAATTTTAGGCTTTTCCTTACAATAGACCATAAAAATGAGGGAGTGGTGTTATATTTAGACATAATCAGTCTTGTTAGAGTATGGTGGTAGTATTGTTACAGTGTAACTAAGGTGTATGGTGAGTTTTAGGTTAGAACTCAGAGGTTTGGTGGTGTTTCAGGATCCTTGGTAAGAAAACAATGAAAAGCAGGCAAGTAAGCATAGATAAGTCCTAATGGATGGAGAAATTTATATGAATTTGGGTTATATGGTGAGTATCAAAGGTTAGAGGATGTTTTCATGATTCTTCATGACAAGTTTTAGGTCATTATGCCAAAGGAATTGCAAGATATGTTAGTTTTGGTGAAACCAAATGAATTAGAGTGTGATTTTGAGGAAAATGTGGACCTTTTTGTGCTTGTCTTTTGGAATATCTTCTTAGATAATTTATGAAGGTTTTGAAAAAAATGAGGTTGTTTTATCTTCACTTTTTTATGAATGATCGTTAAGAAAGTAAAGTGGTTTGAATCGCTAGCAAAACCCTAACGAGGAGAATCTTGGATAAGATTTCATATACCAACTAATTTTTTATTTATTTTTCAAAAGGATGATCAGAAGTTATATAATACTCTTCCATATTTCCATAAAGGTGAGTTATGTGACACTATAAGGCCCCCACCTAAAATTCTTATTTTTGAAGAGTTCCTATTTAAGGAAAAGTTATCCAAAGAGGGTAAAGAATAATTTAGCATTTATGTTATCCCTATATTTTTCTTGATTTCCATGAATATTTTAGATTATTGTTAAGGAGAAAAAATTAAAATTGTGCCCTATTTGTGAAAATTGGTTTTTGGGGTAGTTTGGAGTAACTTGTACTAAAATATAGAGTCAGGAGCTACAAGATGAGTTAGGAGTTGATTTAAGTTATGTTGTGAATTTGTTTAAAATTTATTTCAATTGTTTTATAAAAGTTCTTATTTTTATATGGTATGCAAAAGTTACGACTCATTCATTGAGGCTTAATATTGAACGATGCTTGTTCGAGTAGGGTCCCAAGTGCTATATGAGGTAAAGTTGATGTTGTTGAGTTCTTAAATATTGGTGAAGGTTTCTAAATTCATTGAAATTATTTATAAGGGTTTTTAATTATTTTTTTGAGTGTGGAATATTTTTTTGGTGTGATGGAGTATGTTGAAATTATGCTTTGAATTCTTGAGTCCTAGAAGACATAAGAAGTAGAGTGGAGGGATTTGATTGTTTGAAGGAATCACACTTAAAGTTGGAAGGAGATATAATTATTTATAGAAATATGATTAAAATATATTTCAAATGATTTATGGATTGTCTTATGATGAGGTGTTTTTGTTTTTCATTCAGGTCAATTTGTGAAGAAGGTATGTTGGATTTTAAGATAGTTATGCTTTGGCTGAAAAATTGAGTTGTTTAAGGCACGATTTTAATGATTTGATGTTTTATATCACCTAGAGATTGATGATGGATGAAATTTTTCCTAATGAAGGCCTTTGGATGTCTTAAAAGTGAGATAAAGGGTGAAAACTATCTCGAGTTTACAAAACTAGTTTTTGGGAAGCTTATTTTGGTGAAGAGAGACAATGTTGTGGTTTGTGCATATGATTGTTTCATGAGATTTAGAATTATTATATGTGATTTACAGGTCCTAAAAATCCATATAGTGGTCACATGTCATAGATTATATTGTTTGGAGTGGTATTGATCCCTAAAGGTGAAGATAGGGTGTCAAAAATTGTTGCTTTGTGAAGGATATGAGCATGTGAGCCCATTTAACAATTTATTTGATTAGTTAAAGTAATTTTTATACTATTTATGATGATTACATGTTATATTAATCATTTTAGGTGAAATTTTTATCTTTAATAAGATTGTTTTTGCAATTTGTGGTTTTAGCTCATCATTATGATGGGGTTTTGAGGTATTTTGGTGTAAGATGGATGGTTTTATGCATAGATGACCTATATGGGTCATAAGTGACCATTTTAATGAATTTATTGGGATGTTATTATGATTAATTTTTCGTAATAAATTATAGGTACTGACCTAATTTGTGTTGGTGAAGTGGAATTTATATAAAAGTGAGTTTAGAGCACAAATTTGAATTAGTCTTGATAGAGGGAAAACAACAACCTGCTGAGGATGTGAAGGAGTTTATAATTCATTATTTTAGATCTATGAATATTTGTGATAGGTTAAATACTCATTAAGGTAATTTTTTTAAATTTTTAGATCCAAGAAAAGGTGTGAAAGTAGAAGAAAGAGAAAGCTAGTAGAATGAGGGTCTCGAAGGGGTGTGTGTGTGTGTGTGTGTGAACTTAATTAGAGATATACATTACTTGTGGAAATAAAAAATTAATATATCATCATCAGGTGGCTAAGTTGGATATTATTCATCTTGGGGTTTTTTATATTCCTTGTGGAGTGGGTGCTTCACTAAATTACGGGTTGGTGTTCCTTATAGGGTTGGTGCTCTATTAAACTAGGGGTTAGTGTTCCTTGTGAAGTTGGTAATTCAATAAATCTATTTTATTTGTGTAATATAAGAATATTTTTAGTGTGTTTTATTTTCCTTGAGGTTTTTCTACTTCTATATGGTCTCCATGTGTCTTCTTCTTTGTTTCATGTTCTTTTGAATGCTTAATACACACCTAATATGAACATGTGGTTATGAATGATAAATTGATGAATGTATGCATTTGTAAATCGAGTAAAAAGTTTTGTAGGAATGATTAACCCCTCTCAGTCCATTTCCATTCCAATAAAAGTACTAGAGACTTTATTGATATTACTCATAAAAAGAATCAAGTGAATATTACACATATTAAGAGATTTCTTTAATGAGGCATCAACCCATAATGAGTACAAACCCCTAAACCCTTATTGATATTACTAAAAATAAGATAATCCTATGAATATGACTCATCATAAGATATTTTTATAATGATATCACTATATATATATATATATATATATATATACTTCAATAACTCAAATTATGGTGACCACAAGATTAAGTTTCAAACTCCTTCAAACACTATTTCAAGCACACCTCATTCTAGCTCACTCAAATGTAATCAAACTTGGAAAATTTTGAATGCAAATAATTTCACTAAAGATTGCTAACTCTCCTCATAATTTCAAAACTTCCTTAAATCCTAAATGATGCCTTCATACCTATTTCACTCTCTCACTTTGGTCACACATTTTCTATCTCTCATAGTTAGTTAAAATTTGAACTAAAATATGCACTTTATATGCATTCTAACTCAAAAAAGATACAAGTTGTTAGTCCCCTTTATCTATACAAATAAAACTCAAATACATAAAAAAACACTTATTAAAATTCATAAACTAGATTCATATACATCGGCCATGCTCAAATGCACTAGACAAGTTCAAAACAAGCTCAAAACCCCATCACCTAGATGATGAAAAACCAAAAACCTCATCACCATGATTACTCAAGCTCCAAAAATATTAAAATATTTCATATATGACATAAACATACAATCCATGGTTGTTCATTATCTTGTAATAGTAAAATTCTTCATAACTCACTCAAGAAGGCTCATATCCTTCTAAAAAAATGTTTCCAAAACCCCAAATTCACTTATGGAACTAAAACACACACTAAAACACATCAAATATGCAATGTAACCACTCATTGGAAATAATATCACCTTTTTATCACATACAATATTTATAGATCTCATGAGACATTTATATATGCAAACCACACTAACTTTCCTCTTCACGAAACCGAGTTGCCTAGAAAGAAGTTTACAAAAATCCAGTATTTTGCACCCTTTCTATCACTTTTAAGACCTCTAAATTCCTTCATTATGAAATTTTTTTATTCTTCTCCACTCTCTAACTAATATCAAAGGTCAACTAATCCATCTCATGCATCATCTACCTCAATCTTCTATCCAAATCAATTATATCCTGAGAAACTACTAACCTAATTCTTCACTAAATGAGATGGATGAACTATAAAATATCATACTATTATGAAAAAAAAATACATAATTAGAAATATATCTTAATATAATTTCCATTTTATCTTACATTTCCTTCCAAATCCAAGTGAAAGGCTCGTAGTCAATTCAATCTCTCAAACTCCTCAAGAAGTTCCCAAGACTTCCTTAAGACTGGTCTTCGAAATAGGGAAAATTTTTCCTCTATAAGATCAACCATTATCTAAAACAATCATGAAAACCAATTAAAAATCCCATATAAAAAAATTCAAATTTATTTCATAACTCTTTTGGAAACATTGGCTTAATACTGTACTTATTCATAAACTTTCTTGTTTGAGTGGGGTCTACTCATCATAACATGATACATCATACATTTCTAGAGAACTAGAGGAGTCCTCTATAACCAAAAATCATCATACTAGAATGAAAAATCAATTATGGGAACTTATGAAGCATATCTTCTCCATCACTTTTGACCTAGGTCTTTAGGAGGGTTTCAAACCACTTTTCTTCATAATGATCATTCATAAAAATATGATGATGAAATAACCTCAGTAATTTTTCTAAACCTTCTTAGTTCTATGGAAAAATATTCCATAAAAATATCCAGGTCCCATACAAACCACTCAATTCATGGTGAGCATTAGAAGTGTAAAATTTGAGCTAGATTTACATTCTCAAGCTCCCTATTTGAAAATAACTGATGTAACTTACATAATTATCATCATGAAAACCTGATTTTTTCCAAAACATCATGAAACACCATAATAACATCTAAAATCATCATCATATCACAATTACTACAAGTTCTCAACTTATCTCATTTTCTTGACTAGCCCTTGGGGTTTTTCATGGTTTAGGTTAGGTCATAATAGAAATACCTCCTACATCATCATGAAACCTCTCTAAAATGTCCTAACATACTTGAAATAATATATGTCACTCATCTACATTCCTCCATGATCTCATATGGCTCTAAAACTCAACTTTATGCTTCATTAGGTCTCCAAACACCTATACTAGGTCTAGATGAGCATATCTGCAATCGGGTCTTGAATTTTTACCTGCACCCTAACACTAATTTTAGTTCCTAAACACTCTAAAAATTATCTCCATGTTTTTACCATGCTTCTCAAGATACCAATCCACTCAAACAATCATGCTCCATCACCTAGGATAGTTAGGTCTCTGAACTAGGTTTATTTGACCAAGTCAATCCCATTGAATCCATTGTTGTTATCATGTCAACACCTGAAACTCCATGTCATCAACATACTAAGAATATCCTATAAATACTCTAACATCTAATATCCTAGGATATCCTACGAAAATCCACCGTTAATTTTTTATTGTGAAGCACTAACCACCAAAAGATGTTCACTTTGGGTGTAACATCCATAATCAAGAATTTATCCCAATTAAAGCAATCATGAAGGATATCCTCTTCAAAAAAGTTGTAATAAGAAATATTAACATGAAATTTGTCACTCTCTTCTTTAGAGAAATAGATGTTGTCTTGTTCCTCGGTTCGACCATTACCATTAGACATAATAAATTATTAAGGGTAGTGAAATCACCATCATTATGCCCTTCCATAAATATTTTGATCCATATTTTGAAATAATACTCCAAATTGATGTATTCCTTAACAAGAGAACCAAAATTATTAGCATCATCCTACTATGAATTAGGAAAAACATCCTTTAGAAGAGTATCATTCAACCATTTGTCTTTCTAAAACATCACCTTTCTTCAATTACCATTGTATCATGTATAGCCTCTAGATAGTATGGATTTGGCCCAATTAATGGATTTCTAAAAAGGGGAACCATAAAAATATGGGATGTCGAAGAAAAAAATCTATAGCTGAAGAATCTATCTGGTACTTGTTCCTAAGGATCATATTCCATACAATTTCCTCTTTCGTAATCATCTAAGCCATTTTTGTAAGAAGAACCTTACTCATTTTTACCCAATTTCTCATTCCCAACCCACCAAGATTCCGAGGATGAGAAATATTCTCCCAATCCATGAGTGGAAGTATAGAATTACTCTCCACACCACTCGACAAAAACCTTTTCTGAATACTTTTAAATTTGGAAGTCATTTTGACCATAATTCTAATGATAGACATCATATAAACAGGAAAATTTTGAAGGGATATTTTTTAATAATGTAGTATTACCTTCCTGTGAAAGGAGATACCCTTTCCAACTAGATAACTTCCTGATAAATTGATCTATCAAAAAATTCCAATCAAAATTTAGGAACTTCCCAATCTTGATCAATATATGCCTAAGTATCTTATGGGGAAGGATTTAATCTCACACCCCAAAATATGAGAGATCTTTTGGCACCTAATTTTAGGAGTATTGAAAAAAATAGAGATCTTACCAAAGTTAATTTTTTGATCGAAGACATCTTCATAATACTAGAGGATGCATTTGAAATCTCTTTCTTCTATCACAGAGATTCTCCTTCCATAATTCTTTCATCCACAAAATGCTAACAATTTTTTTAGCACAGATTAATAAAAAATTAAATACCCATTATACGTTTCTCCAGTATTCTAATTCAAATATATACTAAGATATTATACCATGAGTATGAAAATAAATGGAAAAATTATATCCCCTTTCCTCAACCTCCTAAAATTACTGTAGAAGCCACAACGGGTTCCATTAAATAGGATCAAGAATGAAATTGTGGATATAAGCTAGAATCAAATTATGAAAAGTATATTTAAATCCAAACCTATCCAAAACTTTATAGATGAAGTCCCAAGAGAACTTATCATAAGAATTCTCCATATCTAACTTACACCTAGGTTTCTTTCTTGTTCCACTTGTCTCGAATGGATATTCTCCTGAATAGTCACAATGTTTTCCTAAATTTTATGACCTAATACAAAACAACCTTTTTGTTTTGATATAAAATGAACGTAGGAGAAGTTGAATTCTACAATCCAAAATATTAGAACACATCTTGTACATATAATCGCACAATATTATAGGTATAAAATTACTAAACTCACAAAGATTGTGATTTTTAAAAATTAAGGACAAAAAGGTGAAATTAAGATCCTTCAACATCATTTTTTTTTAAATCTTGAATGGCCGATAGATGTCCTTTTTGACACATTCCTAAAAACCTAGAAGAATATATTTGGGAAGCCATTCGAGCTAGGTGATTTTTCTCGTGCTTATGGATTTAACCACAAATTCAATTCCCTCTTAGGATGGGATCTTAACCAGTATGTGATTTTCCTTCTAAGACACCAACTTAGGAGTACATTCCAAGAGAATATTTTCCTTACCCACATTAGAACCAAACTTAGAGGATATGAGGGAGCAGAAGTTTGTAACAAAAACCTTGTTTATATCCTTATGATGTCTCCTTAACCTTTAATAATGCCTATCCTATTTGATCATCTATGCTTAAGAGAAATAATGTGGAATGTTTTTATCCTTATCCTTTTTTAAACAATGCTATCTCGATACTTATGTTTCCAAAATATATCTTCTTTAGATAGGATGTTGTGATAATTTATAAGAATCTCCTTCTCTTTTATTTTGCAATCAATAATAATTTTCATACTTTATCCGTACTGGAAAGTTAGTGATAGGAAAATTCATGTTCCAAAAAAATCTTAGACTCAAAGATATTCCCAAAACAGGTCTTGTTTTAACCCTTAAGATTTGTTTTGAAATTATTTATCTTCCTATAAAATTTGAACAGAGTTGATCCCCGAACCTTAATACTCCACCAATATTTGACTATAGCCTTAATTTCATCATGTTGTAACCACATATTTTTGAACATAAATGGGGTCCTTCACCTCTAAGATTTTATAGCCACAAAGAGAATGGGGATATGGTTAGAAATAATAAAAGGAAGATAAGTAAGACACAACTTTTTCAACCACCTCCATGATGTCATGGTCCTCTCCAATCTGAATTGAATCAGCTGAAACCTAGTCATATATTTGACTAAGTATAATTACCACCTTTTATGTTTATATCCATGAGGTTGATAGAATAAATAAAATATTGAAAAAAATACATACCTTAAGTAAACTCAATATTGTTACCCTTCTTCTCTCCAAAAATTAAGACATTGTTAGAATCACCCATGATAAGCCATTTAGACTCTTGGATAATTTTATGGAAACAAGACAATTAGTTCCAAAAATTATTTCTTTCCCCTTTACTATTAGGGGTATGGATGTTAGAATGGACCCGTAAAAACATTGGTATTGATGTCTTTGAAAATAATATCCAAATGGTTGTCTTTCTTAGTTAAATTTATACCCTTTATTTACATAGGATTCCTGATAGCGATAGATCTGGTTACTAAATCTAGAACTAGGTTAACCCACCCAAGATTTTATATCAATATGAATTAAGAAGATTTATTGGAAGGAAATATCAAGTTGTTTTCAAAATTTGGGGACTGGGTGCAAAGATTTGAGTATGAGCCATCCCCTTTTTCTTGTAGTAAATGTAAAATTGTTGGGCATGATCATAGAGGATTTCGAAAAAAAAAAAATGAAATAAAGAGGACCAAAGTCACCCCTATGGGTAACAATAAAGACAACCTAGAGTGGATTAAGTTGGGAAAATTTGGAAGAATCATTAGCTCTAGAAATGAGGCAGAGTAAGAAGTACCAAAGGAGACAATAGTTCTAGAGTCACAAGAAAAAGAACTTGTTGAGGAAGGTCCAAGAAACAAGGAAGAAAGGGATAAAGTAGAGACTAATAAGGAGGATGAAGAGGTATTTTCATCACTAGAACCAAAAAAGAAGGAAGAAAATTATTTATCAGAATCAGAAGGAAATTATACTTTAAAAGTGGCTCTAGGGCCTTCCCTGGAGGAGGTATCATCGATAGGGAAAAGTCCTTTGGTCAGAGATAGGATGTTGGTATATCGAATTCAAATTATTTTGACATATTGATGGGTGGTATGGTATAGGATTCAGTAGATCAAGTGTCTTCTCTAGCCACCCTAATCATGGGGACCAAGCCAATAACAAGGAGTAACTATAGAGTGAATGTTGGTAAAGATTCGATTCCAAAAGGATGAAAACCTAATAAGGAAAGGAGGGAGTTATCGAGAGAAGAAAGAAATGGATAAAGGGTTACAAAAATCCCTTAGGTTCTCAGATGCAAATAAAAATAAATGATTCGTATATCATGGAACATAAGGGGGTTGATTAAACATAACAAGCATAAAATTGTGAAGGATTTGAGGAACAAATATAAACTTGAAATTTTGATGATTCAAGAAACTATAATGAGTACTAAAATATTTAAAATTATTAGTAAGATGGTTTGGAAAGATCATATCTGGGATGGAGTCAACTCGGAGGGGCTTCAAGTGGTATTTCCACTCTCTAGAATCCTCTTACAGTGAAAGGTGAGGTGATATTTCCTTGGTCAACCATCTGGCCATGTGTTTCACTAATTTTTTCTAAATAAACTTGGATTATTTCAAATATCTATGGCCCCAACTCTGTTGTTGGAAGAATAAAACTTTATGGGGACCTCACATGTTTTAGAATTTTGTTTAAGGACTGTGATTGGATTATTGGGGTGATTTTAAAACACCACTTTCTCCCGATGAAAATAACGGGGAACCATCTCTTATGTTGATAGTATGGACGATATGGAATTTCTTTTGATGAGAAATTATTTGTTTGATCGTGTGTTAGGAGGTTCTAAATTCACTTGGGATAATAGAATAACTAGTCAGGATCTCATCCAAATCAGATTGGATAGGTTTGTTATGACCCATATTGGTATGGTTAACCAACTCTATTCTCTGTCCACCTTGCCCAGAATCGGGTTTGACCATAATTTGATCCTCCTCAATTTGGGCATGACTATTCTTAAAAAATATAGACCTTTCAGATTTAAAAAAATGTTGCTCCATCCTATGGAAATTCTCAAGAAAATTCAAGAATGTGGGAAGTGTCTGTGTATGGGGTTCCGATGTTCAAATTAAGTTTCAAGCTAAAGCATGTCAAAAATAACCTGAAAATTTTGGAATAAGGAAAATTTTGGGAATATTTTTTAGGCTAAAATCAAAATTGAGGAGGAGATGTGAATTATAGAGGTGATGATGGAGGAGGATGACCTTAACTAGGTCCTTAAAAGCCAAGAGCAGACTCTTCTCATAGAATATCATGATATCCTTAGTAAAGAGGAAGTGTATTGGAAGTAAAAATCTAGAGTTAAATGGTTAAAGGAGGGTGATAGAAATACCAAGTTCTTTCATTTCTCAACTACTTCTAGAACCAACCAACTTAAGATCAAGGAAATCAAGAAAACTGATGGAGAACTTACTGCTGATGAAAAGGAAATCAATGAAACATGTTATTAATTACTTCAAGGATATTTTTCTTCCTGGGAAAGAGCTGAATAGGACATCATGGGACAAGGTATTAGGTCTCTTCCAGAATGTTATCTCACAACAGAAAAAATAGAGAGCTTTTGCTTATTCTAGGGGAGGAAGAGATTAAATTTTTGTATTTGATATGGAACCTGATAAATCTCCTGGGATAGATGGTTTCCTAAAAAAAAATTCCAACATTTTTGGGAGGTGATTAAGAAAGAGGTTATTGAGATGGTTCAATATTTCTTCAAAAATGGGAAACTCCTAAAAAAATAAATGTACTTTTCTTGTCCTCATTCCCAAGATGATAGGGGCTAAGGATGTTAAATATTTCAGGCCCATCAACCTTTGCAATACTAGCTACAAATTTCTTACTAAAATCATTTCTTTCAAGCTCAAGGAAGTTCTTATCAATTTCATCTCACCTAATCAAGGAACCTTTGTCCTTAGAAGAAAAAATATGAACATCATCGTTGTTATCCAAGAGTTCATTCATTTTGTTAAAAATTTTGAAAGATCTTCTGTGTTTTTAATCTTGAAATGCACAAATCCTATGATAGGGTTTCATGGGCATTTCTTTGGGCCATCTTGATCAAGGTTGGTTTTGATTATTTCTTTATTAATATGATTATGGTTTGTATTTCTATTGTTAGTTTCCCTCATATTGTTAATGGCAAATGTGAAGGTTTATTTTAAGGTAAAGGTGTCTTAGACAAGGTGACGCCCTCTCCCCTTTCCTTTATATTATTGTGGAAAATTCTTTAAGTAGATTTTGAAATCTCATTGTATCCCTTAATCTATTGTAGTGAATAAAAAATTCTTATGGTCATCCTCCTGTCTACCTCAACCAATTTGTGGATGATAATTTTGTGATGGGAAAGTTTTCTATTCAGAATCCTTTAATTTCAAGGTTGTTTTGAATAAATATGAGAATGTCTCTTGTCAACTCGTTAATTTCCACAAAATTGTTGTTTTTTTCAATAATGTGGATGATAATTTTCAAGTGAGACTGACCCGTATCCTTGGTTATAAGATTAATAATTTCCCGGATACCTACCTGGGAATGCCTCTTATTCATAAGAAGTTGGATCCTTCTATTTGGAATAATTTGTTGGAGAGAGTCAATAGGAAACTGGCTACCTAGAAGGGAATCCTCCTTACTCAAGCTAGAAAAATTCAATTGCTCCAAATTTCACTCTAAGGCATTCCCATTTATGTTATGTCTCTTTTCAGGTTACCGGTTAAGATCTTGGAGGCGTAAAAAAAATAATAGAAAAGGTTCAAGTGGGTTGGTGTGAAGCAAAAGTTTAGATTCCCTCATGTGGCTTGTGATAAAGTTACTAAACCCAAGGAATGTGGTGATTTGGGCTTGAATAATATGAGATACATGAATGAGGCCCTTGTAGCCAAAAAGGATGGTTTATGAACCGACATCATCAAAAGGAAATAATTAAGGAATGTTGGAAGAATGAAGACTTTTTTTTTTTTTTTTGCAAGAAAATCTCCCTTATGCATTTTTTTAGGAAATATTTTCTTTCTTTTAGGGATATTATGAGAAGGGGTACTAAATTTAATATTGGTAAAGGAAATATGATTCTCTTCTAGAGGGACCGTTGGTTGTTTGAAAAATTGCTTGCAGAGGAAAAGCCTTCGATAATCTGTGGGTACATTTTTTTTTTTTTTGAAGACAGGGAAAATTGTGGGTTAAAGACTATTGGGTTTTTATAATGAGGATATCATTAAGGATGTTTTGAAGCAACCCCTAATTTCAATGGGAATAGGCACCTTTACCACTCTCAACCTCAAATTACGGAGTTTGTATATCCCGATTTTTCAATGAAATGAGTACTACATTGTATGAAAGGAATAGGATTTAGGAAATTATTCTGTTAAATCAACCTACTTCCTTATTTTCAAGGATTCTATCCAAATGTATTATTGGGGCAGACTTCAGGTGAAATATCTTCTACCTAAAGTTAAAATTTTATTTTGGTTAGCAGTAAAAAAAAATCATCATTGTTGATAACTTTAGGAAACATGAAATGGTTATACCCAACAGGTATGTCCTTTGTAACATAGAGGAGGAAAGTGTCAACCACCTTTTCATCTCGTGCCCCTTCTCTTAAGAAGTATTTACTAAGGTGATGGATCTGTTCCAAGTGTAGTGGCTCCTTCCTAATTCCATTAAGGATTTTTGTTTGCAATGGGAATGCCCTTTCAGGTTTCCCTTTCTTATTCTTATCGCTTAAAGGATGTCCTTTCCTAAATTTTTTTGTGCTTATGGAAGGAAAGGAATGCCCTTATCTTTAGAAATCAAAAAGCTAACATTCAAAAGGTTAGTACTTGTTTGACTTCCTCTATTAAAAATAATTCAAAAATTTTCAAATTTAAGTTTATAAATTATTGATCTAGCAAGGATGAGGAAGTCCTCGGATAGTTTACCTATATCCCTCATCAAGTGGTCTTTCCTTCTACTAACATCAAGTTGTCCAAACCAAAAAGGATAGAGTCAAATTTTTTTTTTTGGGGCTTCGGATAGTAATCTAGGCATGGTAGGGGAGGTGGAATTATTAGAGATCATGAAGGTGATTGAGTCCTTGCTTATGTTGGTCCTTTGGGTATTCAAAGAAACAATGTGGCGAAGGATCCGAGGTTTCTCTAGGGTGTTAGACTAGCTAAGGAAAGAGGTATCAACCATATTTTAACCAAGGCGGACTCTCTTCTCATTATCAATGTCAATAAAAATGATCATTGCCACAATTAGGCTCTGGGTAACATTATTTTTGATATTAAGGATTATTGTAAAGGTTTTGATTATTTCATCATCAAACATACTCCTTGACTTGGTAACACATGTGTGGATAGGGTTGCTAATGAAGGGGTACATTATAATGATTTCAAAGTCTAGCATAAAGGTGATGTCATCCCCATACCAATTAATGATATTACACACCATGAAAAATCATAATAATTTCACTATCGTCCACTCGGAGAGGAAAATTGGCTCATTTTTCAAGACAAAAAGCTCGTGTTTGGATTTATTTCACTTTGGAAAGGTCATTTTAACACAAAAATTTGCAAGAACCATCTGGTTGGGATTATAGAAAATATTTTGGAGACCATGGGTGGAGACAGAGTTAGGGTGGAATCTGTCTAGCCATGGAAATATTGTGGATGACCCTTTTATTTTGCATATGCTTCAGGATGGGGGATTTAGAAAGTATATCAAAAAATTTCAAGGTCATGATCCTTCATTAACTAGGGTTTTGTGGTTGGCGTGGAAGGATGGTAAGACATTGGTCAGGGGTATGGAAATTGATACTTCATATGAATCCATTTCTCGGATCATTGCTACGGACATGGATGGCCTCACAAATTTAAAGGAAAATAATATACATGAGCATGGAATTAACACCTTTTTCATTGTCAAGTAAATGGTGCATTACTTCACTAATGGAATTGCTTAGCCCTACATCCCCGAGTGTGGAAAGAGGTTTGGATTCACATTATGAAGTATTTAAATTTGGAAGGAAAGTATCATAGGATCTACACTCATCACTTGTCTCTCCTGAATATGTTTAGGCACAATAAAATGTTAACTACTCCCTTATTTTTGTTTATGTCTTCAACCAACTCTTTGAAATATTTTCAAAGGGGTAAGGTGGATACCCCTATTCATGAGGGGATCATTCTCCTTTTGTTTCAAAATGGTAAACCTCTCACAATAAATCCATGCCTCAAATCTATAAGGAGGAGGACATTACTCGTTTGAATGTCTTAAAAAGATGCATGAGGGAAAATTGGTACACAAAAAGTTGAGGAGGGGAAGAATGTGGTTGGCTCGGTGAGTCATGAGGTAGGGTCTTTAAAAGGTAAATGAAATATGATCTCGGAAGCTGAGATGAGCTACGAGGACTTGAAGAAAAAGTGTTGTACTTGGAGACTGTATTATAGGTTATGGAGGATACAAATTTGTTGGTTAGGAATGGCATTATCAATAATATTTAAGCCACCAAAAAAATCTGCATGGCCCAAAATAATATTGGGGGGAAAATAAATGGTCTGGATAATATTTTTGCGATATGAGAGTTTTTTTTGAAGTGGTTGAAGAGGAGCAGAGGAAAATAAAATATTTCATAGCCACTAGCTCGATGAAGAAGAGGAGAATGAAGATGAGACACAGGAGGATTCTGTGGGTGAACATGAGGAGGATCTACCCTAAAATAAATTGCACCTTGAGCAAAACAAGGAGACTATGACCATGGAGGCAAAACCCTCCAAAAATAAAAAAAAATTTAATGGTGTTGTTCTAGAACTTTCAGAGGTTTTTTTGGAAAATTGTATATGTTTTTGGTTTAGTTGTTTAGTTTCTTTTTCTCTTGCTGGTTGGGTTTCTAGACCTTGTTAATTTGGAATCAATCTTGTTTAACTCCTTTTGGTCTTGTTCTTCTTTTTTTTCTTTTTCTGTTCTTTCACAATGAAATCTTTCAAGTCTTGGCCTTTGGGAGCCGATCCCTATTTTTACCCTATCTAATAAAAACATAGGATTCCACATAACATCTAGGCCTCCCGACACTCCCCATGAACTCTTTGCCACAAATTCATCACTCTTCCAAAATCTTTCTTTAACCAAAAACAATGACTCCTCACTCATCTTTGTTTCTTGGAGTGCTAAAATGTCTACACTTGTGTTTCTATCTCAAATCCTCGATCAATATAAACTTAGTGGGTTTTTTTAAACCCCTAAAATTCCATGAAATAACATGAACATTTAGAAATTTTATGTTTAGATATCTTCAAGCTGCTCACATCTATCTTGGATTGATTCACATCTTCAATTTCCTTCGTCTATTCTTCTTTCTAGTATTTTGTCTATTTGTCCTCCCAAAACTAGTTTTCCTCTCTGGGAAGATATTAGTTTTCTACCAAAAAACTAGAGGAATAACTTTTATTAACAGATGTACACAGGATATATTTTGGGATTATCATAATTTTAAGGTTAGACGAAGGGTCCATCCCATCTTTAGCAAAAAAATTCTTGGTTCTATGAGTATCATCTTTTATCAGGATATATCATTTTAAATAAGATATTTGATTCTATTAGCCTCAATATCATCCTCTATTTCCATACTAACCATATCTATTTGTATTCACTCTAAGGGAAATAATCATCATTACGAGAGATTTTTCTTAAATCTTCCCTTAAAATAGTTTCATTCCTGTGTTCCTCATTTATCATACAAATTTTTCTATCCAACAGAGACACGTCTAGAATCATAGGCTCTAAATTCTTAGTTTTTCGCTTAATTTTTTGAGCTGGATATGAACCTTAGATGATTGGAAATCATGTTCCGAAAGGGATTTAAGTCTATTTTTAGATACCTAACTTCTATAAAACCATCTTCATCCATTAAAGGAAAATTTTTAGTTTGATTGATATCCTATGTTCAATTGTTATTGGGACAAGATGTGGATTTATGCATGTCAATATTTTAAGAGATTGAAACCCCTTTGTTAGGAAATAAGGATCTAACTATCATATTGACCAGATTTGGAGAAATAATTGCTTTTCCTTTAACTAATTTTTCTTTCAAACTTTAGGAACTTCTTTATAGAATAGAAACTATTTCATCTTACATTGTTGATTTGAGTGACCCACCTTGACACTTTACACACTTTAGGGGAGACTTTCAAACTAAAATTTTTATGTCTAGTTACCCAACTTAGATCTTAAAGTGGTGGTTTAGGGATTGTGGCCCCAATAAGTGAGTAAATAAAAACCACACACAAAGTAGTTTGATATTATTGAGAGTTTCATTATCAAATGATATAAAGGTACCAAGGGGGTAGAATTCCTTTCATGACATCAGCGTCCCACATTTCCATATGCATCCCGGGTAGGCATACCAAGACTAGAAATTGATTAATGTTCTCTTTTTTAGGGTTGAACATAGGGCTCCATTTCCTAAGGAACAAACCCATATGATGAAGGAACCAAGGGCTTTCGATCGTAAACCGTCTCGTGGTCTTTAGGATTGTTAAATTTGAAAACAATAAACTATTTAGAAAAGCACTCACCTATAGATATCCTTTTAGCTTCCTCGTTTTTGGAGAACCAGTCCTAGATTGAATTAATTTTTAGACACCCTCCAACTATATTGATGATTAGACCATTTTCCATATTTCTAATAGTTTTGTCTACAATGAAATGAGGGACATCAAGGAAGATACTCACGTCACATCCTTCATGGACCGGAGGATAAAACTTGTTCCTTTCTTATTCCAATTCTTCAATATTCCTTCCCACATGAAGGGAGCCTCGATGGCCCCAACCATTAAAATATTTATAGGTAGAGAGATATCACAGATTTGTAACAAGTGGAATCTAACTCCCATAAAATTCCCACTCTTTCTTGTTTGAATATCAATCTCCATTTGTATGAAGTTGTTGAAAAGGCCTAGGTAAAATATTTTTCATAATAGTATGATTTCAATTCAAATATAAAATTTCAAAACCTACACCATTTAATTTTTATTTTAAATAATGATATTTAGTCAACAACTAATCTATAGTTGTGAAATCGACATATTTTAACTCTAAAAGTTGATTTCAAACTTGAAATTTTTGATATTCATTCACAAAATCATATGCATCTTTAATATTTTTTTATTATCTAGGTAAAAAGGGTTGAGGGGACCCTACCTGAACATCAAACACTCTCCATGAGAGTAGAAAACAACATTACAATAACATCAAAAAACTATAATATAACTGTTCATAGTAATAAGATCTCTTCGGAGCCCATAAAGAGAAACTAATAGCACCAAAAACACAAAAAACTAACAAAATAGATGAAAGTAACAACCAGTAATAGAGATAGTGAAAAAACAAAACAACCCAACCTAGGTCATTTGTAGGATTTTTCAAGCCCCTCCAACACCTTAGCCCATTCTTTCACCAAAGCTTCAATATTAACCGCCAAGGATCCCAAGTCAAACCATCTAGGGTAGCCTTTCTCTTCCTACCCTAACTATCCATGGCACAATAGGTATTGGCAAGCTGCCCCAGAGTCTGAAGGTGTTGCAGGGTCAATTTCACCATCACAATGCTCCATTCCATATAACTATGGATAATTTCCTTAACTTGATCCATTTCTTTGGTTATGGCACCAAAGTTGATGTTTAAAACCTCAACCTCTTCACTCTGCTCAAAGTCGATTGCTACCTCCACCCGGTCTTTCATCTTATGCCAGTCATTGAATAAAAACTAGACTAAGCTCTTAGTGAGCCGAATATCACCCATGAGTTCCTCAATATCTACCACCATCCTTTCCAAGTGGTTTTCCCCTTTTATCGGACCAATGTGACCCATTACCTTAAACTTTTGTTGTAGTTGAGTGTTAATAGGGGTCGAGACATCATGTTTTCTAGACTCACCCTTGGTTTTTAATAGTGAGAAAGGGGTCAACTTAGATTTTAGGTCCTTTAGATTCTGGGCTGTAACCACCTCCACCTCTTCCTAGTCATCATACGTGTCCCCATCCTTGGAGTTAGAATCATCGCTTAATTCCTTCTCCTCCAAGTCTGAAATAGTGTCATCCGCATAAGCTTCTAGAGCCAACTTGAGGGAGCCAGTTTTATCAATGTCCAATGGCTACTCTTTTGACCAGGGCAAAGGATAAAGCCTTGATGGAGAGGGACAAAAATTCTTCTTGTTTTGAACTACAAAATAGAGGCACACAAGGAATGATACAGGAAGTAGGGGAAACTAAAATCCTGTTGACATCTAAAATGATTTAGCATAGGGAGGTGGTAGGCATAAATAAACTTGTGATAGACCTTGAGGGTTAAAAATTGAATGAGAGAGAGATCCACCTCATCATACAAATTAGGTAAAAACAATCTAAGGTATCCATCAAAATGGGAGGTGATATTCTCATTACCTTTGAGAAAAAGATTCAATTCTTTAGATTCTTCCTTCCTTGGTTTGTAGACCTCCCTCCCCACCACTGGAATGCCCATCAATTTTTCCACTAAATCCATAGTAATCTCTAACCAGATCGTCTTCATTTCCACCATAGCTCCTTTTTTGGTCACTTTCTAGGCACTAGAAAAATCCTTGGTTAGATTTTCAAAATTCCCTTCGAATATTTTCAGAAAGGGGGTAAAGCCCTTGTTATCAAATAGAAGCATATATTTAGGTGTGACCCCTTCAAGATTTACAGTTCAGCCTCATAAGATCACCCCCATTTTGGAGAACAACAAAACCTCTTCACGAACAGACCCAAAATCCAGAACACCAAAAGATTACTCACACACCAAGAACTGAAGTTTCTACAGACACGGGGACAAAAAGATCTCTCCAAGAATACGTGTGAATCCCATCCCCGATCTTCTCATAATTGAGAGGTAAATGAAAAATCATCATATGACCATCGAGCTTGATGAGATTGACACCCCATGAAAGGATCTTATACGTGTGCATTGGTGTCTTTTAATAAGTGTGCCCACACCTTGGGATTGATAATTTCCACCTCCTTCACAAGTGTCAACTCAAGCCCATTAACCCTAAAATTAGCAAAGAAGTATGCCACAAAATTTGGCTCCCTATAAACATGTTTGAAAGTGATGAAATTAAAAGATAGATCCATTTGCTTAATACTCTTAATAGAGTTATGGTTGGAGATAGAGATGGATCCTTTCCCATTTATGCTATTAATTATGTTTAGGGAGTCCCCTTCCACTTCCAGATTAGAAAAATTGTGTTGCAGAGATATAGAAAGACCCCAAAAAATCCCAGTAGCTTCAATGACATTATTTGTTTAAGTTCCTAAATTGTGATAGAACATTTTGGTACCCAAATTGATTCTCCCTCATAAGGTGAGCAATATCACAGTTGGGCAAGAAGTTTAGAGATTAAAAATGCATGTATTGTGTCATTTTATAGCAGAGGATGAAATGAAGCTTACTCTTTATCATTCAGTGTGGAGAAATGGGTAGCACCCTCAAAAATATTTGACCTATCCTCACTACTTTATGGTTGTGCCTTTCAACCAGGGTGATAGGACCCTTTTGTAGCCTGTTGTTTGTGGAGTAGATGGATACATCCTTGTGAAGTTATTAATAAGACCTTGAAGAAAACATGATCAATGCAAAAAAACCAAACTCTCACAAGTTATCACTCTAGATAATGGAGATATTTTCTAAGCAAGGTTCGTGCCACTAAGGACAATGAAAACTTGATTGTTTCGCATGTTTTGGTAGTAAAATTATGCATTTATATACAAACATGAAAAACATGGGTAGTATGGGTATGATTGGTTGTTTTTAAATGAATATTTGGTGGGAGGTGAGGTATAAATTAACTTGATTCACCGGATCATTGAGAAATTTTACAAAAATTGAGAGCTTGAACAACATAATGCTTAGGGATAGCTAGAATGATCCTTTAATTAAGATATGTGCTTCAATGGAGGCCCAGATAAACAATTTTAAAAAAACCTCAAGGATCCAAAATGAAGGCTCAAATTGGAAAACTTAACTAAACATTAACAACCTATGTTTCATCATGCCTAAGATACCCACGAAGGCTAACAAACAATCTTATAGTCATGCTAGGAGTCACAATGATTTTAAATTTTTTTATTTCACTATCAAATGAAATATATTCGATAAATGAAATTGTAAATACCACCAAACTATCACAAGGATAATATCTTGTGTGATTCACAAATATTTCAATGTAAGATTGCAACAGAATAAGAAAACTACTTGCAGACATTTGAAATGAAGAAAACACAAATGTTGCGCAAAAATAATGCAAAATTAACTCAAGTTTGATTAAATTTATCAACAAAGTAAAGTTTCTAGAACAATCTCAGATCTTGTCAATGGTCAGTATACTCATGAACCACCTTGACATGATCAAACTTAACACAAAAGGAGATAAAAGGTTTCTTTAGATGGTTTTTCGAAATGACAGTTGTATTAATCTTTTCTCTTAGAAAAATTAGTTATGACCCCTTACATTCCAACCATTTGTATGATAAATTCATGTAATTTATAAAATTTTACAACATATTCTTCCCCCGAAAACCCAAACATTGAGTGTACCAAAGTGCTCACCATGATCCCAATCGTGATTCCCGAATCGAATTGTAAAAAAATTAGGTGCTCGGGGGTAGATCTCTTCAAACATCTCCCACATTCAACTCCTACCTCTAGTAGATCACTCTTTCTTTTATTCAATAATCACCTCCACCCCTAATAAATTTCTTTGCATGCCGGGGAAGGAAAAATATAAGATCAGATCGAGCCCAAAGGTCAGATCTCATATTAATGGTAGAAGATGTTCCTAAATTTTCCTCACCAAACCAAGATATCAACAGGTCTTTTGTGTGCCAATGAAATAAAATTTGGGTCAAATCTGACAATCATATTGTATATTTAATGGTGAGAGACATATACAAACCCTCCCCACTAAACCAAGATACCAGATGAATGTTCCTCTTCATTTGGCGTGCATGAGACTCCAACAAATGATAAAAAGCATAAAATTATGCATCCCAAGAGATTTACGTAAAATTGGTGGAAAAATTAGATACGAGATGCACAACTTTCATTGATTTATATTCTGAATTTGGAATGTCCACGTGGGAGATCCAATTTAAAATGGGCTTGTGGGTTCCTTTTTTCTTTTACAACTTTTTTAGAAAATCAAATTTTTCACTTTTGCTCCGCACCTCGCCCCTTGAGAAATGAGCTTGACACGTGTCTCAAGGTGGGTCCCAAAGGAACCGCAGCTAAATTTTGCTATTTTAACTCCTTTTTGGAAAATGGAAAGCAATGTTTCCAATTTTTCCCGCAGCTCCGTCCTTGACCTTCCCATCAAATTTTGACTTATCCTTTATCGGCCTACAAGCCATTTTGATTTTTACTCCTTTTGATGAAAAGAGGAAACAAATCCAAGTTGCCCCCAATGTTCCACTTCCCTAACAATTTGAATTTTCAAAGCCAACCTTGACCTACCTTTTATCGGGCTTGTGGGCCATTTTGATATTTTAATCCTTAAGAGACAAAAAATTAGGGTTTCCCTCGATGGTCCACTTCCCGAACTTTTGACTTTTCAAACCGCCATGCATCACAATGGCACATGGTGAGATGGTCCCCAAAATTTGAGATCTTGAATGAGTGTTGGCTCATCATGTGTCCTAGTCTAAAAAAATTTGTTTGAAGGCTTAAAGCTCAGCAGAAGGTGCTATGTGTCAGGGTCCGAGGAAATCTCTTTTGGCAATTGAAAAGTACAAGAAAAATGCAAAGTGAGCGAAGGCCTCCAAGCATCATCCTGACACTTCTTTAAAATAAAATTCAAGGGCCAGTCCTCAAACATGCGTGGTCCCTCCACAAGTCCCAGGCCCCTCAAAACCTTTCAGAAAAAGACTAAGTATGGGAAGACCCGGCTGAAGCCTCCATGTGTCTTCATGGCGTAATTTTGAAATGGCACCCAAGAGCAGAGACCACGAATGAGAACAAGTTCACCACGTGTCACCTGTTCTACCGACTATACCAGCTACATAAAAAAATTTCTAAGTCTAGGCAAAGTAGTGGAAACCTCCACGTGTCCTCCCGACACAACTCCAAGGCCAAACCAAAAGAAATCTTCTAATGAGCACCGTTCTTCCACGTAGACAAAGTTTTTTTTAAGTTGAGGTGATACATGAAATTTTTGAAGTAACTTGCCAAGCCACATCTAACCAAAAGAGGCCACATTTCCTATTGATGTAAGGATGTAAATTTGACCAAGAGAAACACCACAAACCGTAAAATGTTGAAAAAATGACCATTTGATCCTAGAGATCAAATTTTCTCCAAGGATGTAGAATTTAGAAATGTTACAAGGATTAAATACATTCCACTCGAGCTACATCCATTCATTTTTCTTCAAGTATTTAGGAAAAATATGTCAAGGACAACAAATCCTGACTGTAAAAATGGAAAGAACGGGACAACTTGAGTTTTTACACCTAAATACGAGACCTTTTAAGATGAACAAAGAAATGAGGAAACAATTTTAGATCTATATGTGATCCTCAATCTAGGAAAGGACTGATTACGGAAACAAAAGGAAGTTGGATGCTTTTAGGCACAATATAGGAAGATAAAATGTGACGGAGACCGTAAGTTGTTAGATTTTAATGGCTAATGGGGTGAGAAAATATGAGCACCAACATCGGCTCGGACTGGGGATAGGCACTCCTTGTGAGTGCCATAAGAATAAGGGTAGACCAAGTTCTAAAAATATCCATTGGGCAAAGGATTCAGCTTAAAGAGCATAAAAATAGAACCGTCTCCTCAAAAAAATAGAGAAACCACCAAAACCAGGCCACCAAAGACCAGAAAAAACAAAAACACAAAAGACATAAAACAAACCAACAAACTATACACTGTACAAATGATGCTCACCTTCATTCTGGGGAATCAATCCAAGAAATGCTTCAAATTCCTGTCATTAACAGGAAGTTCAAGAAATTCCCCATCCAAGTCCTTCAAGAAGAAGGTATGTTCACCAATCCTAATATCAATGGAGTAAGGGCCCATCCATAATGTGTCAAATTTTCCATGATTGCCCTTATCTTCATGCCTTCTATGCCATAAAGCAGCACAAGATATCCAACATTGAAAGCTCTAGCAGTGACCTTCTTGTCAAATAACTTCTTCATATTTTCTCTAAACTTTACATGCCTTTTGTGGGATGCCATCCTTTATTCATCAAGTTTAACAATTTGGTTAATGCGGGTATCATATGGACTTACTTCTTGATCTTCTAGTTATTGAATGAATTGATATGAGGATAATTGCATATGTAAGGGGTAAGGCTAGAGTTTCATACACCAACTCAAATGGACTCTTTCTAGTTGCTCTTTTAATAGTAATTTGGTCTTCCCAGGATGGAAAACTTCAACTACTCACCCCATTTTCTCTTGTTTAGCTTCAAGGTTCTTCCGATAATGTTCAACAAATTTTTATTATTGGATTTATCTTGTCCATTTCATTGGGGATTGTAATTAGAAGCATATGTCAAATTGATCCCATATTCTTTACACATTGCCACCAAAGGTTTAACTCTAAAGCTCATGGCATTATCAAGCAACAATTTTAACTAGCGCACCAAACTTGCAGATTATATAGTTCAACATAAAGTCCATGACAATTTGGTGTGTTGCTCTTTTGGTGGGGATTTCCTCCACCCATTTTGTGAAGTAATCAGTGGCTACAAGAATCCACTTATGTCCAACACTTGAAGGGTCTAAAATCTCACTAATAAATTCCATTCCCCACTACTTGAACGGGCTTCAATTTATCTAGGTCAGAAAGGAAGGGAGCCCGAGGCTTTCATTTTTTTAGAGAAGTGTTGGCAACTCTCACATCTTCTAACCAAAAGAGTTGTATCCTTGAAAATATTTGGCCACCAATAACCAGCCCTTAGGATCTTGTGTCCTGTGACTCTTCCAGAAAAATGCCCCCACACAATCCTCCATGGAGATCAAGAATTATCTTAGGGGATTCATCTTTAGTAATGCATGTTAAGAGGAATCCCTCAGGGTTTTTCCAAAGCTAACCCATAATCAGTAGTGAAATATTTTTGGGAAGACAACTTAAGGGCCCTTTTTCTGTTCTTACTCAAATACTCAGGTAGTATAAATGTCTCAGATAAAAAATCACATCCTTATTCCTCTCGGAACTCATCAATTTTTCAAAGACATCTACCCTTCCTTCTTCTACCTCATTCACCTCAATATTTTACAAGTTTCTCTCAGCCATAAGCTTAGCCAAGCCCAAACCTCTCACCAACTTCATGGTTTAGATATCCATGTCATATTTTTTTAACTTTTTCACCCATCTGCATCTTTTTCTTGAGACCTCCATCTCTGATAAGATGTCTTTGACCATGGTGTGGGGAAAATAAGCAAAAATTTTGGAACTCAAAATGTAAGGCCTCAAAACCTTTGTTTCTTTCACCAAGGAAAATTCTTATTTCTATATAGTAGTGTATTTCAACTTGGTCCCCTACAATGCCTTACTAAAAAGGAAATTGACCTCTCAAATCCCCTTAATCATCTTTCTACAACAAGACAGATGCAAAAGTGTTCTTTGAAGAAAAAGAAAATAGTTGGAAAGACTTCTTATAATCTTGAGTTGCTAAAACAGGGGAATGATTTAATGCCTCCTTAATCCCATTGAAATATTGAATGGCATCCTCCTCCCATTTGATGGCCTAGTCCTTCTTCACATGCCAAAGTGATTGGAATGGTCAACTCAAGAAACTTTGATATGAATATCTTGATAAATTTTATCTTCCTAAAGAAGGACTGAATCCCCTTCTTGGTTATTATAATTGCGACCTTGTTGATGGCCTCTTCCCTCTCTAAATCAATCATTACCCCCTCTTGTGACACAATGCAACCAAAAAAATTTTCCTTCTACACTCTAAAATGGCACTTCTTTGGATTGAGTGAAATGCCATACTCCTACATCTTATCAACATATTTTCCAAGTCCTGCAAGTGATCACCTCGCTTTCTGGAAAACATAGTCACATCATCCTAGTAAACATCAATAAAATCATTGATGTAACTAGCAAAAACAACATCCATTGCTCTTTGAAAGGTTTCTCCAAAGCATTCATCAGAGCAAAGGGCATCCTGACATATACATAAGTCCCCCAAGGAGTGGTAAAGGCTATTTTAATTCTTTTTTATTACTTCACCACAACTTGGTTATAACTAGAGAAGCCATCCGGGGTAGAAAGTAGCTTAGAATTAGTGACTCGATGCAACATGGTTTCCATGTTTGGTAAAGGATAATTATCCTTCATTGATGCTCTGTTCAAATTTCTAAAATCCACACATAACCTGATGTCATCATTCTTCTTTCTAACTAGTACTAGGTTCATAACCCAAGAAGAATACCTTGTGGGATGAATAATCCCTCCATCCCTCAATTTCTTCAGTTCTTCTTGCATTTTAAGAGATAGGAGTAGATTGATTGGTCTTTGTTTCTTCCTAAATGGTTTTGCATTAGATTCTAAGGGAATCTCATGTTGAAATAGATCCTCTCTGTATGCCTTTAGTTCAGAATAAGTCCAAGCCATGCAATCTTGATACTTTTTCAGCAATTGGACATAAGATTTTTTTCCTCCTTGCTAAGATTGCTTCCCAACAAATCTCCCTTAGCTTCTCCTTTGTGCTAAGGTCATGCTCCTATATCCCTTGAGGCTATTATGCATCCGTTAATAATGCGATCATCATTATCAAAGTTAGATTCAAGAGCAACCAACCCTCTAGGAATGGTATTAGTCTTTAGTTGGATGATGCCTTTGACAAACAAGGTTTCTTTACCCTTTGATACACACACCATTGGTTCCCAATAAATATTTTGATAAACAAAATCCCCTTTTTTCTCGTAAAATCTTCTCGACTTGAGCATCATCATCAAAGACTTGCCAATGCTTAATATTATCGTGGATAAATGGCCTTGTCAATACTTCAACATCATATTCACAACATGGGGACATTACACAATTATCAAACCGATATCCCAATATTGCAAGTTTTTCTACCAAATCATTGAAATTACTATCATGATGCACAATGTTGAGTGAATCAAACATCTCAATGAAATCCCAAACTACATGCTTGTATTGTTTCATTCACTAATTTTTGTGGCGTATAGTTTTCTAACTTGTTTGACAATTAATTTTGAATCTCCTTTGACAATGATGTCTTTAACACAATATTTCCAAGAAAATTATTAGACCTAATAATAGTACCGCATACTCAAGAATGTTGTGATTGTGCACTCAAAGTTGAGTTTGAAGGAAAAAACAAACTCTTCCTATCTTGGAGATATTAGGACAACACAAACACCATTTCAAAATTGGAGCAAGCTCCATTAAATAGTAAAGTATAAGGAGAAATTACCTATTCAAGACACTTGCATTCTTCAATTTTGTGCTCTTTTCAATCAACAAATCCTATAAAGTTATCGCATCATCAACACTTGTGTACAATACTTCATAAGATGCGTTGTTGGGATCTTCAATAAGGTGCAACATCTTATTTTATCCATACAACTTGACAAGGATGCACTCAATTGGGATGGTAGCATAGGACATGTCCATATGAACACTCCCACAAACAATTGTAGCCCATTTTCTAGATAACAACATACCCCACTTGGCTGGGCAATCAACAATAACAACATCAAGCATAAGGTTTTTACCTTGGTAAGTTGCAAGTTGCACCACCAAACCTTTCACACATCCCACCACTGGCACTTCTCTAGAGTCCATAGTAGTACACTTTCCATATGTTGTTGTTACTTTGATATCCATCTCATTCGTGAATTCTAGAGGCATAACATTGCATGATGCCCCGAATCAAACATATAGTTGTGCAAATGAATCTATCATTAATTATCGAGTGGTGAAGAATGGATCCACATTTAGCCGAGACTCCACCAAGAATGTCCCCAAATAAACCTTAGGTTGTTCACCCAGTTCCTCCAAAACTGGTGGTGTCTCTAATTATTCAATGACTGGTGGAGTTTCCACAACGTTTATATTTTTACCTAGGGAGGTATTTTCCTCTTTCAGCCCCAAATACTCATAATCGCTTTTTTTTGTGGTCAAGAATCCTAAGCAATTCATCAATTGGAACTAATATCTTGATCAAACTCAAGACTTGGGCAATATAATAAGGTACATACTTTGGCAAGGCAACATTGGAAGGAAGGTTGACACACTCGTTAGATGGCACATGATTTTCTATAGCTTGGGCATGAAGAGGGGTATGAGTTTTGTTTGGGATAGCAGGCCCTTGGAAGATGTGTCTTTCTTAGGAGCCTCTTTAGGAACATTTGAAAGAAATGGAGTTTTTGTTTGGCCGAGAGTCCAAATACCTTTGACAACCCTACTTCTTGTATTATACTCTTTCTCTTAGGAAATAACAACGTTCATCAACAACTTCCTATCCTCCTTAGATGGGATTCCCCCATCATACTTCTTTATCATTAAAGCTCTTAAATATTCAAATTCATTATTGGGTAGTTCAAAATATTGTACAGTATCTACTTCTAAAGTATGAGAGGGAGGAAGAATAGGTACCCATGGATTCAATCCCAAAAATTAACAACAATTCTAGCACTTATTACCTTAGTTGAAGTTACCCCTTATTGTGAGCTCGTGGAGCAACCCATCATGCAGACATCATCACCATTATCATCATCAACTTATTTTTCCTCTTGATGATCTTCCTCACATGGAGCATGGGGCATGAAACATCTATCACACCAATCAATGACATTTGTCTCCTCCACAATAGCAAATTTGGTAGCCAAAGGATTAGGTACCATTCTATTTTCCCTAGCCTAGGACTATTTATTTCCAAATCCAATAGGTCCCTTACCTTTGTCATCAGATCTCTAATCATTTCTATGATGATTTGTAAACCTTTCTTGGTCTTGTTACTTGTACTTGACCTTGTGAACTCTTCCCAATTCCTTTTTCTACCTGGGCTAATTTGTATGATATTTCTTTGACAACCCCTGCCAAAGTTTTCACAACTTCCTCCAAATCAGTAGCCTTACTTGTTTGAGGATTTTTTGGGTTAATTAGTTTTACACCCTCCATTTTTGGAGGCTTTCTAATTGTCTTGATGTTATTATCAATTTGCAAAGCCATGGTGAAGGCCTGCATCAAATTAGTAGGGTTTTTGTCCCTCAAGTAGTAAGCAAATTTTTTATTAAATGTGTCTCTGAATATTTGATCAAACATGATTCATCACACGACCTTAAGCTAACAGGAAATCTCCTCAAGGTCTTGTTAAACCTTGTGTTGAAATCATATACTTGACTCATTAGTATTCTTCTTGATGTTTTCAAATTCGATAAAAGAAACCTAGGGTCAGTTCTATCACCATATGGCAATCTAAATGCATTATTCATCTTTTCCAATAATCAATGGAATTATCTAGAAAAGCTTTAAACCAGTCCCTTGCATCCTCTTCCAAAGTATGGATAAACAATTCGATATATATACATATTCATGTTCAATCTCAAATTCTTCCATCATATTGATAAAAATCTTTAGATATTGATCAATAGTTATAGCATTGTTTCCTTAGAACTTTGGTAATCTATTTCTTACATCCTGGGAACTACATTTGGATAACCAACCATCCCCTGTAAAATTTATAGGAACAAAGGTGTTTACAACAAAAATGGAGGTCTGGGTGGGGGCAAGGAAATGTTATTTTGAGGAGGTGAACTCGGAGGGGAGGAAAATTGATAAGGGGAGATGGTCTTTAAAACATATGAGTATAAATTTCAAAATGAATATACCCTAAACACCTTGTTTCTTGGAAAGCCCTATCAACTTTTGACAAGATAGAAGCAAAATGAGAAGAAAAATTTTCAAATTGAAATGAAGGCCCCTCTCCAGTTGGAGAATTCAATTCCATAAAGAGGCTACTTGATTAATAATCACTTGAATGGTAGTATTTAATGATAAGATGATCACTTTCATCAATCGAGATCCATTTTCTTGTTTGCTGATATCTAATAACTCTCCAGGATTTTCTTCCTTTTGACTTTATTTTTCCTAGCTCTAGAAATAATGTCCTAGCATGATCTCTATCAAAGAAATATCTTATTCCTTCCAGCATTACAAATATTAGTAACAAACCTCACTTGACAAAGGTTAAGACACTATTACTTATCAAGAATTAGATCAACAGGGAGTCGCCACTAAGGATTTCTACCTTAGTTGTGTAAATACACTAAAATATGATTTGTAAAATGTCTGTCAATACTAGAAATTGGAAATGGAAAGATCTAACTTTTCTTTACCTAAATTTATCAATGAAAGCTACTAGTGCACTAGGTTTAGAAACTAAAATAATTACACACAACACTTGAAAATTTGAATACTTATTCCAAGGCCAATCACAAGATGATGTTCAAAAAGATGTATTAGCACTTTGAGCATATAAGAAGCGTTTACCGTGGTCTGAATATTAACTGCAATATTTTCTTCCATGGCAACGACACCAATCAGTGTTGGGACCCATAATGATTCTCCCTCATAAGTTGAGAAGCATCACAGGTTTGGCGCAGAATCTTAGAGACAAGGAGATCATGTAGTGTGTCATTTTGTAGCCGGGGATGAAATTTAGATTGCCCTTTGTCACTTAGGTGTGGAGAAATTGGTAGCACCCTCAAGAGGATTTGACCTATCCTCACTACTTTATCATTGTGCCTTTCAACCAGGGGTGAGAGGACCCTTTTTGTAGCTAGTTGTTTATGGAGGAGATGGATATATCATTCCTTGCAAATTTATTAAGAAGACCTTGAAGAAAATATGATCAATGCAACAAAACATAACTCTCACAAGTTTTCACTCTAGATAATGGAGATATTTTCTAAGCAAGGTTCAGGCCACTAAAGACAATGAAAACCTAATTGTTTCTACATGTTTTGGTAGTAAAAATTATGCATTTGTATACACACATGACAAACAGGGGTAGTATGGGTATGATTGGTTATTTTTAAATGAATATTTGGTGGGACATGAGGTAGAAATGAACTTGATTCACTAGATTCTAGAGAAAGTTTACAAAAATGGAGATCTTGAACAATAGAATGCTTAGGGATAGCTAGGGTGTTCATTTAACTAGCATATGTGCTTTAATGGAGGCCCAAATCATTAATTTTCACACAAACTTCAAGAATCCAAAATAAAGGCTTAAATTGGAAAACTTAACTAAACATTATTAACCTCTCGTTTCATCATGCCTAAGATACCCTCGAAGGCTAACAAAAAATATTATAGTCATGCTAGGAGTCACAAAGTGATTTTAAATTTATTTATTTCACTATCAAATGAAAGATCTTCGATAAATGAAACCAAAAATGCCATCAAACTATCACAAGGATAAGATATTTTGTAATTCACAAAGATTTCAATGTAAGATTGCAACGTGAACAAGAAAACTACTTGTAGACATTTAGAAATGAAGCAAACACAAAATTTTCCCAAAAATAATGTAGATTAACTAAAGTTTGATTAAATTTATCAATAGGGAAAGTTTCTAGAGCAATCTCGAGCTTATCAATGGTTGTACACTCATAACCAGCTTGACATGATCAAATTAAACAAAAAGGAGATAAACAGGTTTCTTCAAATGGTTTCTCGAAGGATGGGTTCTATTAAGCTTTTCTCTTAGAAAAATTAGTTCTGACCCCTTACACTCCAACCATTTGCATGATAAATTCGTGCAATTTATAACATTTTACAATAGATTTTTCCCCAAAAACCAAAACATTGAGTGTACTAGTGCTCGCCATGATCCCGATCGCAATTCCCAGAATTAGATATGTAAAAAGTTGTTAGGTGCTCAGGGGGTAGATCTCTTTGAACATCTCCCACATTCAACTCCTTCCTCTGGTAGATCACTCTTCCTTTTACTCACCAACCACTTCCACCCCTAATATGTCAAATCTGGTTCTTTGCATGCCCGAGAAGGAAAAATGGAAGATCAGATTGAGCCCAAAGGTCAGATCTCATCTTAATGGTAAAAGATGTCCCAAAATTTTCCTCACCAAACAAAGATATCAACAGGTCTTTCGCGTGCCAAGGAAATAAAAATTAGGTCGAATCCGATAGTCATATTGCATATTTAATGGTGAGAGACATTTACAGACCTTCCCCACTAAACCAGGATACTAGATTAATGTTCCTCTTCATTTGGTGTGCAAGAGACTCCAAGAAATGATAAAAAAACCATAAGAATATGCATCCCTAGGAGCTTTAGAGAAAATGGTAGAAAAATTAGATATAGATGCACAATTTCTGTTGATTTATATTTTTAATTTGGACCGTCCACATGGGAGATCCAATTTAAATTGGGCTTGTGGGTTCTTTTTTTCTTTTACAATTTTTTTTGGAAAAATGTAAAATTTTCACTTTTTACTCTACACCTCTACCCTTGAGAAATGAGCCTGACATGTGTCCTAATGTGGATCCCAAAGGAACCGTGGCTAAATCGTGTAATTTCACCTCCTTTTTAGAAAAGGGAAAATTTTCCAAGCTTTTCCCACAACTCCACCCTTGACCTTTGCATCAAATTTTGACTTATGCTTTATCGGGCTCAAGCAGGCCATTTTGATTTTTTAATCCTTTTGATGAAAAAGGTAAAAATCTAAGTTTCCGATGGTCCACTTCCCCGCCTGACTTTTAAAATCCAACCTTCACCTCTCTTTAGCCAAAGCTTGTGGGCCATTTTGATATTTTAATTCTTAAGAGGAAAAAAATCCAAGTTTCCCCGATGGTCCGCTTCCCCGACTTTTGAATTTTCAAACTGCCACGCATCACAATGGCACATCTTGATATGGTCCCCAAAAGTTGATATCTTGAATGAATGCGGGATCACCACATGTCCCGTCTGGAATTTTTTTTTTAAGGCTTAAAGCTCAGCGGAAGGTGCCATGTGTCAGGATCCGAGGTAGTCTCCTTTGGTTGTTGAAAAGTCCAAGAAAAATGAAAAGTGAGCGGGGCCTCCAAGTGTCCTCTTGGTGCTTCTTTAAAATAAAATTCAAGGGCCAGTCCTCAAACATGCGTAGTCCCTCCATGTGTCCTAGGCCCCTCAAAACCTTTTGAAAAAAGATTAAGTACGGGAAGACCTGGCGGAAGCCTCCACGTGTCTTCATGGCACAATTTCAAAATGGTGCCCAAGAGTAGAGACCCTAAATGAGCGCAGGCTCACCATGTGTCCTTGTTCCACCAAACTGTACCAGCCTACATAATTTTTTTTTTTAATTCTAGGAAAATCAACGGAAATATCCACGTGTCCTCTTGCACAACTCCAAGGCCAAACCAAAATAAAATATTCAAAAAAGCATTGTTATTCCACTTAGATATGTTTTTTTTGAAGTTGAGTCTATACACAAAATTTTTGAAGTAACTTACCGAGCCACATCTAATCAAAAGAGGCCACGTTTCCTGTTGATGCAAAGATGTAAATTTGACCAAGAGAAACACCCACAAACCGTAAAATGTGGAAAAAATGACCATTTGATCCTGGAGATGAAAATTTTTCCAAGGATGGAGAATTTAGATATGTTACAAGGCTTAAATACATTCCTCCGAGCTATATCCATTCATTTTTCTTCAAGTATTTATTGAAAAAATGACAAGGACAGAAAATCCTGACTGTAAAAAATGGAAAGAACAAGACAACTCGAGTTTTTACACCCAAATACAAACCTTTTCAGATGAACAGAGAAACAAGGAAATAATTTTAGATCTATATGAGATCCTCGATCCATGAAAGGATTGATTATGGAAAGAAAAGGAAGGTGGAGACTTTTCAGGAACAATACGGGAAGATAAAATGTGACAAAGATCAGTAACTTGATAGATTTTAATGACAAATGAGGCTAGACAAATCGAGAACCAACAAAACCCAAGTATAAGTATTCCTTTAGAATCCCGATAAACTCCCCCATAGCCAACATGCACAGGGTTTCCCTATGAACCCCCATCAATGTTTATTTTTAAATGAGTCCTTGCTAGGTTTCACCCATCCTTTGAGTCGAAGGTTAAGACTAGAGGGATAATGGTAGTGGTTCCCATATCCCACTTCAAAGAAAACCTAAATTCATTTTGAAGGAATGAATTTTTTTGAAGTTTAGATTAAAGAAGTTAGCAAGGATAGAATTCACATAGAGGGCTCCAATTTTTCTCGGTGGGTTTCTTTTTGCCTTTAAAGATTCTTCTACTTATTTCCTTTCATATCTACTAGGCCAAATGCATAATAGAGAAGGTCCATAAAAAATTTAAACCTTGGATCTTAAAAGGACTTGACCATTAAATCCACAGTAGTTTTATGGAATCTAGAAAAACCCAATTAACTTCAAAAAGATTGAGGATGGTTTTCCTGACTGAGACAAGAAAGGGGAAATTGAGGAACAGGTGAGAGGCATCTTCACAATCAAATTCACACAAAACACATCTATTAATCATGTGGAAATTTCTCTTGTCCGTATTACCAATTATCAAAATCTTGTCATGGATAACCAACCACCAAAACATATTAATCTTGGGTATTAATTCTTTGACCCAAACACTTCCCCAGTTAAAATTATCATCTTCCCCCCCTCTTGAAAAAAAGAGTAGTAGGCACTTTTGACCGAGAAAAAATCATTATCTTCCTTAGTCTAGAATATAGTATCCTCTTCAGGATTCTCTTTGTTAATAATAACTCCTCTTAATTTGTTATTAATAGAAGAGATATCAATGTTGTTAGAATGATCCAGAGCTATGGTTTTCCATTGTCCCAAAGGGTCATCCAAATTGAAGAAGTCTCGGACCTTGGTCCCATATTTGGTCATAGAATCTCTATAGATTGTTGGGTAAATAGTCTTAAGAGGAAGGTCCTCCAGCCATTTTTCCTCCCAAAAGTTAATGGTTCACCCATTTCCAACAAGCCATTTGCAGCCCTCAGAGACCACATGTTTAGCCTAGTTTAAAGATTTCCAGAAATAAGAAGAAGCATTAGAGTTCAGGTGCAGAAGCACCATTTGTTAGTAGACAGATTAGGCCAATATTTCCTTCTTATAATACTAGTCCAAACACTCTCTTCCTTTAACAGTCTCCAACTCATTTTTTCCAGCATAGATTTATTCATTTTGGTCCAATCTCTGATACCAAGGCCACCAAGTTTTTTGGGGGTACAGACCTTATCCCAGGAGATTAGAGGAATTCTATCTTTTGATTCGGTTCCACTCCATAGAAATATTTTTTGTATGCTCTCTACTTTGGAGAAAACTTCAGAGGGTAATCTATAGATAGAAATTGTATAAACCAATAAATTCTTAATAGAGCATTTGAGAAGAACAACTTTGCCAGCTTGAGATAGCAATGACCCTTTCCACCCTTCCAGTTTCTTTAGAAATCTATCAATTAGAAAATTCCAATCAACATTATTTGGTTTATCCACCCCAATAAGCATACCAAGATACCAAGTTGGGAGAGTTTTAGAAGGAAAACCAAGAATACCAGCAATTTTGATGCTTCTTCTTTTAGGGGTATTGATAAAGAAGACAAAGCTTTTCCCATAGTTGATCAATTGATCTGATGCCTCCTCATAATCCTTCATTAACTATTTGAATTCTTTGGCTTCTGGGACAGATGCCTCACCAATAAACATAGTGTCATCAACAAAATGTTGATGAGAAACCCTCTGACAGTTGATAACTAGTGAAATACCACTGATTCTACCCTCCACGGTAGCCTTATTAAGAGATCTACTGAGGGTCTCAGCCATAATAATGAAAAGAAAAGGTGAGATAGGATCACCTTGTCTTAAACCACGTGCGATGTTAAAAACACACAAGGGGTCCCATTAACCAAGACTGAGAACTTGGCTATGGAAATACATGAGAGAATCAACTCCTTAAATTCCTCTCCAAATCCAAACCTCGAAAGAATCTTCAGAAGGAAAGACCAAGAGACTCTGTCATAGGCTTTTTCCATATCAAGCTTAATAAACATGGCTTCCTTCTTATTCTATTTCACCGAGTGGAGGGTCTCCTGGATGGTGACAATGCCATCTTGGATCTGTCTTCCCATAATAAAGCCTCCCTTTTGATCAGATACAATCATACTTAACACAAGCTAAATTCTTAGAGCCAAAATGTTTTAGCACATTTTGTAAACATAGTTACACAGACTTATGGGTCTAAAAATTTTAAACTCCAAAGGATCATGATTCTTAGGGACCAAAGCTAGAAAGGTGCTATTTAACTCCTAAAGCATCCTTTTATTCTTAAAAAATTCCTGAATAGCATTGCAAATATCATCTCTCACAATCTCCCATAAAGTTTGGAAGAAGAAAGCAAGGAAACCATTAGGTCCCGGGGCTTTATCAAGGTTTAAGGATTTGATCATGAATTCAATTTCTTCCATAGAAGGGATTTTAGTGAGCATGAGGTGTCTTCTTCATTAATCAGATAGGGAATAACGTTTAGAAACTACTCTTCCTTAGATTTATTAGAATTGCTAGAGGATGTCAGAAGTCTCTAAAAAAGGGGCCTCCACTAGCTTAGTCTCATGTAGAGCCAGAATGTCAAAATTGTGAGTCGTCTCCAAATATTTTATCAATCTCCACTTGATGGGGTTGTTCAACCCCATAATATTCCAAGATATTATATTCATTTAGTCACTTGGTTCTTTTATCTTCTAAAGCTTCTTAGATCCAGTTTTGATTAGGTTCCATCATCAATTTCCTTTTGACTCTCTTTCTTCTTTACCACCTAATTGGAAGGTCTCCCAGATCCAAATTTTTTTGGGGTCTCTTTGGAATTTTCCCTTTGAGAGGAGTAGACAAAGAAGTATCAATTACTACTTGGTTAAATTCCCCCTTCCTAGACTTGATAAACTCATAGGCCTCTTCAGTTTGAGTAGAGACTGCTTCCTTAATAATGTCATGGATGTTGTTAAAAACTAGCTGATTTTCAGTTCCAAGGGTCATAACATCCTTTTCCTTAACCTGAATATTTTCAAAGGGATTTGAAATCATTTCAAAAGACTCATTGAAGTTGTTATCACCCGATATTTTGAAAAAAATTTTTCCTTGGCTACTTCCTTAAGCAGATTATCCATTTTTTTGTGGAAAGAGCCTTTTCATCTTGAACATGGATCATAGCCTTCTGGAACCACAGTTTCGAATGGGAATTCCATTGGGAATTCTTATGCCTTACTTCTATAAAACCTTCTTCATCCATAAAGATAGACTTCAAGACATTTTTCTCTCTAGATTCATTTCCATTATTTTTCGTTATTTGATGCCCTTATTAGTATTTACCTTCTTTGGAGAGACTAGAGGGGCACTTCCTTTTCCTTTTTCTATTTCCTTTGGATGCTTTTCCCAGTAGATCTTAGAGACAATCAACTTACATTGATGCTTTGCATGCCCCCATCCCTGACATTTCTCACATCTTAGAGGGAAGTTTTCAAAATCTATTTTCTGTTCCCAGCTACCCAGTTTTGATTGCAAGGAGATGGATTTAGGAAGAGAAAATATACCATCAGATAATAGATACATAATCTCATGCAAACCACTCTATATTTATAAAGTTCCGCATTATCGATAGCTATAAAATTTCCAAGGGTGTTAGCAACTCATTTTATAATATCCACATCCCATAGTTCTAGTGGTAGACCTAAGAGTCTCATCCAAATATGGAACTAATTAATATTCTCTCTGTCATGGTTGAATTTGGGGGTCCATTTCCTTAGGAAGAGGCCATGTTTCCCTAGGAACCATGTACCTTCATTGAGGATCCTTTGAGGATCCTCAGAGTTGTTGAAACTAAACAAGAAAAATCCATTTTGGAGGGTTGTTAAATCAATATGCCCCTTAGGTTTTCATTTTACAAAATACCAAGACCTAATGGAGTCAATATTTGGTCTACCCCCACCATTTTTCCTATCAAGGCATTATCCATTTTACTTAGATTCCGTTCTATAATGATATCTAGGATATCTAAGAATTTACATGAAGCATCCTGTTTAAGATGACGAATGATTCTAGGACTTTTCTCTTTCTTGAAGCTCAAAAATATTTTCATAAGTTTTGTGGGACCCAGACACCATGAGATTCCCATCCAATGAAATTGTTTCACACATACCTATTTCCCTCGAAGAATGGTCCACGACATCCGTAATATCTCTGAAGGAATATGTATGTTGTTAGTCTCCCGTCCATCACTATTTATCCTTTTTTCCTCCTCCTCTTCCTACTTGTCCTTCGCACAACATGATCTTCCTTCCTTCCTACCTTAACACCCTTCCCACTCGGCTTGTTGCCCTTCCCTGCTCCTTCTCATGGTGTAACTTTAATATTAGATCAAGTGATAACAACAATAACAAAAATTTCAATAAGATCATAAATTGATTTTGTCATTTCCATACCAATCAACCCTAAGGATGCCTCAATTTTAACTTTCCGCTTTTAATGGGCTTCAAAAAATCCTTTTCATTGAGTAGAAGTTCTTTACCCTCTATAATTTCAACCAAATGTTTAAAGGTGAACATTTATTCAATATATGATTTCCATTAATGGTAATTTGAATAAGTGATTTTAAACTCATGAAATAACTTATTCATTTTGCGTTAAATTCACACAATACTAAGGAAATCAAAAATTGTAGTAATCATATACACTTAAGAGGAAATTAAATGAATTTAGTTTAACATTGATAAAAATATTTTTTAAAACATGAGATACAATAAAAGTTTTAAATTTTTTTATGATTTTTAAAAAACTTTATCCAAAACATATTATCTAGGTTGGTGTATAAATTTGACACAATTTAATTTAAAAATTGTAAATTAAAAATTTATAAGCGGTTTTCTAGATGGATATTTTTAAAACTGTGTATTTTCTAATTGAAACAATTTACAAAATTAAATTTCTCTTAAATTATTATCCAAGTTAAGCTATAATTCTAACAACATTTCCTAACAAAAAGGAAAAAAACCATTAAAATTTTCATATATTTTAATTGTTAACAAAAAGATGTGATCAATTTTATATACATGATTTATAAGAAAATGAGTTAAAACCCAAAAAAATTATTCTTTATTTTTTAATTTTCAAATAAATGTAGAAACCTAGAGTATAGAAGATCTAAGAAGATCTCAAAAAAATTTAAAAGATGTGGATTATATATAGTTTATTTATCTTTTTGTAAATAAACACAGAGAGAGAGAGAGAGTATAATAAAAATTACTTGATCCGATTCACTGGTCAAATAGGAGAATTGGTGAATATCTAATTCAGGTAATACTTGAATAAGCTCTTATTTCTACTAGTTGGATTTTAAATTTGGACTTTCATCTCGCATATTTTCTGAGGATTGCTTCATACCATAATCCAATAGTGTTAAGGTTATTTAATTGGTCTAAACCATCTTAGAACTCTTTCAAATTTGAGAAAATGTTGTTTGATCATGTGAAACCATTGATAGAGTTAAGAAATGGTGGGAATGGGATGGTGAAGGAAATACCCAATACCACCTAGTTCAAAAATTTAAAAATATTACGAAAAGAGTGAGAGTATGGAACAAGGATATTTTTGGAAATATTTTTGAAAAGAAAAAGGATCTCAAACAATGAATGGAAGATTTTGAGAAAAGAGAAGCTACTAAGGGTGTGGATTCCAATGACTACCATCTTGAAAAAACATTTCTCTCATTTTTTTTGTTGACCAATTTTTCCCCTTAGGAAAAATAAATTAAACACGCCCTACACAAGAGAAAATCAAAGGGTCGGTTCACCATGCGAGATCCTATTCGATCCAAAATCAAAGGGGTGGGCGGACTCAAAAATGGATGACAAAGGTTGAAAAATGAGACCAAACAACGTTAAAGGGGATCAGAAGCTCATTAGGAAAAAAGTAGAAATACAAAGTGTTCACTCAAAGCCCGAATTGGCTAAGTATAAAGGAGTCAGTGGAAGCCTCCATGTGCCTCATCGATGTAACTTCAAAGGCATGACCCAAAGTGGAGACTCAAACAAGCGTTGGCCCTCCACATGGTTAGAGCCCAAAAAGGTGGAACCGGCCATTGAAAAGTTGAGGCAAAGCAACGGACTCATGGAAGGCACTACGTGTCATCTCGGTGCAATTCCAAGAGTGAGAGGGAACAGTGAAATTCAAAACCCCGTGGGACTTCCACATGGAGTCAACAGTGAGGGACCCACCAAGGAAGCACATATAATTTGTTCACTCAAGGCCTAAATTGATAAGTATAAAAAGGTCCAGTGGAAGCCTCCACATGTCTCAATGGCGCAACATCAAAGGTGTGACAGAGGAGGAGTCCCAAAATGAGCACAAGCTCACCACATGGTTAGAGTTTGAAAAGGTTTCACCGACCGTCGAAAGGTCCAAACTCAAGATAGACCAATGTACAACACCACATGTCTCATTGGCACACCCTCAAGGGTTGAATCTAAATGCAGTCCCCAAATGAGCACTAGACCTCAATGTAGTTAGGGATCGAGAAAGGGAGCAGGCCCAAATCAGCTAAGTACAAAAGATTCAGTGCAAGCCTCCACATGCCTCTTTGGTGTAACTTCAAAGGTGCAGCCCAAAGAGAGACCCTGAACTAGCACTATCCCTCCACATATCCCGTGTCTAAAAGGGGACATTGGTCATTGAGAAGTCTAAAAGCCTCAGAGAGTCCTCAACGCGTGCCTCGTCCATGTAACTTTGAAGGTAGAATAAAAAGGTAGATCCCAAATGATCACAAAGCCTCCACATGGTTTGAGCCCTAAAGTTTTAACCAACTATTCAAAAGGTCTAAGAGTCGTGAAATCCTCCATGCATCATCTCGATACAACTTCAAAGATCAACTCTGGAGGTAGGTCCCAAAAATTACAAGCCCTCCACATGTCTAGGGTCAGAAATAGATTTTTGCAATTCAAGGTGGGGACTCAGCCAAAACAAAAAGAATCAGAGCAGGCCTGTGGGTAAGACCAAGTCTCCAACCATCGCAACTTCAGGAGTGAAAAAGGGGTAGCAAAATATTAAGAATGTGTAGGGCTCCATGAAGATCTCACACGGGTAAACTCCAAACCCAAAGAAGTTTGGAAAATATTTGGTGAATCATGTATCCCACCAAGATTTTTAAATGCTTTGATCTTGAAAATATTGTGAGATCCCGTGTTGAGCACCCAACCCTAACCTTTAGATGACCTCAACTATGACTAGAGTAAATACAGGCCACCATTCTTGAGGTTGTCACACTTCTCACCCACTATCATAATGAGGTATTTCTTTCCCAACAAGAAATGAAAATGGAGGTGTGGGTTGTGTCATGAGACCCATTAATTTTACAGGTGGATTCAATGCATCTCTGGGGTGGTTGAACAGAGTCTAGATTTCTTCTACCTCCTTCTCTCATTCTTCCTATATATTGTAAGGAGGTGCATTTTTCAAAAGGTTGGACATTTCTACTCTACACCCTCCCTTCTTCTCTTGCCCATAAGTGGATTTGTGGAGTCCAAGCCTCCCATTCAAATTGTAATGCAAGTTTGTGCCTCTTGGCCATTGTAATGTATTGTATAAAATTTTAGAGTGATAATGCATGTATGTGGATGATTTTCAAACCTCTCTTGTTTTTATCACCTTCCCCTTAATCTCTCATTATAGTATTGGTTTTCTGTGTATGGTAGTTGTATTGCATTTTTATGGTTTGTGTTATTACAAACTAGGTGTTAATCATTCCTTTGGTGTGTCACCCTTGTTAGTTTAAGCTTTATTTCTCACATCTCCTCGACCATGTCTCCTTGGAAAGTTAGAGTAGGTTCTAGAGTAGATCCTCTACAATATGAACGTGTGCACTGAATAGAGGAATATGAACCAATCTTCATTCAGATATCTCTCTCGATTCGTAAAGTCCCACACTTTGAAAAATGCTCCATGTTATGAAATCACAATATGACTCTCAACCCATCAAGTTTCGACTCCGGTGGGTGATGTTATTATGTGTCAACCATTTTGGCATGCCCTGTGGGATGACGGTGAGGTTATATTTTTCTCATCTTTCTAAGGTGTCTCATCATCAAACAAAAATCTTTAGCCAATGTGCAACCACACTCAATAGTTTTGGCACACCGAGTGGGACAAGAATAAAGAGCTTTACATATTCATCTCAAAGAGGTTCAATGTGTTATTGCTAAGATCTAGCCTCTAGAGGCATCTATCAACACATCTGGTGACTCCATCTGGTCAAACAACCCATCCTCTAAGTTGTAGACCTTCTCCCCATCCATTTTCATCCATTCTTCTTCCACCTCTCTCATCCTCTTCCATTCTATGAAGTTGTGCAATCATGGCTTCATTCCCACGATGGAACTCACAATTACAGCCACTACCATACAATCCATACTCTCCTCCAAGAATACAAAATTCATTCTCGTGTTATTATCAACCTCCTCTAGACCCATGTTATAAAGAAAATAAAAAATGGGCATACTCACAAGAGCAATATGCATATCAAAGTGGGCATGAGCCAGAATATGCAGATTATGGAAGAACAAGAGTATACCAGCTATAGGGGATATCTTATGCCCATGAATGTAGATCTGTAGCTGAAGATAGAAAAATTGGAGATAGGTATGATGCAATCCTAGGATATGAATCAAGAGAAAGCATTCAAGATTTGATTTAAGGTCCCTTGTCCATGTGAATGCCCTACTCCAATCTATTTTAGCCCGTAAGAGAAACTTAGTTACATCATTGAGATGCTACCCCAACTTGAATAATGGGTTAAGGATGTTGAATATTTTGTAGGTTAATAGGAAAATTCAGAATTGTCACCCCATAATCCTCTTCCTATTCCCCAAGAAGCGTCATCTTGTTCGAGCTTCAATTTTCAAGTCTCTCACCTACTGCCCCCATTGTGGATTTCACTCCTCCAAGTTCTAGTCTTCCATCTCATCTCAGTTCTTCTACCCTTTTCCCTTCCAAACGGTCATTCCCTCTAAAGAAACATGAATTTTCATCTCTCCCACCACCACAAATAATTGCAAAACCGGTTGTCCCCCAACCCAGCCCTCCTCTTACCTTCTTGCCAAGTTTGACTTGGGAAGAAAATAGTCAAAAAACCAGCCAAGGAGGACAACAACAAGAGCTCAATCGACAAAAAATAATAGAGGACTTGAAGAGATGGTCTCTTAAGTTTGATGTTGAAAAAATTCCCTTGATGGTGAAGCCAAGAGAGGAGGTGAAAGTTGAAGAGAAACTTGTGGTCGGGGCTGATTTTGGAGCCAATGTTGCAGTAATGAAGCAAAAGGAAGAGAAAGAACAACTAACTCCAAGTCTAGTTGAGAAGGAGCACATGGAGGTGAACAAGATGAATTCGAGGCACCAAAGCATGAGCAAAGCTATACACAAAGTTACAGATTTCTCTCCCACTCAATCTCTCAAAAATTAGATTTTTTGGAAGAATTTGAACTCACTAGCTTAATGTTTGAAGATGGAGCTACACATGGTGAAAATAATGTAGATTCAAAGGGCGCCATGCAAGAGGGAGAAATCTTGCTATAGTAGGATAATGAAGAGTTTGATTTCCTATTAGAGTTGGAGGAATGTTTTGATGAGGAGGAGCCCGTAGAAATTACAACTTTCATTTCCCCATCATTCATTTTTCAACCACAAGAACCTGCCACCATGGAGGAGGATGTGCAAGCACAACCTGTAGTCTATAGCATGCCTCTTGAATCAAAGTTGGAAGAGTTTGATCTTCCAAGTGTCATACTGGAAGTAGAGGAAGGAAAAGAATAGGACGTTGCCATCCCTTTCGTACCACTCACCAAGGTGACACATCAATTGTTTGTAGACATGAAAGAGGAAGAAAATCTAATTACGAGACAGTCACCTCTTCTAGGAAGGCTTGCAAGAAGACTTCTTTTTTGAAGTTGGGATTTGGAGTATTGGGCACATTTAAAGAACCAGACCATGCTCTATAAGGTAGTTAGCTTTAGTATAGCCAAGAGAGGAGCCAACACCATTCATGTTTTCTCCTAAGCATGGGGATGAGTTCCCGAGAACCAAGGATTAGTTACAATGCCTCTTCAATTCAAATATAGAGCAACTAAAAGAGGTATTTGTTTTGTTTCCAGTTGATACCTTGATGATTTGGGTGGAGGATTGGCCTATTGTTATTTTTCACTCATGCCAATAGCCAAATTCAGTGCCAAATCATCTTCATCGTTGAAAAATGTAAGAAAGGGAAGCTACTTTGCATTTCCAAAGATCAAGTTCTATTTGAAACTGCTTGTCTTTTTCGTTAGTGTAGGGTAGCAGTAGGTTTTAATTTCTCTAAGTGCATATGCACATTATCTTTTTGTAGTTTAGGTTTCAATTTCCTTAAGTGCCTTTGGCACAAATTTTGTTGCTCCCATGTTGTATCGTTGTGTAGTTTAGTGCACCTCCAGTCCATTTCCAGAGCAGGTGAAAGCCCCAGGTCAATATAATTTTCTACTCTCAGATCCTCATTTTCAATATTTACTTATGAAAATTGAGAGTGTGGATAGCGGGGAAAGCTTAGGGTCATAGGTCGTAAGTAGTCAAGATCAAGGTTTTAGGAACAAGAGTAGTACCAGGCTATCAATTCATGACTCCATGCCCAATGGATACTTCAAGACTACTGGTCTCTTCATCTAGCAGCAAATGTCCCTATGAGTCACCAAATTGTTGACCAATTTTTCCCCTTAGGAAAATTTCATCAAAGATGCCCCTGAACAGGAGAACATTGAAGGGTCGGTTCACTCCTGCAAGCTCATATTCGATCCTAAATCAAAGTGGCAGTAAACTTGACAATGGAGGAGAAAGGTTGGAAAATGAGGCCAAACAACGTTAAAGGGGATCAGAAGCTCATCAGGAAAAAATGGAGAAATACAACATTCACTCGAAGCCCGAATCGGCTAAGTATAAAGGAGTGAGAAGAAGCCTCCACGTGCCTCATCAAGACAACTTAAAAGGCACATCCCACAACAGAGAATCAAATAAGAACTAACCCTCCATGTGGTTAGAGCCCAAAAATTTGGAACCTGCTTTGAAAAATTGAGGCAAAGCAAATGTACTAATGGAAGGTGCTATGTGTCAACTAGGCACAATTCCAAGAGTTAGAGGGAATAGTGAAAGTAAAAACCTCATGGACTTCCATGTGGAATCAATAACAAGTAACCCACCAAGGAAGCACATATAATTTTTTTCACCACTCAATGCTTGAATTGGTTAAGTATAAAAAGGCCAACGAAATCCTCCACATGTCTCAATGGCGCAACGTCAAAGGTGCGACAGAGGAGGAGTACCAGAGCACGTAGCGTAGATTTCCACATGGCTAGAGTCCAAATAGCTTTCATCGGTTGTCAAATGGTACAAACTCAAGATAGAGTAGTAGATGGAACCATGTGTCTCTTTGGCACACCCTCAAGGGTTAAATCCAAAGGTGGTCCCCAAATGAGTGCCATCCCTCCATGTAGTCACAGATTGAGAAAGGGAGTATGCCTAAATTGGATAAGTACAAAAGGGTTAGCAAAAGCCTCCATGTGCCTCATCAACACAACTTCAAAGGCATGGCCAAAAGAGAGACCTTGAACTAGCACCATCCCTCCATGTGTCCCAGGTCCGAAAAGGGGACACCGACTATTGAGAAGTCAAAATCTCTTGCAGATGCCTCCACGTGCCTTGTCCACACAACTTAAAAGGTAGAATAAAAAGGGCATGTCCTAAATTAGCGCAAATCCTCCACGTGGTCTAAGCCCCAAAATTTTAACTGGCTGTTGAAAAGGTCTAAGAGTCAGTGAAAGCCTCCACATGTCATCTCGGCGTAACTTGAAAGATCAACTTCGGAGGTAGGTCCCAAAAAGTGTAAGCCCTCCACTTGTCTAGGGTTAAACATAGTTTCTTTTCCTATCAAGGGGGGACTTAGACAAAACACAAAGAAATAAAGCATGCATGCGGGTGAGACCAAGTGTCCAACCGTCAAACTTCAAGAGTGAAAAAGGGGTAGTGAAATATAAAGAACATGCAAGGCTCCACGAAGATCTCGCATGGGTAAACTCCAAACCCAAAGTAGTTTGGAAAATATTTGGTGAATCATGTATCCTGCCAAGATTTTTAAATGCTTGGATCTTGAAAATATTATGAGAGCCCGCATTGAGCACCCAACCTTGACCTTTAGATGACCTCAACTATGACTAGAGTAAATACATGCCACCATTCTTGAGGTTGTCACACTTCTCACCCACTGCCGTAATGAGGTATTTCTTGCCCAACAAGAAATGGAAATGGAGGCATGGGTTGTGTCATGAGACCCGTTAATTTCACAGGTGGATTCAATGCATCTTTGGGGTGGTTGAACAGAGTCTAGATTTCTTCTACCTCCTTCTCTCATTCTTCCTATATATTGTAAGGAGGTTTATTTTTCAAGAGGTTAGACATTCTTTCTTTGCACCCTCTCTTCTTCCCTTTCTTGCGCAGGTGAATTTGTGGAGTTTTCAAGCCTCCCATTTAGATTGTACTAAAAATATTGCCTCTTGGCCATTGTAGTGTATTGTATCAACTCTGGAGCAATAATGCATGTCCATGGATGATTTTAAACCCTCTCTTGTGTTCATTACCTCCCCGATATCTAATTATAGTCTTGGTTATCTGTGTATGGTATTTGTATTGCATTTTTATGTTTTGTGATTATTGAAAAGTAGGTGTTCATCATTCCTTTGGTGCAAGCATCACCCTTGTTAGTTTAGGCTTTATTTCTTGCATCTCCTTAACCTTTTCTCCTTGGAAAGTTAGATTAAGTTTTAGATAAATCCTCTGCAATATGAATGTGTTCACCTAAACATAGGAATATGAACCAACATTCATTCAGATAGCTCTCTATTCGCAAAGTCCCACACTTTGAGAGATGCTCCATGTTATGCAATCACACCGAGAGTATTAATGCATTAAGTTTCAGACTCTAGGGGTGTTGTGATTACACATCAAGAGAAACATCATCCCATCACATCTTCATGATACAAAACTCATATAAATGTAAATATATTTGAATCCTCTTTCTAATGTTTTTTGAATCACCTCAATATTCCACCAGTAGCTCCTATTACAACCATTTTATTGAACACTATTTTTATGGACTCAAAATTACCCTTTAACTAGTCAACTTTGAATGGATCTCAAATTGTAATTTTTCCTCAAAAAAATGATCTAAAACCTTCACATACATCAATATCAACTCACATAAATTCCATAACATGAATTTATCTCATTCCTCATTTGTTCAACTTTTCCACAAATTAGAACTCTTCAAAAGAAATATTTTTAGGTGGGGCCCATATACTGTCACATGATCTATCCTACATTTTTGGAAAGATGGAAGATTTATATACAACATCAAATCATCACTTTTTCATAAACAATCAAAAATGGCTCATTGTACCTCTTCTTTTACAAACTTTTGCGAGCTAAGATTTAGATATGGTTTTAAAGCACTTTGTCTTATTAACCTTCGTTCATAAAAAATGATGATGAAATATTCTCATTAATTTTTTAAAACCTTCTAAAATTATTATATAACCATTCTTTAAATCCAAATATTTCCATGAAAATCCCACAATATATGGTGAGGATCAAATGTTCAAACTCAAGATGGAAATTGCATTGTTTTTACCATATTCTACCAAAAACCTCATATCATCCAAAATAATAATAATGGAAAGCTGAATTTTTCCCAAAGCACAAAGATACATCCTAATAACATCTTCAATCATCATAAATTCATCACCATACCTTAAACCCTCCAACCATTAGGAATTTTATAGCTATCTCTTAAGGTTTTACACTGTAAAGGATAGAGATAATCAAACAACCTTAAAAACTCATATAAACACTAAAAATGGTCATAAAATATATCATATATAATTATATAACTTCAAAATATGCATCCATGAGCTCATTTAGCTCTAAAACACAAAATCACATCTCCTAACAACCATACCCACTCCAAATGAGCACCTGCAATATCATCAATTAACTACATCCGCACTGTGCCACTACTATGAGTTCCTAAGAACTCTCCAAAAATTCTATCCATTATGTTAACATGCTTCGCAAGCATCCAAGAAGCTAATACCATCATGTAACATCACCTAGGCACTTGAATAGGCTTACAAGAACAAGAAATCATCAATGATTCTCTTTGTATCATCATAAACTCACCTAAACAACATGTCAACATCATACACAACATCATATTATCCTAACACATCATCTATCTTTTCATTAATCTTGTTTAGCATCAATGATAACACCTATTAGGACCACATGCCACTAGGACTTTGGAGGTTAGATGCTAGATTGAGTGGATGTTATTATTGCAAACATGCCCATTTGTTTGAGTTGGTGGAAATAGTGGCAACCACATACACTATAATATTTGGCAATCATGATGATGCTTTTACATATACTAAGTGTGCCGGTGAGGTTGTGGGAGGAAGATCCCTATCTTTTCATATATTCACGAGATATTGGAGCTTCAAGGATAATTTGAAGAGCATTCGGCCAAGGTAGAATTATTACAAAGGTAGGTAGAGAGATATAGAGGCCACAATCAACGATGTAAATTTAGCGGTGAAAATTTTATTTCTATATCTCCCGTGATTGTATATAGTGATAGTGAGGATGATATATGATGTACATGTTTCTAGTGATGCATGGGGGCTTACCCCCCAACGATTGAATTTTAAAACTATGATTTTTGATGATGATATATATAGATGGATTATTGGTATCATTATGTTATTTTTATGTGTATTGATGTATGATGTGATGATTATATTATGCTTTATAAAATTTTATATGCAATGTGTAAATGGATATTTTATTGGAAATGCATGGGTATGTAACATGTGAAAATAGGATTGTGTAGTTAATTATTAATGAAGCATAGAATATATGATGAATAAGATGAAATGTATGTGATCTAATGTAATTAATAATGTGGGATAAAATGTGATTGAGATGATATATAATAGTAGAATATTATTTCCTTGCTAGTAATAGGATGAAAATGATGTATGTAATCGTGTGTGAGTATGATGAATAGTGGGGAAAAAGAGTGATTCCCCGGTGTATGTGTAGGAAAAATGAGGTCCATTAATATAATACCCTTGATAATAAGGAATGAACCATAAAGAAGAGTTCCTCATCACGTAATGAGGAAGCCAAAGTGAGGTGATAGCAACACATGAGTGTAAAATCCAAATTGAATGTTAGATTAGATGGTTCCAATGATGGGAGATGTAGTGATAGGAAGCACAAATTTTGATTTCTTAGGAAGCCAATGGCAATTAGCAACACTATGAGGTGGGTGAGATAATTTTGTGATGATGAGATAGGTGGAGGATGTGGATGGATAATGATCTATAGAGGTGGATGGATGACAACCTTAGAAGTGGGTAGAGGAGACAAGTGAAGAGTGGTGGAAGCATGATTATGGAAAATTAGAGAAATAGACCACTCATGAGAGTGATATCCAAAGGAAATGACACCCTCATCTTCTAATTGTTGTAATTTGTCATAAATGGCACACTAGTCATCATCATAGTGGCCATTGATGAAGTGGAAATTACAATAAGGAGGATCGTGTTGCTGATGCAAGTGATGAGGAGGATGATGTTGATTAGAATGCAAGTATATGAGGTGCTTAATAGGAAAATTACACAAGACATCACGAGGCTTAGTAGTATTTAGAAAATTCAATGGTTCACAAGGAAGAGATGGAAAATACTTAGGTGCGAGCTAACATAATGAAGGAGAGGGAATACACTTACATAAAGAAAAATATGGTGAACATATAGAATGTTCAATGGATGGAAGGGGAGATGAAGTAGTAGGCAATGAAGTAGTAGAAGAAGTAGAAGTAGGAGGAGATGGAATAACATGTGCTGAAATTAAATATTGTTCTAGATCTATAACTTTATAGCACAAAAGTGTAAAATATTCACATGTATCATATAATAATTTTTCTTTCAATGCAGGAATTAAGTCACAAAAAAAGATAAATTTCTTTTAGAATTCAATTAGATTAAGTAATAATTGATGCATACAAGAATTAAAGCATAAAAATTAATCTATAATGGGTTCTTTCTTTCCTTAATGAATAGTAGGTAAATGATCATATGTAATTCTATGTTCGTTGTTAATCATAAAAATCCTAAGAAAAACATCATCCATATCATAGTAAGTGGTAATATATCCACAAGTAAAATGATTGTACCATTGATGCGCATGACCAACAAGACTATGAAAAAAATTGAGGAATAAGCATTCATTAGAATAAAATTCCATTGTTGAATGATAATGCTTGAGATAAAAATAGGGGTTTTTCAGTTTCATCAAAATATGTAAATATAAGCATGATTAAATCCTTAGGAAAAGAGGAATTGTGAATTTTCTTAGGGATATGATTTCCATGAAGAGAATTATTATCAATGGAAGCATAATAGGGTTTTATTTCGAGAGTGAGAGAGTGAACTTAAGATTGAAAATTTCAAACAACATGCATGAGTAATAAACTATCATGTAAAGGAATTTTAGGAGAAGTGAGAGGGAAATTGAGAGAATGGAGCTTTCCATTATGAGTGATCAAGGGAATGTGAGAAGAAGAAGTGTATGTGGAGAGGGGAGAAGAAGATCAAGGCTATATGTGAACAGTAGATGTAGATACGGTAGAAATAATAAGACGTATACTAGTAGGAATATTATAATCATAATGAATAACATCTATAAAAGAATAAGAAGAATGAGGTTGAAGAGGAGGATAGGAACATAGAATATTGGCAAAATACTAGAAGTAGAGTCATAAGAAATTATAAGAGGTGTACTAGGAGGAGTAGTATAATCATCATGAATGACATTGTAAACAACCTCAGAGGTGGAAGAAAGAGGAGTGTAAAATTCACATTCAATAGTCTTAAGATAAGTAACATCATCACTAACATGTTCAAGATTAGAAACATAATCAACATCACTATCAATCATATTTTTAAGCAAGTAACTCATCAAGACTATCATAAACATATAAATAATTAGTAAGGAAACTAACATGATATGTATCATTACAATCACTAGAAACATTTTCAGAAATTAAAGAAACATGAGATATAACTTTGCATTTATCTTGACTATTATGAGAAACATCATCATGTGCATATAAATTTTCAACACTTTGTATGTAACATTATTTATATATACAGTGTCACAATAAATACCAAACATAGAATCTATAAGAGTATTATCATGTGATATAATAGGATTAGAAGAAGGTGTAGTAGCACGGGTGACTATGTAAGAACAAGGAAAACTTGAAGTGATGTTTTTGTCGAGAGAGACTATACTAATCCGAGAGTTGTGAAAGCTAGTGAGAATAGTGTTTTCATAAGAAAGAGGCTTTTGGATATTTTGAAATCACAATAATCATGGAAGTAAAGATCATGAAGTTAATCTTCACTAGCATCATAAATGATAGTATTCACACTAACATGATGCTTAGCTTTCTTGGAAAAGGAAGATATTTTTCTAGCCATGAGGTTTTACGGGATCCTAGGGAAAGGATTTCGACTTCACGTTGGGTTCACAAAATGATTTAATAAAATATAAATTTAGAGTTACTACTGTGATAATATACAAGAAAATACATATTCTAAGCAGTCTAAAGATGAAATTGTGTAAGAAAATAGGAGATATGGGGAACTCAACCGATTTACGCTTATCTTGAAACAGATCTGAAATGGAACAACCGATGATCGACTATACATGGTGTTGGAAATGCTTGATATTAATTATAGAACCTATGGAAAAATATGGACATGGGTTCTTAGGTTATGGTGAGGGCACCTTGGTGCCAAAGACTTCCTCTGGATTCTATTTATTGCATACATGTTCGAACTTGATTTTTTTTGTGTTGTTATGGTTTTTCGATCACTTCCTATTGATCGTGTGGTATTTTCACTTTGGTATTTAAGGTGGCTATAACCTGCCACACAAACCTTAGTTACATGCACAATCTAAAAACACATCAAATTGGAATGAAACATTCAATATGTGAAGTCGAATGATCCCGAAGGTCATCCTAAGGATGAACTTATGACCGAGCATTACACTACATTATAGAATTCATTTCATTCTTTGTGCTTGTGTGTTAAATAATGTCCTTAGGTTGATCTTGTGCCAATGATTCTAAGATTGCAAGCTATGGCTAGATAAAATAAAAATGTATGAGATGGAATTCAGAGCTTCCCCTTCCGTGCGGTGTATGAAAAAAGTAGGTATCCCAAAAATACAAATCCTTTTATAGTATGTAGATATGATTTCCCTTTATAATTTTTCGTCTATTTAATAATATGTATGTTATATATATATATATATATATATATATATATATATATCTTGTTTGAATTTTGACACTAATGAAATGATGTGTTGACTAAGACCTTGGGATAAGAAAAATAAAACCAAAAAGGATGACCACAAAAGTAAAAATTGAAAACAATAATAAATCGGATAAACACTCCCATAATGGAAAGGATCACCTTGTACTAGTGTCTACAATGGGAGATGGTTTCTTTGGATAAATGATGATTGATATCAAAAAAACATAGATAAGAATCCTTGGGAGATGAAAAATACTTGGTGCAAAAGTGACATATGTTAGAGAGAAAGACAATAGACACAACCAAAGAAAGTGGATGGACTAGGAAGTGTGTCACTCGTGAATACTTTTCTTACTTAAGATCCATGCACATCACAACATACTTGGTAGTTTACTAAAATAGTATTATGTTTGTGATTTTTTGTCTACATCAGTAAATCACCTTCCACTATTATATTTCTAGAATTTAGCTCTCTAGTTTGCCTAAGCCCCCACAGTAAAAGATAAAGCTTCAAAGTAATGATTATAATTAATTTCCATAGAGCCAACATAGAGTTTGATTATATGGTCTTTCTCATTCTGATACATACTCCTCCTCTATACTTGACTTATATTTCCTTAGAAGCTCCATCATAGTTAAGATTTATCCAAACCGAGGGGGTATGGTACCATTTTATAAAATCCATGTCGATTATAACCTTCATTGAATATTGACAGAGAAAATATTGAGTTTCCATTTCTCCAAGATTTTACTATCCTCCTACTCTGTGAATATTATTTGGATGCCTAAAACAAGATACATTCTAGCTAATATCATCCAAAATAAAGATTTACAGTGTTCTCCAAATAGTCTAGATAATATGAGGAAAATAAAGGTTCCATAGCTTATTAAGCACCTAATTTTTTGAAGGTAATTTATACTTGCCTCCGTGAAGACATATTAGAGTTAGGGAAGGTCCCTTTAATTCCCATGAGATCTAAGAATAACTTACATACAAAAGTGGCAAAAACAATAGTGCAAGAAAAGGTGATTGGCGCGTTTCCTCGATATTTTTCAAAGGATCCATTTATTAAAAAAATGTTGGCCCATCTTTAGTTAATTATCAATAGTTACAGCCTTATTTTGGATCAAAAGTTAGAAACAAAAATGTTCAACTAGGGGGTTATCTCATTGATCAAAATTTTATTCCAATAAAAATGAGAAGGTTGAACCGTAGATAAGAGCAAACAACTAGATCTTACCAAGTAAGATCCTTTAAAATTTATTTTCCACCATTGAATTAAAATAAATCTAAATCAAACCCACTAATTTACTTACTTAGGGTCATCAGGCACATACTTATCAACACTTACTCTTCCACTTATCAAAACATCAAGTAAGATTTCCTAGTTTTCCTATTAGAACATCATAAGCTATAAGAATCCCCAAGTATGTATAAACACCAAATAAGGAAAAATACATTAAAATCCATGTTAAAGAAATAATTATCAGTTGTTAAAGATCCACATTATAATTGCATACATATATTAAAAAAGAGAACATTTACTCTTCGAACATGTAGGAAAACTACATTAGACTAAGGACTCTTGGTATTATTGTTATGTAGGCTACTCTTAACTAACTCGGGGGCTGGGAAGCTTGAATACTATGGACTAACCCCATTTTATAGAAATTTCAAGAAGTTGTGATTTAGGAAGATAAGACTAAATATACACTTTGCATATTATACATGTGTTCGACACACCAAAAAAGGGAACCTTGTACTCCATTTTCTCGTGCCCATTATTATCCTATTATATCCTTGGAAATATATATACAAATTTTCCTAATGCTTCCTAATTTTTCCTTAATTTGAACAATGATATTCCACACATTTAAGAGAATTTAGTATTTAGTGGGTTTCAAGAAAGACAAAGAAATCATGTAAAAATTAGTGAAGAAACTTACTACATGGAATACATGGTGATTATAGTATCTGTAGAATTAGTTATTTCAGGGAAATAAAGGTTGTAGTTCACTCAACAAAAGCCACGATGCTAAGAAAAAGTGTCACAAAACTTAAAAATAAAAGAAAGAAGTTAGAATGTCACCAAGTATAGATGCCACAAAAAAAGAACTTAGTGTTACATGGGTTTCTCAAGGTATGGTGTTCCGTAGAGTTGGAAAATTTATGGAGTAAAGAAATATTATCATGGGGAAATGATGCCACATAACAAAGGAATCAAATTTTTGTGGCATCAAAAGAGGGAACAATAATTTATGGAATAATGATGTAAGTAGATTAATTGTGGGAATATCAATCATCTAAGTGTGGAAAGATGGAAAACCTCTAGAATGATGAAATTTTGTGTTCCATGGGAATCAAACATTGAGTGTTTGGTAGAGTTAATGAATCCACGAAATAAAGAAAAGCCACACATCAAATGCATAATCCATGCAACATATAGAATGATGTGATACAAAGGGGACCCTATGAGAACAAACCAAATCCACGAAAGACTTGAAAGGTCAAACCTAATCTATACAAAAAAAAAAACACTCATAAATCCATGAAGTAAAGGTGAATTATCCTAAAATCGATAGAATAAGTAAGCTTTTACCAGAATGGTTAGGTATGAATTTCTTCCCATAACATTATACTCATACATCCATTTCACCTCAAATCAAGTGCATGAGCAACGTCTTAGAAGGGATTTCCAAAGAATTTTTTTGTAGAAGCGGTGAAGAGATTCATGAGATTACAATCACAAATGTTTTGTCTGCATTGTACATCATTTTTAGGACTCAAAATGATTTTATATGCTTAATTTTGATCCTCCTTCACCCATGAATACTTCTATAAGAATAATATACCTCTCCTACCCCCGCCAAAAGAAACTATGGATGAATGGAGCATAAAGGGTCGAAACTTGGTAATTTCATGTGTATTTATCCTACTAATTACATGGTTCTCCATCAATTTGTATGCCTTCGCACATCGATCATCAATTGAAACACTCTAAGACCTTGGATTAACATATACAGAGGATATGTTTTACAAATTAGAGGTAATTCTATAAAATTTATTGTTTCTCATAACTTTATAGGGGTTAGAAGATCATTTTGGGAGTTTTGAACCATGTTGTAATTAGTGTTTTTACTTGAAGTGTGATTTTTTTTTTTGTGAAGAAAATTTATAGATAATTAGTTGATTTTTCTTATCCTTTTTAGGTTCATGCTTAGGTAGTTAATGTTTTATAGCCATTATTAGGTTTTGAGACTCATTCTTACATGCTTACCTTGCCTCCTTTGCAAATGAACACATAAAACAATTTTTCCATATATAATTTTGATATTCCTTCTTGTAAATAAATCTTAAGTCAATAAATTTTAATTCTCCTCTATAATTTTGCATTAGATGCCAAATAACTATAGATAAGTATTTTGTAATTGATTTTTATTGGGTATTGAGTATTTTTGCATTGTAATTTTACCTTGCATCTTCGAGCTTCAATTATAGACCTCCATTCCATAATTTTTATAAAAATACATACTCGTTTACCTTAGGTTGTCCTTTAGTGCTAGAAATTTGGCGTGATGAATGTGTTCTAATTTATTCTTAGGTGTCTATGTTTGGGTTTCAAGAGTAATTACACATTATATTAATTTCTTAGGTATCCATGAGGTTAAATAACCTTTGGATGGTGGTCTCCTTTTCATTTCGGATGTTAATGAATGAAGATGTTTAACTAGATTCTTAATAAATTTAAAGAAATAGGTAAAGGTGATGGGACCATGAGGAATATATGTTTTGGTTTTCCATTTAAGGTTGTGTGCATGTTTCTGATATTTTATTTGGGATGACCATGAAGTGCTTCCTTATTGGCTAGGAGGAACTACCCGTAAATGTAAAACAAGACCACAAGAAGAATATTAAACAATATATGTTAGTGGACTACCTAGTGTGTGCTAAATCTAGGAAATGTGATATCTTGCCTAGATGGTTGTCAATCATTTTTTACTACAATTTAATGTAAGAAATAACATAAACAAATAAATTCCTAGTATAGTTGATATGATTTAGGCATATCATTCAAATACAATATGCAAATCTAATCTAACAAGAAAGGTTATGATCAGATTTGGAGGTTAGGTAGGTGGTTTTGAGTTTTTACCAGTCTGACAGATGTTTGGTAAAGGATATAAATGATTCATAGTAGTTAGGAGATGGATATTATCTTGTTGTCCTAAGCTAGGTTATCAAACACGAGAGACCGATCTTGGTGAGAGTGAGACCGACAACGGTTAAGATATGACCGATGACGGTTTAGGGTGGATAATGGTAGAATGTCAAAATAGATGCCCAGGCTCTCTCTTTGTATGCACAGAGAGTTAGGAACGTCTGTGGTAGGATTTTAGGTGGGGTACCAATTTTGGGTAAGGTTCATGAGGTTTTCGGAGTGTTAAGGTCAACTTAGTGAAAGTCTATCAAAAGACATAGTAACCGATGTCGGTATGGTGACCGATGCCAGATAAAGGAAAAACTAAGGATGATCAAGATGACCAACGTTGCTAGGGGAAGAATGGAGGAAATCAAATAAAATTAGTTTTGGAGATTCTCTTTGATTGCACATAAAATGGAAGAAGGATGGTTAGGTTCGTAAAAATACTAGGAAGGCTCAGGAATGCCTAGGAGTCAGGTATGGGGAGATAAATGGTTGTGGGTGGTTGGATGGATAGATTGATAAGAAAATGGAGATGGTGGAATGTAAAAGTTAATAGGATATAATTAAATAGAGATACATAAACTATAATCTAAGTAAGTATAAAATGATGCATACAAAAACACACTTACTTGTATTTGCAGGCCTGGTTTGTGGAGGATAACAATGGTTGATCTATGAAACTTGCGATCATTTCCATGGAAGAACTTTCTAAAATGTTACCATGAATTCCAATGCCTTCAAATAAGTCGTGGTACTAGATAGGGGAATTTGGATGCTCAAGAAGACTCATGTTCATTCTTGCATGTAGATATCTCTCTCTCTCTTCAAACTTTAAAAACTACCAACCGCCTCAAATTTCCAAACTCTAGAACAAGGTTTTTGAAATGAATATATGGTAACTAATGGTGGTTAGGGTGATTGGCATTGGTTTAGAGTTAACCGATGTGGTTATGGTGGAAAATCCTAGGTTTTCCAAAACAATAGATATTGGCTATCTTTTATGCCGAGTTCTACCCGTGGTCCCAATCTAAAATGGTATCTTGCACTTAGATAAGTGGGTATGTTATTAGAGAAATAATAGGCATCTAATGTTAGGGTTAGAAAAATTATTAGTTAGTTAAGGTAAGTAGAAATTGAGTCTTAGTTAAAACAAACATGCTAAGAATATGTCCATGATGAGGTGTCTAGGTGATGTGGCTATGCGAGGTGGTAAAGTGAGGATTTTAATTAAATTATTTAAAGTAATTATTTCAATTAATCATGTGCACTATGGGATATGAATATGTAAGGTATGGTTAATTTAATTAATGGTGTTATAAGGGTGGTATGACCTAAATTTGGTGTCTACATTTTGCCCTTTTTATCACATAGCTTGTATTGATAAGGGATCTTGACAAAAGGGAAGTGATTCCCACATGTCTAGGTGAAGGTGATCCCCTAAAACTAGGAATGGATGAGGTGTTTTATAGAATCGGTAAGTGGTTTGATAAATGTCTAGTTGGTGTAAGTTAAGGTAGGTGGGGAAGAGTATGTGTACTTTGGGAAAGGGTAATGGTCAACTCGGGTAATATGTAATAGGTCAGGGTCAAATTGGGAATGGGTAATGGAAATCGAATCTAGGAACATGTATAGATTGCAACACGGTACCCGAGGTTGAAGATTGTGCAATCTCTATGTCATCCAAGGTGGATATGTTTATCCAAACAAGGTTGAAGTGATTCAGTTATCTAGGGTATATGATATGGTCTAGAAAACACAACGTAGGTCGGTGCGGGAATGTTTAGGTATGTTCTAGTACACCAAAGGATTTTTCGGGATAAATGGCATGGCCATAGGTAAGGTATGGTTGTTAGACTAAAAAACATAGGTAACGACATCACAAGGTATAATGAGTACACAAGGTCAATGGTCACACAAATTAGGTCAGTCTAGGTAAATAGGTCATGACACCAAAGATAGGTATAGAAAAATAACAAATCCCTAAAATTTAATTAAGAAATTTTTATTGTGGTTTAGGCTTGTGGATAGGGTACAATGGGTGGGTAAGATCAAATGGTTTTAACAAACATGAGTGGCGTTGTTACACATTATTTCGAGTAAGTAAATTTGGGTGTTTGAGAGGTAGGGTATTGAGCTAAATAACCTGAGTATCATTATCGTAAGGGATAATGAGTACATGAATGTGAGGGTCACAAGGGTCAAGGTTGGGTTGGGTGAGCGGGAAAGCCCATAGGTAAGGCCATGTTAGGGGCCAAAATATGCCCCAATGGAAAATGAGGGCGGGTGGAAGGTAAAAATGTCCCAAGTTGGGGTTTAAGCCAAAATTCGATGGTGGAGAGGTCAAGAGGTGAGATCATGGGTAGGGCTAAATGTTGTGTGGTGTGGAGGTAGGATGGTAAGGGCTGTGGGAAGGCCGATATATAGAGAAATAGGTGGAAGGGAAAAATACTAGAGGTACTAGTTGGGTGGTTATGTGGTAGGAAATACCTTGGGGTTAGTGGTGAAGGCGGTGAAGAGTAAAAGTGTATGAAGGTGGTTAAATTGATGAGAAGGGGCCAAATGGGGTATAAGGAATATGATTGATATCGGTCATAGAAAACGATATCAATCACCAGAACCGATATTGGTAGACTAGGTACGTGACCTTTGTCGATATGGGAAAATTGGCATCTGTCGAGGTAAGGCGTGTTTAAAACTAAAAATATGTATAATTCTGGATTCATTTTACATTTCACATTGTTGGAAAGTGATGAGCGAGGAGTGTGTGGTGTTTTTGGGGAATAAAGGACAAGGTTTTTATATCGAGACCAAGGCTGGAGAGGAGTTGATTAGTTGTTGGAGTGAGGAAGATGGACCCACATGATTGGGTGGAACGAGTTGATTCGTAAGAGGATTGAGAGATCAATTTTAGACATGGTGGTAACGTTAGTTTGTTGCAAAGGTCCACCATTGTAGAGACCAGAGGTTCTAGCAAGGAGGAGGCGGTGAGATGAGTTAGGTTCCAATTCCTATTGCATATTTTGAATTGAATTTGCTGTTAAAATGAACAAATGGGTAGAAAATTTTAAAATTTTAAAATGTAGGTAAAATGAACCGATTTGTGTATGGGAAGGTGTAATGTAGGCTAAATAGGGGTAAAAATTAATTGGGGTAAGTTTTGGGTGGTGTTTGGGTGGGTTTAGGTTATTTTTAGGTCATTTAAGAATTTTAGGGCCACGGGGATTCGGCTTTGGGGTTGGCCAGACATTGGTTATGTATTACCAACATCGGTGGGGAAACATGACTAATGGCGGTCATAAAGGGATTGACGTCGATCAAGGGTGAATGATGGCGGTTATGGGTGATGACATTGGTCACTATAAAAAGGTGACGGACTAAAATAGGTAAAATGCAAAGGAAAAGATCGGGTGGAAAATATAGGGTAGTATAAATAGATAAAAATGAAGGGAAGCGGGATCAAGGATGGATAAAAGTAGGTGGTCGAAGGAGAGGTTAGGTACACATAGGAAGGCAATAGGTGAGAGTTAGGTTATTGTGGATATGTGGTTCGGGTAAGTGGGAATGGGATAAATAAGAGGTTAGGGTTAAAGTAGGAACATGATAAATGCATATGGGGTAGAAGGGTGTATAATTATGTTATTTCACAAAAATGAATTAAGGCCACGACATTGTTGAGTTGGTTGGTGTCAAGCATAAGATAATTTGACAACTGCGAGATAGAGTACCACCCCTACTAGGGGAGTTTTGGCATAGTGTTACAAAGGAGGAGTGGGCCCACATGCGGGATGTAGGGATAATCAAGGTCACCTAGTATAGACGGGTTCGATGGGATCTTAGTCTCATGGTCTCTCTCATTGATAGATGGGATGCAGCGAGCAACACATTCCACCTTCCTAGTAGTGAGATAATGATCACATTGGAGGATGTCTACATGATTTTATAGATGATGATTATTGGGAAGCTGGTTTATAGTGTATCTATAGATGACACCTTTGAGGTGATTATTGGAGTGTTCAGGTAGATGGCTAGTGAGCTAACTGAGCACAACACAATCTTGGTGTATAGGGTGATGTATGTTGTACACCCATAAGAGACTTGGCTAGTCGTGTTGATGACGGGTTAAAGTGGGGTTCTATACACTACCTAATTAAGAGGGCGGTCATTTTACCAGGGGTCTTATGAGAGTATCACGAGACATGATCAAGGAGTAAGTCTTTATTACATGGGATCCAAATTATTTGGTATAGTTATATAGGGAGATGTAGGGCTATTAAAGGATGCACCGATATAGTGTGTGTTGTACATTCCTTTTACATTGTTCGGCCTATGATCACATTATGCTAGTGCACCACGAGGATTGTCGGTAGAAAACTAGCATGGTGGGGAAGAGGGTAGGATTTAGGCAATAGGTGGTCCTAAGAGGTTAGCCATAAGCATCGAGAGGTGTTATATGATGTGGTGCATTATAGGTGAGAGTTTGATGGGCTATATGTGAGATACATAGTATGGCGGCCTTATGTCGGGTTTTCAACATTCAAATACATGAGGTGAGAGCTACATTGGTTGCATCTGGTGTGATGGATATAGGGTAAAGGTGTTGGTGAGTACGAGATGATCCCTATAGAGAAATTTTGATGATAGTTAAGACTAGCGTAGGATGTGTTGTCACCATTTCCATAGTATCAACAAAGCCCTTAGAGAGTCCTTTGTCTCTACCTTTCCCCATAGATCCAACAAGTCGGGAGGAGTTTCGATAGATGGAAGGATAGATGATGTAGAGTTATATAATGGATATAGATATTGGTGGGATGTAGAGTTATAGGAAGCACCACCATGGCTAGGACATCTCGCATTGGTGATTGTGATAGAGCACATAGATGCACTATAGGGATAGGTGGTAGCATTGGTAATTCAATTGACAATAGCACATATAGAGGTAGAAACCTTGACTAGTAAGGTGGCTATCTTTGTAGGGGAAGTTGATCGCTACCTAGACAAAAATCGGTACAAGCATAAGGTCATGCTCCCGTAGAAGATGGAAGAAAAATAGCCACCTTGTATGCACATGTCACGGGGTTGTAGGGGCCACTAGCCACATCCCATGCATATGTGGTGGCTTTATAGGCTCAAGTAGTAGTAGGGAGACCGGCACGAGGCATCGGGAAAGGGTCTCATCATACGGGGGCCATTATAAGGGAAGGTTCCCGTGGTAGTGCAGGTAGCACGGGGACAATGGTCATGAGGCTGATGCTAGCAAGGATGAGTGGCTAGGTGGCCATGAGGCTGATTGAACCACCTCGAAAGTGTCTATGGTGAGGTTCATGGATGACCTATATGAGGCACGATATTACAGGATCATCTAACAAACATAAGGATAGACATACCCTCCTATGATGAGTACGAGCATAACAAGCAACGTGTGAGTGTATTATCTCTCACACTCATATGTCAAAGAGCACATGGGGGTGGCGAGCCTAGAGACAGTCATGGTGAAACTACAAGTTCATGGAGGCCAAATCCAGTGCGGGTAAGGTGGAGACTAGATCGAGACCCATGTGAGGTGGGGAGATGTTGGCAGGGCACCAGACAGGTAGCGAGGAGGAGACATATGATACTGGTTCCGAGGGTCTCATGTGAGGTGATGATTAGCCACTTGGTATGATTATTATTTTTTAGATTTTGATATATATATCCTATCTCCCAAGTGAAGATAGTGAGGATGTACATGAGAGTTTTGATATTTTGATCTTATACCAGTCTAAGTGCTTTGAAGATGGTGAGGATGCACATGAGAGTTTTGAGATTTTGATCTTATACCATCCTATGTGCCAAATATGGTGAGGATGTATCTATGAGAGTTTTGTGAGATTTGATGACGATATGCATAGCTGAACATTCATTATATTGAGATATAGACATGTTGATTAGTGATATATGGATGTTTTGTGGTGTTATTTATGGCTCATATGATATGATGTTGATGATAAATTGGGTTTTATTTCCTTTGGTTATGGTGATTTGGATTTTAGACGGTCCGTGATAGACATGGTATAGTCAAGTCATAGGTATGGAAGAGTCAGGTCATAGGCATGGAAGAGTCAGGTCTAGGCATGATGGAGTCAAGTTATCTAGGCATGATGGAGTCAGGTCATAGGCATGATGGAGTCAGGTTTGTTAGGCATGGTGGAGTCTAGTAATAGGCATGATGGAGTCGGGTTTGTTAGGCATGGTGGAGTCTAGGTAAGTTAGGCATGGTTAAGTTGTGGTTTATGGTTTTGATTTAATTTCCAAGTTATTGGTAATCATGAGAAATAAATGATGATTTATATGTATGTATGTGGTTTAAATTTCCAAATATTTGATATCATGGGAATGTAAAATGATAAATGGATGATATGATGGTGTGTTAAAAATGGTAGGTATGTATGTTTGTATGTTTTAATTTTCCAATTGTTGTGTAAAATGGAAAACTCACTAAGGTAGAATGTGAATAGAAAAATGGGGGAAAATTGGTTAGGGTAAGGAGTTTTTGAGCTAGCCTCCAAGGGCCCCATGACCTCGGAGTTCTCCCTACATAGCCCTAGCAAAAAGGGGCCTCATACTAATGTAGTTCTCCCGTAAGCTAGCGAATAATATGATGAGGTAGAGACATGGGTTGGTAGGTTTTAGGCATGATTGAGTCTAGGTCATTTAGGCATGGTTTAGTTTTAGGTTGTTTAGGCATGGATGAGTTTAATTCATTTAAGTATGGTTGAGTCTAGGTCAGTTAGGCATGGTTGAGTTTTAGATTGTTTAGGCATAGGTGATATAGGTGAAATAAGAATTCTTAAAATGTAGGTGTCGATGGTCTAATCCTATATTAGAGAATCAATAAGTAATGAAGAAGGTGAAGGGTAAGAGGTAACAAAAATAACCACCTAATTGGTAAGAACCATAAAAATTATATCATACCAAAGGTGGGCTTATGAACATAAGACCCTAAAGGCATTACATGACTACTATTATAAGGGGAAAGAAAGTGACATGATCACGAAATGTCGTGTTTATGGCAAGTCTCATGAGAAAGTAGGAAATTAGGGTGAAAAGGAAATGAGGTGAAAATGGCTGGTTTTAGCGTAATTTGGTGTAAGACAACATGAATTCTTGGCAAAGACCCAAGATCAAAATAGGCAAGTCCATGAAAAAAGGTTATCTGTTTCTATTTTTGCTCTTGTTTTGGATATATTGATCGATGTGGGAAGTTTTTTTGGGATGAATATATTATCTCCTTGAGGTCTTTGTGAATCTCGTCAATGTGGAAAGCCTATGAACATTTAATTTTCTTTAGGATAGTCCTTTTTATGATAGACTATGTGTAGTATGTAAAATTTTGTATAGCTTTCCTTTAAGGAAACAATCTATTTATAACGATGAGATAGAGAGAAGAGATGTCCCTTTTGAGGGATTCATCTCTTTGCTAGAAGTTTGAATCAAGGAGTTGAATCCCATTTTTATTTTGAAATTATTTTTCTTTTAGACACTTAAGTCATGGACAAGACTCTGCAAAGGAATATTAGGCTCTTGTTTAGAAGACACAACCATAACACATAGAGGTTAACTATCAAAGAGATGGTTTCAAGTGATGAACAACCATGGGATTCCATCTTTAAAATGATGAAGAGTATCTATGAAAATATTTCCATGAGTGGATTCATGATACTCATATTGAAGATAAGGCTGAAAGGTGATGAGTAATCATATCATTCTTGTTTAGTCGTTGACCCCAAGAATAGGTAATATGAAAGGTTAAGGGTGCTCAAGGGACAAGTTTGAAATAGATAGAAGGTGATATAGGACTTGATTCAATAATAGAATGGTTGAATATCCAAGGCATTGAGGGGTTCAGTTCTAGTTTACCTTTGAGTGAAGAAAAATGATAAGCACATGATCCATAGGTATGAGTAATAATATAACTTCAAGCCAATTAGAAGAAAAATTTTCCCATTTAGTTTTCTCTTCTTTGGTTACATGTTGATTTTACTTTAGGACAAGTTCGCTGAATTGGAAGGTTCACTCATGGACACATTTTTATAGGCACGTTTGATACATTTTTGGTAGATTTGGAGATAATCAAGAGAATTAATACAATGTTCATATAATAAATCAAGTTGTGTCAAACGATCTTGGTGAAATTCATCGCCATTGAGCATGTCTTGGAGTGAGATATGGAGAGATGGAATCTGGACTTTGAGAGGAAAGAAAACCTTGGTACCATAGACTAGAGAGAAAGGTGTGACAACAATTGAAGTGTAAATACTAGTACAGTAAGCCCATAAGGAGAAAGGAATGTGAGTATGTCAATCCTTTCTAGTATCATCAACTAATTTCATAAGAATTTTGTTCAAGGTTTTATTAGTTAATTCTCCCTAGCCATTTTTTTATGGGTAGTAAGGTGAAGAGAAACTGATTTGAATGCCAAAGGCATTACAGAGTTTTTATAGGGTTTTGTTTTTGAACTGTTTTCCATTATCAGTGATGAGACTGTGAGGAATACCAAAGTGACAAATGATGTGATGATTGATGAATTCACATATTTTCTCAAATTTTGTAGAAATAAGAGGTATGGATTCAAACCATTCAGGTATAATATTCAGTAGTAGTTATAATCCGTTGGTGACATTGTAAGGGAATATGTGATGGTTATATTTGGGAGGGTGATTCAAGAAAATAGGTTGAAGTATCAATTCGTGCATACATTAAGTTGGTGGGAAGGTGGGGAGGACCATAAGGGAAGACCTCGCCTATGTGATGGTTATACCAAGGATGTTTTCATAGGTTACCATACTCTTCTAGAGTACGTAATTTGTTTATGTTGTAAAAGTAGTACTCCCCCATAATGAGGCATTGAAAAACACATTCTAAGGAATCGGTAGTGGATATGTGTGTAGCCAGAATAAAGGAATTAATAGGTGATTGTGGACAAGAAGGATTGGTTGTTTGGGTGCTAGATGAGTTAGCAGATGGGTCAGCTACAAAGGCTACGACAATAATGGGAATAAAAGAAGTAGTTGTAGGTGAGGTAGTGGAATCATTGATGGATAGGGATATCGGTGAAGGAGAGGTGGTAGCAGTGGTAGATGCCTTAATCTGGTACAAGTACATCATTAGGTTGGTACAACATGTTACTAGTTTTGAATGGTGATAGGTAAAGTGGGATGGTGTAGTTATGTCCTTCATGTTCAAATTTTATACAGTCATGTAAAGTCAAAGGAAGACAACCCCGACATGAATCTAAGGTCTACCGAGCAACATGTTCTATTAGAACTACCCCTCTAATATGTAGAACAATTCAGGGACACTACGAGGGCCCACACAAACATGGATAATGATTGTACCAAGGGTGGAAGCGATGGCATCATTGAAGGAGCACAACATAACTAGGTTATTATGCATGTAATTAGTAGGTATGCATATTTGGTTGTACACACATGGGATGAGATTATGTTGATGCTAGCACCACCATCGATTATAACGTGTCATACGTGCATGTTATTGATATAGATGGAGCTGCAAAGGGTAGGATTGGGGTCATCTGATTAGAGAGGTATGATCTCCTCATCAAAAAAATTGAGGGTGGTCACTTGATGAATGGGAGTGTGGTAGAAGAAGGAGATGATTTGGTAAGAGAGGCTATGCGGTGAGGGGTGATAATGGAGGCTACTAATTTGGGGTCATTAGGTGAAACCTCGATGGATTGAAAAACCTCCATGAGGAATTGTGGATGAGATTTAGAGGTTTAAACGATATCATACAAAGAATTTTTAAAGGGGATTGGTGTAATTTTTTTATCATTGTACGATGGGTGACTCCATCGAAATATGGTCATGGGACCTTGAATGGTGATTTTGGGTATGGGGGTAGTTGGTATGTAAGGCACATGATTAACGAGATGGGATGGTTTATTTTTCTTTCCCTTTTCATTTTTGAGCTTGAGTGGTAACTTGGATCATGTTAATCTGAGGGAAAGAGGTGGATGGAGAAAGTATGTCATGAGTAGTATAATGACATAATGGAAAAAATCCTAATGTGGGGTAAGAATGTTGCGAAACAAGTAGGGCACATTGGCATTTAGGCGTGGTTTGGCCAACTCTTGAATATAGACCATGTTGATCTTGAATGTTGGAAGCAGATAAAAATGTTATGGAGGTGGGGATTTAAGAGGAAGAATAGGTAGTGGATGAAGATGCATGGTGATTGGAGAAGGTAGAATAGATTCCTCATCTAGAAGATCATCATCGTCAACATTTTCTTCAAGAGGACATAGTTGGAGAAGAATGGTTTTAAGAGCCTTACAATTCTCTTCATCATTCCCTAGCACACGATGGTAGGAATAATTTTTGGTTTCATCAAACCATTTTTGTTTGGGTTTTAGTGGGTCGTAGGGTCTAAGTGGCGGTAATGTGATGATAGAGGTTTCTACGAGGTTGGCTAAAATATTAGTGTAGGACACTTGCCAATGGATCACGATGGGAAGTGAGTGTTAGTTTGGGTAAAGGTGTGGATGATTGTGGTGGAAGAGGTGTTATAAGAGATGGAATAGGTTTGACCACTATTTTGGTAAGTGTTACTATTGGAGGGTAACGAGTTCTTGTCCTTAGATTGCACCTTCTTTGGTAAAGCTGACATGGGAGTATGTGATATAGAAAGGAAAGAAGATAGTGGAAGAGGACATATTATCCATGTGGATAATGGAGGTGCGGTGAAAGTGGTTGGTAGAGGTTGGGTGGAAGGTATGCGCTGAAGAGAATAAATTTTCATAGGTAGTGATGAATTTATGGTAGTTGGTGGAGGTATAGGTGGTAATAAATATACGGGTGATGGCGGGGTGTTTGTTGTGTAGGAAACTTGGGTATAACAAAATATTGTGATGAAGAAGCAGGTTACTTCACTTTCGATTTTCCTTAGGTAGGGGGTTGTTTGGCCAAGGTTTATGGGTGATGTCCTAGGATGGATGGAAGGAGTGAAGGTGACAAAGGTGTGGTGGGTGAGACTGGTGTATGTGGTCTAGAAGGTTGGGTCTTCCTTTTAGGTGGATGGATAATTTTTGTGCGAGGTTGGGAAGACGTGGTTAAATCAAATTTTATGGGTGGATGGGCAAGGCTTGACATTGGCATGACACCCAAGGTAGTGATGGGTCTATATATGGGAAAATATGTAGCTATGGATAGGTTCTTAGGCATAGAAATGGTTTTAGTCATGGGTAAAGGTTCGGATGTAGGAAAAGGTGAAACTAAAGAATTTTTTTCAACAAGCATAGTCATGGTTGAGTTGGTTCCTTGAAACTCTTTCGGATAGATCGTGGATGTATCCGTAAGGTGCATTTGCATTTGGATTAAAAAGGGAGCTAAATTCATCCCCAAAGAATGTAATTATCAACATAATCCAAGTGGTCATTGACTAACCATGAAAATGAATCTGTTATATAGTAGCCATTGTTGATTTAGTAGAAAACCACTGTAAAGTATGTCTATAAGACAAGGAATGTGTTGGCTTCAGACTCTATGGGTAAGAGAGCTGAGAGAAAACAAGATCCTAAAAGGCTGATGGGGAATGGTCAACAATAGGAATGGAACTTCTAAAGGATCCCCCATGGGTAGGGGAGATGATGGGTGATATGAGGTAGGATCCTCTTTCGGTGGGGAAGGCAAGTGTGACTCTCCCATGGGCCGAGAGTTAATACCATTGATTGTTTGTTGGGTTCAAAGGTGAGTAGTGAAATGGCATTAGCCAAAATAGTGGACTCCTTCATGGTTGAGGGGGAGAATAAGAGGACTCCTCTATGGGTGAGGGAGTAAATGATGTAGGCTCCCCTTTAGGTAGAGGAGCTCGTGCTAAAATTTCCTCGATGGAGGGGACAAGAAGAAATTGGGGAATGGCTAGTATGACATTGAAAACAATGAGGAATTCACAAAAATTGTTGTCATTGGTGTAATAATCCTCATGCTGACTAGATGATGGTGTATGATTAGGAAATGAATTCTTAAAGATATTTAAGTTTTTAATTTTTAGGTGCATTTAGGTTGTCCAGGATGAGATATCCATTATCTAACATTTTATGCACAATATTCTTAAAATTTATTTCATTACCATCATTATGGCCTTTGACATGATGATAATTACAATAGTCATGTTCCTTATACCATGTAGGCATAAGACGAGTGGGATCGAAATGAGTATGATATTTTATGGGGGAAGTGTAACTTTTTCCTTAAGAAGTTTTTCCAATACTAAAGAAAAAGGCTCTCCAATTGGAGTGTAATTTCATTGTTTCCACCGGAATTGAAAAGTATGAATGTGAGAAATATTAGAGGAAGGTTTGGCTTGATTAGATAAATGAGATGGACTAGATTTGAGAACTACCATGTTGGAAAATCCCTTGGATTTTTAATAATTGCTTTGGGTCTTCAAGATGAAGATGTGTCATTTGATTTGAACGTGACATTTTTGTTATGCAACTAAATTTTCTTCTCTTCCATGGCACAAATTTCTAGTTTTATTGCCATGGTAAACACTTTGTCAAAGGTATGGAAGGTTTGTACACTGTAAATTTGGTGATATTTTTCTAGCACAAGATCTAGTGAAAAATCTATAAGCTCAACTTGAGGTAACTGGAATGTTAATTGGTTGATAAGGATTCGCCAATGAGAAAAAAATCCTACAATAGATTCATAATCATACTATTGTGTCAAGTATAGGTCAGTCACGGTGACATTTTTTGATGACATTTATTGAGAAGTGGTCAAATAATTCTTGAGACACTTGGTTAAAGGAGTAGAAGGCATGTCTACGTAAAATGATTTACCAATCTAAGGCGGGTCCTATCAATGACATGGGGAATGTCTTTAGGAGTAAAGAATCGTCATGGGAAATTAGATAGCACACATGTTTGAATGACCAAAACTATTTATGCATGTCTTCTTTACAATTGAAATGGTTGAATTTGGGCATTTCCCAATTCACAAGGTATAGGAGAATGGGGATGGATGGATGAATAGGCTCATTACAGATTTTTTCATAAGTTAAGGAGTTGTGAGAGCTAGAAACTGATGCTTCTAATGTTTACATATTTTCCATCATCATCCTAATGAGGTCATTAGTGGGTTGTGAGGAATGGGTGCCTCCTACAATGAAGGTAGGTTGATGATGGATGTATGATGTGGAAGACATACAAGTATATGGGGTTCCAAGTATGAGAACTACGAAGGGGGAATAGATGTGAGCGAAATATATCCCAAATAATAAATAGATGAGATTGGGGCTTGTTAATGATGCATGTAAGTAGGTGGGGTAGTCATAACGAATCTCGTGGTAGTTAGGGGTAGAGATTGTGGGATGGAAAGGACAAGATTTCTAAATGGGGTGTGGGTTGCTGACACCAAAGGTGGTTGTGATGCACCTAGTATATACGAGAAAAAGGGTACATATGGGGCCATTCTTAAGGTGGTTGGTGAAGGAATGGTCAACACCATGGGTGTGATAGATGCCATTGGTGTAACAGTTATAGAGGTTGTGGGGTCTAATTGAGACACGATAGGTGGTAAGGTGGATGAAGGCCATGCTAAGCTAGTGGTAGCTGATGTGAAAGTTGAGGCGAGGGAAGGAGGGATAGACATAGGCATGTCATATACCAATTGTCCCGAGGATTCTTAGGTAGATGAGTGGGTGAGATAATATTGTAGGGTAGTGGGATTCTAGTCAAGGACTCTTTCAAATTCGTCATCGCCGGTATTAATGGTGATGCCATGAGTTGGATCCATATGCAACAAGATCGATGGTTGTGATGGGCTAGGTGGAAGTGGCTGAAGGCTAACGTGAAAAACAAGGGTGTTGGTTTGACTGTAAGTCAAAACCATGTGAATCGGTATAGACTTGATAAATTGTACTCTATAAATAACATAGAAAACAAAATAAATGGAGAAGGATAGATTCTGGGAGGTGAAACTGGTTAGTGTTTTAATTAAAAATCAGAATAGAGGAACCAACGATGGTTTAAATAACTAATGATGGTTAAAGGGTGACTAATGATGGTTATAGTAACCGATACCAGTTACTATGGGAAATCAACAGTTTTAGCAAATGAGGCCAAAATGATGAAAATGGAATAAGGAAACTATACTTGACTATGATATTAGAATTCTGGGGATATGATGATGTCTTGAGAACTTCAAATAGAACATAAGAGGTGATGAATGATTTTTTGGGGTAAAATAACCAAAAGAGCTAGAAATTGACATCACCGTAAATCGATGATTTTGAGATAGAAACCAATGATAGTCACTAGATCAACACCGGTTCTATGAAATTTGAATAAGTGAAGAAAAATTTGTTTTTGTATTAAGTCAGATGGAGTATCAATGCAGGAGTTCAAGGATTATAGTATTAAACCATGAAACACTTATAAATATTCATAGTGCTCCAACTATAATGGTTGAGTGTGAAAGGAAGAAGAAAGTTGAGAACGTAACCTCACAACTCATAACAAAACTCAGTAAAAAGATAAGAAAAACATGCAATCCTATAAGTGAATTTTATGTTTTTAACTTATGTTATTTAAGACTAAATTTTGAATTTATAATATATTTTTTTGGTTGGGAAGGCATCCTATGAAGAGGAAAATTCTAAAGGGTGGTTTCAGGTTATGTTTTGGTGGGTGCGGTCATTTCTCTGAGATAATGACTAGTCAGAGAAACCAGTGGGTGCCCATTGTCAATCCTCTGATTATGTGATCATTAAAAACTTCTTCTAGGTAAGGTGTTGTTTAAGAAGATGTGTGAATTTTTATTTATGTAGTTCAGAAAAGAGAGAGATAAAAGAAAGTTCTTCTATAATTCAATTATGTCAGCCATTAGCTAGGAATGACTTCCATCATACAAGTTGCCCTTAGTTTTTAATGTGAGGAAAAATGTAACATAAAAGGATGAAATGCAATAGATTTTAGAACCCAAATCAAAAATTATCTTTGATGTAGAAAATGATAAATAGGTCAAGAATGTTCTCTTTCACTACTATGCAAATGCTTGAAGAAAGAAGTGATTCGCTTTAAACACCGAATCAAAAATGTAATTGAGATAATTAGAAGAAAATAATGTTACTCAGAGAATATTAAATGTATTTTTCAAAAAGAAAGAGACACACAAGATTTCCCTATATGAAGAAAATAAAATGAACCCAAGAGAGGGTCCCACCGAGCATGCCAAAATGTTTCACTGGATTCTTAACTAATTTAATGAAATAGATAGAGATGATGGGCTAAGGAGGAATACATGTTTGTGTTTTTGGTTGAAGGTTATGTGCGCATTTCTGATTTCCAATCTGGGATGACCATGAAGAAATTTTGTTTTGTCTAGGAGGAACTACCTATAAATGCAAAACAAGATGACAAGAAGAATATTAAACAATATTTGTCAATTGACTATCTAGCCCGTGCTAGATCCGGGAAATGTGATACTTCGTAGGTGGTTGTCAATCCACACAAGAACTTGTTGTAAAAGAAAGAAATCAAAAGTAGCAGAAGGAGATCCACACAAGAACCTGCTATAAAAGAAAGAAATCAAAAGTAGTAGAAGGAGATCCACATAAGAACCTGTTGTAAAAGAAAGAAAAATCAAAAGCAACAAAAAGATATCCACACAAGAACTTGTTGTAAAAGAAAGAAATCAAAAGCAACAGAAGGAGATCCACACAAGAACCATTTGTAAAAGAAAATAAATCAAAAGAAGTAGAAGGAGGTCCATAAGAATGTGTCCTTAATACGAGAGAAGAATAAAAAAAAGATAATAATGTAATGCATGAGGACATGCATAAGATTAAGTGTGGGGCAATGATGAGGCCATAAAATGACCATAAATTACCATTATTTTGTCATTCCAAGTTACCTTTGAAAGTGGATTTAAATGTAATCTAGGAACTTATAGTTTTATTAAGATATAAAATAGGATATATATCTTGTTCATTCTTTAGAAATATTTTGTTATCTATTTTGTTGACTAATCCTATTGATTATTTGGGAAAAGATGCAAGTCTTGTGTATGCAGGACATAAAGAAAGATAATGCTAGTATTGGGAAAAGTGGAACTGATCATGAACAATACATTTAAACTCAAATATGATTTCATATTCAGATTCTTCTTGAAAAATTATGTAATTTCAAAAAAATAATCATCTCAATCTGAGGTCACATGTAAAAGTTGTAGTTGTTTTAAGTTAGCTCTGGAACTCACAGAGTTAGTTCTGGAACTCACGAGTTAGTTCCGGAACTCATAGATTTAGTTTCAGAACTTGTATCAATTGAATGAAAGTTAGTTCTAGAACTTGCAATTCATGGAAAAATTATATTTAGTTCCAGAACATGCATAAAAGGAATGACAACTTTAGTTCAAGAACTTGCATTAACGAAATGACATTTTTAAGGAATCGTGAAAAATAAAAGAATCCAATGGGAAATATGAGAGAGGTTTTTTTTCATAAAAATGTGTTTAACAAAAACCTCATTCATATTTGCTACAGGTTTTACCAATGAAGAGAGATCTAACTTTTAGTGAGTGTAGTCCGAGGAAAAGTGTATCAAACCAGTACTAAAAGTTCCATAAACAGAAACAAAAAAATTAAATGGAAACTCTGAGAGAGGTTTTTATTTATAGAATTTTTTTTAACAAAAACTACATTCATATTTTCTACAGGTTTTACCAATGAAGAGAGATCTAACTTTTAGTGAGCTATAGTACGAGGAAAAGTGTATCAGATGAGAACTAAAAGTTTCATAAACAGAAATAGAAAAGTCAAATGGAAAATTTGAGAGATTTTTTTGTTCATAGAAATGTGTTTAACAAAAACCTCATTCAAATTTGCTACAATTTTTACCAATGAAGAGATATATAACTTTTAGTGAGTTGCAATCCGAGGAAAAGTGTATCAAACGAGTGTTAAAAGTTCCATAAATAGAAACAAAAAGTCAAACATAAAATATGAGAGAGGTTTTTGTTCATAGAAATGTTTTTAACAAAAATATCATTCATATTTGCAATAAGTTTTACCAATGAATATCAATCTAACTTTTAGTGAACTGTAGTCCAAGGAAAAAGTGTATCGATAAGTGTTAAAAGTTTCATAGTAAAAAAACAAAAGTCAAATGAAAAATATGAGAAAAGCATTTAGTCAAAATCATATTTTTAGGAAATTCCTCCTTACAATAATGTAGAGGAATAAAATCATTATGATTTCTGTTACTGAAAATCAAGGAGAAGATTTGGGAGTAAATCTTCCTAAAATAAGTGAGATAAGACTCGACTCTAATAAGACATCTCTCTCCATATTTTGGGGAGATGGAGATCTTACTTGTTAGGATTGGAATAAAGATAAGATCATATTTTATTTCCTAAAATAAGGAGTTGGTTGGATGTATGAATTATAAATGCAACCTTCCACACTGAGATATGTAATTCTTTTCCCCAAGTAATCAAGATCTGTTCTTTCTTTCCAATCTTTGGAAGTAAAGTTTTTCTACAAGTTCTGAATTAAAAGTATGAATTAAATCCTCTTCCAAGGAATGAGCTAGCCACTCATTCCAAGGAATATGGATCAATGTGTTAATGTTTATTTCTTTATTTCTGTAGTTTTCCTTTTGTTGTAAATTTCTATTTTTTTATGTTATGTAATTTCTTTTGTGAACCTGCAGGTGTCTTTTCCTCTTTCCTTTATTTTCAATTCAACAATTTCAATTTATGCAAGTTTGTTTTATTCCTACAAGTTTGATTTCATTTATGCAAGTGTGTTTCAATTTCTAAAAGTGTGCATTAAATTTCTACATGTGTGCTTTCAATTTATGGAAGTTTGGATTGTGTTAAAGGAAGTTGCTTTCAAAGATATTCTTCTCTTAATGCATATAGCCTTCTGGACAAAGAACCCAAATTAACATTATTAATGGTGAGGATTGATGAACTGCATCATATAGAACAAGGTTTCCAAAATGAATATATGGTAACCGATGACAATTAGGGTGACCGGCATTGGTTTAGGGTTAATCGACATCGGTTACATGGGAAATCCTAGGTTTTCCAAAATAACAGATCTTTGGTTATCTTTTGGGCCAATTCTACCTATTGGTCCCTATCTAAAATGGTATCTTGGGCTTAAATAAGTGTGTACTCTTATAGAGAAATAATAGGCATCTAATTTTAGGGTTAGACTAAGTCTCAATTAGTTAAGGTAAGTAGAAATTAAGTCTTAGTTAAAAGAAACATGCTAAGAATATGTCCATGACGAGGTGTTTAGGTGATGTGGCTAGGTGAGGTGGTCAAGTGAGGATGTTAATTAAATTAATTAAATTAATTAATTCAATTAATCTTGTGCACTATAGGATATGAATATGTAAGGTATGGTTGATTTAATTAATAGGGTTATAAGGGTGGTATGACCTAATTTTGGTGTCTACAAAAGAATTATCAAGAAAATGATTGATACATATAAATCCTCTCACTAGTACCCATTTCCCTCATTTCCATCATGTTTCATCTAATTTTATACTAACATTTGCCCTACCCTCCAAATTTTGTCATTTATTACAAAATTAACATGATATTTTCCTTCCAACTCAACATTTTTGCATGCTTTGAGTGAGTTTTCCTTTATTTTTAATATTACCATCTCAAGTATCATTTCATTCCAAGTTGTCAAAATATTACTTCTAAATGATTCTTATGATCACCCTAAATATATATTTAGTGGGTTATTTATGATGTATCAAGTGTTTTCAATTTCTGTGTGACCACTATTTTGAATGAGAATTGATTTTTTTGTATTTTATTTCATATTGATATTCTAATAAGTTTGAGAGTTTGAAACATAATATCATCCTTCCCCTCTCAAGCCACCCATTAGGTCCTCTCACCTTATTTTAGGAGGAGCCATAAATTAGTAGGTGAAAAACACACACCGTTAGTCCGGTGGCTCCATTTCATCTCCGTTGAATAGGCCATGATAATAATATGAATCCATCCCCAGATGTAAAAACAAAATTAAAAAAATCATTCATCCCCCTTTATTTCATGAACTATTATCTTCAAGTCTATGTGAGGTGTTATATTGGGAATAAACACCCTTACCGATGTTGTTTTTGAGGAATTGTGAATATACATTTAGGGTTTATCAATTCATTATATAATTGTTGTTTTGTAGTCTGATTTAGTGCATTTTTAGGTTGATATATCATGTCTAGAGTGCAATATCTAGTGGCGAATCCATTCTGAGTTCTGGGTTTGACTAGTGCTATATTATTTGATATATTTTTTTGGTGACTTCGTATTTAAAAATTTAGAAGGATTGAGATCTTTAATCATATTAAACCTTGCTAAATACATATTTCTAGAGTTTGGTACATTACATAAGAAAAGGATACAAGTTTTGAGACTAGTTACTTATCAAAATTCACAAGGTAAAAAAACATACAAACATTTGATCTAACTAATTCCCCTTTAATAGAAGAATATTTGAGTTCTCTGGAAAGGTGAGAAATTAACATCCCTATTTTTCAACTCCATAGTTTGTTTCAACAAGCTTCTAGATCAAGAAATCCTTCTCGACATGCCCCTTTTAGAGTGCAAGCATTCAAACCCAACAATTTTGGGAACATGTTACAATATCCAAATCACGATCCTAAATAAAATCAAGAATAGGTTGCCTAAATTTCAAGGAAATAATGCTATTAGTGGTGATCAACATCTTAAGTTGTTCCAAAATATTATTGATGATTATGAAGTAAAACATGAATATGTTTTCCTAAAGCTATTTGTACACACATTAGAAGAGGATGCAAGGGAATGGTTTAATTCTTTTCCTCATGGTTCAATTGATTCTTGGGATGAAATGATGAATGCCTTTAGAATTCAATATAGTGATAGGAATGAACCTAGGTTCCTCCTATCTGAATTTTAAAACATAAATAAAAATCCCAATGAATGTGTACAAGATTTCAATACAATGTTCAATAAGACCTTGATGATATTACCAGCTAATTTGAGGTTGAGTGATTAATCCTATTTGATAAAGTATTATGATGCATTTGAAAAGAAATTAGATAAGATCCCCATTAGTTTGAGATAAGAATTCAATATGGAACTTCAAATTGAAAACACCATCATTGATATTAGAAAACCAGCAAAAGGGATGGGGTAAAACTTAACAACCATGGATAACAACAAGATAACAAGTTTACTAATTTGGAAGAAGTGGTTAAGAAACTAGTAGGGGTAGTTAAATAATATCCTATAAGCTAGCAAGACTTGAGAAAGGGTTTTATAATCTAAAATATCTCCCCTAGTTATTTGGATAACTTATATTTCCATTTTGGCTCTGAGGTTCTATATTGTAGGTTGCATGAGTACTTCCATTGTTTTCTTGGCATGTTTCCTTAGCGCTTATTCCTCAAGAACCCTTATGTGATCCTATTCTACACTTGCCATATTTTCCTTCTCCCTCCTTCTATTATGTTCCAATTTCCCTCACCCATACTCTTGACGCATTCGCATTCTTGCAAGAATTCACGCACCCTTTGCAAGTGCACCTTAGACTTGCTCCCCAAAATTAGATAAGTCATTGGTATCCTCGCATCCCCTTCCTTATTTTCACACATTATCTTGTAATGATTGTGCATATTCCATATGTTCCTCCTATAGGTATTCCTTCTGTTCCTCTCACATACATCACTTTTGCACACCTCCTTCTACTTTCTTCTTCCACACTTCTTTCGCTCACGCACTCGGTGCCTTCCTCTATGCCAATTCCTCCGCCACGTGGATTGATAGACATTAGGTGAGCCACGCGTGACCTAACAAAGCATGCCAAACGGGCGTTGAATCCCTACAACTAATTAAGTGACACATGAAAAAAGATGAAAAAATAGCTGATGATATGGGTTACACTCCAGGTCACTCAAGTTCAATTTTTTATGCGATTGGGTAGGCGAGAAGCTAGAAAATGTATCTCATGCCATTAATGCAGGATCTTATTGCTCTTACAACCCAATTTGATTCATATCTTTCCTATTTCCTTCTACCATATGATAAAAAGACATAGGGTAGCACATTTGATAGATTTATAGATGGATTTGCTAGCATTCGTTGTTGGTTGTTGGTGGTTGAGTTTTCAATTCAGATTTTCTCTTCTTCTACTCTTCTTGTCTCATAGATTCATGTATAAATGTAAGAGCATTGTTTATTGATAAGGGTTGGAATATTTCAGTTTGCATAGGTATTTCCGTACATTTTTAGTTGTAGGCCTTTATATATGGTCTATACATGTTTATATCGACCTCATATGTCATTATACTAGATTGTGTATTTCTAAAAGTAATAGAAGAATTGTTTTGTTGCTACGTTTTTCATTAACTTGTTTTAATTCTTTTTCTTATTTTTCCTTAACATTATGCGTATGTTTTGTTCATTAAGGATTTGATCTATCCTCACTGCTTTAGGCCATGCCTTTCGACCAAGGTGAGAGGACCTATTTTGTAACCTCTGTCGGTGAAGGAGAATGAAGATATCCTTCTTTGCACAAATTTTAAAGGGGACCCTGAGAAAATATGATCAATGCACCACAATTTAACTCTCATGAGTTGTCACTTCTAAAGAATGGTGATATTTCCTAAACAGGGCTTAAAGGTTACTAAAGACATTATGGAATCCTGATTGCTTTTGCATATTTTAGGTAGTAGAATTTATATATTTGTGGACACACAAGGAAAATAGGGGTAGTTCAGGATGGATTCATTATTTTGAATAATTTTGGTGGGAGATTAAGCAGGATAAAATTGATTATACCAGATATTTGAGAGACTTCACAAAAATTGGAAAGCTAAATGATAGAAAGCTTCAAATAGCTAAAATATTCCTTCAACTAGAAGGTGTGCATCAATGGAGGCCCATATTTGCATGGTTTCACACAATCTCCAAGAATTTAACATGAAGGCTCAGCTAAAGACTCAATTAAACATCAAATACCCCTAGTTCCTCATGCCTAAGATACACTCGAAGGCTTACAAACAATCTTTATCAACAAATGACAGTGAAGTGATTTTAAATTGTTTATCTCATTGCAGGATGAAGGCTCTTCTTGAAATGAAATTGTAAATGCCACTAAAATATCACAGGGACAAGATCTTGTGTGATTTGGAGGACTTTAACACAAGATTGCAATAGGAATAAGAAAAACTACTTGTAGACATTCTAAAAATAAAGAAGACACAAATTGCTCCAAGATTGACATAGATTAACTCAAAATTGATTAGATTCATTAGCAGGGGAAAGTTTCTTTGAACAGTCTTAAGATCTTGTCAATGGTTGTACACTCAACCAACTTGAATGTGATTGAAATCTAAAACATAGGAAATTAACAGGTTTCTCAGATTGGTCTCTCAGGAAGATGGGATCTCTCAAATTTTCTCTTAAGAATTCAACCCCCACCATTTGCAAGAGTATTCTCATTGCATTTATACATTTTACTTGCTCACTCATCCCAAATTTCCCCCAAAAAGAAGAATATTCAAGGGACCTTTGCTTGTTACCAATTTTTCTTAGAAAGTGATGTTTAACAAATTTGTAACAAAAAAGTTTCCAGTTGGACAAATCATGAACTGATCACATTTCCCAGACCCTCGACTAATGACTAGGATGCCATGCCACAACTTTTTGATAGTCCTTCTAATCATTCTCTTTATTTTGTCATGTGAGAAATCCCCATTTTAATCATTTTTAGAGGCTCTGTATAGTTGGATCTGACAAAGTAATCCTTTTCACCCTCGAGGCAACACCTTTTTCATCCTTTGCACCTACGCAACCTCCATCATTTCATCCTTTTCCCTCTCTTTCCTCTGTAACTCTATCCCATCCATTCTCTCTTGTAATTCACATTTTTATAAGTGCCCGAGCAATTCCAACTTCAAAATATCAACCTTAAACAATCCTTGGACTCACAAATTAAGTTCTAAATCCATTCAATGGCACTTTGTAGACAAAAATGACAAGGAATTTCATCAAAAATGATGAAAAATAGTGCGTATTCACATCTCCAAGAGTCTTGGAGAAAAATGGTGGAAAAAAAAATAGATGCAATGCACAACAACCATTGATTCTTCCCCTTCTCAACTTAGATTAGAGTCATCCACATGTTTTCTTGGTGTAACTACAAAGGTGAGGTACAGAGGCAAGTTTCCAAACAAGCATGGGCCTTCCACGTGCCCTGGGCCCAAGAAAAATGCCTTTTGGCCTTTGAAAAATCTCAATAAAAAGGATCCAGTGGAAGCCTCCACGTGTCGCCTTGGCACCTTTGGTATGGTCCTCAAAAGTGGAGACCCCAAAAAGTGTGGGCTCACCATGTGTCTCGTCTAGAAGAGTTGTTGAAAAAGTTGAAGGATCAGCAAAAGGCACCATGTGTCTAGGGTCTGAGACAATTTTCCTTGGCCATTGAAAAGTCCAAGCAAGGGTAGAGTGAGTGGAAGCCTCCAAGTGTCCTCCTGGCACTTCTTTAAAATAAAATTTAGGGGTAGTCCCCAAACAGGTGCATGGTCCCTCCATGTGTCCCAGGCCTTTAGAAAGTTGCTTGAAAATTTTAAGTATAAAGAGAGCCAGTGAAAGCCTCCATGTGTCTCTCCCAGGTGTAACTTTTGAGATGGTCCCCAAAAGCGGAGACCCTAAACAAGCATGGGCTCACCACGTGTCCCCTTGCAAACTGCTTAAGGTGGGACCTTAAGGTGGATCCTCAAATGAGCACCGACCCTCCACATGTCCATGGTCCGACAAAAGTTGCACTAGCTGCATGAAAAAAATGTCTAAGTTTGGGCAAGGTAGTGAAACCTCCACATGTCTCCTGGCGCAACTCCAAGGTCAAACCAAAAGGTGAATTTTTAGATGAGCACCAACCCTCCACATGGACAAGTTTTGAGTTGAAGTGGGCCTTAGAGTTTTAAAGTTCCCCAACTTTGAGCCGCATCCAACCAAAAAGGGCCACATTTCCACAGATGTTGAGATATAAATTTGATGGGAAAACACACACCCATCAAACCATAAAATGTAGGAAAATCACCATTTGCCCCGAAATGAATCTTTCTTTAAGGACAAAATTTGGAAATGATATAAGGCCCAAATGTGATCCATCGAGCCACATCTAATCAGAAAGGACCACTTTTCCATAGGTATTGGGACAAAAATTGATAGGAAAAAAAAACGTGACTATGGAAAAATGGAAGGAAGGAAAAAACCTGAGTTTACGCCCAAGTTACAAATTCTTCCACATGGACAGAGGAATGGAAAAAAATTTTAGACTTAAAGTGATCCTTGACCAAAGGAAGGGACTGATCATGGCAACCAAATGGAGGACAGATCTTTTCATGCATCAATATGGGGAGATAGAAAAGATGATAGAGCCCAAAAACTGAATAATTTCAAGGACAAATGGGGCGAGATCAAATTGAGCACCAACATCAGGCTCCGACTTGGGGATGGGCACTCCTATGAGTGCCACAAGAACAAATAGTATACCAAGTGCCAAAAATAAACCATTGGGAAATGGAGTCAAAGAATAAGCTTGCAGAGTAGAACAATAATAACCAACTCCCCAAGGATGAAATGAGAAACCAAAAAAATGTACCAAGGACCAAGAGAAAAACAAAAATAGAAAAACACGAAAGCAGAAAGAAACCAAAAGACTATACACTATACAATGGAGTATACCTTGATTCTAAGAAATCAATCAAGGAAATGTTTCAAATGCCTACCATTAATAGGAAATTCAAGCAATTCCCCATCTAAGTCTTTTAAGAAGAAAGTATGTTCACCAATTCAAATGTCAATTGAATAAGGGCCCATCCACAATGCATCAAACTTTCCATGTTTTCCCTTATCCTCATGCCTATTATCCCATAATAACACAAGATCTCCCACACTAAAAGCTCTTGGAGTCACTTTTTTATCAAACAACTTCTTCAATTTTCTCTGAATTTTACATGCCTCTGATGGGATGCCCTTCTTTCTTCATCTAACTCAACAATCTGATTTATGTGAGCATCATAGGACTAACCTCTTGATCTTCCAGTTGTTGAAGAAATTGAAAATGAAGACAATTACATATGTAGGGGCAACAGAGCTTGAGTTCCATACACCAACTCAAATGGGATTTTTCCAGTAGCTCATTTAACAGTGATTCGATCAGCCCAAACAACAAACTTCAACTACTCACCCCACTTCCTTTTTGTTCAACTCCAAATTTCTTCTAATTATCTTCAACATATTTTTATTGTTGGACTCTACTTGTCCATTTCCTTGGGGATTATAATTAGAAGCATATGTCAAATTGATCCCATATTCATGGCACATGGCCACCAAAGGTTTAGCTCAAAATCTCATGGCATTATCAACAACTATTTTGGCAGGTACCCCAAATCACAAATGATATAATTTAGGATAAAATCCATGACAATTTGGTGAGTTGCCTTCTTGGTGGGGATTGCCTCCACCCACTTGGTGAAGTAATCTGTGGCCACTAGTATCCACTTATGGCCTACACTTGAAGGATCAAAAATTTCCCCAATGAAATCCATTCCCCATTGCCTAAATGGGGCTTCAACTGATACAAGATGCAAAGGAAGGGAGCCTAAAGCTTTCAGTCTTCTAGAAAAGTGTTGGTAACTCTCACATTTCTTACCAATAGAGTTGTATCCTTGAAGAGAGTTGGCCACCAATAACCAACCCTTAAGATCTTATGAGTTGTGACTCTTCCAGCAAAATGCCCCCCAAAAAATCCTCCATGGAGATCAACAATTATCTTAGGGGCTTCATCTTCAACAATGCATCTTAAGAGAACTCCCTCAGGGTTCTTCCAAGCTAACCCAAAATCAGTAATGACATATTTTTGGGAAGCTAACTTAAGTGCTCTTTTTTATTCTTGCTCATATGTTCAGGGCATTTTGTAGATGTTTGAGATAAAAAATGATGTCCTTGTACCATTCAGAATTTATCATTTTTTCAAGGACATTCATCCTTTCTTCTTCAACTTCATTTACCTCAATTGTCTACAGATTGCTCTCTACCATAAGTTTTCTAGGCCCAAACCTCTGACCAATTTTTTTTTTTTTGGATATCCATATCATACTCTTGCAATTTGTTTACCCATCGACATCTCTTTGCTTGAAACCTCCATTTCTGATAGGATATCTTTCACCATGGTGTGGGAACATAAGCAATGATTTTGGAACTCAAAATATATGGCCTAAAGACCTTTGTTTATTTTTACCAAAGAAAATGCCTGCTTCTCCATGATAGTATATTTTAGCTCAACTCCTTGTAATGCCTTACTGAAAAAGGAAATTGGTCTTTCAGCTCCCTCATCATCCTTCTACAACAACACAGATGCAATAGTACTTTCTGAAGAAAAAGAAAACATTTGGAAAGCCTTCTTATAATTTGGAGCTGCTAAAAAAGGGCATTCTTTAATGCTTCTTTGATCCCAACAAAATCTTGAATAGCTGCCTCTTCCCATTTGATACTTTGGTCTTTTTTTAGCATGCTAGTGATTGGGATAGTTAGTTCAAAAAAGTTGGAGATAAATCTCCTAATAAAATTAATCTACCCAAAAAAGATTGAATTCCCTTCTTGGTTCTTGGAATGGGACTTTGCTGATGGCTTCTACCCTTTCAGGATCAATCATGACCCCTTCCTTTGACATAATGTGTCCAAGTAGCTTTGCTTTCTAAACTCCAAAATGGCACTTCTTGGGATTTAGTGAAATACCATACTCCTACATCTTAATAACATTTTTTCTAAGTGTTGCAGGTGGTCACTCCTTTTTCTAGAGAAAATAGTCACATCATCTTGATATACAACAATGAAATCATTAATATAGCTAGAGAAAGCTACATCCATTTCTCTTTGGAAAGTGGCTCCAACATTCATTAGACCAAAAGGCATTCTGACATATACATATGTTCCCCAAGGAGTGGTAAAGGTAGTCTTGATTCACTCTGATTCCTTCACAACTACCTGGTTATATCTAGAAAAACCATCCAAGGTGGATAACAATTCTGAACTAGTAACCAATTGTAACATATTGTCCATATTTGGCAGAGGGTAGTTATCCTTCATTGATGCTCTATTCAAGTTTCTAAAGTCCACACACAACCTTATATCTCTCATTCTTCTTTCTAACATGTACCAAGTTTGTAACCCATGATGAGTACCTTGTGGGCTATATGATTCCTCCATCCCTCAATTTTTTCAATTCTTCTTGCATCTTCAAGGAAAGGAGTGGATTGATTGGCCTCTATTTCTACCTAAACGGCTTGCAAAAGCTTCTAAGGGAATTTCATGTTGGAAAAGATCCTCTCTGTATGCTTTCAGTTCAGAATAAGACCATGCTAAGTAGTCCTAGTATTTCTTCAACAATTGGACATATGACTACTTTTCTTCCTTGCTCAGTTTCTACCTAACCAGATCTTACGTGGTTTATCCTTTGTGCCCAGGTCATGCTCTTCAACATCCCTCGAGGCTGACATGTGTCTATTGACAATGTAATCAACATTATCAAAGTTTGATTCAAGTGCTACTAAACCTCTGGAATAGTATTAGTCTTCAACTGAATGATGTTTTTCCAAATAGAGTCTCCTTTCCATCATCCACAAAAACCATTGGCTCCCAATCTATACATTGATCAAAAAATTCTCCTTGGTTCTACAAAAACCTTTGCACCTAGGTATCATCTTCGAACACTTTCCAGTGTTTAACATTGTCAGGAATAGATGGCCTAGTCAATACCTCAACATTATACTCACAATAGGGGATATAGTATAATTTTCAAATTTGGACCCTAATACGGCCAATTTTTCTACTAGAGTATTGTTCTTCCTATCGTGATGTATTATGTTGAAGGAGTCAAACATCTCAATGAAATCCCAGACTACATGCTTATATTGCTTCATTCTCTAATTTTTTGTTGCATACAATTTTCTAACCTACTTGACAATTAGCTCTAAATCTCCTTTAACAATGATGTCTCTAATACCATATTTCCAAGAATTCTTAACCCAATAATAATGCTTCATATTCAGCAATATTGTTAGTGCACTCAAAGTTGAGTTTAAAAGAAAAAAAAACTCTTCTGGCCTGGAGATATCATAACAATACCAACACCATTTCCAAATTTAGAGCAAGCCCCATCAAACAAAAAAGTCCAAGGAGAACCTACTTGATTAAGAGACTTGCATTGATCAATTTTGTGCTCTTTACCATCAAAAAATCCAAAAAAGTTATCTACATCAATGTCAGTGTATAACACTTCATAGGAAGCATTATTGGGATCCTCAATGAGATGTAGCATCTTATTTTCACCATACAACTTTACAAGGCTGCCCTCAATAGGTATAGTGGAAAAGACATATCCATTTGCACACTACCACCCACACTGGCAGCCCACTTTCTTGATAACAACATTCCCCATTTGGTAGGGAATCAACAATAACAACATCTAGTTTTAAGTTCTTTCCTGGGTAAGCTGCAAGTTACACTATCAGACCCTTGACACATCCAACCACTGACACCTCTCTAGAATCCATGGTAGTGCACTTCCCATAAGTGGTTGTCACTTTGATATCTAATTCATTCATGACCTCAAGAGGCATAACATTGCATGATGCTCTAAAATCAAACATACAATTGTGTAACAACCTATCCTTAATAATCAGAGTGGTGAAAAATGGATCTACATTCAGTTGGGACTCAACTAAGGATGTTCCCAAATATACTTCAGGTGGCTCATCTAGTTCTTCCAACACTTGGGGTTTTTCAACTCTGAAATGGTAGGAGGAGTCTCAACATTGTTTACATTTCTACCTTGGGTAATATTTTCTTCTTTTAATCCCAAATACTCAAAGGCCCTTTTCTTGTGCTCAGGAATCCTAAGCAACTCAACAATTGGAACATAAATCTTGATCTAACTCAAGACTTGGGCAATGTCATAAGGAACGTATTTGGGCAAGGAAACATTTGGAGGAAGACTGAGAAATTCATCTGACAACAAAGGATTTTTCATGGTCTAAGCATGGGTAGGGATACCAATTCTTCTTGGGGACACAAATATTTTCCAGATGTATCTTTCTTAGGAGTTTCTTTTGAGATATTGGTGAGAACTGAGTTTTTGGTTTGGCCTAGGCCCTGCCCCTTTGAAAACTTTACTCCTAGTGTTATATTCCTTTTCATGGCCAACTACAACATTCATTAACAACTACCTATCCTCCTCAGAAGGGATTCCTCCATCATACTTTTTAATCATTAGTGCCCTTAAGTATTCAAAATCATTACTAGGAAATTCAAAATCTTGTACCATATCTATTTCAAAAGTATGAGAGGGAGGAAGGGGTAATACCCATGGATGTAATCCCAAAATCTACGTAGTTTTTTGGCATTGATTAATTCAGTTGAAGTTGCTCCTTGTTGTGAGCTTGTAGAGCACCCCACCATGCACACATCATCATCAGTGTCATCATCATTCCTCAACTTATTTTCTTCATCACATGGGGCATGTGGCAAGAAACATCTATCACACCACTCAATTTCATTGGCTTCTTCCACAACAACTCTAGTAGTCAAAGGATCAGGCACAATTCTATTCTCACGGGCTTGGGGCTTGTCTATTTCCTGATCCCATGAGTCCTTTTCCTCTGTCATCAGATCTCTGATCACCTCTAGGATGATTGGAAAATATTTCTTGACCTTGTGGCTTTATGATGACCTTGGGAACCTTGTCCAATCCCCTTCTCTTCTCTAGCCAGTTTATAGGATATTTCCTTAACAACTCGACCAAAGTTTTCACAACCTCCTCCAGATCCACAACTTTACTTGATTGAGGCTTCTCTGGATTGATCAAATTAATACCTTCCCTCTTAGGAGGCTTACCAACTTACTTTGATATTGTTTTCAATCTGCAAAGCCATGGTGAAGGCCTACCTCAATGTTGTTGGGTTCTTGTCTCTTAAATAATAGGCAGCTTTCTTATCAAAAGCATCAGAGTATTTTATTAAACAAGAAACATCACTTGGCCTCAAGATCACAGTAGCCTATTTAGGGTCTTATTGAACCTTGTATTGAAGTCATGAATAGACTCATTAGGATTCTTTTTATATTTTCAAATTCTGATAAAAGAAACCTAGGGTCTGTTTTATCTCCATACTGCAATCTAAAAGCATTCTTCATCTCTATCCATGAATCAATGGAATTTTCTAAAATATTTATACCAGTCCCATGCATCCTCCTCTAGAGTATGAATAAACAAATTTATGTACACATCCTCAAATTCAATCTCAAATTCTTCCATCATATTGACAAAAAAAGCTTTAAGTGTTGATCCCCAATAATGGCATTATTTCCTTGAAATTTAGGCAATCTATTTCTAACATCTTGGGGCACAACATTTGGATATCCAGCCATACCTCTAAAATCTATAGGACCAAAAGTATTCACAAAAAATGAGAGGTCTAGGTGGGGGCTGGGCCATATTGTTTTGGGGAGGTGATCTTATAGGAGAAACAAAATGATGAGGAGTGAGGGGTCTGTGGGGCACAGAATACAATTCTCAAAATGAATGTTCTCTAAAAACTCTATTTCTTGGAAGATCCTATCAGCTTTGGAGAACACAGGGACAAAATGAGATGCAAATTTTTCAAATACAAAAGAAGGACCCTCTCTAGTTGGAGAATTTAGATTTACAAAGAGACTACCTGATTCAAAAGCACTTGAGGAAGTATGGCAATCTTCAATGACAGGATGATCAGTTTCCACAATTGATAACTCCTTTCTTGATTTCTGATCTCCAACAACTTTCCAGATTCTTCTTCCTTCTAAATTCATCTTTCCTAGCTCTGGAAACAACTTTAGTAGGGTCTCTAGTGAAGAAATATCTTCTTCCTTCCATATTTGCAAATATTAGTGATAAATTGCAATTGATAGAGGTTAAGACACTAGCATTTATCAAAAATTCATTCAATATGGAGTCACCACTAAGGATTTTCACCTTAGTTGTGAAAATGCACTAAAATTGGTCTGTCAAATGTCTTTCAACACTAAATTCATGCAAATATTCATAGATATGACCTTCCTTTACCCATATTTAACTTTGATGATGTAAACTTAGTGCAAAAAACCACAAAACTAGAAATATTGCACACGAGAACTTGTAACTTTTCTTGATTCTTACAAATCTAGACACGGATGACATTTCAACAACGTATTTGCACTTAGATAAAATTTGTAAGAATCATTACCGGGGGGTCGTGTGTACACCTTTGTTTAAATAGTCCACAATGCAATGATGTAAAATCCATTAAATCCCCATGAAATGTGTTGGTTGGTATCCAAATTGATTCTCCCTTGGAAACCGAGAAACATCAAAGATTTAGTAGGACACTAAGAGATAGAAAGATCTTATTATGAGTCATTTTGTAGCCGGGGAGGATTTTCTGACTCTTTGTCACTCGGGCATCGAGAAATGGATAACACCTTCATTAAGGATTTGATCTATCCTCACTGCTTTAGGTCATGCCTTTCGACCAGGGTGAGAGGACCCATTTTGTAACCTCTTTTAGGTGAAGGAGAATGAAGATATCCTTCTTTGCACAAATTTGAAAGGGGACCAGAAAAATATGATCAATGCACCACAATTTAACTCTCACGAGTTGTCACTTCTAAAGAATGGTGATATTTCCTAAACAGGGTTAAAGGTTACTAAAGACATTATGGAATCTTGATTGCTTCTACATATTTTGGCAGTAGAATTTATACATTTGTGGACACACAGGGAAATAGGGTAGTTCAGGATGGATTCATTGTTTTGAATAATTTTGGTGGGAGATTAAGCAGGATAAAATTGATTATACCAGATCTTTGAGAGACTTCACAACAATTGGAAAGCTAAATGATAGAAAGCTTTGAAATAGCTAAAATATTCCTTCAACTAGAAGGTGTGCATCAATGGAGGCCCAAATTTGCATGGTTTCACACAATCTCCAAGAATTTAACATGAAAGGATCAAGCTAAAGACTCAATTAAACATCAAAGACCCTGGTTCCTCATGCCTAAGATACACTCAAAGGCTTACAGACAATCTTTATCAACAAATGACAATGAAGTGATTTTAAATTGTTTATCTCATTACAGGATGAAGGATCTTCTTGAAATGAAATTACAAATGCCACTAAACTATCATAGGGATGAGATCCTGTGTGATTCGGAGGGACTTTAACACAAGATTGCAATAGGAATAAGAAAAACTACTTGCAGACATTATGAAATAAAGACACAAAATTGCTCCAAGATTGACACAGATTAACTTGAAATTGATTAGATTCATCAGTAGGGAAAGTTTCTTTGAATAGTCTCAGAGCTTGTCAATGGTTGTACACTCAACCAACTTGACGTGATTGAAATCTAAAACATAGGAAATTAACAGGTTTCTTGGATTGGTCTCTCAGGAAGATGGGCTCTCTCAAATTTTCTCTTAAGAATTCAACCCCACCATTTTGCAAGAGTATTCTCATTGCATTTATACATTTTACTTGCTCACTCATCCCAAATTTTCCCCCAAAAAGAAGAATATTCGAGGACCTTTTCTTGTTACCAATTTGTCTCGAAAAGTGACGTTTAACAAATTGTAAAAAAAGTTTCCAGGTGGACAAATCATGAACTGATCACATTTCTCAGACCCTCGACTAATGACTAGGATGTCCATGCCACAACTTTTTGATAGTCCTTCTAATCATTCTCTTTATTCTTTCATGTGAGAAATCCCCATTTTAATCATTTTCCGGAGGCTTTGTATAGATTGGATCTGATAGGTAATCCTTTTCACCCTCGAGGAAACACCTTTTTCATCCTTTTGCTCCTATAACCTCCATCATTTCATCCTTTTCCCTCTCTTTCCTCTGCAACTTTGTCCCACATCCAACTTCTCTGGTAATTCACATTTTTGCAAGTGCCCGAGCAATTCCAACTTTCAAAATATCAACCTTAACAATCCTTGGACTCAAAATTAAGTTCTAAATCCATTCAATGGAACTTTGCAGACAAAAATGACAAGGAATTTCATCAAAAATGATGAAAAATAATGCGTATTCACATCTCTAGGAGTCTTGGAGAAAAATGGTGGAAAAATAGATGCAATGCACAACAACCATTGATTGATTCTTCCCCTTCTCAACTTTAGATTAGATCCATCCATGTTTTCTTGGCAACTAAATGCAAAGGTGAGGTATAGAGGAAAGTTTCCAAACAAGCGTGGGCCTTCCACGTGCCCTGGGCCCAAGAAAAATGCCTTTTGGCCTTTGAAAAAATCTCAGTAAAAAGGAGCCAGTGAAGCCTCCATGTGTCACCTTGGCACACCTTTGGTATGGTCCTCAAAAGTGGAGACCCCAAATAAGTGTAGGCTCACCACGTGTCTCAGTCTGGTAGAGTTGTTGAAAAATTTGAAGGATCAGTGGAAGGCACCATGTGTCTAGGGTCCGAGATAGTTTTCCTTGGCCATTGAAAATTCCAAGCAAGGGCAGAGTGAGCGGAAGCCTCCAAGTGTCCTCTTGGTGCTTCTTCAAAATAAAATTTAGGGGCGGTCCCCAAATAGGCATGGTCCCTCCACATGTCCCAAGCCTTTAGAAAGTTGCTTGAAAATTTTAAGTATAAAGAGGAGCTGGTGGAAGCCTCCACGTGTCTCCCTGGCGTAACTTTGAGATGGTCCCCAAAAGCGGAGACCCCAACAAGCATGGGCTCACCACGTGTCCCCTTAGGCACAACTGTAAGGTGGGACCCTAAGGAAGATCCTCAAATGAGTACCAACCCTCCACGTGTCCATGGTCTAATAGAGCTACACCAAGCCACAAAAAAATGTCTAAGTCTAGGCAAGGCAGCGGATACCTCCACATGTCTCCTGGCGTAACTCCACTCGGTCAAACCAAAGGTGAATTTTCAGATGAGTGCCGGCCCTCCACGTGGAAAATTTTTGAGTTGAAAGTGGGCCTTAGAGTTTTCAAAGTGCCCCACCAAGCTGCATCCAACCAAAAGGGCCACATTTCCACAGATGCTGAGATATAAATTTGATGGGAAAAACACACCTATCAAACCATAAAATGTAGGGAAATCACCATTTGTGCTCGGAAATGAATCTTTCTTTAAGGATAGAGAATTTGGAAATGATATAAGGCCCAAATGTGATCCATTGATCCACATCTAATTGAAAAGAACCACTTTCCATAGGTATTGGGACAAAAATTGACAGGAAAACAAAACATCACTATGGAAAAATGGAAGGAAAGGAAAAACCCGAGTTTACGCCCAATTTACAAATTCTTCCACATGGATTTTAAGCATTCCCGAGACCCTTACATGTGAAGAGTGCATACAAGACAAAGCGCAATAGGTAAAGAATCATTTGAGTACCTCTAGCTATCTTTGAGGAGAACATGCAACAAAATACCCACACACACATCCCCATCTCCAAAGTGTGTCACGCATAATCCACTCCTCCTCATAGAATACCTATATAAGCTCTATGGCACTATATCCACCTCCTCCTCTAAAAAAATTTACAAACTTCACTAGCGGAAGCCCTCTTGTTTTGAATGCGCAACATGATATTCCATTATCCATGATAAAAATTATTCCATAATTTACTTGGTGAGAATAAATCCACTTGTATTGAGCACATCCAAGATGTAGCAAATGTGTGATGTATTTATCTAATCATGCACAATGATGTAGAAACCATGATGACTTCAACATCATTCATAAGGAAAGTTCTTCAGTGTTATAGAGGTTTGAAACTTTCATCTATTTCCACCTAGGATAAGATTGGAAAAAATCAATGCAATTACTTTGAAGACTAGTAAGATCACCTATCACTGGTAGAGAAACTGACTACAACAAAGAGGTCACCTAATGAAATAATGAACAATTTCAATATCATATTTTAGAAGACTTGGGGTAGAATCCCTCAACTAGTAAGGCCTACAACAAAACATAATTTCTTGTATTATCTAAGGGATTTGAATAGTGACATCTCACTCGTGATCAAATTCGTAGGATGTAGAACCTTGCATGGTGTTTACAACATTGCAATAAGGGTGGAAAATACTCTCATTCAGGTAGAAAACTTAGCTCTTAGGCTACCCGCGCTCTTATTCCCAAAAATTCCTCATGTGCCCCAGACCTTCTGTTACCCCCATCCCTGAGAAGAGTTATCAAACCACCCCATTCACCTCATATTCTCTGTGTAAAAAAACTCGAGGATGAAGAAATGAAGGCCCTAATTAGAAACTTGTCAAATAAATCTATACCATTATAAAAGCCTTAGGTGCAAGCCTTTAGAAATAGTTCTAATCAAGGGCATAACAGAGCCATCAACCCTTTAGAAATCAATATGCAAATAAGAGATATGGGAAGAACCAACATAATGATAAATGGCATATTATTGTGCATCTTCCTTTCTAATTGATTCCTCTGCTGACCTCTTCGTGTGCCAAACGTAGTCCAAGCACTTGTCCTAGTACATAACAATATGGTGCAAGAGTCAGAATGGTTCTTCCCTTGCAATATGCTTCATTGTTAGAATCATTATGCCAATGCTATATTCCTGCATGCTTACATGATTCATGTTGCTTCTAACTCTAAACCTTCCATAAGTGCAAGAGAGCCTAAGAATTAGAAATTTCCAGGCTCGTTTTGAGGACAACCTTATTTTCTTTAGTGCTGAAGACTTCATGTGCAATTTAAAGTTGTAGATATCATAAACAAACCATGTGCCCAAGTTTATAATAACACAAGGTATAATAAAATAATTCTTGAGTCCGAGCGAAACCTTTAGTTCATGCAGTACAATCTGATCCTAAAAAATAAAGAGAGGTGGCCAAGGTATCCAAAAATCATAACTCAAAAAATCATATATGCGATGTTCCATGAAGTTACCCAATAAAATTAGTGTGCACTCCTCCTTTGTTAAGTCAAGCCTATGTGCATTCTAAGGCCCCCACTTGTGCTGAACAAATAAGAATGGATGTTGTTATGCCCCAAATACATAATTCAATGGTCCATCCATTCAATATTGTGGACCGAGATGAAAAAGAAAATTATAAATTTCACAATGTTTGAAACCCTGCCATCCCATCTCGGCGTGACCTATTGCATGAAGCTCTAGTGAAACTTCCACATGTTGATCTAGCTATGTCAAAACAATGTGCAACTATCAATATCTATCATGTAGAGGAGAAACAATTAAGTGATGTTGTTAAAAATCCTCCTTTTTCTATTTCCTTGATCATAGGTAAACATATTGTGTACAATTGTATGATTGACTAGAGCATTAGTACTTTTGTCATGCTTAAGAAAATTATTGATGTCCAAGGCCTTAAATAAACCCCTTTTTCTAAAGTATCCTTGTAGTGTGAAGAATCAAATATTACCACTTTGAGATTCATCAAGGATATTGAGTTAACCCTCCATGCATGTCCATGCCTCACTATAACTCAAGATGTGTCAATCATTAACTTACCTCCTTTATTTTATTTATGTCTATAAAAAACTATTATCCAAAATGTGCCCCTGCTCATTTTTGTGGCTAACTCCTTGTGTTCTTGCCTCTCTTGTGCCTCAGTCTCTATTTTTTGGTTTTTAGGCACTCAAATCTTTCTGGAAATGGCACCATTGGATAGAGCTCTCTCTCAGCTTTCCAGAAAGGTAAAGTTTTCCTCCTAACTCCTCATATTTTTCAAGTTATGGCTTGGTGGAGTTCTTGTGGGAAATTTTCCCCTTGGAATCCTCGGAGCCAATAGGAAACTACCATGTGTCCTAGGAGGTGGTGGAGCACGGGGATTTTCGAAAAAAAATTCCAAATGCAAAAAAGAGGTAAACTTCAAAATTTTTTTCCATTGATCTGTTTTGGGCCTGTTTTTTCCCTAAATCTTCAAACAGCCATAACTTTCGATCCAGAGATCAGATTTTCACGTTCTTTATATCAATGGAAAGATGGTAAAATTATCTACATGACTCCATGGTCAATTTTTAATTTTGGTTCATTTTGGAAGGAGAAAATCTAAAAACGCTTCTAGTACGTGCCCATGGACAGAACTGACGTTTCAACAACCAATTTTAATGCAAAATGGGTCGCATTCTTCTCCAACATGGTCGAAAATGTCAGGGGATGGGTCTGTCAGGTCACCCATGTTGTTTTTAATACATTTTGGTCAATGAGGAATGGCTCCCACATTTTTTCACATTTTCTCTCTCCTGGGTTCGACCCATGCACTGAAAAAGCTAGATTTGGCTCATTTTTCAAAGTTGAACACTTTTTACACAACAAGCTTCTATTTTCATCTTCAGCAAGTGATTTTAGAAGTATCAGACCTTCCAGGGATTGTAACAGGCCTTTTTTGCCTCTTTGGTGTTGGAATGCAAGGATTTTGATGTTGAAAATCACAATGCAGGCTCTGTGAATGCTTTCAGTCCTTTGCATGTGTTGTTTGTTTCATTTCAAACCTTTGATTACAACTTATCAACCTATGCATGATGTTTTATGCTGCAATTTCTGATTTGTGTCTATTTTCATGAGTAAAAATGTTCACCACTCCTTTGGTGCATCACCATCATTAGTTTAGTTTCAATTTTTACATTTCTTATCCCTGTCTCCTTGCAATCTAGGATAAAATTAGGATCTGAACCTCTGCAATTGTGAAAATAATAGATCTAATCAGATGAGTTTACGAACCAGCCTCTAATCTAGAGATTCCTCTCTCATCTTGCAAGTCCCACACTTGGAGAGAGGTTTCAATGTTGTGCAATCACACTGGATGCCCTAAACATCAACTTAGAACCTTGATTTGCATCCAGGGGTGCTGCTGATTTGCAACAATAGTTTTGGCACGCTCGGTGGGACCTTAGAGGTCTCATTTTTATTGCAGCAAAGTTGATGTGCATCTGCTACAATTTTCTTGCTTCAAAAGAGCTATAAATTGCACATCTGGTGACTCCAAGGGGAAGAATCGGCTAGTTTTAGCAGTGTAGACCTAAAAACTCATGAGAAGAATCACTACAAGGTCAAGAGCTGGAGAAGAAGAGGCGTTGTTTGAATATCTGCAGTTATCTCCAAGAGTAAGGTAAAGTGGGAGGAGAATCCAAAGGTCTCCATCTCCACCAAATAGAACTCTCTCAACTCCTCCACCTGGTAGGCCTTTCATTCAATCAACAAGGGTTCTAAGGCCAATTAGAATGGCACAAAGCAACCCCTATGTCAATTTCACTGGCAGCAGCCCACTTGCTCTCAATGCACAACATCCAATTTCAATTGCAGCCTTGAAGAACATTCCATACTTCACTGGAGAGAATCATACTACTCCAGGTGATCATGTTAAAGACATTGCCAACCTTTGTGCAATTCATGAAATCAATGAGATGTAAGTGGCTACCAAATTGCTGGCATCTTCATTCAAGGGGAAAGCATTGCAATGGTTTAGAAGTCTTACCTCAGGTTCTATTCAAAATTGGAACCAGCTATGTATAGCACTTTATGAGCAATTTGGAGAGAAGGGAGACAACTTGTCTCTTTTGGAGCAGCTGACAACCATCAAGAGAGCTCCCAATGAGCAAATGGTGATTTAAACTTCATTTCAAAGGACTTGGGAGAGAATTCAGTGGCGGTCGGGCCAACAACAGAAGGTACTTTTCTTTACTATCTCAAAGCTCTAAATTCTAATATTTCTATGTTAATTCAGTCCATGGGAGGCACAACTATCCCCATTGCTTATAGCATTGCCATTAGAGCTGAAAATGGTTTGATCTAAGCTAAAAAAGTAGCCCCTAGACCTCCCATGCCATTGTTTCCAAGTTTAGAGAGCCCAAACACTAATCAAGTACCTAATTTGGCTCCTTCTCCCACTCCTAGAAATCGAGTTCAAATGAAGCTTCTACTTCATCTCCAAGTGCCCCAAATGAGCTTCAAGAGGTCATGAAGCAATTACAAAATTTAGGCAATGAGCTGGTTACTCTCAGGCAACAAGCCTAAAGGTTTTAGACCTTCTTATCAGCCCCAAGCTCAGCTTAATAGGCAGCCATACCAACCACAAAGACCTCCTAATCCAACTACAAATATAAATCAAGCAAGGCCTCCTGCCAATGCACCATTTCAGCAATATAATCCAAATGCTATATCTGCCTCTAAGGCATTGGTGCCAACATGAAACAATGTTGCTCGGAGTATGATTGGTGTTTTCCATGCAATGAACCTCACAACCAATCTATGTGTTTCAACGGTGCCTTGAATCAAGCATTAATGGTGACAACTACCGGTGTGGGGTGAGGGCAACAAGGAAACAACCAACAACAAGAAACATTCCAGCAACAATCAGCTCCAAATGACACCACACTTGTGAACTGGCAGGCAGAGGATTTTTGTGGCATAAATCAAATAGTCTCTCAAGGTGTTGTAGCCAACACAAGGTCAAAAAGAAGGAATTTGGGTGAAGAACAGCCATTAGCTCGACCAATCCACAACCTTTTATGGCTCCACAAATGGTTGGAAAACAAAATCCAGTTGTAAATGCACAAGGGCAGCCAAGAATAGCTCCTAGACCAACTCAAATACCAGTTGTTGATGCCCACATGCAAGGAGTGAATATGCAAACCAAGGGACAACAAAGAGATCCTTCATCATCATTCAATATCATTGATCAGATGAAGAAGACAAATGTAAATATATCAATGTGGGAATCCCTATCTATCCCGTGCCAAAGAGATTTGCTACAAGCTGCCATGAAGGACTAGCCAACTTTGAATCAGCAAGTTCAGATGCAAGAGAAAGTGCTCACAAATGTTTCCTATCCCAAGGGAATCATGGAGGACAACAAGGTAAAATGTTGAATCCCCCTCCTTTCTATGTTTCATTAATCATTGGAAATCAGTTAGTGCACAATTACATGATAGATTCCGGGGCAAGTAGCTCAGTGATGCCCAAGCAAATAGCTAATTAGCTAGGACTTCAATATGAAACCATATCCAAAGGGGTAGTGCAGTTGGATGGGACAGCAGTAACAACAGTTGGGGTGATTAGAAACTTGAGTCTTACCTTGCATGCATGTCTAAATGTTGTTGTTTTACAAGATGTATCAGTTATAGACCTTCCACCACTCTTTGCCCTATGTTTGTCAAGAGATTTCATAGCCAAGATTGGAGGATATTTTTCTATTGATTGGTCACACATGCTATTCAGAATGAGGTATGGAACCAAAGCTACAATCAGGTCTGAACCTATTGCAAACTTCCACATTGAGCCCTACACTCCAAGTCAAATCAATGCCAATTGTTTAGCATTTGATCAAGAAGATCACCCAAGCATTGATGAAGCTGACACCAAGGTTGGAAGCATCCCGGATCTAACTCTTGATGAATGGGAAAACAAGGTACATGCTTTTGATCCTTATCAAGAAGTAGAAGAATCTGAGCTAGGGGTCTATTGCATACATGAAGAAGACCAGCCCATCCCTAGCATCACCAAGCCAACTATAAGGATGAAAATGAGGTATGGCAGCTATTTTTTGATGGATCAAGGAGTAGACAAGGTGCAGGAGGTGGAGCAATGCTTGTTTCACCTCAAGGAGTAAAGTACTATTCAAATTTTAGATTTTAGTTTGCATGCTCCAATAACATTGTTGAATATGAAGCCTTGGTGCAAGGGATGCATTGGGCAATAAAGAGAGAAATAAAGAACTTACAAGTCTTTGGTGACAAAGTGAGTTGATTGTAAATTAGGTCAAGGGACAGATATCGCCAAGAATGATCTACTTAAGTGCTACAAGAACAGGGTGTGGGACCTCATGGAAGATTTTGAGGGTTTTGGCATCAAATCCATTCCTAGGAAAGAAAACCAAGCTGCTGACAGGCTTGCAGTAGTTGGGGCAGCCTTTGATATTGTGGAAAGCATTCAACAGGACAAGATACAGCCAAACATCCATGTGATTGTGAGGCCTTCAGTGCCGGATAACAATGTCAGTTGGCAAGTGTTTGAGAATGACTTACAAATCATCCATTTCTTACAAGAAGAAGCTGAGTTCTCAGCTAAAAATCAGGAAAAATTAGAACAACAGTATGGTGACCAAGTGGTATAGCTGAGAACTAACAAGCTTCCCAAGGGACTTATCACTTTGGAGCCCATTTTCAATCCCAATGATCAGTTTAGGAAAGAGAAATCAAACATTCAGTCAAGAGAGAAGATTAAGTATCCATCTTGGTGGAAGAGAACAAACCATTACAAATTAGAGAGATGACAACTGAACAAGAAAGGTACGAGTTCATACAGCTATGTCAAGAGTTCCCTGATGTGTTTGCTTGGAGCTACGAAAATTTGAAAGGTTTCAATCCCAAGTTAGCTCAGCACACCATTGAGATAGACCCAAATACTAAGCCCATCAGGTAGAAACAAAGGCCACCAATCCACACATGGAACCTCTCATGAGGAAGGAATTAAATAAGTTGATTGAGTCAAGAATCATATTCCCAATCAAGCATTTTAGTTGGGTTACCAACTTAGTTCCATCGAAAGAAGAGTGGAGAGATAAGATTGTGTGTTGACTTCGAGACTTGAATAGAGCATCTCTCAAGAACCAATACCCACTCCCTTCTATGGAGAAAATTTTACAAGTTTTGGCTGGCTCCGAGAGGTTTTCACTACTTGATGGCTACTCAAGCTACAATCAGATTATGGTGAAGGAAGAAGATCAGTTCAAGACAACCTTCACAACCAAATGGGGAACTTATGCATACAGAAAATGACATTTGGGTTGTCCAATGCTCGAGCTACCTTCCAAAGAGCAATGTACATGGTGTTCAAAGGTTTGATTAACAATGTGGTGCTGATATACCTTGATGATATGACTATTTTTTCAAAGAATGCAGCAGATGAACTCTCTCATTTGAGACAAGTCTTCCAAAGGTGCAGGAGATTTGGAGTGTCTTTGAATCCTAAGAAGTGTATCTTCCTATCACATGAAGGAAAGCTCCTTGGCCATATTGTCTCCAAAGAAGGATTAACAATTGATCTAGAGAGGATTGAAGCCATAAGAGCACTACCATTGCTAAGCCACAAGAAAGCCCTTCAGAGTTTCTTGGGGAGGATAAACTTTGTTCGGAGGTTTGTCCTAGATTTTGCAGCCCTTGTCAAACCTATCACCAAAATGTTAAAGAAAAGCATGGCTTTCAAGTGGACAATAGAAGGAAAGGAGAGTTTTGAAGCAATCAAAGAAGCCATCTCTCAAGCACCAACCCTCATCAACCCGGACTTCTCCAAGGATTTCATCCTCTATGCATTTGGAGGTAATGATACTATTTCTGCCATTTTGGTACAGCAGAACAAGGACAACGATGAGCAGCCAATTACTTTCTTTAGCTAGAGCCTAGATGACTATGAGGTGAGGTATTCTTTTATTGAGAAGCATGTACTTGCAGTAATAAGAAGCTTGAAGAAATTCAAGCATTTAGTCTCAAACAACAAGGTCCAGTTGTTGGTCTCTCATGTTGGGGTTAAAGACTTCCTCTTCAACAAAGATTTGAATGAGAAAAGGGCAGGTTGGATCACTTGTGTCATGGAGTATGACATTGAGATCAAGGTCACCAAGTTGGTAAGAGGAAAAGGATTGTGTGAGCAGCTGATTTTAGGGAAGAAAAAAGAAGTATGTAATGAAGAAGAGGTTGTTTTAACAGTTCAAGATAGCCATGACCCAAGTGGCACTCAAGAAGAAAATAATGTTTTCCCCACTCCTTGCTGGACCCAAGGTATAATGCACTTCCTAAGCACAGGCCTATGCCCTCCGAGAGATGAACAAGACCCAAAGAAGATACTTCAGATTGCAGGCTGTCCCATATGCCATTGTTGATGGAGTTTTGTTCAAGAAAGATGTGAATGGAGTGCTGTTGAGATGCATTAGCACAAATCAGATTCATAGGGTGTTGGAAGAGTTCCATGGTGGACTAGCTGGTGGTCATTTTGCACCGAGAGTGACAGCTCTAAAAATTATGAAGGCTGGTTATTATTGGCCCAAGATTTTCAGTGATTGCTTTGCATGGATCAAGAGGTGTAAGAATTGTGCATTCTTCACAGGAAAAGAGAGACTTGCTACCCTTCCATTGCATCCAATCTCAGTTGACCAGCCATTCATGCAATGGGGTTTGGACTTCATTGGAGTCATTAATCCCAATTCAAGCCAAGGGCACAAATGGATTTTGACAACCACATACTACTTCACCAAGTGGATGAAGAAGGAATAGCACTCAAAGAGGCAAATGAGTCTAGCATTTTAGACTTCTACGAGGGCATAGTAGCCAGATTTGGCATACCTGCTACAATAATCTCAGATAATGCATTTGCATTCATTAGATACAAGGTGACTGAGTGGGCTATCAAGAACAGGATCTACCTAAGTACTTCATCAAACTATTACCCTCAAGGTAATGGCCAGGATGAGTCTACAAACAAGAACTTGTTGAGGATCATTAGGAGGACTCTTGATGAGAATCAGAGGTCTTGGCATACCAAACTGAAATCACCCTTATGGGCTGATAGGATAACTCCCAAGAGATCCATAGGTAACTCTCTATTCAGGCTTGTCTATGGAAGAGAAGCAATCTTGCCCATGTCACTCGAGTTTCCAACATTGGAACTCATGAAGTAGTTAGAGTTGCTAGAGTTTGGACCCATGGAATGTGAGATATGCAGAGTTGATGGAGCTTCAAGAGATCAGAGATCAGGCATCCCAAGCAATGGAGAAGGATCAATATTTGATCAAGAAGACCTTTGATAGGAAGGCCAAGAGTATATCTTTCCAGGTTTAGAGATCTAGTATTAAAATGGGATGCGAGATAGAGCAAAACCAGAAGGCATTCAAAATTTGATGCCATTTGGAGTGGCCCATACACGGTCACAAAGTGCAAGAACAACAATGCTTTCCAATTATCTTCATTGGATGGTGAAGAAATACAGATTCAAGTCAATGGAATCTATCTCAAGCATTGCTTCTAAAGGTAAATTCTCCACCTTGTAAATATTAGCTTAGGATTCCATTCCTTCAAGTGCTTGTGCACATTGTTTTGCTGTAGGTTAGTTTTGCTTTCCCTAAGTGCTTTGGCACGGCTTACTATCCCTGGAGATGTTTTGTAGTCCTTGATTCCATCAAGTGATATTCCATCTTCCTCCTTGCAACATTCTAAGTCAGTTGGGTTTCCAAATAGAAAATTTAATGACTCCATGCCCAATGGACTACTTCAGGAAACTGGTATTTTCATCTACCAGGCAGATGACCCCTCTGAGTCACCAAAATTGTTATCCAAAATGTGCCCCTACTCATTTTTGTGGCTAAATCCTTGTGTTCTTGCCTCTCTTATGCCTCATTCTCCATTTTCTGGTTTTTAGGCACTCAAATCTTCCTAGAAATGACACCATTGGATAGATCTCTCTCTCAGCTTTCCAGAAAGGTAAAGTTTTCCTCCTAACTTCTCATATTTTTCAAGTTAACGCTCTGGAGAAGTTCTTGTGGGAAATTTTCCCCTTGGAATCTCAGAGCCAATAAGAAACTGCCACATGTCCCAGGAGGTGGCGGAGCACGGGGATTTTCAAAAAAATTTCCAAATGCAAAAAAGAGGTAAAATTCGAAATTTTTTCCCGCCGATCCGTTTTGGGCCTGTTTTTACCCTAAATCTTCAAATGGCCATAACTTTCGATCAAGAGCTCATATTTTTGCGTTCTTTATATCAATGGAAAGCTGGTAAAATTATCTACATGATTCCATGGTCAATTTTTAATTTTTATTTAGTTTCAAGGGAGAAAATAAAAAAATGCTTCTGGTACGTGCCCATGGATAGAACTGACGTTTCAACAACCAATTTTAATGCAAAATGGGTCGCATTCTTCTCCAACATGGTCGAAAATGTCAGGGGATGGGTCTGTCAGGTCACCCATGTTGTTTTTAATACATTTTGGTCAATGAGGAATGGCTCCCACATTTTTTCACATTTTCTTTCTCCTGGTTCGACCCATGCACTGAAAAAGCTAGATTTGACTCATTTTTCAAAGTTGAACACTTTTTACACAACAAGCTTCTATTTTCATCTTCAGCAAGTGATTTTAGAAGTATCGGACCTTCCAGGATTGTAACAGCCTTTTTGCCTCTTTGGTGTTGGAATGCAAGGATTTTGATGTTGAAAATCACAATGCTTGGCTCTGTGAATGCTTTCAGTCCTTCGCATGTGTTTGTTTCATTTCAAACCTTTGAGTACAACTTATCAACCTGTGCATGATGTTTTATGCTGAAATCTCTGATTTGTGTCTATTTTCATGAGCAAAAATGTTCACCACTCCTTTGGTGCATCACCATCATTAGTTTACTTTCAATTTTTACATTTCTTATCCTGTCTCCTTGCAATCTAGGATAAAATTTGGATCTCGAACCTCTGCGGTTGTGCAAATAATAGATCTAATCGGGAGTTTGAGGAACCAGCCTCTAATCTGGAGATTTCTCTCTCATCTTGCAAGTCCCACACTTGGAGAGAGGTTTCAATGTTGTGTAATCACACTGGATGCCCTAAACATCAACTTAGAACCTTGATTTGCATCCAGGGTGCTGCGCTGATTTGCATCAACAAAAACTTTTACTGCTAAAGTGGGTGGTTTCTTGTCTTATAATTGGTCTCATATGTCATTAAGAACAAGGTATGGTACCTGGTTTACCATACAAGTTGAGCCAATATTTTCCTATCATGTTGAGTCATATGATCCATCTCCTCTCCAAGCCAATTTCCTAATCCAAGAAGAACAAGCTTCAACTTTTGAAGAGTAGCATGTTCCCCTCCTATACCTAATTTGTTGCTAGATGAGTACACGAAAGGAATAAAAAATTGATCCATATGCTAAAGAGCTTGAAGATTTTGAAACTATGCTTGGCACTTACTGTATCCTTGAAGAAGAAGTTATGCTTCCATGCATGGTCAAGTAAAGTAAAAGAAAATCCTAGTTTGTGGAAGTGTTACTTTGACACTTCCAAAAGCATAAATGGCACAATCGGAGGTGTTGTTCTCATTTATCCTAAATATGGGAAATTATTATTCACACACATGTTGTAGTTTGCATGCTTCGATAATATAGCATAATATGAAATGTTGGTGCATGGTCTTGTCATTATAGAGAAAATAAAGATAAAGGCATTGTAGATCTTTGGAGACAAATAATTGGTCATCCATCAGGTCAAAAACAAGTACACTACAAAGAATAATCTTTTCAAAGTTATAAACATAGATTTTGGGATCTCCTTGAGAGATTTGATGATTTTAATCTATAGGTGGTACAAAGGAAGATGAACAAGGAAGCATATCGATGGCCATGCTTTTCTCACGCTTTTCTCCTACTAAAGATTTTATCAAAGGAAGCATGCAAAAACGTCAAAATGTTGATCGAGACCATCTTTTCTGAAAAACAAAACCAACTGGAAAGTGTTTGATAGTGACACGTAGATTGTATAATTTGTTCGAGAATGAAACTAAGTTCTCTTCAAGCATGCATGCTAACTTGCATGATAGATATGGACACCAAGTGATCCAACTAAAGAAAAACAAGTTACCTAAAGGGTTGGTTACCTTAGAGAAAATATTGAGCCTTGATTATGAGTTCAATGGTTAAGATAAGTATATACGCACAATGCAAGAAGACTTATCCCCAAACACTATTACACCCAAGAAAAAATTGTTGGTGAGTAAAGCTTGTGTGCATGATGAAAATAAGGGCTTCATCTCTCTCTCATTATAAATATAGTGACATATTCTTATGGGAGTATGTGGACCTAAAAGTATTTGATCCATGTGTTTCTCAATACTCCATTTACCTTAATCATGTATTAATCCCATTAGATTAAAACAAAGGCTAGTCAATCTAAGGATAGACCCTCTCACGAAGAAATAATTGTCTAAACTCATTAAGGAAAAGATTATTTTCCCCATCAACTACTCTACCTAGGTTTCCAATATTTTTCTAGTGCACAAAAATAATGGTGAAATAAAACCTTGCATTGATTTTAGATATTTAAACAACGCATACTTAAGGGATCACTATCCTTTTCCTTCTAATGAGTAGATTCTACAAAATGTGTATAACATGTAAAAAAATTCTATGCTTGGATGGGTATTCCATCTTGAATACGATCCTCGTCAAAGAAGAGGATCAATTCAAAATAACATTTATAACCAAATAGTGAACATACAAATATCGAAGATTCCTTTAGTCTTTGTAAGGTAGGTAACACATTTCAAAGCAGTGTGCCATGGACATTGCCTTCAAAGGATATATCAATGAGTTCATCTTGGTTTACCTAGATGACATAACTTTCTTCTCAAAGTAGAGCGTAGATCACATGGTGCAATGGGAAAATATTTTTGAGAGATGAAGATAATTTGGGGTATCTCTTAACCCAAACAAGTGTAATTTTGGTGTGGTGCAAGGAAATATTTTTGACTATGTGGTCTCAAAGGATAGCATCATAATTGATCTTGAGTGTGTTTTATCCATCTTGGCCCTCTTCTTTCTAACACATATGAAATCGTTACAGACCTTCCTTGGAAAAATTAATTTTTTAGGAGATTCATCCCTAACTTTGCAAGACCAATTTGGCCTATCACCCTCATGCTCAAGAAAGATACATCCTTCAAGTGGAAAGAATAAGTAAAATATATCTTCAAAAAAAATCAAGCTAGAAATTACTTACATGCAAACACTCATCTACCTAGATTATTCCAATGATTTCATCCTCTATACTTATGGCACTAATGCGAATGTTGTTGTTTTCCTAAAATAAGAAAATGAACTAGGACTTGAGTAACTTATGTCTTTATTTAGCCAAACACTTACCGATTATGAATTGAAATACAGTCACATGGAAAAACAATTTTACACCATCATTCACACATGTAAGAAGTTCAAAAACATGCTCACCACAAACCACATCAAGGTGTTAGTTTCACACTCAGGTGTTAGATACTTCAACATGGGAGAATAAATCAGTGAGAAGAGAGTGTGATTATTAACAAATATCATGGCATATGATGTGACTATATAAGCCACAAAGCTGGTTATAAACAATTATCTCTACAAGTAGCTTGTTGAGGACATGGAGAATGATCAAGAGAATTCATTGTTATCGGATGAAAATCTCCCGCACATGGAACTTGAATATAATGAAGGATATAGCATGCACAGCTGGTTGGAAATGATGATCACTATAGACACTAAAATTAGGTCACACTCCCCTTTGGTCCCTCGACAAATAAACACCCTTCATCACATTAACCTAGCCATGGCCCCCTTCACCCCAATAATATTAATTTAATTAAATTAATTCATTATCCTCACCATATTTATTATTTAAATATCTTAATTTAGATAATATCCACACATACACCTCACCTAGACACCTCATCTAGCCACCTCACCCTAAGACCTATTCTTAGTAAGTTACCATAACTAACTAAGACTTACCCAAACCCTAAAGATCAATGCCTACATTCTCTCTAACCACATTCCCGCATGCTTACAAGAAGCTCCCAGTCTAATCCACAGGTTAATGACATGAGATCCAAGAAAATCAAGAGGATCTCCCTAGTTTAGTAAACCTAGGAAATCCCACCTTGACCGACGCCAGTTAAGTAGGAACCACCGTCGGTCACCTTTAAACCCCTAAAACAACCTTATTTTGAAGGTTGGAAAAAGGTTGGAAAACATTAGCACATCCCTAAGAGATATCACATCTTTTGAGAACAAATTCCAGTGAGAACACGCATGTAAGGAAGGAGATCAAGCATTTTCTCCTACACTCACCCCCAAAGTAAGGATTTGATCCAACCAAGCAAAAAGGAATGCACATGCAGCCCATGCAGAAGCTCTCCTATGATTGGTGATCATCTGTAGCCTTCAACCTCTTACCAGCACCTTCATCCCTCACTCACAAGCATCCAGGACCAGAATCCAAGTAAGTAAAACATTATACTCCTCTAGTTCATTTCATTTCGTCATTATATTGTCACCCTTTGTTCTCTCAACCACCCACAGACCTCCATTAATACTCACCCCTCCATATACCTATTAAAACCTCATTGAATCCCACCCAAACCACCCAATACCTCATTCCGACCAACCAAAGTCCTTTGTGTAATCACAAAGGAGACCCAAAACTCATTTTGTGGAATTCCCGCTTTTCCACAATAACCGGTGCCTATTCATGACCAACCACCATCGGACACCCTTAACTAGAATTAATCTTTTCATTTTCCCATACAACTCAGAACCATGACTTATTCACCTAATTCTACATCACCCTCATTCACGTGTGATGTACCTGAGACCTTTTCTCAGACTGTAGAGATCCAAAACTAGTTATTTGCCCTTCGATCCTATTCTAACATAGCCTGTTAGATCAGATCTTTCTTATTGTATTTTAAGTTAGATACCTAAATAATTTCAAATTAAAATATATTTTAATTTATTACCCACATAAAATTGTTTCAAACAGTGGACTAACAGTCATCTAGGAAGTATCACACTTCCCGGATCTAGCACACGCTAGGCACTTCACTACACATATTGTTTAATTCTTTCTGGTGGTCTTTCTTTCCATTACAGGTAGTTCCTCCTAGCCAAAAGGAAGCTCTCACATTTATCTATGGATTCAAAATTCATACATGCACAACAACCTAACAACTAGCATTTCAAAAGGTATTCCTCCTATGCCCAAGTTACCCTATCTGTTTCGTCGAATACTTCAAATAAATGTTCTAAGAATCAGTGAAACAATCACATTCCTTTCCTCGGGTGCATATCCTCCTAGTTTGAATTAAAAAAGAGAAGAAATTTGAGGCTTTAGTCTATTCCATATGTTCGATTGATGGTCTTCTCTTCAAAATAATTATTGATGGCATGTTGTTGAGGTGTATTGACAACGTGTAAATTGAAAAAGTATTAGCAAAATCTCGGTATGGATTCTCTAGAGGAAACTTCTCTACCAAGACTACAGTGATGAAGATCATCATGGTAGGATTATTTTAGCCTACTCTATTATTAGATGCACACAAGTGGGTCATGAAGTGCAAAGAAATCACTTTCTTTATAGGAAATAATAAATTGGCAACACTTCCCATCTGAATAATCAAATATTATCAACCCTTTGCACAATGAGGTCTTGAATTCATATGCATGATCAATCCTCCTTCAAGTGCGAGGACATAAATGGGTGTTGAAAGCTACAAATTACTTCACCATATGGATAGAAGATGTCACACTCTAAGAATCAGCTGAGATAGTCATCTTTGTCTTTCTTGAAGGTATTGTAACAAGGTTTAGAATTGACACCATTATCTCTTATAATGTGAAGGCCTTCCTTGGTAATAATTTTTTTGATTGGGTACTAAGATCTTGAATATATTTGAATACTTCTTCCGATTATTTCCCTAAGGGTAATTACTTGGTAGAGTCAAAAACCAAGAACCTAATCAATCATGAAGTAAAGAATGAATATCAACTAGAGACAATGGTAAACTAAGGTCTTGTGCACGCTCTGGGAAGATAGAGTCATAGTGAAGAAGGAACTAGTTACTTAACCTTACAAAATGGTTTTTGGAAAGGAGGCTCGACATCGTTTATCCCTTGAGATTCCTTTATTACATATTTCTGAGCATCTAGAGTTTAAGGACACAAATCAAAGAGAAATAAAAATGGAAGAGATGGTTGGACTTGAAGAATAAGGGAATTATTTCACGATCAAGCTAGAGTAGTATCATTAATCAAAAATGAAATGGTGTGATAGGAAGGCTAGGCATCAATTTTTCAAAGTTGGGACTTTGTCTTAAAATGGGATACTTGACAGAGCAAAACCAGGTGTCATTCAAAGTTTGATGCACTTTAGATTGGCCCATATATTATCGGTTCATATAAGGAGCATAACTCTTTCAAGTTATCTCATCTTTATGGAGGTGTGCTATCAATCCAAGTCAATGGGATCTATTTAAAATGATTCCATTAAGCTTGATACATCATTTTGTATATATTGAGTAGTTTAAATTCATCCAAGTGCATTGTGTGCACATTGTCTTATTTCTATATATTTCTTTCTTGTTGCATGGTTCTTGCACATGCTCTTTTGTTGCTTCCTAGATGTGAGTCATTTTCAGTTGTACAAGATTAAGAAAAAGTTCAAAACATGATTCAATTAACTCATGGGTAGTTCTTCAAATTTTCATATCTCGAGGTTCATATACACATTGATTCCATGCCTAATTGATGCTCTAGGATACCGATATCCTTCATCTATTAAGTAGATGGTCCCGAAATTCACCAATCCATAATCCAAAATAACTCCCCTAATTATTTGAACAACTTATATTTCCATTCTTTCTCTCATGTTATACATTACATGTTGAGTGTACTTTAATTATTCTCTTGGCACATTTCCTTAGCACTTATTCCTCACGCGCCCTTGTACGCTCCTTTCCTACACTTCCCATATTTTCCTTATCCTTGTTTTTATTCTGTTTTATTTTTCCTCGTGCAAATCTTGGCACATTTTCATTCCTCGCAGTAGTTCACGCACCCTTCGCATTCACCTTAGACATTTTCCGAAAATCAACTAAGTCCTTGGCATCCTTGTGCACCCCCTTCCTTTTTCCACACATAATGTTGTAATGATTGCACCTCTTTGATACATTCATCCTATATGTGTTCCTTCTTTTCCTCCCACGCACATCACTTTTAAACACCTCCTTCTACTTTCTTCTTCCATGCTTCTTTCCTTCGTGTGTTGTCGTGCCTTCCTCTATGCCGGTTCTGTGCCACGTGGACTGTCATTCATTGAGTGAACCACATGTAACCTCCAAAGAGCACCAAAAGGGTGCGAATCCTTAAAACCAACTAAGGTGTGACACATGGCATAATATCCCAAAATAGTTGATGACGTGGTTTATTCTCCGGATCACTCAAGTTTAAATTTCAGTGGATTTTGTAGGTGAGAAGATGGAAAACATATCTCATGTCATTAATACAAATTCTGATTACTCCAACCACCTGATTTGATTTATATCTCGCCCCTTTCCTTCTCTCACATGTGAAACAGACGTGGGGAAGTGTATTTGACATATTTGTAAGTGGATTTTCAAGCATTCATTATTTTTTGTTAGTGGTTGAGTTTATAAAATTAGATTTTCCCTCCTTCTCCTCCTCTTCTCTCATTAATTCATCTATAAATGTAAGAGAATTGCTCATTGATAAGGGTTGGACACTTTCATTTTACATTAGTATTTCCTTGCATTTTAAGCTATAGGCCTTTAGTTCCAATCTATGCATGTGGATATTGACCTCATACACCACCGTAATGTAGATTATGCATTTTTAAAATTAATAGAAGCGTTATTTTGTGGCTACATTCTACCTTAACTTGTTTTTATTCCTTTTTCTTGCCTTTCCTTAACATTTTGTGTATGTTTTAATTTTTAAAGTCCTTGCATCTCCTTTTCTTATTTTGCTTCATGAAAATGAAAATGTAAATGCGTTGCAGACTATGATATGCATTTCTATCCTTTTTGTGTGTGTTTCTCTTCCCTTTTTCTTAAAGTTGATCATGTTCATCCCTCTTTCTTTCGTGCATTATCACCTCCCTTAGTTTTCCATTTTAATGTTCTCCTTCTCTCCCTGGTCCTTTGGCATCTTTAGCTTAGATTTTAATTTTACCATTAGGAGTAGCAATAGTAGTATAAATAGTTAGAGGAACTGGCCTTATCTAGAGGTATTTCTCAAGCATGTAAGGTCCCACAACTTGGAGATAGTCCCATTGTTGCATCAACGACTCATTTCAACCTGATTTGAGATGGGTGTAAGTTTTATCTCAAACAATTTTCTTTGGTCCATAAAGTTTAAAATCAAAATAAAATTATAGCCTAGTTCCCTATAAAATCTAAGGATATATTATTTTAATTCCTCTGTAGTAAAAATCATTCTAATGGAGCTTAGTCATTACTAATTTCATTCCTATCTATAATTTACACTAAAATTCTTGAGAAGCGTAAAATTATGTTTTATTTTTTCCAGATTAAAGGTTACTAACACCCAAATATTGATGACCACAAGATATCTTAGAAATATCATGCCACATGTCAACATTTTAGTGGATGAGAATTACAACTTAATATGGTAAATTTTTATAGGTTAAAATTATTTGTTAATTTTATCTCTAATTAAATATTTCTTAATAAATGTGTCAATTATATAGCTATTTAATTAATTGGATCAAACTTACGTGGTGTCACATTTTATTGGATTTTAAAAATAATAATGCTCACTATATTTTAAAAATATCGAATTCAAATATGATAAATAATAATAATAATAATAAATGTCCATATCTCACTCTCTTAAAATTTACACCTTTTTTTAGAAATGTTAAATTCTATTTTATAATTTGTTTTTTATTATGCTTAAATTAATATTTTTCATTTTCCGAAGATTTCACAAAGAAACAATTTTTGTTGTCCCAATCATTTTAAAACTAAAATTAATAAATTTTATTTCCTTGTGTCTGCGTTATCCCCAATTAAATTAAAATATTAATGAGGGGTAAATTCAAAGTTCTATATGTGAAATCCTTCACATTAAATTCAAATATTTGAAATTTCAAAATCCCACACTTTCATATTATGAAGGGAATTTTAAAATTTGAAATTTTCCTATCCCACATTTTTTTGTTTTCAGAATTTATGTTTTTCAATGTATTGGGAAAAATTAAATACCCTGGAGAAATATATATTAGGGTTTATTTTTTATTTTGAAATCGTAGAAAAACAACTCTTGAAATCAGAATACAACACATGCATCCACTAATTCAAAGGACTCGAGTGCTCAAATCCTAGCCATTTTTGGAACAAAAAGTTGAGGTAGTGATTATAATCTCATTCAGGGGTACAAAAATGAGGAAATAAATATTGATTGTAGATAATGATGGAATCAAAAGAGGAAAGAAAAAGAGGTTACATATAGAATCTCATAGATAGTTTGTTTAAGAGAGAATATGGAGCTTTCATAGACATTATCAAGCACATAAAAATTTCGATACTACTAAAATAGGTATTTATCAAAATTTATTATATGTCTACCTTATTTGATGCCATACACTTTTAGTCTCTCTCTCGTATTCTCATAGTTCTTTTGTTTTGTACTACAATCTAGTCATGTCTTTCCCTCCACTACCTTTGTGGTTCCGTTTCATCTCCTTATCAAAACAAGTTGCTCTATTTGAAACAATATTTTTATCCTTCCCATCAAGAAAAAATGTAATCCCTTTTACAATATTTATTCTTTTGGAAAACCCATTTTTTACGTTCTACCATAGCTCATGTATTTGTGTCTATTAAATGGGTTCCCTTTTTAGCCCTTCTATATGTCTCTCTAGTTAATTTTTTGGGGATTTTTCATTTTCTTTCCTTCGTTTACTTGTTCCCATAATTGGTGGCACCTATCCCCAGCTTAAAAATTGTAATGGTTTGATTTAGTATAGTTTACGTAATCATTTTGAACTCCTTTAATAATTTTTTAATATGAAAGAAATAGTCGTGACTAATTATTTCAATGTTCATTGTTTACATGATTGCCGCATTGATATATATATATATATATATATATATATATATATATATATATATATATATATATATATATATCTAGTTTCCCATGTAGAAATAGTCAAATGTAATGTCTTTAGCAAGATTTTTATGTTTAATAAAAGGTAAGAATATTATATGTACTCATAAATATTATTAAATATAAAATTTAATCATTCTATTTACAAACATATATTTCCTTTTGTGGACCTTATGCTATGCCATATATTTTTATTATGCTACATATCATTGGTTAATTTTAGAGAATTTTGAAATATTTATGTATCTTTTTGTAAAGTCAATCAAGAAATATGTTTTGTATCCTAACTTCCACTGAGGTATAATTCTTCTTTTTTGAAAACATTTGTGTAGAAAATAATTAATAACGACTTACGGGATAAATGAGCCAACTTAAAGTAACAATTTTTAAATTCTCTAATACCATATTCCAAGGCTAGCAGCTGTTAAGATGGATGTTTATGACATTTCTTAGATATTACAAGACAGGAAAGGAAACAAATATTCCAAGATAAGAAACATATTAAATATTTTCCTGAAAACATTTATTAAAATGATAATGAAGATTAGCGGTCGCTAAGATATTGGTTGAATCACATACGATACAACTAGTAACAACTCACCTAAAAAACAAAGCTAAAGACCATTACTATAGTTAGATTCTCGTATTACAATATCAAAAGCCTAGCATGATATTCAAAGCCTAGTGACTGATAATTTCCAATATTATTAAATAAAATTAGTGCAACATAACAAGTAGTTGAGATTAGCAGCCAATAGGATAGTTATTGCCTTACATACATGATAATTAGTAAAGACCCAACTAAAAAACTAACTAAGCTCCATTATAATATTTGTATTTTAAAATACTACCTTCTAAGACTAATGACCACTAGGGTGGATGTTTAATTTATTTATTTGATGTTATAAGACAACAAATATTCCAAGACAAGACAAATTTTAATGATTTTCCTAAATACACATATATCAAAACAAAAATTTAGCCTAGCATCTACAGAGTTCAATATGTTATTCAAATTCTATCAGATGATATTTGAAGCCTAGAGGTTGCTAAGGTCATAGATTATTCCACTTCATTGGATTAATATAAAAAGACTTGAGATTAATGGATGCTAGGATAATTGTTGTCTTGCATTCAAGATAATGAGTATCAAATCGACTTAAAACCGACAATTGAAAATTGAACAATTCTCTAACACAAAAATTTTAGCCTATTGGCCTCGGAGTTCAACATGCTATTCAAATTTTATTACATAATATTCCTAGCCTAACAAAATATTAAAATCCTAATGACTATTAAGGTTTAAGATAATTACATAGAACTGGTGGAAAATTAAAAATACTTGAGGTTAGAGGCAAATAAGATATTTGTTTTCTTGCATATAGAACATGTAGTAATGGCTCAAATAAAAACTAACTATTCTCAATTATTATATTTAATTTTTACAAGAATAGCTTGAGGTTACCGATCACTAGGATATTTTTGTCTTCTATATAAGAAAAATAATATGATTTCAACTAAAAACTATGCTCCATTATTATATTTAAATTTTACAAGACTATATTCAAATACTAACGACCGATAGTGTGGATGCTTAATACATTTATTTGATGTTTCAAGAAAAGATAAGATAAGGGATATTCCAAGACAAGACAAATATTTACACCTTTCCTAAATACACGTAATTCAAAATGAAATATTAATCCTAGCAGCCGCTAAGTTTAATATTATATTCAAAGTCTATCACATGAGATTTAAAACCTAGCGGCTACTAAGTTCGATGATTATTAAGTAGCATTGTTGTAACATCACAAATACTTGAGGTTAGCATCCACTAGGATAGTTATAGAAAATTGTGTGATAATTATAATATCATGTGATATGATTCGAATATCATGTTGTACCTAACGGGTGGTAGGCTTGAGATTACATGTTCAATTAAGTTTATTATGAAAAATACTTAATATTTGTCTTGTCTTCTCGAGTACTTTTTATCTTTTCTTATATTGGAATATCCATGAAATGATGTAAACATCCACCCTAACGGTCGTTAGTCTTGGAAAAAATGCATTATAAAATATAAATATAATAATGGAGTTTAGTTTAGTTTTCAGTCAAGTCGTTACTAATTATCATGTATCCAAGATAACAATTATCCTAGTGGTCGCTAACCTCAAGTATTTATGATGTTGCAGCAATGCTCCTTAATAATCTTCGACCTTAACAAAGATGTAGGTTTCAAATATCATGTGGTAGACTTCAAAGATCATATTGAACTCAAGTGACCGCTACTCTTAAAATCACATTTTGAATTAGATTTATTAATGAAAATCATAAGCAAAATTCTTATTATAGTTCTCATAAGATATATTGTGTATATAACATAATTTAAATCAGCTATTATAAAAGAAAATTTCTAACGGCTGTTAGGCTCAATCACTTATTTTAAGTAATGGTTTCCTAGTCTCAAGCCTCAATATCTTCTTTATTTCAAATCAGCAATGAAATAATACAAAAATCATGGACTAACTTGACATCCGATAGGATGCTAGTGACCACTAACCTCAAGTCAATGTTTAACCATTATCACCAATATTGGATTACGGTTTTCACCATGATGTAGTGTAACTCAATTTTATTTTTACAATGAGGGGAAGATATCAACCACCATTTCATTAAATTTGGACTAATTTTAGTCCAATTTTTTTTTTTTAAATTCATTATCAGTTTCTTCACATCTAAATTTTGGTATTTGAAAATGCTATTATTTTTTTTCAACATTTGAGTTATTGGTCTCCAATAATTATATTATTGGTTTCTAGTTTTTATTCAATTGAATTATGAGGTATAATGGGGGCCACCCATTCTCCCTATTAATTTTCACTCACATTGGAGACAAAATCATTGCATTTAGACTAATTTTAGTCCAATATTTTTTTAAGAAATTCATTATCGGTTTCTTTACATCTAAATTTTTGTATTTAAATATTACTTTTTGGATTTCAAATATGTTATTATGGGTTTTCAACATATGAGTTTTTGGTCTTTAATAATTACATTATTGGTTTCTAATTTCTAGTTAATTAAATTATGATGGAGAATGTGAGGCCACCCATTCTCACTATTAATTTTTACTCACATTGGAAAAATAAATAAGAAATTTATTGTCTTTATAATTTTAATTAAAAAGAATAGGAGGTAAATATATTACCTATTATACCCATATTAGAAAGATTCCCGTTGTTACAATTATTTTTACATTGCATGAGAATGAGAGGCCAAACATTCTACCTCTTTTTGGTTATTATACGTGAAATGGATAAAAGGATGTCATCTAGTTTAATAATTTAATTTTTCATAATATATTTGGTTTCCAATTATTGGTTGATATTTGAGAGAAAATTGGAAGCAACCTATTCTACCTTTTAATTTTTATTTTGATTAATATAATAGGATTCCATCTACTTTCATTAAGGATTAGTTCATTTCAATGATTATTAGGAGGCCATCTAGTTCAACATGTATAATTTCAATATTAATTTTACTCATACAAACAAAATTGAGTGAAAACAATACTATTAAATCAATTGTTTCCATTTTGTTAGTTGAATTCTATTTACCTTATTGTTATTCATAATATTTATGTCAACACTATTATTGTAAAAAACAATAAAATCAACATATACATTTAATATATTTTACTCGAGAAAAAGAAGTTCACAATTTAAGTTTCATTTATAATTAATAATCATCAATAGTTAGTTTGAAAGTTCTCAATGAACGCCTTAATTTTTTAGAGGCCCCACATGTTTAACCCAAGTACATACATGGGTTTTTACAATTTTATCTTTCTCATAAGATCCATCAAAATCCCAACTATGTGGGATCTTAAAGTAATTAGCATTTCCAAACTCTTCAAATATGTATTTCCCCTCATCAATGAATAATATGTTAGAATCAACATATCTCTCTCCATACATAGCAATAACATCCTTTTTACTTAAATTATTATATACATGCACCAAATTTCCACTCCCGCATCTCTAAAATGTATTTCATATTATACAATGTTCTCTTCCCCAAGTGAACACAAATTTTTCATCTCATAACCAAGTAAATTATTCAAGAGAAGATTGTACTTCTTTACTTACTATCTAAAAATGTAAACCAAAAGAAAGATCAAAATGTTTTGTTGCAACCTCTAATAAACTAGGAAAATAAATCCTTTGGAAATATGTATATGAAGCATATTTAAAATTAGTTCTAGAATATCCTGGAACTTTGAACAACAATTCTTCTACTCCTAATATCAACAATTTCCTTGCAACTGAAATAAAATGTATGATATACATTATTATAGAGATTAAATTCATTATTTATCCAACAAATAACCACATCAATAATTGAACTCCATGCAATGTTATAGCATAAATAAAAATATGTATGCTAAGTTTAAAATAACTTCCACAAGTACATCCCTATTACTACAAATTTCAATGAATTCATTTTAATTGAATTTAAATCTATGACAAACATTATTAACATTTTAATAATTACAATATTAAAACAACAAATTAAAAACAAATTTATGTCGATACTATAAAATAAATAATAATAATAATACATTATATTAACTTTGGAATGGATTTAATTTTCTTACAATACAACATCCTATCTTCAAAATGATTTCAAAATTGTCTTACAATGAAACTAGCTATAAAATTTTATTGTAATATCATTTACAATTTTTTAACTAATGATATTGCATCATTTACAAAATTCTCAAAAGTGTTGAGGATCTACCAAACATGAGCCGTTAACCAATTATCAGCTTGCATATCTTCTATGAAAGAAAAATTTGGTGCAATGAAACAATTTTCTTGAGGAACCCCTTCCATTTCGAACTAATCAATATGGTATTTTTAGTGTCATATGATTTATTCTTTGACCATATTATATTCATATCTTTTACCAATTCACAATTTGTATTTATGCACATTTCAACACCATAATAAAATATATCTCTCTCTTTACCATCCCCATATTTCTTAAAAATCTTCTTCACTATATATTTAACATCTTGGTCACATAAACCTAACCAAAATGCTGTCTCTAATTTAGTACATATGCATTTTTAAAATTGAGATAATTTTTTTTGGAACATAATGATATCCTTCGGTCTAGAAAGATTCAAATATTTTAGAAGTCACTTTAAAAATTAACACACCTTCTAAATCTAGTATAAATAGAGGTTTTCTCGCTTAGATCTCCACAACTAAATTATTTAATAATATCCTCTAAAAACTACCAATTAAAGCATTTTTTAAAATTAAAGTAACTAAATTTTTGATACTATGCCGGAAGATTGTGGTATTTGGCCTTGAATTGTTGACTCTCCATCTATATTTTCATCAGGAACTGTAAATAAATGTTTCATAGAATTAATCATTTAAATTCACTAATTGCAACAAAAAATATTATATGAAATTTAAAAGTGAGTAGTTAATTACATGTTTTAGCTACGAAGTGCTATTTGAACCTTGCTCAACTTCTTGATTCTCTATATTTTGTGGATACTTTACAACATTAGGTATGATAGATATTCTTCCTAAAGAACATTTTCCAATTTTTTTGATTAGATATGCATTTACATTTCTTGGAAACTATTATTGTTGTTGCATCCAAGTCAATACCATGTGAAACATCCCAAACAATCAATACAAGTGGTTTTTTATATGTTTCAGAGACACTCAATTCTTGGATTTCCACACCTACAAAAAAATATTCACTAATATTAGACCAATTATAAAAATAATTAAAATGGTAGTTAAAAAAATCTTAAAAAGAGATAAAAATTTATTACATCCTTAAGTATGTGACCAATTAGATATCAAAAACATTCATAAACTAAACAATAATTTTCAACAAAAAAATTATATTTAAAATATAAATATGTGAAATCTGAATTTTTGTTTAGTTCACATATGTGTAAAATTAAAAATAGACTCCAAAATTGAAATAATAAAAAATACAAAGAATGACTTCTCATATTCTCCTCAATGTGATAAAATTATAAATGAGAAATCATGGCTTCCTATTATCTATTAAGAGTAAAATAGGTGAAGATGAGCAATTATGTAACTTTTAAAATCTTTTGAAGTGAAATTAACAATGAAGAGGGAGAATGATAGGCCTAAAATCTCTCTCAAAGTGGAAAAATAATTAAAGGAAGAATGGGAGGCCTCCCGTTATTATTCGTCAACTTGAAAATTTCATGGAGAATATGAATGACCTCACATTATCTGGTAGAGTGAAGTAGAAAAATCGGAGGGAGAATTGCAGGCTAAATAAAAAAACATTATGGGGATAATGACAGGTATCACATACTTGTTCAATTCCTCAATGTCCAAAAAATGTTATCTTATACAATATAAACATCAATTTAAGAGAATAAATTTTGATAGTATAATTATTTAAGTTTTCTCTTTCTAAAATTAAAAATTATAATCATAGAAAGGTAACAAAATCACTAGGTACACATGAATCCTCAATGGTTGACATTTCCTTGTAAAATTTGTTCATAAATTACTCTTGGTCAACATTTTCAAAAATTGATACAAGAGAACGATTACATAATTTTTCAAATGTTGGAAGTAATGTTCACCCTATATAAATGTAAATAATTTTTCTCTCCTCTTGTGTGTGCTTTTTTATCAAATTGTTCAAAACACTCCATTCGCCCAAATCGAATGGATGCCTTGACCCAATAATATTAAGATCATTAAAAGAAGGAATTTTCACTTCATATTCATTATGCTCTCAATCTATATCAACCTGAATTTTTTTCCTCTTCATCATGGTTATGGATGTCATAAACAACACATAATACTGAAAACCCATCAAATCATGGGAAGTATACAATCTATAGAATCCATAATCAAGCTCAAACATTATCCTTAACATATTTGTAGTATATTGTCAAAGATTCTACCACAATCATTTACTTTCAAAATTGGAACCACAAACACACAAACAAATCTACTAGAATTTGTTCCCAAAAATGTGAACATGTCAATAAGGTCCTTTATTGTTACGTCAAGAATAATATTAGACATATCCATAACAAGAAGATCACATACAAGCATATATAAACTAGAAATATTCTCGAATGTAGTTTTAAGTCCAAATGGAAAACTACAACAAAAAGTAAAATTATCTCGTATTTGGATCTATGGCTAGAGTATTGTTATGAAAACATTGAATATACAAACCTAATATTTTTGTTGTTCCTAAAGGTTATTTTGGTTCCTTAGCCTAATCTAGTTTTCTTTTTCCCTTTTTAGCAATTTATATTCCTTTCTGAATTTTCGATTTTCTCTTTTGAGAAGTTTGCTGACTAATAACAAAGTGTTTTTCTTTACCAATTCAGTGACATAATTGAGCCAAATGGGTTCTATGAATTCCATATTTATTCACCACATTTTGTACATCACATTGTAGTCTTGTACAATTTTCACCATCCTTCATGCAAACATATTCAAATGTATTTTATTTTATGTTTCTTTCTTTCTCAATTATTTTTCAATAATTGGAAATGGTGTTAGATCTTTGACCAGGTTCAACTAATGTCCTCAACAAAACACATCCTTCATATATCTTATCAATAAGACAATTTAATTAATTTTCATCAAGCCTGCATATGCACTTAAAAAATTATCACTAAATTGTTTTATTGAATTTGTTGTGAATTCGTCTTGGTTTTCTTTTTTGGGTGGACATGCTAATCCACCCAAAATATATAATGCAAAAATAAATTCCCACTTTTCCCAAATAAAATCAGAAAGTAAAAAGATGTCAACTTATCATGCAAAATTTATTCTTTTGTTATGTTAAATAAATCTAAGCACATTTTAATGAACCCCTACATTTAAATTTATTATAAGCATGAGTGTTAATTTCTATTTAACTATAAATATAAATAGAAATGAAATATAAATATTTAATTTCTATTGATTGTTCATTTTTCTTTCATGTATGTTTGGATCTTCCAAAACTTATTCATAGCTCCTTGCTTTTGATATGTTATCAATAAACCGTGTCTTAACCCACACTCTATTTGCTTGATTTTTTTCTTGCAAATAGTAGATATTGTACTCAAAGTGGAGCATTGCGTTCCCATGATTCTAGAATTTCTCATTTTATAATGATTATGCACATAAACATATTTAGGATTGAAAATAATTTTATTTTGGGCACTAATGGTCTTTGCCCATCTAATATATAAAAATTTATGTTCTCGTCCATGAGATCCTCTTATGTTATAATGTTAGCAAGTTGTTTTGTTATCTTATTGAAAGGAAGAAGTATTGCATCTCGAGGAGTTATAATCATGTTTTGTATCATTGGGGAAACTATTTTTACACTTCATCTTCATCTAGCTTCTTGAATTAGAAAATATTTAGCCGTAATTTCACACCTTTCAACATCAATAGAAAAAACTTTTCCATCAAAAAATAAATGTTTTATGTCTTCACAAAATTATGGAGATGATTTTAAAAATAGATTCTCTACTTTATTTTCAACTTCTTTATTTGGATCTTTTTCATCTCCTTGAAAGAGGAAAGAGATATATCTACCTCTAATGAATGAAAATACAAACGCCTATGATATATCATTTTTCTTACAAGTGCAAGATTAGTTTATAGGTGTGAAGACTTTTTATTAAGAAGATGAAGAATTGAATATGTTGTAGATTTTCCATACAACCTTTTAACACTTCACAACATACCTCTATATATTTCTTTTGATATAGCCACACCTTCTTTATTATTTCTATTAGTTGGGAATGGAAAATTCCAACCAAAACTAGCACAAGTATATTTAGCATTTTGTATTTACCTCTTCATTATATCTTTATGATAATTGGCCACATAGAGATCCATTTCCAAAAGATAGAATTTTCTTGTGATGTTATCAATTATCTCCACTTGAACCTTGATCATGTCTTTATTTATTGGTTTTGTAGCTACAACAATATCAATTTCTATTACATCATTAACTATCATCTAAAACATCCATAAGTATTCATGAAATTTATTTGTCTTATATACTTTAACAAACCATTCTTCATCCAAAATTCCTCTTTCAAAATCTCTATCAAATTTTCATAGTAGTATTTCTACAAATGAAACTTGACTAAGTGCTGCCATATTATTCCTTAAAAGTAGAAATTTTAACAAATCTATCTCAATATCAATAATAATGAAAATAAACTACCAAGTGTTTCCACAGTGTTCATACAAATGAGACATTTGAACAAAGTTATATCATTATCAACAATAATGAAAATAAACTCTAAATAATTCTTGACTACATCTAATTATTTTTTCAGTAAACGAATACTAGTGATAATTTTTTTAGATTATCATCAATATTAACCATTAATAATGTCCAAGATGCTCCAACACATTCCCAAATTAATCTCAGAGGACATGAATGAAAATTTACTAAAACCCTTCTCTATGGAGGAAATTCATAAATCAATTTTTACAATGAAAGGTGATAAAGCCCCAGCCCCAACGGATTTCCTACTACCTTTTTCCAAATCTTCTAGGAAATCATCAAGCAAGATCTTTACAAGGTGGTTAAGGAATTCTAGTCCAACAATGCCCTCCTGAAAGAGTGGAACACCACCTTCATAGCTCTTTCCCCCAAATCTCTTGGATCCAAATTGGTTTCCAACTTTAGGCCAATTAGCCTCTACAACACCTCCTACAAAATCATCACCAAAATGTTAGCAGCTCGTCTTAAGCCCCTGATGAATGACCTCATCATGGTGAATCAAAATGGTTTCATTAGTGGGCGCCTTATTCAAGGGGGTATCATCACCATTCATGAAGCCATCCACTCTTCCCATCACTTGAAGTATGTAGGGATGATCCTCAAATTAGACATGCAAAAATTGTTCAATAGAGTTAGCTAGAATTTTTTGATCCGAGTGCTAAAAAGTTACGGGTTTGACAACAAATGGTGTAACTAGATTTTGTCTTACATTGCAACCCCTTACTTCTCGATTCTCATCAATGGCATCTCGGCAGGATTTTTCAAAAATAGTAGAGGCATTCATCAGGGGGACCCTCTGTCTCCATTCCTCTTCCTGTTAATGGCAGACTCCCTCAGCAGAGCTCTTGAGGCGGCCAAAAGTCACTCGGTCATTTCTGGCATCAAAATCACTTCCAGCTCCCCTACCGCCACTCACAACCAATTTGTAGATGACACTCTGCTTTTGAGTGCTTCTTCGGTGATTGAAGCTCGTGCCCTGAAAGAAATTTTAGAAGACTATCAACATGCCTCTCAATAATTGATTAACTTCAACAAAAGCAGTATCTCCTTCCTAAACACCGTGGCTCAAACTCAAAGAAGGATTGCTGACATATTTGGTTGTAAAATTGTGGACTTTCCCTCCACCTATCTTGGCATTCCCCTTTTCAAAGGAAAACAAACCAAGAATTTGTGGAATCCTATCATTGAGAGATACCAAAAAAATTGGCTACTTGGAAAGGTGTAATTCTTAGTCAGGCTGGAAAACTTCAACTGGTCAAAGCTACTCTATAGAGTCTACCTATCTACTTCATGTCTCTTCTCAAAATTCCTTCCTCAGTGATTTTTGTTGTGGAGGGAATCCAAAAGAAATTTCTCTGGTCAAGGGTGGAGGCCAAAAATGGATTCACCTAGTCTCTTGGAATTAAGTATGTGTTTCCGACCATTCAAGACAGGCTTGGTATAAGGCATGATTGTTGATATGAATATTTCCTACTAGAAAAACTAGTTGGGAAGTTTCTCAAGGTAATTCACACTGGGCTCAGCTACTGAGATCTAAATACTTGATGCAAGATGAAGACTTCCTTCTCTCATCCCCAACCTACAGCTCGGCTGTCTGGAACTCGGTTACTAGCTCTCTTCCTCTTCTTTGTATTGGAACAAAGTGGAGGTTGGGAAATGGCAGATCTATTGACTTCTGAGTCAGACTGGTGGATTGGAGATAAACCTCTGAGTCTCAACCCTGTTTGGGAACCTATCAAAAGGAACCTCATCAATAGGCATGGCAGGAAAGTTTCTGGCTACTGGAGAATTTAGAATTCAATCCCCTCTTGGCATATACTAGTTTGGATGGGCATCAGTGAACTTCGAGTCAACTTCTAATTCAATTGAGGTCAACCCTTTCCTCCCTTTATATTCCATTCTCCTCCCCTGCTGATAAACATATCTGGCTCGTCTCCCCCTCTAGTGCCTTCACTATTAAAGTTACCTATTACACTAAGCCCTAGACCATTGCTGGCCCTCCCCTCTTTAAAATTTGGCCCAAAGAGTCTATTCCCAAAATTGGCTTCTTTTCTGGCTCTCCTTCAAGAATTCTTTCCTCTCGGGTGAGAACTTAAAGAGGAGAGGCTTCTCACTTCCCACTCACTATGTTCTTTGTTGGAAATCCTTGGAATCCTCCTCTCATCTCCTTCTTCACTTGCCCTTTTTCCCAAGTCGTCTTGAGTGGGATTTTGTCATGTTTTAGAGTTGTCTGGACCTTCCCAAGTTCTATTCATGACACCCTCATACAATGGTATTCCCCCTTCACTCACCCGACCCTTTCCCTGGCTTGGAAACTCATCCTCCCTATGGCCTTTGGGGTATCTAGAAAGAGAGGAATAGGAGAATCTTCAAAGATCAATGTTGGGATCTGGAGAGGGTGGCTAGTCATATAGCTATTCTCTTCCAAGATAATCTCAATAGCTGCTTATGGAAGAAATATCAACAAAAAATTCAGCTATGCAATCACAAGGACTGGTGTCAGCAGATGATGATCCTTCCCACATCTAAACCCTCTTCTCAGGCTCATTTAGATGTTAGGTGGCTCCCTCCTCCAATGGGTTGGTTGAAACTTAATATGGATGGTGCTTCTAAGGGTAACCACGGGATGTCGGGGATCCTCTAAAATTCGATGGTTCCCCTAATGCTTTCTTATTGTAGCCAATTTTAACTTGGGTACCAATCACCGTGTTGAAGCCTTAGCTATCTTAAAAGGGCTGGAGATGAGTCTTAAACTTGGAAATGATCCCCTAATTATGGAAAGTGACTCTCTCAATATTATAACTCTCCTCAACTTGGATGACCCAGGTCAATGGACTATTAAAAACATTATTGCTGACATCCGGCTCCTCCAAAGAAACTTTCAATAACTCAAGTTCCAACACACTCTTAGGGAAGGAAACAAGGTGGTGGATTGTTTGGCTAACATTGGTGTCCTCCTTGATTCTCAACAAATATGGTTAGAGAATTTCCCTGCCAATCTCCTTCAAATTACCCATAATGATTGCTCACTGTCTAGCTAACGCATGGAGTTGGGAGTCTAATTCTTATGTCAACAAACCCAGAAAAAGGCACTCCATTCTCGCTTTTGGCATTGGTAATGATTTCCACATTAATTTGAAGTATTTCTCTACGGAGCAGAGCACGTGGGATGAGTATTACTACACTCGTGTGGATCCAGGTCTGGGATTCACCATTTCACATCATAATTACTCTCGTCTTAGAAGGACGGATGACATGGAAGGCTCCCATAGATATGGTGAACTTATTAAAGCCGAGTCGTAGATTATCACCTCGACTCACATCCATGATTATCTGAAAATGGGAGGGCAGCTCAAGCGCATTGAACCTACTTCATGCACCCGGTTACAGGAGGACCAAGATGTTTGGAGCATCCTTAGAGACAATGGCATAATGATGTTCCTTGAAAGGATGTTTAGATACTCAACGACTAGTTTCGTATGGTGCCCTGGCCACCTGGTCACATGGCAGAGTACAGATTGGCAACACCCGCTTCACCATCTCCACAAACGCCATCGCCTCTGTCACTAGTCTTCCTACCTCGGGGGTGTATACTTCAAGAAACCTCTACAGGCGGAGCTTCAAGACTTCATTACCAAAGGGGAGAAGCCAACAAAGTATCTCTTGGGTTATATCTGGGAATCCCTCCTTCCTCCCTGGGACAGAGTCGCTGAGGTGATCATGAGGTACTTCACCATCGATGGATGCTACAGGTTGGTCTATAGTCCCCATTTCTTCATCCTCTTACACCTTTCTTTGGGGAAGAAAATTAACTTGGCTGCTTTTCTTTTCCAATCACTTGAACACTCCATCAACCTAGCTAGGGAGGGTGAAGGGCCCATTCTGCATCAAGGCCTTCTCTACCTCCTGTTCAAATTTGTTGCTTCCCCTGTTGAATTGAACCTTTTTCCTCCCAAACACAATCAGCCCCACCGTATGCCCACATCCTCCCCCATTCCTTCCCCCACTTCCCATCCCTCCTCCACCATCACCACTCGCTGCCAAGTTTCCTCTGATTCCAACTCTAGTTTTGAAATCCTAGGGCCCTCCATTGTGGGTTTTGTTCCACTCGCCTCCCCTAATCAGCCACCCTCCCCGAGCCTCGACTAGTATCACCGATCCTATGGCTTTGGTGGCACTCACTACTTCTTCTCTTGCCTTCACTCGGAGCTCCACCTCTCAAACACCCTACTTGGTCTTACACGACATATCCTTATTCCCTATATTTTGACCCGGTTGACTGGAGGTGGAGATCAAGGAGGAGGGTCTTATATTCTAGCTATATAATGATAATATCATCATGGAGGATCATGATACCAACCCTCAGAATGTGTAGATGGATGTTGTCCCTAATTGGAAAGACTCATTGCTTGGCAACATTGAGAAGGCCAACACTGATTCTACTACTGACACTGAGAACCAGCTAGAAGACCGCCATGTGGAGTTGGTGACTTCCATCTTGGCCAAGCTGCAATGCTCTTTCTCGAGTTCTCAAATCCTGGGAGACCTTCACTGAAAATACCAAGGCAGCCATTACCAATGATTACACTGAGTTATTAATGCTGGCGGACTAGCTTGCCGATGATTTGGGGTCTATCCATGCCAAGAATTCTGTAATTGAGCTTAAGAAGCTCCTTTGATGTTGTTCTTTCTGCTTCGGGCTTTTCTCTTTTGCCTGTTTTTTTGGAAATTTTCACAGGTTTTTTCTCTATGTAAGCTTCATAGTATAATCTAGCCATTGGGCTCCTTGTATAAGGTTGTGGGACCTTCTAAAACCCTCATTTTACCCTCTTTCCAAAAAAAAAAACCATTAATAAAATATAAAGAGGCCTACCAATCTCTCTAAAATTATCCAACATTTTTCATGGTATGTGAGGCCTACCATTCTCTTCCACTAATATATTTCATGGAATGGGAGAATTACCATTCTATTTGAAAAAATTCAACCTCAAAGTAAAAACATAATCAAGAGGGAGAATGGTAGGTCTCACATTCTCACGTATATTAAACATTAATTATGAAGTAGAAAAGGAGATCTTCCTTTTTCCTTAAATTTGAAAAAATATTTTATCTTCCTCAAAAAGTAATAATATAATTAGGATGGTAATTAGGAAGCCTCTGATTCTCTCTAATATTATAAATCAAAATTTCATGGTATATGAGGCCTATTGTTCTCTTCCAAAATACCCTTCATTGCAGGAGAGACCTATAATTCTTAACCAATGATAGTTTTCATCCTTTGAAGAAAAAAATAAACAAGGTCGATTGGGATGTCTCCCATTCTCCTTCATATTGAAAAATAATTAAGAGGTAGAAAGGAGCTCTCCCTTTCTCCATTATGTGATTTTTTCCCCTAAAAGTAAAATTACAATTAAAATAAATGGGAAGCCTCATAATCTGTCTAAAACTAGAAATCTATGTTTCATAGAATCAGAGGCCTACCAATCTCTTCCAATAATATTTTTCAACCTTATATTAAAAAAATATCAAGAGGGGAAATGAGATGTCTCCTACTTTCCTTCATATTGAAAGCTAATTAAGAATTAGAAAGGAGCTCTCCCTTTCTCCCTCAAAGTAAAATTACAATAAAAATAAACAGAAACTTCGTACTATCTATAAAACTACAAATCAATGTTTTATAGAATCATTGGCCTACCATTATCTTCCAATAATAGTTTTCAACCTTAGATTTTAAAAATATCAAAAGGGATAATGGAAGGTCTCCCATTCTCTTTCAAATTGAAAAATAGTTATAAGGTAAAAAGGAAGTGTCTCTTTTTCCCTCGAAGTGTAAAGAATATTTTTTCTCTCACAAAATAAAATTATATTAAAGCACGAAAAAGGGATAAAATAGTAATAGAGAAAGATAATGGAAGGTATAAAATTCTCACTCATATTGAGAAATTATTATATGGTATAAAGGGAGGTCTCCCTTTCTGCCTCAAAGTGGAAAAAATATTTTTTCCCTTAATGTAAAATTATAAATAAATTTTCTGAGAATATATTTCATGGAATGTGAGGCCTAACCATTAGGTATTTTTATTTCGATAATAAAATTCAACCTCAAAGTAAAATAATATTCCAAAGGGTGAATTTTATGTCTCACATTCTCCCTCATATTGAAAAATAATTATGAGGTAGAAAGGAGACCTCCCTTTCTCCCTCAAAGTTGAAAATATGTATTTTCTATCTCAAATTAAAATTAGAATCAAGAGGGTAAATGAGAGGCATATTAATCTCCCTAAGTTTGTAAATAAATTTTTCATGGTATATGAATACTACCATTATTTTATGATAATATATTTCATGTAAAATTCCAATAGTAGGTTTCAACCTTAGAGTTAAAAAAATCAAGAGGTAGAACATGATGTCTCTAATTCTTACTAATATTGACAAATATTATGATGTAAAATGGAATGTCTCCTTCTCTCTCAAAATAATATTTCAATAAAGAGGGTAAAAGGGATGCCTTCCAATATCACTAAAAATATATACTATTTTTTCATAGAATGGCAGCCCGCCATTTTGTTCAAAAATAGTTTTCAACATGAGAGTAAATAAATAATAAAGAGGGAAAATAAGAGGTATCTCAATGTTACACATAATGAAAAATAATTATTAGGTAAAAATGGCTACCTCTCTTTCTCCCTAAAAAAAAATTACATTCAAGAAATAAAATGAGAAGAATCCCAATCTCTCTAAAATTTTATACCAAATTTTCATGTAATGGAAGGCCTACCATTTTCTTGTATAATATTTTATAAAATGAAAGGTTTAACATTCTCTTCCAATAATACTTTTCAACAATGTAGGAAAAATATAATAAAGAGGGAGAATGTAATGTCACAAATTCTAACTCATATTGAAAAATGTCTATCATTCTCTTCCAATAATAGTATTCAAGAGGGAAAAAATGATCCTCCCAATCTCCCTAAAATTATAAACATTTTTTTAATGGAATGGTAGGCTTACTGTTCTCTTCCAATAATATTTTTCAACCTCATAGTAAAAAAATAATAAAGAGGAGAATGGGAGGTCTCCCATTCTTAGTGATTTTGAAAAATTATGATGATGTAGAAAGGGAGATATCCCTTTCTATATCAACATGTAAATAATAATTTTTATCCCTCAAAATAAACTTACAATCAAAAGAGTAAATGGTAGGCCTCCCAATTTATGTAAAATTAAAAAATAATTTTTCATTGTATGTGAGGCATACCATTCTCGGAATATGATAATGTCTTTCATGGAATGTTGGCGTACCATTATTTTCCTATAATAGTGTTCCATATCAAACAAAAAATAATCAAGAGATAGAATGGGAGGTCTCCCATTCTCACTCATATCTAAAAATAATCAAGATGGATATCGGGAAAGAGGGATAATTGGGGGTATCCCATTCTCACACATATCAAAAATAATCAAAAGGGAGAGTGGGATGTATCCATTTCTTAGAAAATGGGATGTATCCCTTTCTCTCTCAATGTTGAAAAAATAATGTTTCTCTATCAATTTTGAAAAAAAAAAATTCCCTCAAAGTAAAGTTATAATAAAGAGCTGAATAGAGAGACATGCCATTCTTCCTAATATTATAAATCAAATTTTCATAAAATGGAATCCTACCATTCTATTCTACTAATATGTTGCAACCTCAGAGTATAAAATAATGAAGAGGGAGAATGGTAGGTGTCCTAATCTCACTCATATTGAAAAAAATTATGAGTTAGAAAGGGAGGTCTCCCTTTCTTCCTCAATATAAATAAAATGTTTCTCCGTCAATAAAAATAAGAGGGAAAAATGGGAGGCCTCCTAATCTCCCTCAAATTATAAATCAATTAAAATGGATTAAAATACCTCTCATTCTCACTTTGTTATTATATTTTTCCCCTACAAAAAAATTGAATTAAGTTGAGAATAGAAGGCATCCAGCTATACCTCATTGTAAAAAACAATTAAGATAGATAATGGGATCTCTCCCTTCCTCCCTCATACTTTTTAAAAATATAAAGTTTAGAAAGGGAGTCCAATGATTTTACATCAATTTCAAAGAAATCAAAAGATAATGACAAGACAAGCCTCCTTTTCTATCTTACAAAGAATAAACATTTACGACATGGAATAGGAAGCCCGCCATTCTTCCTAAATGTGAAAATCAATCATTTTATTTATATAAAGTAGAATGAGAGGTCTTAATTATTTCTTTAAAATAATAACTTTGAGTGACAATCAACAACCTGCCATTATCACTCAAATAATTTAATTTGATGGAGGATTGGAGGCCTCCCATTCTACCTAAAGTGAAAAGGAAAATATAATGTCTCACACTCTCAGCCAAAGTAAAATAATGTTAAACTATAATGGAAGGCCTCTTATTCTCCTTACATTTTAAAACCTTTCTAATAGGGAGAAAGTGAGGTCTCTCATTATCCCTCATAATTATGTATTTTTAGAATATTAAATAAAAATAATAATGAATATTTCTAATATTTAACTTATCAACGTTCACCTATCAAAAACATAATATTCTAATATTCAAATATTTAATTTATTTTCAACATCAATAAAGTTATATTGATTAAACATTGTTAACTTGTTAAATTAATTTAACATTTTTTTTTATTATTGGCAAATAGTTTTTTGAAAGGGACTATACCCTTGTACAGCAAGGCTCTGCAAACCAGATTTAAACATTTAAGGCCCACACGGCAGAAAAGAAACCAATCTACCAAGAGAAGTTCCAAAAACCAACAGAACAACAACAAAAAACAACAGAAGAACAACAAACAAACAGCTGTTGTCCAGCTAAGAGATAGCCAAACAACATTGGAGAACTATCTCGAAGGATAGGCAGTTTTCCTGGAGAAGGAAGACTAATAATGAGGATGAAGAGGTATTTTCATCACTAGAACCAAAAACGAAGGAAGAAAAGTATTTATCAGAATCGGAAGGAAATTTTACTTTAAAAATGGCTCTAGGGCCTTCCCTGGAGGAGGTATCATCGATAGGGAAAAGCTCCTTTGGTCAGAGGTAGGATGTTGGTATATCGAATTCAAATGATTTTGACATATTGATGGGTGGTATGGTCTAGGATTCAGTAGATCAAGTGTCTTCTCTAGCCACCCTAGTCATGGGGACCAAGCCAATAACAAGGAGTAACTATAGAGTGAATGTTGGTAAAGATTCGATTCCAAAATGATGAAAACCTAATAAGGAAAGGAGGGAGTTATCGAGAAGAAAGAAATGGATAAAGGGTTACAAAAACTCCTTAGGTTCTCGAGATGCAAATAAAAATAAATGATTCATATATCATGGAACATAAGGGGGTTTATGAAACATAACAAGCATAAAATTGTGAAGGATTTTAGGAACAAATATAAACTTGACATTTTGATGATTCAAGAAACTAAAATGAGCACTAAAATATTTAAAGTTATTAGTAGGATGGTTTGGAAAGATCATCTCTGGGATGGAGTTAACTCGGAGGGGCTTTAGGTGGTATTTCCACTCTCTAGAATCCTCTTACAATGAAAGGTGAGGTGATATTTCCCTTGGTCAACCATCTAGTCATGTGTTTCACTAATTTTTTTTCTAAAAAAACTTGGATTATTTCAAATATCTATGGCCCCAACTCTACTTGTTGGAAGAATAAAAATTTATGGGAGCTCACATGTTTTAGAATTTTGTTTAAGGATTGTGATTGGATTGTTGGGGATGATTTTAAAACACCACTTTCTCTGATGAAAATAACGGGGAACCATCTCTTATGCTGATAGTATGGACGATATGGAATTTTTTTGATGAGAAATGATTTGTTTGATCTGGAGTTAGGAGGTTCTAAATTCACTTGGGATAATAGAATAACTAGTCAGGATCTCATCCAAATCAGATTGGATAGGTTTTTTATGAGCCATATTTGTATGATTAACCAACTCTATTCTCTGTCCACTTTGCCCAGAATCGGGTTTGACCATAATCTGATCCTCCTCAATTTGGGCATGACTATTCTTAAAAATATAGACCTTTCAAATTTTAAAAATGTTGCTCCATCCTATGGAAATTCTCAAGAAAATTCAAGAATGTGGGAAGTGTCTATGTATGGGGTTCCGATGTTCAAATTAAGTTTCAAGCTAAAGCATGTCAAAAATAACCTGAAAATTTTGGAATAAGGAGACTTTTGGGAATATTTTTCAGGCTAAAAGCAAAATTGAGGAGGATCTGTGAACTATAGAGGAGATGATGGAGGAGGATGGCCTTAACTAGGTCCTTAAAAGCCAAGAGCAGACTCTTCTCATAGAATATCATGATATCCTTGCTAAAGAGGAAGTGTACTGGAAGCAAAAATATAGAGTTAAATGGTTAAAGGAGGGTGATAGAAACACCAAGTTCTTTCATTTCTCAGCTACTTCTAGAACCAACCAACTTAAGATCAAGGAAATCAAGAAAACTTATGGAGAACTTATGCTAATGAAAAGAAATCAATGAAGTCATGTATTGATTAATTGAAGGATATTTTTCTTCCTTGGAAAGAGGTGAATAGGACATCATGGGATAAGGTATTATGTATCTTCCAGAATTTTATCTCACAACAAGAAAATAGAGATATTTTGCTTACTCTAGGGGAGGAAGAGATTAAATTTTTGTATTTGATATGGAACCTGATAAATCTCCTGGGATAGATGGTTTCCTACAAAAAAATTCCAACAATTTTGGGAGGTGATTAAGAAAGAGGTAATTGAGATGGTTCAATATTTCTTCAGTAATGGGAAACTCCTAAAAAAACAAACAATACTTTCCTTGTCCTCATTCCCAAGATGATAGGGGCTAAGGATGTTAAATATTTCAAGCCCATCAACCTTTGTAATACTAGCTACAAATTTCTTACTAAAATCATTTCTTTCAAGCTCAAGGAAGTTCTTATCAATTTCATCTCACCTAATCAAGGAACCTTTGTCCTTAGAAGAAAAAATATGAACATCATCATTGTTATCCAAGAGTTCATTCATTTTGTTAAAAAATTTGGAAGATCTTCTATGTTTTTAATCTTGAAATGCACAAATCCTATGATAGGGTTTCATGGGCATTTCTTTGGGCCATGTTGATCAAGGTTGGTTTTGATTATTTCTTTATTAATATGATTATGGTTTGTATTTCTATTGTTAGTTTCTCTCATATTGTTAATGGCAAATGTGAAGGTTTATTTTAAGATAAAAGGGGTCTTAGACAAGGTGATGCCCTCTCCCCTTTCCTTTATATTATTGTGGAAAATTCTTTAAGTAGATTTTTAAATCTCAGTGTATCCCTTAATCTATTGTAGTGAATAAAAATTTCTTATGGTCATCCTCCTTTCTACCTCAACCAATTTGTGGATGATAATTTTCGATGGGAAAATTTTCTATTCAGAATCCTTTAATTTCAAGGTTGTTTTGAATAAATATGAGAATGTCTCTTGTCAACTCCTTAATTTCCAAAACATTGTTGTTTTTTTCATTAATGTGGATGAGAAGTTTCAAGTGAGACTGGCCCATATCCTTGGTTACAAGATTAAAACTTTCCTGGATACCTACCTGGGAATGCCTCTCATTCATAAGAAGTTGGATCCTTCTATTTGGAATAATTTGTTGGAGAGAGTCAATAGGAAACTTGCTACCTAGAAGGGAATCCTCCTTACTCAAGCTAGAAAACTTAAATTGTTCAAAACTTCACTTGAGGCATTCCCATTTATGTTATGTCTCTTTTAAGTTTACCGGTTAAGATCTTGGAGGCGTTGGAAAAAATATAGAAAAGGTTCAAGTGGGTTGGTGTGAAGAAAAAGTTTAGATTCCCTCATGTGGCTTGTGATAAAGTTACTAAACCCAAGGAATGTGGTGATTTGGGCTTGAATAATATGAGATACATGAATGAGGCCCTTGTAGCCAAAAAAGGATGGTTTATGAACCGACATCATCAAAAGGAAATAATGAAGGAATGTTGGAAGAATGGAGACTTTTTTTTTTTGCAAGAAAATCTCCTTCGCATTTTTTTATGAAATATTTTCTTTCTTTTAGGGATATTATGAGAAGGGGTACTAAATGTAATATTGGTAAAGGAAATATGATTATCTTCTGGAGGGACTTTGTTGGTTGTTTGAAAAATTGCTTGCAGAGAGGAAGAGCCTTCAATAAGCGTGGCACATTTTTTTGAAGACAGGGGAAAAGTGTGGGTTAAAGACTATTGGATTTTTATAATGAGGATATCATTAAGGATGTTTTGAAGCAACTCCTAATTTCAATGGGGATAGGCACCTTTATCACTCTCAACCTCAAATTACGGAGTTTTTATATCCTAATTTTTCAACGAAATGAGTACTACATTTAATGAAAGGAAGAGGATTCAGAAATTATTCTGTTAAATCTACCTACTTCCTTAATTTCAAGGATTCTATCCAAAGGTATTATTGGGGTAGACTTCAGTGAAATATCTTCTACCTAAAGTTAAAATTTTATTTTGGTTAGCAGAGAGAAAAAAATCATCGTTGTTGATAACTTTAGGAAACATGAAATGGTTATACCCAACAGGTATGTCCTTTGTAACATAGAGGAGGAAAGTGTCAACCACCTTTTCATCTCGTGCCCCTTCTCTTAAGAATTATTTACTAACGTGATGGATCTGTTCCAAGTGTAGTGGCTCCTTCCTAATTCCATTAAGGATTTTTATTTGTAATGGGAATGCCCTTTCAGGTTTCCCTTTCTTATTACTTTGCTTAAATGATGTCCTTTCCGAATTTTTTTGTGCTTATGGAAGGAAAGGAATGCCATTATCTTTAGAAATAAAAAAGCTAACATTCAAAATGTTAGTACTTGTTTGACTTCCTCTATTAAAAAGAATTCAAAAATTTTCAAATTTAAGTTTATAAATTATTGATCTAGCAAGGATGAGGAAGTCCTCGGATAGTTTACCTATATCCCTCATCAAGTGGTCTTTCCTTCTACTCGACATCAAGTTGTCCAAATCAGAAAAGGACAGTCAAAATTATTTATTTTGGGGCTTCGGAAGGTAATCTAGGCATGGTAGGGGGAGGTGGAATTATTAGAGATCATGAAGGTGATCGATTCCTTGCTTATGTTGGTGCTTTGGGTATTCAAAGAAACAACGTGGCGAAGGATCTGAGGTTTCTCTAGGGTGTTAGACTAGCTAAGGAAAGAGGTATCAACCATATTTTAATTAAGGGGGACTCTCTTCTCATTATCAATGCCATTAAAAATGATAATTACCACAATTAGGCTTTGGGTAACATTATTTTTTATATTAAGGAACATCTTAAAGGTTTTGATTATTTCATCATCAAACATACTCCTTGCCTTGGTAACACATGTGTGGATAGGCTTGCTAATGAAGGGGTACATTATAATGATTTCAAAGTCTGGCATAAAGGTGATGTCATCCCCATACCAATTAATGATATTACACACCATGAAAAATCATAATAATTTCACTATCGTCCACTCGAGCGAGGAAAATTGGCTCATTTTTCAAGACAAAAAGCTCGTGTTTGGATTTATTTCACTTTGGAAAGGTCATTTTAACACAAAAATTTGCAAGAACCATTTGGTTGGGATTCTAAAAAATATTTTGGTGACCATGGGTGGAGACAGAGTTAGGGTGGAACTGTCTAGCCATGGCAATATTGTGGATGACCCTTCTATGTGGCATATGCTTCGGGTTGGGGGATTTAGAAAGTATATCAAAAATTTTCAAGGGCATGATCCTTCATTAACCGTGGTTTTGTGGTTGGCGTGGAAGGATGGTAAGACATTGGTCGGGGGTATGGAAATTGATACTTCATATGAATCCATTTCTCGATTATTGCTACTACGGACATGGATGGCCTCACAAATTTAAAGGAAAATAATATACATGAGCATGGAATTAACACCTTTTTCATTGTCAAGTAAATGGTGCATTACTTCACTAATGGAATTACTCAGTCCTACATCCCCAGAGTGTGGAAAGAGGTTTGGATTCACATTATGAAGTATTTAACTTTGGAAGGAAAGTATCTTAGGATCTACACTCATCAATTGTCTCTCCGAATATGTTCTCGCACAATAAAATGTTAACTACTCCCTTATTTTTGTTTGTCTCCAACCAACTCTTTGAAATATTTTCAAAGGGTTAAGGTGGATACCCCTATTCATGAGGGGATCATTCTCCTTTTGTTTCAAAATGGTAAACTCAAATGTCACTAAATCCATGCCTCAAATCTATAAGGAGGAGGACATTACTCTGGTTGAATGTCTTTAAAAGATGCATGAGGGAAAATTGGTACACAAAAAAGTTGAGGAGGGGAAGAATGTGGTTGGATCGATGAGTCATGAGGTAGGGTATTTAAAAGGTAAATGAAATATGATCTCAGAAGCTGAGATGAGCTACGAGGAATTGAAGAAAAAAGTGTTGTACTTGGAGACTGTATTATAGGTTATGGAGGATACAAATTTGTTGGTTAGGAATGGCATTATCAATAATATTTAAGCCACCAAACAAACTTGCATGGCCCAAAATAATATTGGGGGAAATAAATGGTTTGGATAATATTTTTGGGATATGAGGGTTTTTTTAGAAGTGGTTGAAGAGGAGCAGAGGAAAATAAAATATTTCATAGCCACTAGCTCTGATGAAGAAGAGGAGGATGAAGATGAGACAGAGGAGGATTCTATGGGTGAAGATGAGGAGGATCTACCCTAAAATAAATTGCAACTTGAGCACAACAAGGAGACTATGACCATGGAGGCAAAACCCTCCAAAAATAAAAAGAAAAATTAATGGTGTTGTTCTAGAACTTTCAGAGGTTTTTTGAAAATTGTATATGTTTTTGGTTTAGTTGTTTAGTTTCTTTTTCTCTTGTTGGTTGGGTTTCTAGACCTTGTTATTTTGGAATCAATATTTTTTAACTCCTTTTGGTCTTGTTCTTCTTTTTTTTCTTTTTCTGTGCTTTCACAATGAAATCTTTCAAGTACTGTCCTTTGGGAGCCGATCCCTTTTTTACCCTATCTAATAAAAAACATAGGATTCCACATAACATCTAGGCCTCCCGACACTCCCCATGAACTCTTTGCCACAACTTCATCACTCTTCCAAAATATTTCTTTAACCAGCAACAATTACTCCTCACTCATCTTTGTTTCTTGAATGCTAAAATGTTTACACTTTGTGTTTCTATCTCAAATCCTTGATCAATACAAACTTAGTGGGGTTTTTTAAACCCCTAAAATTCCATGAAATAACATGAACATTTAGAAATTTTATGTTTAGATATCTTCAAGCTACTCACATCTATATTGGATTGATTCACATCTTCAAGTTCCTTCATCTATTCTTCTTTCTAGTATTTCATCTATTTGTCCTCCCAAAACTAGTTTTCCTCTTTGGGAAGATATTAGTTTTCTACCAAAGAAAACTAGATGAATAAATTTTATTTGAGATGTACACAGGATATATTTTGGGATTATCATAATTTCAAGGTTAGATGAAGGGTCCATCCCATCTTTAGAAAAAAATTCTTGGTTCTATGAGTATCATCTTTATCGTGGATATATCATTTTAAATAAGATATTTGATTCTATTAGCCTCAATAGCATCCTCTATTTCCATAATAACCATATCTATTTGTATTCACTCTAAGGGAAATAATCATCATTACGAGAGATTTTTCTTAAATCTTCCCTTAAAATAGTTTCATTCCCGGAGTGTTCCTCATTTATCATACAAATTTTTCTATCCAATGAGAGACATTTCTAGAATCATAGGCTCTAAATTCTTAGTTTTTCAGCTTAATTTTTTGAGCTGGATATGAACCTTAGATGATTGGAAATCATGTTCGAAAGGGATTTAAGTCTATTTTTTGATACCTAACTTCTATAAATCCATCTTCATCCATTAAAGGAAATTTTTTATTTTGATTGATATCCTATGTTCAATTGTTATTGGGACAAGATGTGGATTTATGCACGTCAATATTTTAAGAGATTGAAACCCCTTTGTTAGGAAATAAGGATCTAACTATCATATTGACCAGATTTGGAGAAATAATAGCTTTTCCTTTAACTAATTTTTCTTTCAAACTTTAGGAACTTCTTTATAGAATAGAAAATATTTCATCTTACATTGTTAATTTGAGTGACCCCATCCTTGACACTTTATACACTTTAGGGGAGACTGTCAAACTAAATTTTTATGTCTAGTTACCCAACTTAGATCTTAAAGTGGTGGTTTAAGGGATTACGGCTCTAATAAGTGAGTAAATAAAAACCACACACAAAGTAGTTTGATATTATTGAGAGTTTCATTATCAAATGATATAAAGGTACCAAGGGGGTAGCAATTCCTTTCATGACATCGTGGTCCCACATTTCCATATGCATCCCGTAGGCATACCAAGACTAGAAATAGATTAATGTTCTCTTTTTTAGGGTTGAACATAGGGCTCCATTTCCTAAGGAACAAACCCATATGACGAAGGAACCAAGGGCTTTCGATCGAACCCTCTCGGGTCTTTAGGATTGTCAAATTTAAAAACAATAAACTATTCAAGAGCACTCACCTATAGATATCCTTTTAGTTTCTTTTTTTTGGAGAACCAGTCCCAGATTGAATTAATTTTTAGACACCCTCAAACTATATTGATGATTATACCATTTTCCATATTTCTAATAGTTATGTCTACAAGGAAATGAGGGACATCAAGGAAGATACCCGTCACATCCTTCATGGACTGGAGGATAAAACTTGTTCCTTTCTTATTCCAATTCTTCAATATTCCTTCCCACATGAAGGAAGCCTCGATGGCCCCAACCATTACAATATTTATAGGTAGAGAGATATCACTGTTTGTAACAAGTGGAATCTAACTCCCATCAAATTCCCACTCTTTCTTGTTTGAATATCCATCTCCATTTGTATGAAGTTGTTGAAAAGGCCTAGGTAAAATATTTTTCATAATAGTATGATTTCAATTCAAATATAAAATTTCAAAACCAACACCATTTAATTTTTATTTTAAAGAATGATATTTAGTCAACAACTAATCTATAGTTGTGAAATCGACATATTTTAACTCTAAAAGTTGATTTCAAACTTGAAATTTTTGATATTCACTCACAAAATCATATGCATCTTTAATATTTTTTTTTATTATCTATGTAAAAAGGGTTGAGGGGACCCTACCCTGAACATCAAACACTCTCCATGAGAGTAGAAAACAACATTACAATAACATCAACAAACTATAATATAACTTTTCATAGTAATAAGATCTCTCTGAGCCTATAAAGAGAAACTAACAAAGAAAAAAAAAAAACAAACAAACTAACAAAATAGATGAAAGTAACAACCAAAGAATAGAGATAGTGAAAAACAAAACAACCCAACCTAGGTCATTTGTAGGATTTTTCAAGCCCCTCCAACACCTTAGCCCATTATTTCACCAAATCTTCAATATTAACCACCAAGGATCCCATGTCGAAACCATCTAGGGTATCCTTTCTCTTCCTACCCTGACTATCCATGGCACAATAGGTATTGGCAAGATGCACTGTAGTCCAAGGTGTTACAGGTCGATTTCACCATCACAATGCTTCATTCCATATAACTATGGATAATTTCCTTAACTTGATCCATTTCTTTGGTTATGGCACCAAAGTTGGCATTTAAAACCTCAACCTCTTCACTCGCCCAAAGTCGACCGCTACCTCCACCCGGTTATTCATCTTATGCCACCATTAAATAAAAACTAGACTAAGCTCTTAGTGAGCCCAATATCACCCATGAGTTCCTCAATATCTACCACCATCCTTTCTAAGTGGTTTTCCCCTTTTATCAGACCAATGTGACCCATTACCTCAAAGTGTTGTTGTATTTGAGCATTAATAGGGGTCGAGACATCATGTTTGCTAGACTCACCCTTGGTGTTTAATAGGGAGAAAGGGGTCTACTTAGATTTTAGGTCCTTTAGATTCTAGGTCTGTAACCACCTCCACCTCTTCTTAGTCATCATACGAGTCCCCGTCCTGGGAGTTAGAATCATCGCTTGATTCCTTCTCCTTTGAGTCTGAAATAGTGTCATCCACATAAGCTTCTAGAGCCAACTTGAGGGAGCTAGTTTTATCAATGTCCAGTGCTACCCTTTTGACTAGGGAAAGGATAAATCCTTGATGGAGAGGGACAAAATTTCTTCTTGTTTTGAACTACAAAATAGAGGCACACAGGAAATGATACAGGAAGTAGGGGAAACTAAAATCCTGTCGACACCTAAAATGATTTAGCATAGGGAGGTGGTAGGCATAAATAAACTTGTGATAGACCTCGAGGGTTAAAAATTGAATGAGAGAGAGATCCACCTCACCATACAAATTAGGTAAAAACAATCTCAGGTATCCATCAAAATGGGAGGTGATATTCTCATTACCTTTGAGAAAAAGATTCAATTCTTCAAATTCTTCTTTCCTTGGTTTGTAGACCTCCCTCCCCACCGCTGGAATGCCCATCAATTTTTCCACTTTGAATCCATAGTAATCTCCAACCGTATCCTCTTCATTTCCACCACAGCTCCTTTTTTGGTCACTTTCTAAGCACTATAAAAATCCTTGGTTAGATATTCAAAATTCCCTTCGAATATTTTCGAAAGGGGTAAATCCCTTGTTATCAAATAGAGCCATATCTTTAGGTGTGACCACTTCAAGATTTGTAGGTTCAGTTCTCATAAGATCACCCCCATTTTGGAGAACAACAAAACCTCTTCACAAACAGACCCAAAATCAAGAACACCAAAAGATTACTCACTCACCAAGAACTGAATTTTCTACAGGACACGGGGACAAAAATATCTCTCCAAGGATACGTGTGAATCACATCCCCAATCTTCTCATAATTGAGAGGTAAATAAACAATCATCATACGACCATCGAGCTTGATGAGATTGACACTCCATGAAAGGATCTTATATGTGTGCATTAGTGTCTTTTAATAAGTGTTCCCACACCTTGGGATTGATAATTTCCACCTCCTTCACAAGTGTTAACTCAATCCCACTAACCCCAAAATTAGCAAAGAAGTCTGCCACAAAATTTGGCTCCCTATACACATGTTTGAAAGTGATGAAATTAAAAGATAGATCCATTTGCTTAATACTCTTAATAGAGTTATGGTTGGAGATAGAGATGGATCCTTTCCCATTTATGCTATTAATTATGTTCAGGGAGTCCCCTTCCACTTCCAGATTGGAAAAATTGTGTTGCAGAGCTATAGAAAGACCCCAAAAAATCCCAGTAGCTTCAATGACATTATTTTTTTGAGTTCCCAAATTGTGATAGAACATTTTGGTACCCAAATTTATTATCCCTCATAAGGTGAGCAATATCACAGTTTGGCAAGAAGCTTAGAGATAAAAAAATGCATGTATTGTGTCATTTTGTAGCAGAGGATGAAATGAATCTTACTCTTTATCACTCGGTGTGGAGAAATGGGTAGCACCCTCAAGAATATTTGACCTATCCTCAAAACTTTAGGGTTGTGCCTTTCAACCAGGGTGATAGGACCCTTTTTGTAGCCTGTTTTTGTGGAGGAGATGGATATATCCTTGTGAAGTTATTAATAAGACCTTGAAGAAAACATGATCAATGCAAAAACCAAACTCTCACAAGTTATCACTCTAGATAATGGATATATTTTCTAAGCAAGGTTTAGGCCACTAAGGACAATGAAAATTTGATTGTTTCTACATGTTTTGGTAGTAAAAATTATGCATTTATATACAAACATGACAAACATGGGTAGTATGGGTATGATTGGTTGTTTTTAAATGAATATTTGGTGGGAGGTGAGGTATAAATTAACTTGATTCACCAGATCATTGAGAAATTTTACAAAAATTGAGAGCTTGAACAACATAATGCTTAGGGATAGCTAGAATGATCCTTTAACTAGGATATGTGCTTCAATGGAGGCCCAGATAAACACTTTTCAAACAAACCTCAAGGATCCAAAATGAAGGCTCAAATTGGAAAACTTAACTAAACATTAACAACCTCTGTTTCATCATGCCTAAGATACCCATGAAGGCTAACAAACAATCTTATAGTCATGCTAGGAGTCAAAGTGATTTTAAATTTTTTTATTTCACTATCAAATGAAATATATTCTAATAAATGAAATTGTAAATACCACCAAACTATCACAAGGATAATATCTTGTGTGATTCAGAAATATTTCAATGTAAGATTGCAACAGGAACAATAAAACTACTTGCAGACATTCGGAAATGAAGAAAACACAAATGTTGCCCAAAAATAACGCAGATTAACTCAAGTTTGATTAAATTTATCAACAGGGGAAAGTTTCTAGAACAATCTCAGATCTTGTCAATGGTTGTATAATCACAACCACCTTGACATGATCAAACTTAACACAAAAGGAGATAAATAGGTTTCTTTAGATGGTTTTTCAGAATGACAGGTTGTATTAATCTTTTCTCTTAGAAAAATTAGTTATGACCCCTTACATTCCAACCATTTGCATGATAAATTCATGTAATTTATAACATTTTACAACATATTATTCCCCTAAAAACCCAAACATTGAGTGTACCAGTGCTCACCATGATCCCAATTGTGATTCCCAAAATCAAATTTGTAAAAAAAAATTAGGTGCTCAGGGGGTAGATCTCTTCAAACATCTCCCACATTCAATTCCTACCTCTGGTAGATCACTCATTCTTTTACTCAATAATCACTTCCACCCCTAATAAAGTTCTTTGCATGTTGGGGAAGGAAAAATAGAAGATCGGATCGAGCCCAAAGGTCAGATCTCATATTAATGGTAGAAGATGTTCCCGAATTTTCCTCACCAAACCAAGATATCAACAGGTTTTTTGTGTGCCAATGAAATAAAATTTGGGTCAAATTTGACAATCATATTGTATATTTAATGGTGAGAGACATATACAGACCCTCCCCACTAAACCAGGATACTAGATTAATGTTCGTCTTCATTTGGCGTGCATGAGACTCCAAGAAATGATAAAAAGCATAAAATTACGCATCCCCGGAGATTTGGAGAAAATTAGTGGAAAAATTAGATACGGATGCACAACTTTCATTGATTTCTATTTTGAATTTGGAATGTCCATGTGGGAGATCCAATTTAAAATGGGCCTGTGGGTTCCTTTTTTCTTTTTTACAACTTATTTTAGAAATCAGAAATTTTTCACTTTTTCTCCGCATCTCCGCCCTTGAGAAATGAGCTTGACACATGTCTAAAGGTGGGTCCAAAAGGAACCGCGGCTAAATTATGCTATTTCAACTCCTTTTTGGAAAAGGGAAAGAAATGTTTCCAATTTTTCCCCGCAGCTCCGTCCTTGACCTTCCCATCAAATTTTAACTTATCCTTTATCAGGCCTACAAGCCATTTTGATTTTTAATTCTTTTGATGAAAAGAGGAAACAAATCCAAGTTGCCTCGATGGTCCACTTCCCTACTAATTTGAATTTTCAAAGCCAACCTTGACTGCGTTTTATCGGGCTTGGGCCATTTTGATATTTTAATCCTTAAGAGACAAAAAATTAGGGTTTCCTCGATGGTCCACTTCCCCACCTTTTGACTTTTCAAACCACCATGCATCACAATGGCACATGTTGAGATGGTCCCCAAAATTTGAGATCTTGAATGAGTGTTGGCTCACCATGTGTCCCGGGTCTAAAAAAATTTGTTTGAAGGCTTAAAGCTCAGCGGAAGGTGCTATGTGTCGTGTCCGAGGCAATCTCCTTTGCAATTGAAAAGTACAAGCAAAATGCAAAGTGAGCTAAGGCCTCCAAGCGTCATCCCGACACTTCTTTAAAATAAAATTCAAGGGCCGGTCCTCAAGCATGCGTGGTCCGTCCACAAGTCTCGTGCCCTCAAAACCTTTCGAGAAAAAGACTAAGTATGGGAATACCCGACGGAAGCCTCCACGTGTCTTCATGGTGTAATTTTGAAATGGCACCCAAGAGTAGAGACCACTGAATGAGCACGGGCTCACCACATGTCACTGTTCTACCAAACTATACTAGCTACATAAAAATTTGTTTAAGTCTAGGAAAAGCAGTGGAAACCTCCACGTGTCCTACCGACACAACTCCAAGGCCAAACCAAAAGAAATCTTCTAATGAGCACCGTTCTTCCATGTAGACAGGTTTTTTAAGTTGAGGCGATACATGAAATTTTGAAGTAACTTGCCGAGCCACATCTAACCAAAAGAGGCCACGTTTCCTATTGATGTAAGGATGTAAATTTGATCGAGAGAAACACCCATCAAACCGTAAAATGTTGAAAAAATGACCATTTGATCCTGGAGATCAAATTTTCTCCAAGGATGTAGAATTTAGAAATGTTACAAGGCTTAAATACATTCCACCGAGCTACATCCATTCATTTTTCTTCAAGTATTCAGGAAAAATATGTTAAGGACAAACAAATCCCGACCGTAAAAAATGGAAAGAACAGGACAACTTGAGTTTTCACACCTAAATACGAGACCTTTTCAGATGAACAAAGAAATGAGGAAACAATTTTAGATCTATATGTGATCCTCAATCTAGGAAAGGACTGATTACGGAAACAAAAGGAAGGTGGATGATTTTTAGGCACAATATAAGAAGATAAAATGTGACAGAGACCGTAACTTGTTAGATTTTAATGGCTAATGGGGTGAGAAAATCGAGCAACAACATTGGCTCCGACTCGGGATAGACATTCCTCATGCGAGTGCCACAAGAACAAGGGTAGACCAAGTGCCAAAAATATCCATTGGGCAAAGGAGTCAACTTAAAGAGCATAAAACTAGAACCATATCCTCGAAATTAAATAGAGAAACCACCAAAACTAGGCCACCAAAGACCGAACAAACAAAAACACAAAAGACATAAAATAAACCAACAAACTATACACTGTACAAATGATGCTCACCTTGATTATGGGGAATCAATCCAAGAAATGCTTCAAATTCCTCCGATTAATAGGAAGTTCAAGTAATTCCCCATCCAAGTCCTTAAAGAATAAGGTATGTTCACTAATCCTAATATCAATGGAGTAAGGGCCCATCCATAATGTGTCAAATTTTCCATGATTGCCCTTATCTTCATGCCTTCTATGCCATAGCAGACAAGATATACAACACTTTGAAAGCTCTAGTAGTGACCTTCTTGTCAAATAAATTCTTCATATTTTCTCTGAACTTTACATTCCTTTTGTGGGATGCCATCCTTTATTCATCAAGTTCAACAATTTGGTTAATGCGGGTATCATATGGACTTACTTCTTGATCTTCTAGTTATTGAATGAACTGATAGGAGGATAATTGCATATATAAGGGTAGAAGGCCTGATTTTCATACACCAACTCAAATGGACTCTTTCTAGTTACTCTTTTAATAGTAATTCGGTCTACCCGGATGGCAAACTTCAACCGCTCACCCCATTTTCTCTTTTTTAGCTTGAAGGTTCTTCCGATAATGTTCAAAAAAAAATTATTATTGGATTTATCTTGTCCATTTCATTGGGGATTGTAATTAGAAGCATATTTCAAATTGATCCCATATTCTTTACACATTGCCACCAAAGGTTTAACTCTAAAGCTCATGGCATTGTCAAGAACAATTTTAACTAGCGCACCAAACTTGCAGATTATATAGTTCAACATAAAGTCCATGACAATTTGGTGTGTTGCTCTTTTGGTGGGGATTTCCTCCACCCATTTTGTGAAGTAATCAGTGGCTACAAGAATCCACTTATGTCCAACACTTGAAGGGTCTAAAATCTCACTAATAAATTCCATTCCCCACTACTTGAACGGGGCTCTATTTATCTAGGTCAGAAAAAGGAAGGGAGCCCGAGGCTTTCATTTTTTTAGAGAAGTGTTGGCAACTCTCACATCTTCTAACCAAAAGAGTTGTATCCTTGAAAATATTTGGCCACCAATAACTGAGGCCTTAGGATCTTGTGTCATGTGACTCTTCCGGAAAAATGCCCCCACACAATCCTCCGTGGAGATCAAGTAATTATCTTAGGGATTCATCTTTAGTAATGCACGTTAAGAGGAATCCTCAGGGGTTTTTCCAAAGATAACCCATAATCAGTAGTGAAATATTTTTGGGAAGCCAACTTAAGGGCCCTTTTCTGTTCTTGCTCAAATACTCGGGTAGTATAAATGTCTCGAGATAAAAACTCACATCCTTATTCCTCTCGAACTCATCAATTTTTCAAAGACATCTACCCTTCCTTCTTCTACCTCATTCACCTCAATATTTTGCAAGTTTCTCTCAGCCATAAGCTTAGCCAAGCCCAAACCTCTCACCAACTTTATGGTTTAGATATCTATGTCATATTTTTTAACTTTTTCACCCATCTCGCATCTTTTTCTTCGGACCTCCATCCCGATAAGATGTCTTTGACCATGGTGTGGGGAAAATAAGCAACAATTTTGAAACTCGAATGTAAGGCCTCAAAACCTTTGTTTCTTTCACCAAGGAAAATTCTTATTTCTATATAGTAGTGTATTTCAACTTGGCCCCCTACAATGCCTTACCAAAAAGGAAATTGGCCTCTCACTTTTAATCATCTTTCTACAACAAAACAGATGCAAAAGTGTTCTTTGAAGCAAAATAAAATAGTTGGAAAGACTTCTTATAATCTTGAGCTGCTAAAACAAGGGAATTATTTAATGCCTCCTTAATCCCATTAAAATATTGAATGGCATCCTCCCCCATTTGATGGCCTTGTCCTTCTTCAGCATGCCGGTGATTGGAATGGTCAACTCAAGAAAGTTTGATATGAATATCTTGATAAATTTTATCTTCCTAAAGAAGGACTGAATCCCCTTCTTGGTTATTATAATTGGGACCTTGTTGATGGCCTCTTCCCTCTCTATATCAATCATTACCCCCTCTTGTGACACAATGCGACAAAACAACTTTTCCTTCTACACTCTAAAATGGCACTTCTTTGGATTGAGTGAAATTCCATACTCTCTACATCTTATCAACATATTTTCCAAGTCCCGTAAGTGATCACCTCACTTTCTCGGAAAACATAGTCACATCATCCTAGTAAACATCAATAAAATCATTGATGTAACTAGCAAAAACAACATCCATTGCTCTTTGAAAGGTTTCTCCAAAGCATTCATCGTGAGCAAAGGGCATCTTGACATATACACAAGTCCCCAAGGAGTGGTAAGGCTATTTTAATTCTTTTTATTACTTCACCACAACTTGGTTATAACTCCGAGAAGCCATCCAGGGTAGAAAGTAGCTTAGAATTAGTCACTCAGTGCAACATGGTTTCCATGTTTGGTAAAGGATAATTATCCTTCATTGATGCTCTGTTCAAATTTCTAAAAGCCACACACAACTTGATGTCATCATTCTTGTTTCTAACTGGTACTAGGTTCGTAACCCAAGAAGAATACCTTGTGGGATGAATAATCCCTCCATCCCTCGCCTTCACTTCTTCTAGATTTTAAGAGATAGGAGAAGATTGATTGGTCTTTGTTTCTTCCTGAATGGTTTTGCATTAGATTCTAAGGGAATCTCATGTTGAAATAGATCCTCTTTGTATGCCTTTAGTTCAGAATAAGTCCAAGCCATGCAATATTGATACCTTTTCAACAATTGGACATAAGATTTTTTTTCCTCCTTGCTGAGATTGCTTCCCAACCAAATCTCCCTTAGCTTCTCCTTTGTGCCAAGGTCATGCTCCTCAATATCCATTGAGGCTATTATGTATTTGTTAATAATGCGATCATCATTATCAAATTTAGATTCAAGAGCAACCAACCCTCTAGGAATGGTATTAGTCTTTAGTTGGATGATGCCTTTGACAAACAAGGTTTCTTTACCCTATGATACACACACCATTGGTTCGCAATAAATATTTTGATCAACAAAATCCCATTTGTTCTGTAAAAATCTTCTGACTTGAGCATCATCATCAAATACTTGCCAATGCTTAATATTATCGGGGATAAATGGCCTTGTCAATACTTCAACATCATATTCACAACATGGGGACATTACACAATTATCAAACCGATATCCCAATATTGCAAGCTTTTCTACCAAATCATTGAAATTACTATCATGATGCACAATGTTGAGTGAATCAAAATCTCAATGAAATCCCAAACTACATGCTTGTATTGTTTCATTCACTAATTTTTGTGGCATATAGTTATTTGACTTGTTTGACAATTAATTCCGAATCCCCTTTGACAATGATGTCTTTAACACAATATTTCCAAGAAAAATATTAGACCTAATAATAGTACCTCATACTCAAAATGTTTTGATTGCACTCAAAGTTGAGTTTGAAGGAAAAAAACAAACTCTTCCTATCTTGGAGATATTAGGACAACACAAACACCATTTCCAAAATTGGAGCAGTCTCCATCAAACAAGAAAGTATAAGGAGAAATTTCCTATTCAAGAGACTTGCATTCTTCAATTTTGTGCTCTTTTCAATCAACAAATCCTATAAAGTTATCAAGTATCAACACTTGTGTACAATACTTCATAAGATGCATTGTTGGGATCTTCAATAAGGTGCAACATCTTATTTTATCCATATAGCTTGACAAGCATGCACTCAATTGGGATGGTAGCATAGGACATGTCCATATGAACACTCCCACCAACACTTGTAGCCCATTTCCTAGATAACAACATACCCCACTTGGTCAAGCAATCAACAATAACAACATCAAGCATAAGGTTTTTACCTTTGTAAGTTGTAAGTGCACCACCGACCTTTCACACATCCCACCACTAGCACTTCTCTAGAGTCCATAGTAGTACACTTTCCATATGTTGTTGTTACTTTGATATCCATATCATTCGTGAATTCTAGAGGCATAACATTGCATGATGCCCCCGAATAAAACATACGGTTGTGCAACAATCTATCATTAATTATCAGAGTGGTGAAGAATGGATCCACATTTAGTGAGACTCTACCAAGAATGTCCCCAAATAAACCTTAGGTTGTTCACCTAGTTCCTCCAAAACCGGTAGTGTCTCTAATTATTTAGTACCGGTGGAGTTTCCACAACTTTTATATTTTTACCTAGGGAGGTATTTTCCTCTTTCAGCCCCAAATACTCATAAGCCCTTTTTTTTGTGGTCGAATCCTAAGCAATTCATCAATTGGAACTAATATCTTGATCAAACTCAAGACTTGGGCAATATAATAAGGTACAGACTTTGGCAAGGCAACATTGGAAGGAAGGTTGACACACTCGTTAGATGGCACATGATTTTCTATAGCTTGGGCATGAGGAGGGGTATGAGTTTTGTTTGGGATAGCAGGCCCTTGGAAGATGTGTCTTTCTTAGGAGCCTCTTTAGGAACATTTGAAAGCAATGGAGTTTTTGGTTTGGCCTAAGTCCAAATACCTTTGACAACCCTACTTCTTGTATTATACTCTTTCTATTAGGAAATAACAATGTTCATCAACAACTTCCTATCCTCCTCGATGGGATTCCCCCATCATACTTCTTTATCATTAAAGCTCTTAAATATTCAAATTCATTATTGGGTAGTTCAAAATATTGTACAAAGATCTACTTCTAAATTATGAGAGGGAGGAAGAATAGGTACCCATGGATGCAATCCCAAAAATTAACAATGTTCTAGCACTTATTACCTTAGTTGAAGTTACCCCTTGTTGTGAGCTTGTGGAGCAACCCATCATGCATCATCATCACCATTATCATCATCCACTTATTTTTCCTCTTGATGATCTTCCTCACATGGAGCATGGGGCATGAAACATCTATCACACCAATCAATGACATTTGTCTCCTCCACAATAACAAATCTTGCGCACCCAAAGGATCGGGTACAAAATTTTTTCCCTAGCCTAGGACTATTTATTTCCAAATCCAATAGGTCCCTTACCTCTGTCATCAGATCTCTAATCATTTCTATGATGATTTTTAAACCTTTCTTGGCCTTGTTACTTGTACCAACCTTGTGAACTCTTCCCAATTCCTTTTTCTACCCGGCTAATTTGTATGATATTTCTTTGACATCTCCCGCCAAAGTTTTCACAACTTCCTCCAAATCAAGCATTACTTGTTTGAGGATTTTATGGGTTAATTAGTTTTACACCCTCCCTTTTTAGAGGCTTCCTAATTTCCTTGATGTTATTGTCAATTTGCGAGCCATGGTGAAGGCCTCGCCTCAAATTAGTAGGGTTTTTGTCCCTCAAGTAGTAAGCAATTTTTTTATCAAATGTGTCTCGAATATTTGATCAAACATGATTCATCACATGACCTTAAGCTAACAGAAATCTCCTCAAGGTCTTGTTAAACCTTGTGTTGAAATCATATATCGACTCATTAGTATTCTTCTTGATGTTTTCAAATTCGATAAAATAAACCTAAGGTCAGTTCTATCACCATACGACAATCTAAATGCATTATTCATCTTTGTCCAATAATCAATGGAATTATCTGGAAAATCTTTAAACTAGTCCTTGCATCCTCTTCCAAAGTATGGATAAAAATTCGATATATACATCTTCATGTTCAATCTCAAAGTCTTCCATCATATTGATAAAAATCTTTAGATGTTGATCAATAGTTATAGCATTTTTTCCTTGGAACTTTGGTAATCTATTTCTTACATCCTGGGAACTGCATTTAGATAACCAACCATCCTCAGTAAAATTTATAGGACCAAAGGTGTTTACAAAAAATGGAGGTCAGGTCAAGGCAAGGAAATGTTATTTTGAGGAGGTGAACTTGGAGGGGAGGAAAATTGATAAGGGGAAGACGGTCTTTAAAACATAGGAGTATAAATTTCAAAATGGATATACCCTAAACGCCTTGTTTCTTGAAAGCCCTATCAACTTTTGACAGGGATAGAAGAAGAATGAGAAGAAAAATTTTCAAATTGAAATGAAGGCCCCTCTCCAGGTTGGAGAATTCAATTCCATAAAGAGGTTACTTGATTCAAAATCACTTGAATGGTAGTATTTAATGATAAGATGATCACTTTCATCAATCGAGATCCCTTTTCTTGTTTGCTGATATCTAATAACTCTCCGTGCTTTTCTTCCTTTTGACTTTATTTTTCCTAGCTCTAGAAATAATGTCCTAACATGATCTCTATCAAAGAAATATCTTCTTCCTTCCATTACAAATATTAGTAACAAACCTCACTTAACAAAGGTTAAGACAACTCGGTACTTATCAAGAATCGATCAACAGGAGTCACCACTAAGGATTTCTACCTTAGTTGTGTAAATACACTAAAATATGATTTGTAAAATGTCTGTCAAATACTAGAAATTGGAAATGGAAAGATCTCGACTTTTCTTTACCTAAATTTATCAATGAAAGCTAGTGCACTAGGTTTAGAAACTAAAATAATTACACACAACACTTGAAAATTTGAATACTTCTTCCAAGGCCAATCACAAGATGATGTTCAAAAATATGTATTAGCACTTTGAGCATATAAGAAGTGTTTACTGAGTGTCCGAATATGAACTACAATCTTTGCTTCTACATGGCAATGACACCAATCGGGTGTTAGGACCCATAATGATTCTCCCTCATAAGCCGAGAAGCATCACGGGTTTGGCAGAAGCTTAGAGACAAGGAGATCATGTAGTGTGTCATTTTGTAGCCAGAGGGGATGAAATTTAGCTTGCCCTTTGTCACTTAGGTGTGGAGAAATTGGTAGCACCCTTAAGAGGATTTGACCTATCCTCACTACTTTATCGTTGTGCCTTTCAACCAAAGTGAGGGACCATTTTTATAGCTAGTTGTTTGTGGAGGAGATGGATATATCATTCCTTGCAAATTTATTAAGAAGACATTGAAGAAAATATGATCAATGCAACAAAACCTAACTCTCACAAGTTCTCACTCTAGATAATGGAGATATTTTCCAAGCAAGGTTCAGAGCCACTAAAGACAATGAAAACTCGATTGTTTCGCATGTTTTTGTAGTAAAATTATGCATTTGTATACACACATGACAAACAGGGTAGTATGGGTATGATTGGTTATTTTCAAATGAATATTTGGTGGGAGGTGAGGTAGAAATGAACTTGATTCACTAGATCCTAGAGAAAGTTTACAAAAATGGAGATCTTGAACATTATAATGCTTAGGGATGGCTAGGGTGTTCATTTAACTAGCATATGTGATTTAATGGAGGCCCAAATCATTAATTTTCACACAAAATTCAAGAATCCAAAATAAAGGCTTAAATTGGAAAACTTAACTAAACATTATCAACCTCTATTTCATCATGCCTAAGATACCCTCGAAGGCTAACAAACAATCTTATAGTCATGCTAGAGTCACGGTGATTTTAAATTTATTTATTTCACTATCAAATGAAATCTCTTCTGATAAATGAAACCAAAAATGCCAGCAAACTATCACAAGGATAAGATCTTGTGTAATTCACAAAGATTTCAATGTAAGATTGCAACGGGAACAAGAAAACTACTTGCAGACATTTAGAAATGAAGCAAACACAAAATTTTCCCAAAAATAATGTAGATTAACTAAATTTTGTTTACATTTATCAGTAGGGGAAATTTTCTAGAGAAATCTCAGAGCTTGTCAATGGTTGTACACTCATAACCACCTTGACATGATCAAATTTAACAAAAAGGAGATAAACAGGTTTCTTCAAATGGTTTCTCAGAAGGATGGGTTCTATTAAGATTTTCTCTTAGAAAAATTATTTCCGACCCCTTACATTCCAACCATTTGCATGATAAATTCCTAAAATTTATAGCATTTTACAATAGATTTTTCCCCCAAAAAACAAAAACATTAAGTGTACTCGTTCTCGCCATGATCCCAATCGCAATTACCCTTAATTGATCTCAAAAAGTTGTTAGGTGCTCGGGGTAGATCTCTTTGAAAATCTCCCACATTCAACTCCTTCCTTTGGTAGATCACTCTTCCTTTTACTCACCAACCAATTCCACCCCTAATCTGTCAAATATGGTTATTTGCATGCCCGAGAAGGAAAATGGAAGATCGATCGATCCCAAAGGTGAGATCTCATCTTAATGGTAAAAGATGTTCCCGGATTTTCCTCACTAAACCAAGATATCAACAGTGTCTTTCGCATACCAAAGAAAGAAAAATTAGGTCGAATCCGATAGTCGTTGCATAATTAATGATGAGATACATTTATAGACCTTCCCCACTAAACCAGGATACTAGATTAATGTTGCTCTTCATTTGGTGTGCAAGAGACTCCAAGAAATGCTAAAACAAAACCATAAAAATATGCATCCCTAGGAGCTTTAGAGAAAAATGGTAGAAAAATTAGATATAGATGCACAATTTCCATTGATTTATATTTTTAATTTGGACCGTCCACATGGGAGATCCAATTTAAATTGGGCTTGTGGGTTCTTTTTTTCTTTTACAATTTTTTTTGGAAAAATGTAAAATTTTCACTTTTTACTCTGCACCTCTACCCTTGAGAAATGAGCCTGACATGTGTCCTAAGGTGGATCCCAAAGGAACCATGGCTAAATCGTGTAATTTCACCTCCTTTTTAGAAAAGGGAAAATTTTCCAAGCTTTCCCATGCAACTCCACCCTTGACCTTTGCATCAAATTTTGACTTATCCTTTATCGGGCTCATGGGCCATTTTGATTTTTTAATCTTTTTGATGAAAAGAGGCAAAAATCTAAGTTTCCCGATGGTCCACTTCCCGCCCCTTTGACTTTTAAAATCCAACCTTCACCTCTCTTTCGTCAGGCTTGTGGGCCATTTTGATATTTTAATCCTTAAGAGGAAAAAAATCCAAGTTGCCCCCGATGGTCCGCTTCCTCACCCTTTGAATTTTCAAACTTCCATGCATCACAATGGCACATCTTGATATGCTCCCAAAAGTTAAGATCTTGAATGAATGCGAGATCACCACATGTCCTGGTCTAGAATTTTTTTAAGGCTTAAAGCTCGGTGGAAGGTGCCATGTGTCGATCTCGAGGTAATCACCTTTGGTTTTTACACCCAAATACAAACCTTTTCGGATGAACAGAGAGAAACAAGGAAACAATTTTGGATCTATACGAGATCCTCGATCCATGAAAGGATTGATTATGGAAAAAAAAGGAAGGTGGAGACTTTTCGAGCACAATACGGGAAGATAAAATGTGGCGTAGACTGTAACTTGATAGATTTTAATGACAAATGGGGCTAGACAAATCTGAGCACCAACAAAACCCAAGTACAAGTCTTCCTTTAGAATCCCGATAAACTCCCCCATAGCCAACATGCACAGGGTTTCCCTTGGAAGCCCCATCAAAGTTTAATTTTAAACAGTCCTTGCTAGGTTTCACCCAACCTTTGAGTCGAGGGTTAAGACTAGGGGGCTAATGGTAGTGGTTCCCAGATCCCACTTCAAAGAAAACCTAGATTCATTTTAAAGGAATGATTTTTTTTTGGAATTTTAGATTAGAGAAGTTAGCTAGGATAGAATTCACATAGCGGGCTCCAATTTTGCTGGGGGTTTCTTTTTGCCTTTAAATATTCTTCTATTTCTTTCCTTCCATATCTCCTAAGCCAAATGCATAATAGAGAAGGTCCATAAAAATTTAAACCTTGGATCTTAAAAGGACTTGACCATTGAATCCACAGTAGTTTTATGGAATCTAGAAAAACCCAATTAACTTCAAAAATATTGAGGATGGTTTTCCTAATGAAACAAGAAAGGGGAAATTGAGGAACATGTGTGAGGAATCTTCACAATCAAATTCACACAAAACACATCTATTAATCATGTGGAAATTTCTCTTGTTCAGGTTGCCAACCATAAGAATCTTGTCATGGATAACCAACCACCAAAACATATTAATCTTGGGTATTAATTATTTGACCCAAACACTTCCCCAGTTAAAATTATCATCTTCTCCCCCTCTTGAAAAAAGAGTAGTAGGCACTTTTGAATGAGAAAAAATCATTATTTTCCTTAGTTTAGAATATAGTATCCTATTCATGATTCTCTTTGTTAATAATAACTCCTCTTAATTTTTTATTAATAGAAGAGATATAAATGTTGTTAGAATGATTGGGAGCTATGGTTTTCCATTGTCCCAAAGGGTCATCCAAATTGAAGAAGTCTCGGACCTTGGTCCCATATTTGGTCATAAAATCTCTATAGACTGTTAGGTAAATAGTCTTAAGAGGAAGGTCCTCCAGCCATTTGTCCTCCCAAAAGTTAATGGTTCACCCATTTCCAATAAGCCATTTGAATCCCTCAGAGACCACATGTTTAGCCTAGTTTAAATATTTCAAGAAATAGGAAGAAGCATTAGAGTTCTCAAGTGCGAAGCACCATTTGTTAGCAACAGATTAGGCCAGTATTTCCTTCTTATAATACTAGTCCAAACACTCTCTTCCTTTAACAGTCTCCAACTCATTTTTCCAGCATAGCTTTATTCATTTTGGTCCAATCTCTGATACCAAGGCCACCATTTTTTTGGGGGTATAGACCTTATCCCAAGAGATTAGAGGAATTCTATCTTTTGATTCGGTTCCACTCCATAGAAATATTTTTGTATGCTCTTTAGCTTGCAAAAAACTTCAGAGGGTAATCTATAGATAGACATTGTATAAACCAGTAAATTCTGAATAGAGCATTTGAGAAGAACAACTTTGCCAGCTTGAGATAGTAGTGACCCTTTCTACCCTTCCAGTTTCTTTAGAAATCTATCAATTAAAAAAATTCAATCAACATTCTTTGGTTTATCCACCCCAATAAGCATACCAAGATACCGATTTAGGAGAGTTTTAGAAGGACAACCAAGAATACCAGCAATTTTGATGCTTCTTCTTTTAGGGGTATTGATAAAGAAGACAAAGCTTTTCCCATAGTTGATCAATTGATCTGATGCCTCCTCATAATCCTTCATTAACTGTTTGAATCCTTTGGCTTCTAGGATAGATGCCTCACCAATCAACATAGTGTTATTAACAAATTTTGATGAGAAACCCTCTGAAAGTTGATAACTAATGAAATATCACTTATTCTACCCTCCACGGTAGTCTTATTAAGAGATCTACTGAGGGTCTCAGCCATAATAATGAAAAGAAAAGGTGAGATAGGATCACCTTATCTTAAACCACGTGTGATGTTAAAAAACACACAGGGGTCCCATTAACCAAGACTGAGAACTTGGCTATAGAAATACATGAGGGAATCAACTCCTTAAAGTCCTCTTCAAAGCCAAACCTCGAAATAATCTTCAGAAGGAAAGACCAAGAGGCTCAGTCATAGGCTTTTTCCATATCAAGCTTAATAAACATGGCTTCCTTCTTATTCTATTTCACCGAGTGGAGGGTCTCCTGGATGGTGAAAATGCCATCTTGGATCTGTCTTCCCATAACAAAGCCTCCCTACTGATCAGATATAATCATAGGTAACACAAGCTGAATTCTTAGAGCCAAAATTTTTTAGCACATTTTGTAAACATAGTTGCAAAGACTTATGGGTCTAAAATTTTTAAACTCCAAAGGATCATGATTCTTAGGGACCAAAGCCATAAAGGTGCTATTTAACTCCTAAAGCATCCTTTTATTCTTAAAAATTCTTGAATAGCATTGCATATATCATCTCTCACAATCTCCCAGAAAGTTTGGAAGAAGAAAGCAAGGAAACCATCAGGTCCCAAGGCTTTATCAGGGTTTAAGGATTTTATCATGAATTAAATTTCTTCCATAGAAGGTATTTTAGTGAGCATGAAGTGTCTTCTTCATTAATCAGATGGGGAATAACGTCTAGAAACTACTCTTCCTTAGTGTTGTTAGAATCTCTAGAGGATGTCAGAAGCTTGCTGAAGAAAGAACATGCCTCTTGTTGAATTTCCTTAGGGTCATTGAGCATAACTCCCTCTTCATTTTTTATGCATATAATTATATTTGAGCTCCTTCTTTTGAGAGTGGAGATATGAAAGAACTTTGTGTTCTTGTCACCATCTTTGAGCCATGAAACTCTAGATTTCTTGTTTCCAAAAATTTCCTCCTTCCGAAGGATGTTATGATACTCAACAAGTAAATCCTTCTCATTATTTTGGATGAGCATAGTATTTCCCTCCCCAGGTGATTCCAGATCTCCCTGGAGGAGTGAAATCTCATTAGCTAGAGACTGTTTTTTTCAAAAATGTTACCAAAACTCCTTTTATTCCATTCTTTCAGATTTTTTTTAACATGAGAAAGCTTTTTAACAATTCTAAATAAATTCGTACCTTTGATTTTTACATTCCACCATCCCTTAACTAAATCAATAATATCCTCATCTTGCAGCCACATCTTTTCAAATCTGAAAGGGATTCTCCTCCTCTCCTTAGCCTTGATCTAGAAGAGGATAGGATTGTGATCAGATCCTATGTGTGGAAGGGAAAACAACCCAACTTCTTTGTTCAACCATCCCCAAGAGATCAAAGCTCTGTCCAGTTTTACCTGAATCAGCTGGTCACCCTTTCTTCTGTTAGACCAAGTAAATCTACTTCCTCTAAGCTCAACATCCATAAGATTATTAAGGGAAATAAAATCTTGAAGGTCTTCCATGCTTTCAGTGAGATCAATATTTCCCCCTTCTTTTCTCCAGGACACAAAGGGGTGTTAAAATCCCCCAAAATCACCCATTTTATCCCTTTGATCACGTTCGAAATTTGGAGAGATCGGCCCAGAGTTTTTTCCTTTCACTTTTACTATTCGGGCATAAATATTTGATAAGATCTAGAACTCCTTGGATTTATTATCCTAAAAAGCAAATCCATATGGTTATTTCTATTAAGAAGCTTTGTACCTTTGAGTTTTTCTTCATCCCACGTAACTGCCATACCCCCAGTGGTTCCTATTGAAATAACAACAAAACTCTGAAATTTATTGCAATACCTTCCACAAGTCTCTAAAAAAGGGGCCTCCACCATCTTAGTTTCCTGTAGAGCCAGAATGTCAAAATTGTGAGTTGTCTCCAAATATTTTATCAATCTCCACTTGACAGGGTTGTTCAACCCCCTAATATTCCAAGATATTATATTCATTTAGTCACTTGGTTCTTTGATCTTCTAAAGCTTCTTAGATCCAGTTTTGATTGGGTTCCATCATCTATTTCCTTTTGACTCTATTTCTTCCTTGCCACCTATTTGGAAGGTCTCCCAGATCCAAATTTTTTGGGGTCTCTTTGGAATTTTCCCTTTGAGAGGAGTAGACAAAGAAGTATCAATTACTGCTTGGTTAAAGTCCCCTTCCTAGACTTGATCAACTCATAGGCCTCTACAGTTTGAGTAGAAACCACTTCCTTAATAATGTCATGGATGTTGTTAAAAACTAGCTGATTTTCAATTCCAAGGGTCACAACATCCTTTTCCTTAGCTTGAATATTTTCAAAGGGATTTGAAATCATTTCAAAAGACTCATTGAAGTTGTTATCACCCAGATATTTTGAAAGAAATTTTTCCTTGGCTACTTCCTTAAGTAGATTATCCAGTTTTTTGTGGAAAGAGCCTTTTCATCTTGAACATGGATCATAGCCTTTTGGAACCACGGTTCTGAATGGGAATTCCATTGGGACTTCTTATTCCTTACTTCTATAAAACCTTCCTCATCCATAAAGATAAACTTCAATACATTTTTCTCTCTAGATTCATTTCCATTATTTTTCGTTATTTGGATGCCCTTATTAGTATTTACCTTCTTTGGAGAGACTAGAGGGGCACTTCCTTTTCCTTTTTCCATTTCCTTTGGATTCTTTTCCCAGTAGATCTTAGAGATAGTCAGCTTACATTGATGCTTTGCATGCCCCATCCCTGAAATTTCTCACATCTTAGAGGGCAGTTTTCAAAATATATTTTTTTCCCACTACCCAGTTTTGATTGCAAGGAGATGGATTTAGGAAGGGAAGATCCCATCAGAGAATAGATACAAAATCTCATGCAAACCACTCTAGATTTAGTAAGTTTCGCATTATCGATAGCTATAAAATTTCCAAGGGTGTTAGCAACTCCTTTTATAATATCCACATCCCATAGTTCTAGTGGTAGACCTAGGAGTCTCACCCAAATAGGGAACTAATTAATATTCTCTCTGTCAGGGTTGAATTTGGGGGTCCATTTCCTTAGGAAGAGGCCAAGTTTCCCTAGGAACCATGGGCCATCATTGAGGATCCTTTGAGGATCTTCAGAGTTGTTGAAACTAAACAAGAAAAATCCATTTGGGAGGGTTGTGACATCCATATGCCCCTTAGGTTTCCATTTTACAACAGACCAAGACCTAATGGAGTCAATATTTGGTCTACCCCCACCATTTTTCCTATCAAGGCATTCTCCATTTTACTTAGATTCCGGTCTATAATGATATCTGGGATATCTAAGAATTTTCCTGAAGCATCCTATTTAAGCTGAGGAATGATTCTAGGACTTTTCTCTTTCTCCAAGTTCAAAATATTCACATAAGTTTTGGGGGACCCAGTCACCACGTGATTCCCATCCACTGAAAGGGTTTCACACATACCTATTTCCCTCGAAGACTGGTCCATAACATCTGTAATATCTCTAGGAGGAATATGTATGTTGTTAGTCTCCCGTCCATCACTATTTATCCTTTCTTCCTCCTCCTCTTCCTTCTTGTCCTTCCCATCAACATGATCTTCCTTCCTTCCTACCCGAACACCCTTCCCGCCAAGGTCGTTGCCCTTCTTGTTCCTTCTCTCATGGTGTAACTTTAATATTAGATCAAGTGATAACAACAATAACAAAACTTTCAATAAGATCATAAATTGATTTTGTCATTTCCATACCAATCAACCCTAAGGATGCCTCATTTGACCTTTCCACTTTTAATGGGCTTCAAAAAAATCCTTTTCATTGAGTAGAGGTTCTTTACCCTCCATAATTTCAACCAAATGTTTAAAGGTGAACATTTATTCAATATATGATTTCCATTAATGGTAATTTGAATAAGTGATTTTAAACTCATGAAATAACTTATTCATTTTGCCTTAAATTCACACAATACTAAGGAAATCAAAAATTGTAGTAATCATATACACTTAAGAGGAAATTAAATGAATTTAGTTTAACATTGATAAAAATATTTTTTAAAACATGAGATACAATAAAAGTTTTAATTTTTTTATGATTTTCAAAAACTTTATCCAAAACATATTATCTGGGTTGGTGTATAAATTTAACACAATTTAATTTAAAAATTGTAAATTAAAAATTTATGAGCGGTTTTCTAGATGGATATTTTTAAAACCGTGTATTTTCTAATTGAAACAAGTTACAAAATTAAATTTCTCTTAAATTATTATCCAAGTTAAGCTATAATTCTAACAACATTTCCTAACAAAAAAGGAAAAAAACCATTAAAATTTTCATATTTTTAATTGTTAACAAAAAGTTGTGATCAATTTTATATACATGATTTATAAGAAAAATGAGTTAAAAACCCAAAAAAATAATTCTTTATTTTTTAATTTTCAAATAAATGTAGAAACCTAGAGTATAAAAGATCTAAGAAGATCTCAAAAAAATTAAAAGATGTGGATTATATATAGTTTATTTATCTTTTTATAAATAAACAGAGAGAGAGAGAGAGAGTATAATAAAAATTACTTGATCCGATTCACCTCGGTCAAATAGGAGAATTGGAGAAGATCTGATTCAGGTAAGACTTGACAAAGCTCTTATTTCTACTAGTTGGATTTTAAATTAGGATTTTCATCTCTCATCTTTACCTAGGATTGGTTCAGACCATAATCCAATAGTGTTAAGTTTATTTAATTGGTCCAAACCATCTCAAACTCTTTCAAATTTGAGAAAATGTGGTTTGATCATGTGGAAATCATTGATAGAGTTAAGGAATGGTGGAAATGGGATGGTGAAGGCACTTCCCAATACCACTTGGTTCAAAAATTGAAAAATGTTAAGAAAAGAGTGAGAGTATGGAACAAGGAAGTTTTTGGAAATATTTTTGAAAAGAAAAAGGATCTTAAACAACAACTGGAGGATCTTGAGAAAAGAGTAGCTGCTAAGGGTATGGATTCTAATGACTACCATCTTGAAAAATATTTCTCTCATATTTTTTGTTGACCAATTTTTCCCCTTAGGAAAAATTAATCAAACACGCCCTACACAAGAGAAAATCGAAGGGTCGGTTCAGTCCTGCGAGCTCATATTCAATCCCAAATCAAAGGGGTGGGCGGACTCAAAATGGATGACAAAGGTCGAAAAATGAGACCAAACAACGTTAAAGGGGATGAGAAGTTTATTAGGAGAAAAAGGAGAAATACAGTGTTCACTCGAAGCCCGAATTGGCTAAGTATAAAGGACTAAGCGGAAGCCTCCACGTGCCTCATCGATGTAAATTCAAAGGCACAACCCAAAGTGGAGACTCAAAAAAGTTGGCCCTCCATGTGGTTAGAGCCCAAAAAGGTGGAACCGGCCATTGAAAAGCCGAGGCAAAGCAACGGACTCATGGAAGGCACTACACGTCATCTCGGTGCAATTCCAAGAGTGAGAGGGAACATCAAAATTCCAAACCTTGTGGGAATTCCACGTGGAGTCAATAATGAGGGACCCACCAAGGAAGCACATATAATTTGTTCACTCAAGGCCTAAATTAGATAAGTATAAAAGGTCCAGTGGAAGCCTCCACATGTCTCAATGGCACAACATCAAAGGTGTGACAGAGGAGGAGTCCCAAAACGAGCACAAGCTCACCACATGGTTAGAGTTTGAAAAGGTTTCACCGACCATCGAAAGGTCCAAACTCGAGACAGCACTCAAAGGTACAACACCACATGTCTCATTGGCACACCCTCAAGGGTTGAATCTAAATGTAGTCCCCAAATGAGCACTAGCCCTCAATGTAGTTAGGGATCGAGAAAGGAGCAAGCCCAAATCAGCTAAGTATAAAAGATTTAGTGGAAACCTTTACATGGCTCTTCGGTGTAACTTCAATGGTGCAGCCCAAAGAGAGACCCTGAACTAGCACTATCCCTCCACATATCCCAGGTCTAAAAAGGGGACATTGGTCATTGAGAAGTCCAAAAGCCTGTAGAGTCCTTAACGTGCCTCATCCATGTAACTTTGAAGGTAGAATAAAAAAGGTATATCCCAAATGATCACAAAGCCTCCACATGGTTTGAGCCCTAAAGTTTGAACCGACTATTCAAAAGGTCTAAGAGTCAGCGAAATCCTCCATGCATCATCTCGATGCAACTTCAAAGATCAACTCTCGAGGTAGGTCCCAAAAAATTGCAAGCCCTCCACATTTCTAGGGTCGTAAAATAGTTTCTCTGTAATTCAAGGGGGACTCACCAAAACAAAAAGAATCGTGAGCAGGCCCGTGGGTAAGACCAAGTCTCCAACCATCGCAACTTCAGGGAGTGAAAAAGGGGCGAAAAATCTTAGGAATGAGCAGGGCTTCATGAATATCTCACACGGTAAACTCCAAACCCAAAGAAGTTTGGAAAATATTTGGTGAATCATGTATCCCACCAATATTTTTAAATTCTTTGATATTGAAAAGATTGTGAAATCCCATGTTGAGCACCCAACCCTAACCTTTAGATGACCTCGACTATGACTAGAGTAAATACAGCTTCACCATTCTTGAGGTTGTCACACTTCTCACCCACTATCATAATTAGGTATTTCTTTCCCAACAAGAAATGATAATGGAGGTGAGGGTTGTGTCTTGAGACCCATTAATTTTACAGGGGATTAAATGCATCTCTCGGGGTGGTTGAACAGAGTCTAGATTTCTTCAACATCTTTCCCTCATTTTTCCTATATATTGTAAGGAGGTTCATTTTTCAAAAGGTTGGACATTTCTACTCTGCACCCTCCCTTCTTCTCTTGCCCATAAGTGGATTTGTGGAGTCCAAGCCTCCCATTCAAATTGTAATGCAAGTTTGTGCCTCTTGGCCATTGTAATGCACTGTATCAAATTTTAGAGTGATAATGCATGTATGTGGATGATTTTCAACCCTCTCTTGTTTTTATCACCTTCCCCTAATCTCTCATTATAGTATTGGTTTTCTCAGTGTATGGTAGTTGTATTGCATTTTTATGGTTTGTGTTTATTACAAACTAGGTGTTAATCATTCCTTTGGTGTATCACCCTTGTTAGTTTAAGCTTTATTTCTCACATCTCCTTGACAATGTCTCCTTGGAAAGTTAGAGTAGGTTCTAGAGTAGATCCTCTACAATATGAACGTGTGCACCTGAATAGAGGAATATGAACCAACCATCATTTAGAGATCTCTCTCGATTCGTAAAGTCCCACACTTTGAGAAATGCTCCATGTTATGAAATCACAATGTGACTCTCAACCCATCAAGTTTAAAACTCCAGGGTGATGTTATTATGTGTCAACCATTTTGGAATGCCCACTGTGGGACACCGAGGTTACATTTTTCTCATCTTTCCAAGGTGTCTCATCATCAAACAAAAATCTTTAGCCAATGTGCAACCACACTCAATAGTTTTGGCACACTGAGTGGGACAAGAATAAAGAGCTTTACATATTCATCTCATTAGGTTCAATGTGTTATTGCTAAGATCTAGCCTCTAGAGGCATATATCAACACATCTGGTGACTCCATCTGGTCAAACAACCCATCCTCTGAGTTTTAGACCTTCTCCCCATCCATTTTCATCCATTCTTCTTCCACCTCTCTCATCCTCTTCCATTCTATGAAGTTGCACAATCATGACATCATTCCCACGATGGAACTCACAATTACAGCCACTACCATACAATCCATACTCTCCTCCAAGCATACAAAATTCATTCTCAGGTTATTATCAACCTCCTCTAGACCCATGTTATAAAGAAAATAAAAATGGGCATACTCACAAGAGCAATATGCAGATCAGTGTGGACATGAGCCAAACTATGCAGTTATGGAAGAACAAGAGTATATCAACTATGGGGGATATCTTATGCCCAAGAATGTAGAGTTGTAGCTGAAGATAGACAAATTGGAGGTAGGTATGATGTAATCCTAGGATACGAATCAAGAGAAAGCATTCGAGATTGGATTTAGGGTCCCTTGTCCATGGGAATGCCCTACTCCAAGCTATTTTATCCCATAAGAGAAACTCAGTTACATCATTGAGATGCTACCCCAACTTGAATAATGGGTTAAGGATGTTGAATATTTTGTAGGTTAATGGGAAAATTCAGCATTGTCACCCCACAATCCTCTTCCCATTCCCCAAGAAGTACCATCTTATTCTGAGTTTCAATTTTCAAGTCTCTCACCTATTGCCCCCATTGTGGATTTCACTCCTCCAAGTTCTAGTCTTCCATCTCATCTCAGTTCTTCTACCATTTTCCCTTCTAAATAGGAATTACTCTAAAGAAACATGGATTTTCATCTCTCCCACCACCTTAAATAATTGCAAAACCGGTTGTCCCCCAACCTAGCCCTCCTCTTACCTTCTTGCCAAGTTCGACTTGGGAAGAAAATAGTCAAAAACCAGCCAAGGAGGACAACAACAAGAGCTCAATCGACAAAAATAATAGAGGAATTGAAGAGATGGTCTCTTAAGTTTGATATTGAAAAAATTCCCTTGATGGTGAAGCCAAGAGAGGAGGTGAAAGTTGAAGAGAAACTTGGGGTCGGGGCAGATTTTGGAGTCAATATTTCTATAACGAAACAAAATGAAGAGAAAGAACAACTAACTCCAAGTCTAGTTGAGAAGGAGCACATGGAGGTGAAAAAGATGAATTCAGAGGCACCAAATCATGAGCAGGTTATACAAGAAGTTGCAGATTTCTCTCCCACTCAATCTCTCCAAAAATCTGATTTTTTGGAAGAATTTGAACTCACTAGCTTAATGTTTGAAGATGGAGCTACACATGGTGAAAATAATGTAGATTCAAATGGCACCATTCAAGAGGGAGAAATCTTGCTACAGTATGATAATGAAGAGTTTTATTTTATATTAGAGTTGGAGGAATGTTTTAATGAGGAGGATCTTGTAGAAATTAAAACTTTCAATTCCCCATCATTCATTTTTCAACCACAATAACCTTACCACCATGGAGGAGTATGTGCAAGAACAACTTGTAGTCTATAGCATGCCTCTTGAATCAAAGTTGGAAGAATTTTATCTTCTAAGTGCCATACCAGAAGTAGAGGAAGGAAAAGAACAAGATGTTGCCATCCCTTTCGTACCACTCACCAAGGTGACACATCAATTATTTGTAGACATGAAAGAGGAAGAAAATATAATTACATATAGTCACCTCTTCCAGGAAGGCTTGCAAGAAGACTTCATTTTTGAAGTTGGGATTTAGAGTATTGGGCACATTTAAAGAACTAGACCATGCCCTATAAGGTAGTTGGCTTTACTAGAGCCAAGAGAGGAGCCAACACCATTCATGCTTTCTCCTAAGCATGGGGATGAGTTCCAGAGAACCAAGGATCAGCTACAATGCCTCTTCAATCCAAATGCGAGCAACTAAAAGAGGTATTTGTTTTGTTTCCAGTTGATACCTTGATGATTTGGGTGGAGGATTGGCCTATTGTTATTTTCACTCATACCAATAGCTGATTCTGGTGCCAAATCATCTTCATGGCTGAAAAATGTAAGAAAGGGAAGCTACTTTGCATTTCCAAAGATCAAGTTCTATTTGAAACTTGCTTGTCTTTTTTTTCGTTAGTGTAGGGTAGCAGTAGGTTTTAATTCCTCTAAGTGCATATGCACATTATCTTGTTGTAGTTTAGGTTTCAATTTCCCTAAGTGCCTTTGGCACAAATTTTTTTGCTCCCATGTTGTATTGTTGTGTAGTTCAGTTGCACTCCACCATTTCTAGAGCAGTGAAAGCCCCAGGTCAATACAATTTTCTACTCTCAGAACCTCATTTTCAATATTTTCTTATGAAAATTGAGAGTGTGGATAATGGGAAAGCTTAGGGTCATAGGTCGTAAGTAGTCAAGATCAAGGTTTTAGGAACAAGAGTAGTACCAAGCTATCAATTCATGACTCCATGCCCAATGGATACTTCAAGACTACTGGTCTCTTCATCTAGCAGGCAAATATCCCCGTGAGTCACCAAATTGTTGACCAATTTTTCCCCTTAGGAAAAATTAATCAAACATGCCCCTGAACAGGAGAAAATCAAAGGGTCGGTTCACTCTTGCAAGCTCATATTCGATCCTAAATCAAAGCGGTAGGTAAACTTGACAATGGAGGAGAAAGATTTGTAAATGAGGCCAAACAACCTTAAAGGGAATCAGAAGATCATTAGGAAAAAATGGAGAAATACAACATTCACTTGAAGCCCGAATCAGCTAAGCATAAAGGAGTGAGAAGAAGCCTCCACGTGCCTCATCAGCACAACTTAAAAGGAACAGCCCACAGCAGAGACTCAAATAAGAACTAGCCCTCCATGTGGTTAGAGCCCAAAAAGTTGGAACCTAGTGTTGAAAAGTTGAGGCAAAGCAACAAACTAATGGAAGGCGCTATGTGTCAACTTGGCACAATTCCAAGAGTGAGAGGGAATAGTGAAAGTAAAAACCTCATGGACTTCCATGTGGAATCAATAACAAGTAACTCACCAAGGAAGCGCATATAATTTTTCACTCAATGCTTGAATTGGTTAAGTATAAAAAGGGCCAACGAAAGCCTCCACATGTCTCAATGGCGCAACATCAAAGGTGCGACAGAGGAGGAGTACCCAGATGAGCATAGGATTTCCACATGGCTAGAGTCCAAATAGCTTTCATCGGTTGTCAAATGGTCCAAAATCAAGATAGAGTAGCAGATGGAACCACATGTATCTTTGGCACACCCTCAAGGGTTAAATCCAAAGATGGTCCCCAAATGAGTGCCATCCCTCCACGTAGTCACAGTTGAGAAAGGGAGTAGGCCTAAATTGGCTAAGTACAAAAGGGTTAGCAGAAGCCTCCATGTGCCTCATCAACACAACTTCAAAGGCATGGCCAAAAGAGAAACCTTGAACTAGCACCATCCCTCCATGTGTCCCAGGTCTGAAAAGGGGACACCGACTATTGAGAAGTCAAAAAGCCTGCAGATGCCTCCACGTGCCTTGTCCACACAACTTAAAAGGTAGAATCAAAAGGGCATGTCCTAAATTAGCGCAAATCCTACATGTGGTCTAAGCCCCAAAATTTGAACTGGCTATTGAAAAGGTCTAAGAGTCAAAAACCATGAAAGCCTCCACGTGTCATCTCGACGTAACTTCAAAGATCAACTCCGGAGGTAGGTCCCAAAAAGTGCAAGCCCTCCATGTGTCTAGGGTCAGACATAGTTTCTTTGCCAATCAAGGGGGGGGACTTAGCCAAAACACAAAGAAATAAAGTAGGCCTGTGGGTGAGACCAAGTGTCCAACCGTCGCAACTTCAAGAGTGAAAAAGGGGTAGTGAAATATTAAGAACACGCAAGGCTCCACGAAGATCTCGCATGGGTAAACTCCAAACCCAAAGTAGTTTGGAAAATATTTGGTGAATCATGTAGCCCGCCAAGATTTTTAAATTCTTGGATCTTGAAAAGATTGTGAGAGCCCGCATTGAGCACCCAACCTTGACCTTTAGATGACCTCGACTATGACTAGAGTAAATACATGCCACCATTCTTGAGGTTGTCACACTTCTCACCCACTTCCGTAATGAGGTATTTTTTGACCAACAAGAAATGGAAATTGAGGCATGGGTTGTGTCATGAGACGCGTTAATTTCACAGGTGGATTCAAAGCATCTTTGGGGTGGTTGAACAGGAGTCCAGATTTCTTCTACCTCCTTCCCTCATTCTTCCTATATATTGTAAGGAGGTGTATTTTTCAAGAGGTTGGACATTCTTTCTTTGCACCCTCTCTTCTTCCCTTTCTTGCAGGTGAATTTGTGGAGTTTTCAAGCCTCCCATTTAGATTGTACTAAAAATATTGCCTCTTGGCCATTGTAGTGCACTGTATCAACTCTAGAGCAATAATGCATGTCTGTGGATGATTTTCAACCCTCTCTTGTGTTCATTACCTCCCCCCGATATCTAATTATAGTCTTGGTTATCTATGCATGGTATTTGTATTGCATTTTTATGGTTTGTGTTTATTGAAAAGTAGGTGTTCATCATTCCTTTGGTGCATCACCCTTGTTAGTTTAGGCTTTATTTCTTGCATCTCCTTAACCTTGTCTCCTTGGAAAGTTAGAGTAAGTTTTAGATAAATCCTCTACAATATGAATGTGTGCACCTAAACATAGGAATATGAACCAGCATTCATTCAAATATCTCTCTCGATTCGCAAAGTCCCACACTTTGAGAGATGCTCCATGTTATGCAATCACACTAAGAGTCTTAACCCATTAAGTTGCAGAATCTAGGGGTGTTGTGATTATACATCAACAAAAACATCATCCCATCACATATTCATGATACAAAACTCATATAAATGTAAATCTATTTGAATCCTCTTTCTAATGTTTTTTGAATCACCTCACTATTCCACCTGTAGCTCATGTTATAACCATTTTATTGAACACTATTTTTATGGACTCAAAATTACCCTTTTACTAGTCAACCTGAATGGATCTCAAATTGTAATTTTTCATCAAAAAAATGATCTAAAACCTTCACATACATCAATATCAACTCACATAAATTCCATAACATGAATTTATCTCATTCCTCATTTGTTCAACTTTTCCACAAATTGGAACTCTTCAAAAGAAATATTTTTTAGGTGGGGCCCATTTATCGTCACATGATCTATCCTACATTTCTGGAAATATGGAAGATTCCTATACAACATAAAATCATCACTTTTTCATAAACAATCAAAACTGGCTCATTGTACCTCTTCTTTTACAAACTTTTGCTAGCTAATATTTAGATATGGTTTTAAAGCACTTTGTCTTATTAAGGTTCGCTTCATAAAAATGATGATGAAATATTCTCATTAATTTTTTAAACCTTCTAAAATTACTATATAACCATTCTTTAAATCCAAAGGGTTCCATGAAAATCCCACAATATATGGTGAGGATCAAATGTTCAAACTCGAGATGGAAATTGCATTGTTTTTTACCATATTCTACCAAAAACCTCATATCATCCAAAATAATAATAATGGAAAGCTGAATTTTTCCCAAAGCACAAAGATATATCCTAATAACATCTTCAATCATCATAAATTCATCACCATACCTTAAACCCTCCAACCATTAGGAATTTTATAGCTATCTCTTAAGGTTTTACACTATAAAGGATAGAGATAACTGAAACAACCTCAAAAAAACTCATATAAACACTAAAAATGGTCATAAAATGTATCATATATAATTAGATAACTTCAAAATATTCATCCATGAGCTCATATAGCTCTAAAACACAAACTCACATCTCCTAACAACCATACCCACTCCAAATGAGCACCTACAATATCATCAATTAACTACATATGCACCAGGCCACTACTATGAGTTCCCAAGAACTCTCCAAAAATTCTATCCATTATGTTAACATGGTTCTCAAGCATCCAAGAAGCTAATACCATCATGTAACATCACCTAGGCACCTGAATAGGCTTACAAGAGCAAGAAATCATCAATGATTCTCTTTGTATCATCATAAACTCACCGAACAACATGTCAACATCATACACAACATCATATTATCCTAACACATCATCTATCTTTTCATTAATCTTGTTTAGCATCAATGATAACACCTATTAGGACCACATGCCAATAGGTCTTTGGAGGTTAGATGTTAGATTGAGTGGATGTTATTGTTGGCAAACATACCGATTTGTTTGAGTTGGTGGAAATAGTGGCAGCCACATACACTATAATATTTGGCAATCATGATGATGCTTTTACATATACTAAGTGTGCCGGTGAGGTTGTGGGAGGAAGATCCCTATCTTTTCATATATTCACGAGATATTGGAGCTTGAAGGATAATTTGAAGAGCATTTGGCCAAGGTGGAATTATTACAAAGGTAAGTAGAGAGATATAGAGGCCACAATCAACGATGTAAATTTAGCGATGAAAATTTATTTCTAGATCTCCCGCGATTGTATATAGTGATAGTGAGGATGATATATGATGTACATGTTTCTAGTGATGCATAGGGCTTACCCCCAATGATTGAATTTTAAAACTATGATTTTTGATGAGATATATATAGATGGATTATAGGTATCATTATGTTATTTTTATATTTATTGATGTATGATGTGATGATTATATTATGCTTTATAAAATTTTATATGCAATGTGTAAATGGATATTTTTATTGGAAATGCATAGGTATGTAACGTGTGAAAATAGGATTGTGTAGTTAATTATTAATGAAGCATAGAATATATGATGAATAAGATGAAATGTATGTGATGTAATGTAATTAATAATGTGGGATAAAAATGTGATTGAGATGATATATAATAGTAGAATATTATTTTCTTGCTAGTAATAGGATGAAAATGATGTATGTAATCGTGTGTGAGTATGATGAATAGTGGGGAAAAAGAGTGATTCCCCAGTGTATGTGTAGGAAAAATGAGGTCCATTAATATAATACCCTTGATAATAAGGAATGAACCATAAAATAAGAGTTCCTCATCACGTAATGAGGAAGCCGTGAGGTGATAGCAACACATGAGTGTAAAATCCAAATTGAATGTTAGATTAGATGGTTCCAATGATGGGAGATGTAGTGATAGGAATCACAAATTTTGATGTCTTAGGAAGCCAATGGCAATTAGCAACACTATGAGGTGGGTGAGATTATTTTGTGATGGATGAGATAGGTGGAGGATGTGGATGGATAATGATCTATAGAGGTGGATGGATGACAACCTTAGAATTGGGTAGAGGAGACAAGTGAAGAGTGGTGGAAGCATGATTATGGAAAATTATAGAAATAGACCACTCATGAGAGTGATATCCAAAGGAAATGACGCCCTCATCTTCTAATTGTTGTAATTTGTCATAAATGGCACACTAGTCATCATCACAGTGGCCATTGATGAAGTGGAAATTACAATAAGGAGGATCGTGTTGCTGATGCAAGCGATGAGGAGGATGATGTTGATTAGAATGCAAGTATATGAGGTTCTTAATAGGAAAAGTACGCAAGACATCACGAGGCTTAGCAGTATTTGGAAAATTCAATGGTTCACAAGGAAGAGATGGAAAATACTTAGGTGTAGGATAACATAATGAAGGAGAGAGAATACACTTACATAAAGAAAAATATGGTGACAATATAGGATGTTCAATGTATGGAAGGGGAGATGAAGTAGTTGGCAATGAAGTTACAAAAGAAGTAGAAGTAGAAGGAGATGGAATAACATGTGATGAAATTAAATATTGTTCTAGATCTATAACTTTATATTACAAAAGTGTAAAATATTAACATGTATCATATAATAATTTTTCTTTCAATGAAGAAATTAAGTCACGAAAAGATAAATTTCTTTTATAATTCAATTAGATTAAGTAATAATTGATGCATACAAGAATTAAAGCATAAAAATTAATCTATAATGAGTTCTTTCTTTCCTTGATGAATAGTAGGTAAATGATCATATGTAATTCTATTTTCGTTGTTAATCATAAAAATCCTAAGAAAAACATCATCCATATCATAGTAAGTGGTAATATATCCATAAGTAAAATGATTGTACCATTGATGCGCATGACCAACAAGACTATGAAAAAAATTGAGGAATAAGCATTCATTAGAATAAGATTCCATTGTTGAATGATAATGCTTGAGATAAAAATAGGGGTTTTTCAGTTTCATCAAAACATGTAAATATAAGCATGATTAAATCCTTAGGAAAAGAGGAATTGTGAATTTTCTTAGGGATAGGATTTCCATGAAGAGAATTATTGTCAATGGAAGCATAATAGGGTTTTATTTCGAGAGTGAGAGAGTGAACTTAAGATTGAAAATTTCAAACAACATGCATGAGTAATAAAATATCATGTAAAGGAATTTTAGGAGAAGTGAGAGGGAAATTGAGAGGATGGAGCTTTCCATTATGAGTGATCAAGGGAATGTGAGAAGAAGAAGTGTATGTGGAGAGGGGAGAAGAAGATCAAGGTTCTATGTGAACAAAGTAGATGTAGATACGGAGAAATAATAAGACGTATACTAGTAGGAATATTATAATCATAATGAATAACATCTATAAAAGAAGAAGAAGAACGAGGTTGAAGAGGAGGATAGGAACATAGAATATTGCGAAATACTAGAAGTAGAGTCATAAGAAATTATAAGAGGTGTACTAGGAGGAGTAGTATAATCATCATGAATGATATTGTAAACAACCTCGAGGTGGAAGAAAGAGGAGTGTAAAATTCACATTCAATAGTCTTAAGATAAGTAACATCATCACTAACATGTTCAAGATTAGAAACATAATCAACATCACTATCAATCATATTTTTTAAGCAACTCATCAAGACTATCATCAACATATAAATAATTAGTAAGAAAACTAACATGATATGTATCATTACAATCATTGGAAACATTTTCAGAAATTAAAGAAACATGAGATATAACTTTGCATTTATCTTGACTATTATGAGAAACATCATCATGTGCATATAAATTTTCAACACTTTGTATGTAACATTATTTATATATACAAAGTGTCACAATAAAGACCAAACATAGAATCTATAAGAGTATTATCATGTACTATAATAGGATTAGAAGAAGGTGTAGTAAAGCACGGGTGATTATGGAAGAACAAGGAAAACATGAAGTGATGTTTTTGTCAAGAGAGACTATACTAATCCGAGAGTTGTGAAAGCTAGTGAGAATAGTGTTTTCATAAGAAAGAGACTTTTAGATATTTTTGAAATCACAATAATCATGGAAGTAAAGATCATGAAGTTCATCTTCACTAGCATCATAAATGATAGTATTCACACTAACATGATGCTTAGCTTTCTTGGAAAAGGAAGATATTTTTTTACCCATGAGGTTTGACGGGATCCTAGGGAAAGGATTTTGACTTCACGTTGGGTTCACAAAATGATTTAATAAAATATAAATTCAGAGTTACTACTATGATAATATACAAGAAAATACATATTCTAAGCAGTCTAAAGATGAAATCATGTAAGAAAATAGGAGATATATGGAACTCAACTGATTTATGCTTATCCTAAAACAGATCTGAAATGGAACAACCGATGATCGACTATGCATGGTGTTGGAAATTCTTGATATTAATTATAGAACCTATGGAAAAATATGGACATGGGTTCTTAGGCTATGGTGAGGGCACCTTGGTGCCAAAGACTTCCTCTGGGTTCTATTTACTACATACATGTTCGTAACTTGAGATTTTTTGTGTTGTTATGGTTTTTCGATCACTTCCTATTGATCGTGTGGTATTTTCACTTTGGTATTTAAGGTGGCTATAACTTGCCACACAAACCTTAGTTACACGCACAATCTAAAAACACATCAAATTGGAATGAAACATTCAATATGTGAAGTCGAATGATCCCAAAGGTCATCCTAAGGATGAACTTATGACTGAGCATTACACTACATTATAGAATTCATTTCATTCTTTGTGCTTGTGTGTTAAATAATGTCCTTAGGTTGATCTTGTGCCAATGATTCTAAGATTTCAAGCTATGGCTAGATAAAATAAAAATGTGTGAGATGGAATTCTGAGCTTCCCCTTCCTATGCAAAGTGTATGCAAAGTAGGTATCCCAAAAATACAGTCCCTTTTATAATATGTAGATATGATTTCCCTTTAGAATTTGTCATCTATTTAATAATATGTATGTATATATATATATATATATATATATATATATATATCTTGTTTGAATTTTGACACTAATGAAATGACGTGTTGACTAAGACCTCGGATAAGAAAAATAAAACCAAAAAGGATGACCAAAAAAGTAAAAATTGAAAACAATAATAAATCGATAAACACTCCCATAATGGAAAGGAGAACCTTGGTACTAGTGTCTACATGGGAGATGGTTTCTTTGGATAAATGATGATTGATATCAAAAAAACATAGATAAGAATCCTTGGGAGATGAAAAATACTTGGTGCAAAAGTGACATATGTTAGAGAGAAAGACAATAGACACAACCAAAGAAAGTGGATGGACTAGGAAGTGTGTCACTGTGGATACTTTTCTTACTTAAGATCCATGCACATCACAACATACTTGGTAGTTTACTAAAATAGTATTATGTTTGTGATTTTTGTCTACATCAGTAAATCACCTTCCACTATTATATTTCTAGAATTTAGCTCTCTAGCTTGCCTAAGCCCCCACAGAAAAGCTAAAGCTTCAAAGTAATGATTATAATTAATTTCCATAGAGCCAACATAGAGTTTGATTATATGGTCTTTCTCATTCTGATACATACTCCTTCTCTATACTTACTTATATTTCCCTTAGAAGCTCCATCATAGTTAAGATTTATCCAAACTGAGGGGGGATGGTACCATTTTATAAAATCCATGTCGATTATAACCTTCTGTTGAATATTGATAGAGAAAATATTGAGGTTCCATATCTCCAAGATTTTACTATCCTCCCTACTCTGGTGAATATTATTTGGATGCCTAAAACAGATACATTCTAGCTAATATCGTCCAAAATAAATATTTACAGTTCTCCAAATAGTCTAGATAATATGAGGAAAATAAAGGTTCCATAGCTTATTAAGCACCTAATTTTTGAAGGTAATTTCTAGTGCCTCTAGGAAGACATATTAGAGTTAGGGAAGGTCCCTTTAATTCCCATGAGATCTAAGAATAACTTACATACAAAAGTGGCAAAAACAATAGTGCAAGAAAAGGTGATTGGCAGTTTCCTCGATATTTTTTCAAAGGATCCATCTATTAGAAAAATGTTGGCCCATATTTAGTTAATTATCAATAGTTACATCCTTATTTTGGATCAAAAGTTAGAAACAAAAATGTTAAACTAGGGGTTATCTCATTGATCAAAATTTTATTCCAATAAAAAAGAAGGTTGAACCATAGATAAGAGCAAGCAACTAGATCTTACCAAGTAATATCCTTCAAAATTTATTTCCTACCATTGAATTAAAATAAATCTAAATCAAACCCACTAATTTACTCACTTAGGGGTCATCAGGCACATACTTATCAACACTTACTCTTCCACTTATCAAAACATCAAGTAAGATTTCCTAGTTTTCCTATTAGAACATCATAAGCTATAAGAATCCCCAAGTATGTATAAACACCAAATAAGGAAAAATACATTAAAATCCATGTTAAAGAAATAATTATCAGTTGTTAAAGATCCACATTATAATTGCATACATATAGTAAAAAAGAGAACATTTACTCTTCGAACATGTAGGAAAACTACATTAGACTAAGGACTCTTGGTATTATTGTTATGTAGGCTACTCTTAACTAACTCGGGGCTGGGAAGCTTGACTACTATGGACTAACCCCATTTTATAGAAATTTCAAGAAGTTGTGGTTTAGGAAGATAAGACTAAATATACACTTTGCACATATTATACATGTGTTCGGACACCAAAAAAGGGAACCTTGTACTCCATTTTGTTGGTGCCCATTATTATCCTATTATATCCTTGGAAATATATATACAAATTTTCCTAATGCTTCCTAATTTTTTTCCTTAATTTGAACAATTATATTCCACACATTGAAGAGAATTTAGTATTTAGTGGGTTTTGAAGAAAGACAAAGAACTCATGTAAAAAATTAGTGAAGAAACTTACTACATGGAATACGTGGTGATTATATTATCCTCAGAATTAGTTATTTCAGGGAAATAAAGGTTGTAGTTCACTCAACAAAAGCCACGATGCTAAGAAAAAGTGTCACAAAACTTAAAAATGAAAGAAGGAAGTTAGAATGTGACCAAGTATAGATGCCACAAAAAAAGAACTTAGTGTTCCATGAGTTTCTTAAGGTATGGTGTTCCGTAGAGTTGGAAAATTTGTGGAGTAAAGAAATATTGTCATGATGAAAGGATGCCACATAACAAAGGAATCAAATTTTTGTGGCATCAAAAGTGGGAACAATAATTTATGGAATAATGATGTAAGTAGATTAATTGTGGGAATATCAATAATCTAAGTGTGGAAAGATGGAAAACCTCTAGAATGATGAAATTTTGTGTTCCATGGGAATCAAACATTAAGTGTTTGGTAGAGTTAATGAATCCACAGAAATAAAGAAAAGCCACACATCAAATGCATAATCCATGCAACATATAGAATGATGTGATACAAAGGGGACCCTACGAACAAACCAAATCCACGAAAGACTTGAAAGGTCAAACCTAATCTATACAAAAAAATAAACACTCATAAATCCATGAAGTAAAGGTGGATTATCCTAAAATTGATAGAATAAGTAAGTTTTTCCCAGAATGGTTAGGTATGAATTTCTTCCCATAACATTATACTCATACATCCATTTCACCTCAAATCAAGTGCATGAGCAACGTCTTAGAAGGGATTTCCAAAGAAAACAATTTTGTAGAAACTGGTGAAGAGATTCATGAGATTACAATCACAAATGTTTTGTCTGTTGTACATCATTTTTAGGACTCAAAATGATTTTATATGCTTAATTTTTATCCTCCACCCATGAATACTTCTATAAGAATAATATACCTCTCCTACCCCGCCAAAGAAACTATGGATGAATGGAGCATAAAGGGTCGAAACTTGGTAACTTCATGTGTATTTATCCTCCTAATTACATGGTTCTCCATCAATTTGTATGCCTTAGCACATCGATCATCAATTGAAACACTCTCAGACCTTGGATTAACATATACAAAGGATATGTTTTACACATTAGAGGTAATTCTATAAAATTTATTGTTTCTCATAACTTTATAGGGGTTAGAAGATCATTTTGGGAGTTTTGAACCATGTTGTAATTAGTGTTTCTACTTGAGTAGTGTGATTTTTTTTTGTGAAGCAAATTTATAGATAATTAGTTGATTTTTCTTATCCTTTGTAGGTTCATGCTTAGGTAGTTAATGTTTTATAGCCATTATTAGGTTTTGAGACTCATTCTTACATGCTTACCTTGCCTCCTTTGAAAATGAACACATAAAACAATTTTTCCATATACAATTTTGATATTCCTTCTTGTAAATAAATATTAAGTTAATAAATTTTAATTCAACTCTATAATTTTGCATTAGATGCCAAATAACTATAGATAAGTATTTTGTAATTGATTTTTATTGGGTATTGAGTATTTTTGCATTGTAATTTTACCTTGCATCTTCGATTTCAATTATAGACCTCCATTCCATAATTTTTATAAAAATACATACTCGTTTACCTTAGGTTGTCCTTTAGTGCTAGAAATTTGGCGTGATGAATGTTTTATAATTTATTCTTAGGTGTCTATGTTTGGGTTTCAAGGGTAATTACACATTATATTAATTTCTTAGGTATCCATGAGGTGAAATAACCTTTGGATGGTGGTCTCCTTTTCATTTCGGGTGTTAATGAATGAAGATGTTTCACTAGATTCTTAATAAATTTAAAGAAATAGGTAAAGGTGATGGGACCATGAGGAATATATGTTTTGGTTTTCCATTTAAGGTTGTGTGCATGTTTCTAATATTTTATCCGGGATGACCATGAAGAACTTCCTTTTGGCTAGGAGGAACTACCTGTAAATGTAAAACAAGACCACAAGAAGAATATTAAACAATATATGTTAGTGGACTACCTAGTGTGTGCTAGATCTAGGAAGTGTGATACTTCCTAGATGGTTGTCAATCATTTTTAATACAATTTAATGTAAGAAATAACATAAAAAAATAAAATCCTACTATAGTTGATATGATTTAGGCATCTCATTCAAATATAATAAGCAAATCTAATCTAACAAGTAAGGTTATGATCAGATTTGGAGGTTGGGTAGGTGGTTTTGAGTTTCTACCAGTTTGACAGAGATGTTTGGTAAAGGATATAAATGATTCATAGTAGTTAGGAGATGGATATTAGCTTGTTGTCCTAAGCTAGGTTATCAAACACAGAGACCGATGCTGGTGAGAGTGAGACTGACAACGGTTAAGATATGAATGATGAAAGTTTAGGGTGGATAATGGTAGAATGTCAAAATAGATGCCCAGGCTCTCTCGTTGTATGCACAAAGAGTTAGGAATGTCTGTAGTAGGATTTTAGGTGGGGTACCAATTTTGGGTAAGGTTCAATGAGGTTTTTGGTGTGTTAAGGTCAACTTAGTGAAAGTCTATCGAAAGACATAGTAACGATGTCGGTATGGTGGCCGATGCCGATGCGATAAGGAAAAACTAAGGATGATCAAGATGACCAATGTTGCTAGGGGAATAATGGAGGAAATCAAATAAAAATGGTTTTAGAGATTCTCTTTGATTTCACATAAAATGGAAGAAGGATGGTTTGGTTTGTAAAAATACTAGGAAGGCTTAGGAATGCCTAGGAGTCGGGTATGGGGAGCTAAATGGTTGTGGGTGGTTGGATGGATGGATTGACAAGAAAGTGGGGATGGTGGAATGTAAAGGATAATAGGATATAATTAAATAGAGATACATAAACTATAATCTAAGTATAAAATGATGCATACAAAAACACACTTACTTGTATTTGCAGGCTTGGTTGGTGGAGGATAACAATGGTTGATCTATGAAACTTGTGATCAGTTCCATGGAAGAACTTTCTAAAATGTTACCATGAATTCCAATGCCTTCAGATAATTCATGGTACTAGCTAGGAGGAATTTGGATGCTCAAGAAGAATCATGTTCATGCTTGCATGTAGATCTCTCTCTCTCTTCAAACTTGAAAAACTACCAACTGCTCAAATTTCCAAACTCTAGAACAAGGTTTTTGAAATGAATATATGGTAACTGATGATGGTTAGGGTGATTGGCATTGGTTTAGAGTTAACCGGCGTCGGTTATGGTGGAAAATCCTAGGTTTTCCAAAATAGTAGATCTTGGCTATCTTTTATGCCGTTCTACCCGTTGGTCCCAATCTAAAATGGTATCTTGCACTTAGATAAGTGGGTATGTTATTAGAGAAATAATAGGCATCTAATGTTAGGGTTAGAAAAATTATTAGTTAGTTAAGGTAAGTAGAAATTGAGTCTTAGTTAAAAGAAACATGCTAAGAATATGTCCATGATGAGGTGTCTAGGTGACGTGGCTAGGCAAGGTGGTAAAGTGAAGATTTTAATTAAATTATTTAAAGTAATTATTTCAATTAATCATGTGCACTATGGGATATGAATATGTAAGGTATGGTTAATTTAATTAATGGTGTTATAAGGGTGGTATGACCTAAATTTGGTGTCTACATTTTGGCCCATTTTATCACATAGCTTGTATTCATAAGGGATGCGACAAAAAAGGAAGTGATTCCCACATGTGTGGGTGAGAGTAGGGTTTCCCAAGTCTAGGTGAAGGTGATCCCCCTAAAACCAGGAATGGATGAGGTGTTTTATAGAATCAATAAATGGTTTGATAAATGCCTAGTTGGTGTAAGTTAAGGTAGGTGGGGAAGAGTATGTGTACTTGGGAAAGGGTAATGGTTAACTCGGGTAATATGTAATAGGCCGGGTCAAATTGGGAATGGGTAATGGTAATTGAATCTAGGAACATGTATAGATTGCAACATGGTACCAAGTTGAAGATTATGCAATCTCTATGTCATCCAAGGTGGATAGGTTTATCCAAACAAGGTTGAAGTGATTCAGATTATCTAGGGTATATGATATGGTCTCAAAACACAACATAGGTCAAAGTGCAGGAATGTTTAGGTATGTTCTGTACACCAAAGGATTTTTAGGATAAATGGCATGGCCATAGGTAAGTTATGGATGTTAGACTAAAAAAACATAGGTAACGACATCACAAGGTATAACGAGTACACAAGGTCAATGGTCACACAAATTAGGTCAGTCTAGGTAAATTGGTCACGACACTAGTAAGGCTAAGGTATAGATAAAATAACAAATCCCTAAAATTTAATTAAGGAAATGTAGTTATGGTTTAGGCTTGTGGATAGGTACAATGGGTGGGTAAGGTCAAACGGTTTTAACAAACATGAGTGGCATTGTTACACGTTATTTCGGGTAAGTAAATTCGGGTGTTCGAGAGGTAGGGTATTGAGCTAAATAACATGAGTATCATTATCGTAAGGGATAATGAGTACATGAATGTGAGATTCAAAAGGGTCAAGGTTGGGTTGGGTTAGAGGGAAATCCCATAGATAAGGCCATGTTAGGGGCCAAAATATGCCGCAATGGAAAATGAGGGAGGGTGGAAGGTATAAATGTCCTAAGTTGGGGATTTAAGCCAAAATTCCATGGTGGAGAGCTCAAGAGGTGAGATCATGGCTAGGGCTAAATGTGGTGTGGTGTGGAGGTAGGGAGGTAAGGCTGTGGGTAAGGCCGATATAGAGAGAAAGAGGTGGAAGGGAAAAATACGAGAGGTACCAGTTGGGTGGTTAGGTGGTAGGAAATACCTTGGGGTTAGTGGTGAAGGCGGTGAAGGGTAAAAGTGTATGAAGGTGGTTAAATTGATGAGAAGGGGCCAAATGGGGTATAAGGAATATGATTGATATCAGTCATAGAAAACTGATATCGGTCACTTTGTAAAATGATATCGGTAGACTAGGGCACGTGACCTTTGTTGATATGGGAAAATCGGCATCTGTCGGAGTCAGCCATTGCTTTAAAAGTAAAAATATGTATAGTTACGGATTCATTTTACATTTCACATTGTTGGAAAGTGATGAGCGAGGAGTGTGTGGTGTTTTGGGGGAATAAAGGACAAGGTTTTTATATGACACGAAGGTGGAGAGGGAGTTGATTAGTTATTGGAGTGAGGAAGATGGACCCACATGATCGGGTGGAACGAGTTGATTCGTAAGAGGATTGAGAGATCAATTTTAGACATGGTGGTAATGTGAGTTTGCTACAAAGGTCCACCATTGTAGAGACCAGAGGTTCCAGCAAGGAGGACACAGAAGATGAGTTAGGTTCCAATTCTATTGCATATTTTGAAGTGAATTTGCTGTTAAAATGAACAAATGGGTAGAAAATTTTAAAATTTTAAAATGTAGGTAAAATGAACCGATTTGGGTATGGGAAGGTGTAATGTAGGATAAATAGGGGTAAAAATTAATTGGGGTAAGTTTTAGGTGGTGTTTGGGTGGGTTTAGATTATTTTTAGGTCATTTAAGAATTTTAGGGCCACGGGGATTCGGCTTTGGGGTTGGCCGACATCATTGGTTATGTATTACCAACATCGGTGGGGAAGCATGACTGATGGAAGTCATAAGGGATTGATGTCGGTCAAGGGTGAATGATGGCGGTCATGGGTGATGACATTGGTCACTATAAAAGGTAGCGGGACTAAAATAGGTAAAATGCAAAGGGAAAAGATCGGGTGGAAAATATAGGGTAGTATAAATAGATAAAAATGAAGGGAATCATAATCAAGGATGGATAAAAGTAGGTGGTCGAAGGAGAGATTAGGTACACATAGGAAGGCGATAGGTGAGACTTAGGTTATTGTGGGTATGTGGTTCGGGTAAGTGGGAATGGGATAAATAAGAGGTCGGGGTTAAAGTAGGAACATGATAAATGCATATGGGGTAGAAGGGTGTATAATTATGTTATTTCACAAAAATGAATTAATGCCCCGACATTGTTGAGTTGGTTAGTGTCAAGCATAAGATAATTTGACATTGCGAGATAGAGTACCACCCCTACTAGGGGAGTTTTGGCATAGTGTTATAGAGGAGGAGTGGGCCCACATGCGGGATGTAGGGCTAATCAAGGTAACCTAGTATAGACGGGTCCGACGGATATTAGTCTCATGGTCGCTCTCATCGATAGATGGGATGCAACGAGCAACACATTCCACCTTCCTAGTAGTGAGATAATGATCACATTGGAGGATGTCTACATGATTTTATAGGTGATGATTATTGGGAAGGCTGGTTTATAGTGTATCTATAGATGACACCTTTGAGGTGATGATTGGAGTGTTCGGGGAGATGGCTAGTGAGCTAACCGAGCACAACACAATCTTGGTGTACGGGGTGATGTATGTTGCACACCCATAAGAGACTTGGCTAGTCGTGCTGATGATGGTGAAAGTAGGGTTATATACACTACCTAATTAAGAGGGCGGTCATTTTCCCAGGGGTCTTATGAGAGTATCGTGAGACATGATCAAGGAGTAAGTATTTTTTGCATGGGATCCGGATTATTTGGTATATCTATATATGGAGATGTAGGGCTATCGAGAGGATGTGCCGATATAGCATGTGTTGTACATTCCTTTTACATTGTTAGGCCTATGACCACATTATGCTAGTGTAGCCATGAGGATTGTCGGTAGAAAACTAACATGGTGGGGGAAGAGGGTAGGATTTAGGCAATGGGTGGTCCTAAGAGGTTAGCCATAAGCATCAGAGGTGTTATATGATGTGGTGCATTACAGGTGAGAGTTGTATGGGCTATATGTTAGATACATAGTATGGAGGCCTTATGTCAGGTTTTCAACATTCAAATACATGAGGTGAGAGATACATTGGTTGCATCCGGTGTGATGGATATAGGGTAAAGGTGTTGGTGAGTACGAGATGATCCCTATAGACAAATTTTGATGATAGTTCGAACTAGTGTAGGATGTGTTGTCACCATTTCCATAGTATCGATAAAGCCCTTGGAGATTCCTTTGTCTCTACCTTTCCCCATAGATCTAACAAGTCGGGAGGAGTTTCGATAGATGGAAGGATAGATGATGTAGGGTTATATAATGGATACGAGATATTGGTGGGATGTAGAGTTATAGGAAGCACCACCATGGCAGAGGTATCTCGCATTGGTGATTGTGATAGAGCACATAGATGCACTATAGGGATAGGTGGTAGCGTTGGTAGTTCAATTGACAATAGCACATATAGAGGTAGAAACCTTGAATAGTAAGGTGACTATACTATAGGGAAGTTGACTACTACCTAGATACAAAAATAAGTACAAGCATAAGGTCATGCTCTGTAGAAGATGGAAGAAAAATAACCACCTTGTATGCACATGTCACAGGGTTGTAGGGGCCACTAGCCACATCCCATGCACATGTGGTTGCTTTATAGGCTCAAGTAGCAGTAGGGAGACTGACACAGGCATCAGGAAAGGGTCTCATCATCCAGGGGCCATTATAAGGGAAGGGTCCCATGGTACAGTAGCACACAGGACAATGGTCATGAGGCTGATGCTAGCAGGGATGAGTGGCTAGGTGTCCATGAGGCTGATTCCACCACCTCAGAAAGTGTCTATGGTGAGGTTCAGGGATGCCCTATATGAGGCACGATATTACCAAGATCATCTAACGAACATAAGGATAGACATACCCTCCTATGATGAGTACAGAGCACAACAAGCAACATGTGAGAGTATTATCTCTCACACTCATATGTCAAAGAGCACATGTGGGTGGCAAGCCTAGAGACAGAGTCATGGTGAGACTACAAGTTCATGGAGGCAATATCCAGTGCGGGTAAGGTGGAGACTATATCGGGACCCATGTGAGGTGGGGAGATGTTGGCAGGGCACCGAGATAGGTAGAGAGGAGGAGACATATGATATCTCGGTTCCGATGGTCTTAGGTGAGGTGATGATTAGCCACTTGGTATGATTATTATTTTGAGATTTTGATATATATATCCTATCTCCCAAGCTGAAGATAGTGTGGATGTACATGAGAGTTTTGATATTTTGATATTATACTAGTCTAAGTGCCAAAGATGGTGAGGATGTACATGAGAGTTTTGATATTTTGATCTTATACCATCCTATGTGCCAAATATGGTGAGGATGTATCTATGAGAGTTTTGTGAGATTTGATGATGATATGCATATCTGCACATTCATTGTATTGAGATACAATATGTTGATTGGTGATATATGGATGTTTTATGGTGTTATTTATGGCTCATATGATATGATGTTAATGATGAATTGGGTTGTATTTCCTTTGGTTATGGTGATGTGGATTTTAGACGGTCCGTGATAGACATGGTAGAGTCAGGTTATAGGTATGGAAGAGTCAGGTCATAGGCATGGAAGAGTCAAGTCTAGGCATGATGGAATCGGGTTATCTATACATGATGAAGTCAGGTCATAGGCATGATGGATTTAGGTTTGTTAGGCATGGTAGAGTCTAGTAATAGGCATGATGGAGTCGGGTTTGTTAGGCATGGTGGAGTCTAGGTAAGTTAGGCATGGTTAAGTTGTGGTTTATGGTTTTGATTTAATTTCCAAGTTATTGGTAATCATGAGAAATAAATGATGATTTATATTTATGTATGTGATTTAAATTTCCAAATATTTGATATCATAGGAATGTAAAACGATAAATGGATGATATTATGGTGTGTTAAAAATGGTAGGTATGTATGTTTATATGTTTTAATTTTCCAATTGTTGTGTAAAATGGACAACTCACTAAGGTAGAATGTGAATAGAAAAATGGGGGAAAATTTGTTAGGGTAAGGAGTTTCCGAGCTAGCCTCCAAGGGCCCCATGACCTCGAGTTCTCCCTACATAGCCCTAGAAAAAGGGGCCTCATACTAATGTAGTTCTACCGTAAGCTAGGGAATAATATGATGAGGTAGAGGCATGGGTTGGTAGGTTTTAGGTATGATTGAGTCTAGGTAATTTAGGCATGGATGAGTTTAAGTCATTTAAGTATGGTTGAGTCTAGGTCATTTAGGCATGGTTGAGTTTTAGATTGTTTAGGCATAGGTGATATAGGTGAAATAAGAATTCTTAAAATGTAGTTGTCGATGGTCTAATCCTATATTAGAGAATCAATAAGTAATGAAGAATGTAAAGGGTAAGAGGTAACCAAAATAACCACCTAATTGGTAAGAACCATAAAAAGTATACCATACCAAAGGTGGACTTATGAACATAAGACCCTAAAGGCATTACATGACTTGACTATTATAAGGGGAAAGAAAGTGACATGATCACGAAATGTCATGTTTATGGCAAGTCTCATGAGAAGGTAGGAAATTAGGGTGAAAAGGAAATGAGGTGAAAATGGTTGGTTTTAGCATAATTTGGTGCAAGACAACATGAATTCTTGAAAAAGACCCAAGATCAAAATAGGCAAGTCCATGAAAAAAAGGTTATCTGTTTCTATTTTTGCTCTTGTTTTGGATATATTGATCGATGTGGGAAGTTTTTTGGGATGAATATATTATCTCCTTGAGGTATTTGTGAAGCTCATCGATGTGGGAAGCTTATAAACATTTAATTTTTTTTTGCAAGGATAGTCCTTTTTATGATAGACCATGTGCGGTATGTACAATTTTGTATAGCTTTCCTTTAAGGGAATAATTTATTTATAACGATGAGATAGAGAGAAGAGATGTCCCTTTTGAGGGATTCATCTCTTTGCTAGAAGTTTGAATCAAGGAGTTGAATCCCATTTTTATTTTGAAATTATATTTCTTTTAGACGCTTAAGTCATGGACAAGACTCTAAAGGAATATTAGGCTCTTGTTTAGAAGACACAACCATAACACATAGAGGTTAACTATGAAAGAGATGGTTTCAAGTGATGAAAAACCATGGGATTCCATATTTAAAATGATGAAGAGTATCTATGAAAATATTTCCATGAGTGGATTCGTGATACTCATATTGAAGATAAGGCTGAAAGGTGATGAGTAATCATATCATTCTTGTTTAGTCGTTGACCCCAAGAATAGGTAATATGAACGGTTAAGGGTGCTCTCAGGGACAAGCTTGAAATAGATAGAAGGTGATATAGGACTTGATTCAATAATAGAATGGTTGAATATCCAAGGCATTGAGGGCTTCAAGTTCTGGTTTACCTTCGAGTGAAGACAAATGATAAGCACATGATCCATAGGTATGAGTAATAATATAAGGTCCAAGCCAATTAGAAGAAATTTTTTCCATTTAGTTTTCTCTTCTTTGGTTACATGTTGATTTTACTTTAGGACAAGGTCGCTGAATTGGAAGGTTCACTCATGGACACATTTTTATAGGCACGTTTGATACATTTTTGGTAGATTTGGAGATAATCAAGAGAATTAATACGATGTTCATATAATAAATCAAGTTGTGTCAAACGATCTTGGTGAAATTCATCACCATTGAGCATGTCTTGGAGTGAGATATGGAGAGATGAATCTTTTGAGAGAATCAACCTTGAGACTTTGAGAGGTGTGAAAGACAACCTTGAAGTGTAAATACTAGTAGAGACTAGAGAGAAAGGAATGTGAGTAACTTTTGAAGTGTAAATACTAGTACAAAGTAAGCCCATATGGAGAAAGGAATGTGAGTATGTCAATCCTTTCTAGAAGAATTTTGTTCAAGGTTTTATTAGTTAATTCTCCTTAGCCATTTTTTTGTGGGTAGTAAGGTGAAGAGAAACCGAGTCGAATGCCAAAGGAATTCTGAGTTTTTATAGGGTTTTGTTTTTGAATGTTTTTCCGTTATCGTGAGGCGTGAGGAATACCAAAGTGACAAATGATGTGATGATTGATGAATTCACATATTTTCTCACATTTTGTAGAAATAAGAGGTATGGATTCAAACCATTCAAGTAATATTCAGTAGTAGTTATAATCCATTGGTGGCATTGTGAAAAATGAGGATTGATATCTCTAAGATCCAAACCCCATTGAGAGAAAGGCCAAAGGTCTCGTATGACCTGTAAGGAATGACTAGGTGTGTGATGTAGATTAGCATGTTGTTGTAATTTCACACAATGTTTGACATAGTCACAAAAGTCACGCTTGAGGGTGGGTTAATAATATCCTAGGTGAAGGATGCATTTAGCGATGTTGCGAATTGAAGTGACCTCCGTAAATTCTATCATGAACTTCTTTGATGGTATAAGGAATCTCAGAACTTATAAGGCATCGTAAGAGAATATCGAAAAAGCTACATTTATAAATAAGACCACCCATGATGACATAGTGAGAGAGACACTATTGAGAAAGGTGTGTTGTCCATTCTACGAGTAAGATATAGAGGCATAATGGAAAGGAAAGGTAGTTTGCAAAAAAATTTATACCCAAGGTCACGTGGGTTAGAAAAACGATGGTTTCGAGGAAGTTGAAATCTTGAAATAAGTAATAAGGTGATTGTAACCTTTTACTATGACAAATATTTTAGAGTCGTTATGTGAAGCGTATTTGAGAATCTAGAAAAGACATGTTATCCCCAATTTTTTAGTGGAATTTGGAGTGGTGTGAAGTTTCTAACGGTCAGTCAAGGTAGTCAAAATTATTTCGACATGGTGTTTATAATTTTTAAGTATTTCATTACAACACTGGGTATATACCATTGACTTCATTTACAACTAGTTGGTAATCACCAAATATATTAATTGATTTAACTTCTAAGGCAATGGCATTTTGAACGCCTAATACAAGTTCTTCATATTCTATTGTTCAATATGATATTGTTGTCTGATAAATAAAAATCTAGTTTAAAATATAATGGCATAGGTTCACCATCAAGAGGAATGAGAATAACACCTACACCACCCCCATGCTGATATTTGGAATCGTTGAAGAATAAGGTCATTTGGTAAATGATATCATCTAAAGAGAGGGTAGTAATGGAATCGTCTCGAAATAAAAGTTAGAGGATTAATTTGTGGAGAGGGGTGTGTTTTCTAGTTGGCTAGAGATGATTTGGCCTTTGATATATAATGGCATAGGTTCACTATGAATGAATTCAAGGTCAATGTCAGTTCATTAGAAGAATGAGGCCATGAATGCAAGGTCAATGTCACAATGTGCAACACACTAATTTTGGTAGGGTTTGGTATACATGTAATGTAAGGGGTCATATTGGTGATAACAATGTTTTGTGATTGAGTTGGTAATGAAGAAGTTTAGTGGCGACAAAAACTAAGGCTAAGAATATTTTTCGGTGTAGGTGTACTTGGTTTTGTAGTCTAGAAGTGTACAACTTCTTTAATAGACCACATGTTCCCTGTGTTGTTCTTCATGATGAGTGAGTATGGAACCTAAGGAATGACCGTGAGCAAGAAATTTACAAGTAAAATTAATGGTCCACCTTAGGAGGAATGAGAAATGGTGGTTTTGGAGAAGGTATTGTTATAAGGCATACAAGGATTTGTGGCATTCATCATCCCATTTGAAGGATACGTCCTTTTTGAGGAGATGTTGAAATGGTAGGTAGCGGTCATAAAGTTACAAAATAAAATGATGAATAGATTGCAGCTTGCCTTACAAACTATGAAGTTCACGAAGGTTAGTAGGTGGAGGCATTTTGAGAATATCCTTGATTTTATCAGGATCGACTTATATTTCACGCAAAGAAATGATGAAACCAAGGAGCTTTCTTGAGAGAACAACAAAGACACACTTCTTTGGTTAAAGGTGAACATAATACTTGATGAGATGGTCAAAGATAAATTTCAAGACCATAAGATGTTCAACCTGATGTTTTGATTTGGAAAGAAGATCATCTAGGTAATCTTCGAATATACGATGCATGATGTTATGAAAGATATAGGTCATATCCTATTGATATGTAGTACCAATATTTTTAAGGCCAAAAGGCATGACTTGATAGCAGAAGGTCCCTCAAGGAGTGATAAAGGAAGTTTTGTGTTGATATTCTAGGGTGAGTAATATTTGGGTATAACCCAGAAACCATCCATGAGTGATAACATCTCATGGCCACTTACAGTAAGATCAACTAGTTGAGAAATACTAAATAAAGCAAAGTTTTCTTTAGGAAATCTAGGTTGAGGTCACAAAAATCTATGCAAATGCAGAGTCCTCCTATTGGTTTTGTGACAAGAATGATGTTAGAAATCCATTAGGGATAGTCAATGGGTAGGATGAAGGAAGCGAGAGAAAGGCCTTAATTTATTCTTTGACAAGAAGGGAAATGTGAGGATGCATTTTTGTAGCTTTTTTTTATGGGTTTGGCTTAAGGAAAATCTACGATATTGTGGACCAAAGTGTTTGGATTAATACTTAGGCATATCGATTAAATTGTTTATGATCCCGGTAAGAAGTAAAGGCTTCTTATTTAGAAATGTCTAATGATTGACCTATCTTTAGAATTTGCCTAAATTGTTCTAAGTCTGACGATATTGTGGACAAAGTGTTTGGATTAATACTAGGCACATATATAGACCAAGAGAAATTGTTTCTATGATCCCGAGAGGTAAGAAGTAAAGGCTTCTTATTTAGAAATGTCTAATGATTGACCTATCTTTAGAATGTGCGGATTGTTCTAAGTTTTAATATTGACTTCGATGGTCGATTCATTTCACATGGTTTGCATCTCGAAGGTAATGACCGGTGAATATAAGAATCTTCCACACCAAGGTAGGTGAGGATAAAATCTTCTTTCGACATTGAACAATGTTAATGGATGGCATATCATCATCGATATTGTAAGGATATAGGAAGGGAAGAGAAGAGGGAGTATCTCCATCTCATTGATAAGTCAAAGGTCCCGAGGAAATGGTGTTTATGAAAACAAAAGTTAGGAGGAATGGATTTTGGATCCATAAACTCTCTGTGCGTGAAGGTATTAATGTAGGTGAATGGTTTAAAGAAGTTTTGGCATCCTTGATGAGGTTGACATGGGCCCTCTTTGATGATAGATGTCCTCAATACCATCTGCATATTTGTGTTTACGGGTGGTACAGGATGATGGTATGAAAAACTTGTTCCTAAAATCAAAATCCAAATCCTTTTCATGCACATACCGGTGAAGGAAAGTGTGAGCGAAGTGGTAGTTGGTGAGAGATTGGAGGTAAAATGAAAATGGTCATGTTTGGGAGGGTGATTCAGGAAAATAGGTTGAAGTATCAATTCGTGCATACATTAAGTTGGTGGGAAAGTGGGGAGGACCATAAGGGAAGACCTCGCCTATGTGATGGTTATACGAAGGATGTTTTCATAGGTTACCATACTCTTCTAGAGTACGGAATTTGTTTATGTTGTAAAGTAGTACACCCCCATAATGAGGCATTAAAAAACACATTCTAAGGAATCAAGAGTGGATATGTGTGCTGTGAAATAAAGGATTATTAGGTGATTGGGAAAGGATTGGTTGTTTGGGCGCTAGATGAGTTAGCGAGATGGGTATAGCTAAAAGGCTACGACAATAGTGGCAATAAAAGAAGTAGTTTCTATGATGCAGTGAGGTAGTGGAATCATTAATGGATGGGGATATCGGTGAAGGAGAGGTGGTAGCGATTGGTAGATGCCTTAAGCTAGTACAAGTGCATCATTAGGTTGGTAAAACATGTTACTTTTTGAATGGTGACAAGTAAAGTCAACCAGGATGGTAGTTATGTCCTTCATGTTCAAATTTTATATAGTCATGTAAAGTCAAAGGAAGACAACCCATATTGAATCTAAAGGTCTCGAGAAACATGTTCTATTAGAACTACCCCTCTAATATGTAGAACAATTAAAGGACACTACAAGGGCCCACGCAAACATGGATAATGATTGTACCAAGGGTGGAAGCGATGGCATCATTGAAGGAGCACAACATAACTAGGTTATTATGTATGTAATTAGTAGGTATGCGTATTTGGTTGTACACATGGGATGAGATTATGTTGATGCTAGCACCACCATCGATTATAACATGGCATACGTGCATGTTATTAATATAGATGGAGCTAAAAAGGGTAGGATTGGGGTCATCTGATTAGAGAGGTATGATCTCCTCATCGTAGAAAAATTGAGGGTGGTCACTTGATGAGTGGGAGTGTGGTAGAAGAAGGAGATGATTTGGTAAGAGAGGCCATGTGGTGAGGGGTGATAATGGAGGCTACTAATGTGGGGTCATTAAGTAAAACCTCGATGGATTGAAAAACCTCCATGAGGAATTGTGGATGAGATTCGGAGAGGTTTAAACGAGATCATACAAAGAATTATTTAAAGGGGATTGGTGTAATTGTTTTATCATTGTACGATGGGTGAGTGCAAGAGAGGCCATGTGGTGAGGGGTGATAATGAAATAGGGTCTGTGGGACCTTGAATGGTGATTTTGGGTATGGGGTAGTTGGTATGTAAGGCACATGATTAACAGATGGGATGGTTTATTTTTCTTTCCCTTTTCATTTTTGAGCTTGAGTGGTAACTTGGATCATGTTAATCTGAGGGAAAGAGGTGGATGGAGAAAGTATGTCATGAGTAGTATAATGACATGATGGAAAAAATCCTAATGTGGGGTAGGAATGTTGCGAAACAAGTAGGGCACATTGGCATTTAGGCAGTGGTTTGGCCAACTCTTGAATACAGACCATGTTGATCTTGAATGTTGGAAGTGGATAAAAATGTTATGGAGGTGGGGATTTAAGAGGAAGAATAGGTAGTGGATGAAGATGCATGGTGATTGGAGAAGGTGGAATAGATTCCTCATCTAGAAGATCATCATCGTCAAAATTTTCTTCAAGAGGACATAGTTGGAGAAGAATGGCTTTAAGATCCTTACAATTCTCTTCATCATTCCCTAGCACACAATGGTAGGAATAATTTTTGGTTTCATCAAACCATTTTTGTTTGGGTTTAAGTGGGTTGTAGGGTCTAAGTGGCGGTAATGTGATGATAGAGGTCTCTACGAGGTTGGCTAAAATATTGGTGTAGGACCCTGCCAATGGATCACAATGGGAAGTGAGTGTTAGTTTGGGTAAAGGTGTGGATGATTGTGGTGGAAGAGGTGTTATAGGAGATGGAATAGGTTTGACCACTATTTTGGTAAGTGTTACTATCTTAGGTTTTGATGGTACTTGTTTGGGTAAGGATGTGGCGAGATAAACAAGCAATGGAAGGTGTTTTTGGTTTAACTACCCTATTGGAGGGTAGCGAGTTCTTGTCCTTAGATTGCAACTTCTTGGGTAAAGCTGACATGGGAGTATGTGATATAGAAAGGAAATAAGATAGTGGAAGAGGACATATTATCCATGGGGATAATGGAGGTGCGGTGAAAGTGGTTGGTAGAGGTCGGGTGGAAGGTATGCTGAAGAGAAGAAATTTTCATAGGTAGTGATGAAGTTATGGTAGTTGGTGGGGGTATAGGTGGTAAGAAAGATACGGGTGATGGCGGGGGTGTTTGTTGTGTAGGAAACTTGGGTATAACAAAATATCGTGATGAAGAAGCAAGTTGCTTCACTTTTGATTTTCCTTAGGTAGGGGGTTGTTTGGCCAAGGTTGATGGGTGAGGTCCTAGGATGGATGGAAGGGGTGAAGGTGAAAAAGGTGTGGTGGGTGAGACTGGTGTATGTGGCCTAGAAGGTTGGGTCTTCCTTTTCGGTGGATGGATAATTTTTGTGCGAGGTTGGGAAGACGTGGTTAAATCAAATTTTATGGGTGGATGGGCAAGGCTTGACATTGGCATGACACCCAAGGTAGTGATGTGTCTATATATAGGAAAATATGTAGTCATGTGGATAGGTTCTTAGGCATAGAAATGGTTTTAGTCATGGGTAAAGGTTCGGATGTAGGAAAAGGTGAAAATAAAGAATCTGTTTCAACAAGCATAGTCATGGTTGAGTTGGTTCCTTGAAACTCTTTTAGATAGATCGTGGATGTATCAGAAGGTGCATTTGCATTTGGATTAAAAAGGGAGCTAAATTCATCCCCAAAGAATGTAATTATCAACATAATCCAAGTGGTCGGCTAACCATGAAAATGACTCATTATAAGAGTAGCCATTGTTGATTTAGTAGCAAACCCTCAGAAAGTATGTCTATAAGACAAGGAATGTGTTGGCTTGGACTCTATGGGTAAGAGAGATGAGAGAAAACAAGATCCTAAAAGGTTGATGGGGAATGGTCAACAATAGGAATTGGCACTTCTAAAGGATCCCCATGAGTAGGGGAGATGATGGGTGATATGAGGTAGGCTCCTCTTTCGGTGGAGGGGAAGGCAAGTGTGACTCTCCCATCAGCCGGAGAGTTAATACCATTGATTGTTTGTTGGGTTCAAAGGTGAGTGGTGAAATCGCATTAGCCTCACAAAATAGTGGACTCCTCCATAGTTGAGGGGGAGAATAAGAGGACTCCTCTATGGGTGAGGGAGTAAATGATGTAGGATCCTCTTTAGGTAGAGGAGCTCATGCTAATATTTCCTCTATGGAGGGGACAAGAAGAAATTGGGGAATGGCTGGTATGACATCGAAAACAATGAGGAATTCACAAAAATTGTTGTCGTTGGTGTAATAATCCTCATCTTTGACTAGATGATGGTGTATGATTAGGAAATGAATTCTTAAAGATATGTAAGTTTTTAATTTTTAGGTGCATTTAGGTTGTCCAAGATGAGATATCCATTATCTAACATTTTATGCACAATATTCTTAAAATTTATTTCATTACCATCATTATGGCCTTTGACATGATGATAATTACAATAGTCATGTTCCTTATACCATGTAGGCATAAGATGAGCGAGGATCGAAATGAGTATGATATTTTATGGGGGAAGTGTAACTTTTTCCTTAAGAATTTTTCCAATACTAAAGAAAAAGGATCTCCAATTGGAGTTTAATTTCGTTATTTCCACAGAACTGAAAAGTATGAATGTGAGAAATATTAGAGGAAGGTTTGGCTTGATTAGATAGATGAGATGGACTAGATTTGAGAACTACCATGTTGGAAAATCCCTTGGATTTTTAATAATTACTTTGGGTCTTCAAAGATGAAGATGTGTCATTTGATTTGAACGCGGGCATTTTTGTTATGCAATAAATTTTCTTCTGTTCAATGGCACGAATTTCCATTTTTTGTGCCATGGTAAATACTTTGTCAAAGGTATGGAAGTTTTGTACCTATAAATTTGGTGATATTTTTCTAGCACAAGATCTAGTGAAAAACTCTATAAGCTCAACTTGAGGTAACTGGAATGTTAATTGGTTGATAAGGATTCGCCAATGAGAAAAAAATCCTACAATAGATTCATAATCATACTATTGTGTCAAGTATAGGTCAGTCACAAGTGACATTTTTGATGACATTTATTGAGAAGTGGTCAAATAATTCTTGAGACACTTGGTTAAAGGAGTAGAAGGCATGTCTACGTAAAATGATGTACCAATCTAAGGCGGGTCCTATCAAGGACATGGGGAATGTCTTTAGGAGTAAAGAATCGTCATGGGAAATTAGATAGCACACATGTTTGAATGAACACAGCTATTTATGCACGTCTTCTTTACTATTGAAATGGTTGAACTTGGGCATTTCCCAATTCACAAGGTATAGGAGAATGGGGATGGATGGATGAATAGGCTCATTACAGATTTTTCATAAGTTAAGGAGTTGCGAGAGCTAGAAACTGATGCTTCTAATGTTTACATATTTTCCATCATCATCCTAATGAGGTCATTAGTGGGTTGTGAGGAATGGGTGCCTCCTACAATGAAGGTAGGTTGATGATGGATGTATGATGTGGAAGACAGACAAGTATATGGTGGTTCCAAGTATGAGAACTACGAAGGGGGAATAGATGTGAGCGAAAGATATCCCAAATAATAAATAGATGAGATTGAGGCTTGTTAATGATGCATGTAAGTAGGTGGGGTAGTCATAACGAATCTCGTGATAATTAGGGGTAGAGATTTTGGGATGGAAAGGACAAGATTTTGAAATGGGGTGTGGGTTATTGACACCAAAGGTGGTTGGGATGCACCTAGTATATACGAGAAAAAGGGTACATATGGGGCCATTCTTAAGGTCTTTGGTGAAGGAATGGTTGATACCATGGGTGTGATAGATGCCATTGGTGTAATAGTTATAGAGGATGTGGGGTCTAATTGAGACACCGGAGGTGGTAAGGTGGGTGAAGGCCATGCTAAGCTAGTGGTAGCTGATGCGAAAGTCGAGGCGAGGAAAGGAGGGATAGACATAGGCATGTCATATACTAACTATCCCAAGGATTCTTAGGTAGATGAGTTGGTGAGATAATATTGTAGGGTAGTGGGATTCTAGTCAAGGACTCTTGCAAATTCCTCATCACCGGTATTAATGGTGATGCCATGAGTTGGATCCATATCCAACAAGATCGATGGTTGTGATGGGCTAGGTGGAAGTGGCTGAAGGCTAATGTGAAAAACAAGGGTGTTGGTTTGACTGTAAGTCAAAACCATGTGAATCAGTATAGATTTGATAAATTGTACTCTACAAATAACACAGAAAAATAAATAAATGGTGAAGGATAGATTCTGTGAGGTGAAACTGGTTAGTGTTTTAATTAAAAGTCAAAATAGAGGAACCAACGATGATTTAAACAACTGATGATGGTAAAATGGTGACTAATGACGGTTATAGTAACCGATACTGGTTACTATGGGAAATCAATAGTTTTAGCAAATCAGGCCAAATTGATGAAAATGGAATAAGGAAACTGTATATGACACTGATATTAGAATTATGGGGATATGATGATGTCTTGAGAACTTCAAATAGAACATAAGAGGTGATGAATGATTTTTTGGGGCAAAATAACCAAAAGAGCTAGAAATCAACATCAGCTAGGTAAATCGATGATGTTTAGATGGAAACCAAGATAGTCACTAGATCGACACCTGCATCTTGTGAAATTTGAAGAAGTGAAGAAAAATTGGTTTTTGTATTAAGTCAGATGGAGTATCAATGCAGGAGTTCAAGGATTATAGTATTAAACCATGAAACACTCGAAATAGTCATAGTGCTCCAACTATAATGGTTGAGTGTGAAAGGAAGAAGAAAGTTGAGAACATAACCTCACAACTCATAACAAAACTTAGTAAAAAGATAAGAAAAACATGCAATCCTATAAGTGAATTTTATGTTTTTAATTGATGTTATTTAAGACTAAATTTTGAATTCAGAATATATTTTTTTGGTTGGGAAGGCATCGTATGAAGAGGAAAATTCTAAAGGGTGGTTTCAGGTTATGTTTTGGTGGGTGTGGTCATTTGTCTGAGATAATGACTAGTCAGAGAAACCGGCTTGGTGCCCATCATGTCAATCCTCTGATTATGTGATCATTAAAAACTTCTTCTAGGTAAGGTGTTGTTTAAGAAGATGTGTGAATTTTTATTTATGTAGTTCATAAAAGAGAGAGATAAAAGAAAGTTCTTCTATAATTCAATTATGTCACCATTAGCTAGGAATGACTTCCATCGTGCAGTTGCCCTTAGTTTTCATGTGAGCAAAAATGTAACATACAAGGATGAAATGCAATATATTTTAGAACCCAAATCAAAAATTATATTTGATGTAGAAAATGATGAATAGGTCAAGAATGTTCTCTTTCACTACTATGCAAATGCTTGAAGAAAGAAGTGATTCGTTTTAAACACCGAATCAAAAATGTAATTGAGATAATTAGAAGAAAATAATGTTACTCAGGAGAATATTAAATGTATTTTTCAAAAGAAAGAGACACAAAATATTTACCTATATGAAGAAAATAAATTGAACCCAAGAGAGGGTCCCACCGAGCATGCCAAAAATGTTTCACTGGATTCTTAACTAATTTAATGAAATAGATAGAGATGATGGGCTAAGGAGGAATACATGTTTGTGTTTTTGGTTGAAGGTTGTGTGCGCGTTTCGATTTCCAATGCTGGGATGACCATGAAGAAATTTTTTTGGCTAGGAGGAACTACCTATAAATGTAAAACAAGATAACAAGAAGAATATTAAACAATATTTGGCTATCTAGCCCGTGCTAGATCTGGGAAATGTGATACTTTATAGGTGGTTGTCAATCCACACAAGAACTTGCTGTAAAAGAAAGAAATCAAAAGTAGCAGAAGGAGATCCACACAAGAACCTGCTATAAAATAAAGAAATCAAAAGTACTAGAAGGAGATCCACACAAGAACCTATTGTAAAAGAAATAAAATCAAAAGCAACAAAAATATATCCACACAAGAACTTGTTGTAAAAGAAAGAAATCAAAAGCAATAGAAGGAGATCCACACAAGAACCTGTTGTAAAATAAAATAAATCAAAAGAAGTAGAAGGAGGTCCATAATAATGTGTCCTTAATACAGAGAAGAATAAAAAAAAGAGATAATAATGTAATGCATGAGGACATGCATAATATTAAGTGTGGGGCAATGATGAGGCCATAAAATGACCATAAATTACCATTATTTTATCCTTCCAAGTTACCTTTGAAAGTGGATTTAAATGTAATCTAGGAACTTATAGTTTTATTAAGATATAATATAAGATATATATCTTGTTCATTATTTAGAAATCTTTTTTAATCTATTTTGTTGACTAATCCTATTGATTATTTGGGAAAATATGCAAGTCTTGTATATGCAGGACATAAAAGAAAGGTAATGCTAGTATTGGGAAAAGTGAAACTGATCATGAACAATACATTTAAACTCAAATCTGATTTCATATTCAGATTTTTCTTGAAAAATTATGTAATCTCAAAAAAATAATCATCTTAATATGAGGTCACATGAAAAAGTTGTAGTTGTTTTAAGTTAGCTCCGAAACTCCAAGAGTTAGTTCCGGAACTCACAGAGTTAGTTCTAAAACTCATAGATTTAGTTCTAGAACTTGTATCAATTGAATGAAAGTTAGTTCTAGAACTTTCAATTCATGGAAAAATTAGATTTAGTTTTGGAACTTGCATAAAAGGAATGACAACTTTAGTTCCGGAACTTGCATTAACGAAATGAAAATTTTTAAGGGATTGTGAAAAATAAAAGAATCCAATGGGAAATATGAGAGAGGTTTTTTTCATAACAATGTGTTTAACAAAAACCTCATTCATATTTTCTACAGGTTTTACCAATGAAGAGAGATCTAAATTTTAGTGAGCTGTAGTCTGAGGAAAAGTGTATCAGACGAGTACTAAAAGTTCCATAAACAGAAACAAAAAAATTAAATGGCAACTCTGAGAGAGGTTTTTTATTCATAGAATTTTTTTTAACAAAAACTACATTCATATTTTCTATAGGTTTTACCAATAAAGAGAGATCTAACTGTTAGTGAGCTATAGTCCGAGGAAAAGTGTATCAGATGAGAACTAAAAGTTTCATAAACAGAAATAGAAAAGTCAAATGGAAAATCTGAGAGATTATTTTGTTCATAGAAATGTGTTTAAAATAAACCTCATTCAAATTTGATACAATTTTTACCAATGAGGAGATATATAACTTTTAGTGAGTTGCAATCTGAGGAAAAGTGTATCAAACGAGTGTTAAAAGTTCCATAAATAGAAACAAAAAGTCAAACATAAAATATGAGAGAGGTTTTTGTTCATAGAAATGTTTTTAACAAAAATATCATTCATATTTCCAACAAGTTTTACCAATGAATATTAATCTAACTTTTAGTGAATTGTAGTCCAAGGAAAAAGCGTATCAAACAAGTGTTAAAAGTTCCATAGTCAAAAAAACCAAAGTCAAATGAAAAATATGAGAAAAGCATTTAGTCAAAATCATATTTTTAGGAAATTCCTCCTTACAATAATGTAGAGGAATAAAATCATTATGATTTCTGTTGCCGAAAATCAAGGAGAAGATTTGGGAGCAAATCTTCCTAAAATAAGTGAGATAAGACTTTGACTCTAATAAGACATCTCTCTCCATGTTTTCGGGAGATGGAGATCTTACTTGTTAGGATTGGAATAAAGATAAGATCATATTTTATTTCCTAAAATAAGGAGTTGATTGGATGCATGAATTATAAATGCAACCTTCCACACTAAGATATGTAATTCTTTTCCCCAAGTAATCAAGATCTGTTCTTTCTTTCCAATCTTTAGAAGTAAAGTTTTTCTACAAGTTCTGAATTAAAAGTATGAATTAAATCCTCTTCCAAGGAATGATCTGCCACTCATTCCAAGGAATATGGATCAATGTGTTAATGTTTATTTTTTTATTTCTGTAGTTTTCCTTTTGTTGTAAATTTCTATTTTTTTATGTTATGTAATTTCTTTTGTGAACCTGTAGGTGTCTTTTCCTCTTTCCTTTATTTTCAATTCAACAATTTCAATTTATGCAAGTGTGTTTTATTCCTGCAAGTTTGATTTCATTTATGCAAGTGTGTTTCAATTTCTGCAAGTGTGCATTAAATTTCTGCATGTGTGCTTTCAATTTATGCAAGTTTGGATTGTGTTTAAGGGATTTTCTTTCAAATATATTCTTCTCTTAATGCATATAGCCTTCGGACACCAACCCAGATTGACATTATTAATGGTGAGGATTGATGAACCTCATCATATAGAACAAGGTTTCCAAAATGAATATATGGTAACCGATGACAATTAGGGTGACCGGCATCGGTTTAGGGTTAACTCGACATCGGTTATGGTGGGAAATCCTAGGTTTTCCAAAATAACAGATCTTGGTTATCTTTTGGGCCAATTCTACCTCTTGGTCCCTATCTAAAATGGTATCTTGGGCTTAGATAAGTGTGTATTCTTATAGAGAAATAATAGGCATCTAATTTTAGGGTTAGACTAAGTCTCAATTAGTTAAGGTAAGTAGAAATTAAGTCTTAGTTAAAAGAAACATGCTAAGAATATGTCCATGATGAGGTGTTTAGGTGATGTGGCTAGGTGAGGTGGTCAAGTGAGGATGTTAATTAAATTAATTAAATTAATTAATTCAATTAATCTTGTGCACTATGGGATATGAATATGTAAGGTATGGTTGATTTAATTAACGAGGGTTATAAGGGTGGTATGACCTCATATTTGTGTCTACGAAAGAATTATCAAGAAAATGATTGATACATATAAATCCTCTCACTAGTACCCATTTCCCTCATTTCCATCATGTTTCATCTAATTTTATACTAACATTTTCCCTACCCCTCCAAATTTTGTCATTTATTACAAAATTAACATGATATTTTCCTTCCAACTCAACATTTTTGCATGCTTTTAGTGAGTTTTCCTTTATTTTTAATATTACCATCTCAAGTATCATTTCATTCCAAGTTGTCAAAATATTACTTCGAATGATTCTTATGATCACCCTAAATATATATTTAGTGGGTTATTTATGATGTATCAAGTGTTTTCAATTTATGTGTGACCACTATTTTGAATGAGAATTGATTTTTTTGTATTTTATTTCATATTGATATTCTAATAAGTTTGAGAGTTTGAAACATAATATCTCCCTTCCCCTCTCAAGCCACCCATTAGGTCCTCTCACCTTATTTTAGGAGGAGCCATAAATTAGTAGGTGAAAAACCACACCGTTAGTCCGGTGGCTCCATTTCATCTCCGTTGAATAGGCCATGATAATAATATGAATCCATCCCTAGATGTAAAAACAAAATTAACAAAAATCATTCATCCCTCCTTTATTTCATGAACTATTATCTTCAAGTCTATGTGAGGTGTTATATTGGGAATAAACACCCTTACCGACGTTGTTTTGGAGGAATTGTGAATATACATTTAGGGTTTATCAATTCATTATATAATTGTTGTTTTGTAGTGTGATTTAGTGCATTTTTAGTTTGATATATCATGTATAGAGCACAATATCTAGTGGCGAATCCATTTTAAGTTTTGGGTTTGACTAGTGCTATATTATTTGATATATTTTTTGGTGACTTCGTATTTAAAAATTTAGAAGGATTGAGATCTTTAATCATATTAAACCTTGCTAAATACATATTTCTAGAGTTTGGTACATTGCATAAGAAAAGGATACAAGTTTTGAGACTAGTTACTTATCAAAATTCACAAGGTAAAAAAACATACAAACATTTGATATAACTAATTCCCCTTTAATAGAAGAATATTTGAGTTCTCTGGAAAGGAGAGAAATTAACATCCCTATTTTTCAACTCCATAGTTTGTTTGAACAAGCTTCTAGATCAAGAAATCCTTCTCGACATGCACCTTTTAGAGTTCAAGCATTCAAACCTAGCAATTTTGGGAACATGTTATAATATCCAAATCAGGATCCTAAATAAAATCAAGAATAGGTTGCCTAAATTTCAAGGAAATAATTCTATTAGTGGTGATCATCATCTTAAGTTGTTTCAAAATATTATTGATGATTATGAAGTAAAACATGAATATGTTGGCCTATAACTATTTGTCTGAAAACATTAGAAGAGGATGCGAGGAATGGTCTAATTATTTTCCTCGTGGTTCAATTAATTCTTGGGATGAAATGATGAATGCCTTTAGAATTAAATATAGCGATAGGAATGAACCAAGGTTCCTCCTATCTGAATTTTAAAACATAAATAAAAAATTGCAATGAATGTGTACATGATTTAAATATAATGTTCAATAAGAACTTGATGATATTACTAGCTAATTTGAGTTTGAGTGATTAATCCTATTTGATAAAGTATTATGATGCATTTGAAAATAAATTAGATAAGATCCCCATTAGTTTGAGAGAATAATTCAATATGGAACTTCAAATTGAAAACACCATCATTGATATTAGAAAACCAGCAAAAGGGATGGGGTAAAAATTAACAACCATGGATAACAAAAAGATAACAAGTCTACTGATTTGGAAGAAGTGGTTAAGAAACTAGTAGGGGTAGTTAAATAATATACTATAAGCTAGCAAGAGTTGAGAAAGTGTTTTATAATCTAAAATATCTCCCCTAGTTATTTGGACTACTTATGTTTCCATTTTGGCTCTTAGGTTCTATATTGTAGGTTGTGAGTACTTCAATTGTTTTCTTGGCATGTTTCCTTAGCTCTTATTTCTCAAGAACCCTTATGTGCTCCTATTCTACACTTGCCATATTTTCCTTCTCCATCCTTCTATTATGTTCCACTTTCCCTCACCCATACTCTTGACGCATTCCCATTCCCGCCGTGCAATTCACGCACCCTTTGCGTGCACCTTAGACTTGATCCTCAAAATTAGATAAGTCACCTGGTATCCTCGTGCATCCCCTTCCTTATTGTTGCACATTATCTTGTAATGATTGTGCATATTCCATATGTTCCTCCTATAGGTATTCCTTTTGTTCCTCTCATATACATCACTTTTACACACCTCCTTCTACTTTCTTCTTCCACACTTCTTTCATTCACGCACCTTGTTGTCCCTTCCTCCGTGCTAGTTCCTCCGCCACATGGATTGATAGACATTAGGTGAGCCACACATGACCTAGCAAAGCATGCCAAAAGGGCGTTGCATCCTTACAACCAATTAATGTGTGACACATGACAAAAGATGAAAAAATAGCTGATGATGTGGGTTACACTCCAGGTCACTCAAGTTCAATTTTTATGTGATTGGGTAGGCGAGAAGCTAGAAAATGTATCTCATGCCATTAATGCAGGATCTTATTGCTCTTACAACCCAATTTGATTCATATATTTCATGTTTCCTTCTACCATATGATAAAAATACATAGGGAAGCACATTTGATAGATTTATAGATGGATTTGCTAGCATTCATTGTTGGTTGTTGGTGGTTGAGTTTTCAATTCAGATTTTCTCTTCTTCTACTCTTCTTGTCTCATAGATTCATGTATAAATGTAAGAGCATTGTTTATTGATAAGGGCTAGAATATTTTAGTTTGCATAGGTATTTCCTTACATTTTTAGTTGTAAGCCTTTATATATGGTCTATACATGTTTATATCGACCTCATATGTCATTATACTAGATTGTGTATTTCTAAAAGTAATAGAAGAATTGTTTTGTTGCTACGTTTTTCATTAACTTGTTTTAATTCTTTTTTCTTATTTTTCCTTAACATTATGCGTATGTTTTGTTTTTTCAAGCCCCTTACGTCTCCTTTTCTTATTTTGCTTCATGAAAAAAAATGTGTAAATCTGTTACAGACTGTGATATGCTTGTCTATCCTTTCTGTGTGTGTTTCTCTATCCTTTCTCTCAAATTTGATCGTCCTCACCCTTATTTATTTATTCTTCTATCACCTCCCTTAGTTATTTTTAAATTTTTCATGTTCTCCTTCTCTCTTTGGTCCTTTGACATATTTATCTTAGGTTTTACTTTTAGCATTAGGATTAGTAGTAGCAGTAGAAATAGCGAGAGGAACTTGTTGGTATCCAAATTAATTCTCCCTTAGAAATTGAGCGGTGTCATAGATTTATCACGACAATGAGAGACAAACATATCTTATTATGAGTTGTCTTGTAGTTGGGGAGGGGGTTTTTCTGACTCTTTATCACTCGGGCATCAGAGAAATGGATAGTACCTTCATTAAGGATTTGATCTATCCTCATTGCTTTAGGTCATGCCTTTTGACCAAGGTGAGAGGACCTATTTTGTAACCTCTGTCGGTGAAGGAGAATGAAGATATCCTTCTTTGCACAAATTTGAAAGGGGACCCTCAACAAATATGATCAATGCACCACAATTTTACTCTCATGATTTGTCACTTATAAAGAATGGTGATATTTCCTAAACAGGGTTAAAGGTTACTAAAGACATTATGGAATCCTGATTGCTTTTGCATATTTTGGTAGTAGAATTTATATATTTTGTGGACAAACAAGGAAAATAGGGTAGTTCAGGATGGATTCATTATTTTTGAATAATTTTGGTGGGAGATTAAGAAGGATAAAGTTTATTATACCAGATATTTGAGAGACTTCACAAAAATTGGAAAGCTAAATGACAGAAAGCTTCAAAATAGCTAAAATATTCCTTCAACCAGAAGGTGTGCATCAATGGAGGCCCATATTTTCATGGTTTCATACAATCTAAAAGAATATAACAAAAATGCTCGAGCTAAATACTAAATTAAACATCAAATACCCCTAGTTCCTCACGTCTAAGATACACTCAGAGGCTTACAAACAATCTTTATCAACAAATGAAAGTGAATTGAATTTAAATTGTTTATCTCATGGCAGGATGAAGGCTCTTCTTGAAATGAAATTGTAAATACCACTAAAATATCATAAGGACAAGATCCTGTGTGATTTGGAGGGACTTTAACACAATATTTTGAAACAAAGAAGACACAAATTGCTCCAAGATTGACATAGATTAACTCAAAATTGATTAGATTCATTAGCAGTGAAAAGTTTCTTTGAAAAGTCTTTAGATCTTGTCAATGGTTCTACACTCGCAACCAACTTAATGTGATTAAAATCTAAAACATATGAAATTAACAGGTTTGTCAGATTTGTCTCTTAGGAAGGTGGGCTCTCTCAAATTTCCTCTTAAGAATTTAACCCCTGACCATTTGTAAGAGTATTCTCATTACATTTATAGATTTTACTTGCTCACTCATCTCAAATGTTCCCCCCAAAAAGAAGAATATTCAAGGGACCTTTACTTGTTACCAATTTTTCTTATAAAGTGATGTTTAACAAATTTGTAACAAAAAGTTTCCAGTTGGACAAATCATGTACTGATCACATTTCCCAGACCCTCAACTAATGACTAGGATGCCATGCCACAACTTATTGATAGTCCTTCTAATCATTCTCTTTATCCTGTCATGTGAGATATCCCCATTTTAATCATTTTTTAGAGGCTCTGTATAGTTGGATTTGACAGGTAATCCTTTTTGCCCTTGAGGTAACACCTTTTTCATCCTTTGCACATGCAACCTCCATCATTTCATCATTTTCCCTATCTTTCCTCTGGAACTCAGTCCTGCATTCAGCTTCTCTGGTAATTCAAATTTTTATAGGTGCCCGAGCATTTCCAACTTCAAAATATCAACCTTAACAATCCTTGGACTCACAAATTAATTTCTAAATCCATTTAATGGCACTTTACAGACAAAAATGACAAGGAATTTCATCAAAAATGATGAAAAATAGTGCGTATTCGCATCTCCAAGAGTCTTGGAGAAAAAATGGTGGAAAAAATAGATGTAATGCACAACAACCATTGATTCTTCCCCTTCTCAACTTTAGATTAGAGTCATCCACATGTTTTCTTGGTGTAACTACAAAGGTGAGGTAGAGAGGTAAGTTTCTAAACAAGTGTGGGCCTTCCAGTTGCCATGGGTTCAAGAAAAATATCGTTTGGCCTTTCAAAAATCTCAATAAAAAGGATCCAGTTGAATCCTCCACGTGTCGCCTTAGAGAACCTATGGTACGGTCCTTAAAAGCAAAGACCCCAAAAAGTGTGGGCTCACAACATGTCTCGGTCTAGAAGAGTTGTTGAAAAAGTTGAAGGATGAGCAAAAGGCACCATGTGTTTAGGGCATGAGACAATTTTCCTTGGTCGTTGAAAAGTCCAAGCAAGGGTAGAGTGAGAGGAAGCCTCCAAGTGTCCTCTTGGCACTTCTTTAAAATATAATTTAGGGGTAGTACCCAAACAGGTGCGGTCCCTCCATGTGTCTCAGGCCTTTAGAAAGTTGCTTGAAAATTTTAAGTATAAAGATGAGCTGGTAAAGCCTCCATGTGTCTCCCTGGTGTAACTTTGAGAGAGTCCACAAAAGCGGAGACCCTAAACAAGTTCGGGCTCACCACGTGTCCCCTTGGCACAACTGTTAAGGTGGGACCTTAAGGTGGATCCTCAAATGAGTGCCGACCCTCCACGTGCCTATGGTCTGATAGAGTTACATCGACTGCATGAAAAAAATGTCTAAGTTTGGGCAAGGAATTGAATACCTCCACATGTTTCCCTGGTGAACTCCAAGGCCAAACCAAAAGGTGAATTTTCAGATGAGCACCAACCTTCCATGTGGACAAGCTTTGAGTTGAAGTGGGCCTTGAAGTTTTAAAGTTCCCTACCGAGCCGCATCCAACCAGAAAGGGCCTAGTTTGCACAAATGCTGAGATATAAATTTGATAGGGAAAACACACCCATAAAACCGTAAAATGAAGGAAAATCACCATTTGTGCCTGGAAATGAATCTTTCTTTAAGGACAGATAATTTGGAAATGATATAAGGCCCAAATGTGATCCACCGAGCCACATCTAATCAGAAAGGACCACTTTTCCATAGGTATTGGGACAAAAATTGACAAGGAAAATAAAACGTGAATGTGAAAAATGGAAGGAAGGGAAAAAACTTGAGTTTTTTCCCAAGTTACTAATTCTTCCACATGGAAAAAGGAATGGAAACAAAATTTTGGACTTATAGTGATCCTTGACCAAAGGAAGGGACTGATCATGGCAACCAAATGGAGAACAGATCTTTCATGAATAAATATGGGGAGATAAAAAAGACGAAAGAGTCTGAAAACTGAAGAATTTCAATTACAAATGGGGCGAGCTCAAATTGAGGACCAACATCGGCTCCGACTCGGGGATGGGCACTCCCTATGATTGTCACAAGAATAATATCATACCAAGTTCCAAAAATAAACCATTGGGAAATAGAGTCAAAGAACAAGCTTGTAGAGTAGAACAATAGTAACTCCCCAAGGATGAACGAGAAACCAACAAAACAACTAATAAGGACCAGGACAAATAAAAATAGAAAAACACGAAAGCATAAGGAAACCAAAATAGTATACACCATACAATGGAGTATACCTTGATTCTAAGAAATCAATCAAGGAATTTTTTCAAATGCCTACATGTTAATAGGTGATTCAAAAATTCCCCATCTAAGTCTTTTAAGAAAGTATGTTCACCAATTTGAATTTCATTGAATAAGGACCCATCCAAAATGCATCAAACTTTTCATGTTTTCTCAAGTTATCCTCATGCTGTTGTCCCATAATAACACAAGATCTCCCACACCGAAAGATCTTGGAGTCACTTTTTTATCAAAAAATTCTTCAATTTTCGTTGAATTTGGCATGCCTTTGATATGATGCCTTCTTTCTTCATCTAACTCAACAATATAATTTATGTGAGCATCATAGGGACTAACCTCTTGACCTTCCAGTTGTTAAAGAAATTTAAAATAAGACAATTACATATGTAGCGCCCGGTAGAGAGGTTGAGTTCCATACACCAACTCAAATGGGATTTTTCTAGTAGCTCATTTAACAGTGATTCGATCAGTCCAAACAACAAACTTTAACTGTTCACCCCACTTCCTTTTGTTCAACTCCAAATTTCTTCTAATTATCTTCAACATATTTTTATTGTTGGATTTTTCTTGTCCATTTCCTTGGGGATTATAATTAGAAGCATATGTCAAATTGATCCCATATTCAAGGCACATGGCCACCAAATTTTTAGCCCAGAATCTCATGGCATTATCAGCAACTATTTTGGCAGGTACCCCAAATCTGCAAACGATATAATTTAGGATAAAATCCATGATAATTTGGTGAGTTGCCTTCTTGGTGGGGATTGCCTCCATCCACTTGGTGAAGTAATTTGTGGCCACTAGTATCCACTTATGGCATACACTTGAAGGATAAAAAATTTCTCCAATGAAATCCATTACCCATTGCCCAAATGGGGCTTCAACTGATACAAGATGCAAATGAAGGAGCCTAAAGATTTCAATATTCTAGAAAAGTATTGGTAGCTCTCACATTTTCTTACTAGTAGAGTTATATCCTTGAAGAGAGTTGGCCACCAATAACCAAACCTTAATATCTTATGAGTGTGACTCTTCTAACAAAATTACCCCCAAAAATCCTCCATAAAGATCAACAATTATCTTAGGGGCCCCATCTTCAGCAATGCATCTTAAGAGAACTCCCTCGGGGTTCTTCCAAGGTAACCAAAAATCAATGTAATGACATATTTTTGGGAAGTTAACTTAAGTACTCTTTTTTATTATTTCCCATATGTTCAGGGCATTGTAGATGTTTGAGATAAAAAATTATGTCCTTGTACCATTCAAATTTATCATTTTTTCAAGGACATTCACCTTTCTTCTTCAACTTCATTTACCTTAATTATCTCACAGATTGCTCTCTCCATAAGTTTTACTAAGCCTAAACCTATGACCAATTTTGTTTTTGGATATCCATATCATACTCTTGCAATTTGTTTACCCATTGGCATCTCTTGCTTGAGACCTCCATTTTTGATATGATAGCTTTCACCATGGTGTGGGGAACATAAGCAATGATTTTGGAACTCAAAATATATGGCCTTAAGACCTTTGTTTATTTTACCAGAGAAAATGCCTGCTTCTCCATGATAGTATATTTTAGCTCAGCTCCTTGTAATGCCTTACTGAAAAAGGAAATTGGTCTTTCAGCTCCCTCATCATCCTTCTGCAACAACACATATGCAATAGTACTTTCTGAAGAAAAAGAAAACATTTGGAAAGTCTTCTTATATTCTGGAGCTACTAAAACAAGCACATTCTTTAATGCTTCTTTGATCAGGAAAAAAATATTGAATAGCTTCCTCTTCCCTTTTGATACTTTGGTATTTTTTTAGCATGCTAGTGATTGGGATAGTTAGTTCAGAAATGTTGGAGATAAATTTCCAAATAAAATTAATCTACCCAAAAAAAGATTGAATTCCCTTCTTAGTTCTTGGAATGTGGACTTTGATGATGGCCTCTACCCTTTTAGGATCAATCATGACCCCTTCCTTTGACACAATGTGTCTAAGTAGATTTGCTTTCTAAACTCCAAAATGGCACTTCTTGGGATTTAGTGAAATAACATACTCCCCGCATCTTAATAGCATCTTTTCTAAGTGTTGCAGGTGGTCAATCCTTTTTCTAGAGAAAAATTTCACATCATCTTGATATACAATAATGAAATCATTAATATAGCAAGAGAAAGATACATCCATTTCTCTTTGGAAAGTGGCTCAACATTCATTACACCAAAATGCATGCTAAAATATACATATGTTCCCCAAGGAGTGGTAAATTTAGTCTTGATTTGCTCTAATTCCTTCATAACTACCGGTTAAATCTGGAAAAACCATCCCGGTGGACAACAATTATGAACTAGTAACCAATTGTAACATATTGTCCATATTTGGCAAAGGGTAGTTATCGTTCATTGATTATCTATTCGGGGTTCTAAAGTCCACACATAGCCTTATATCTCTATTCTTCTTTCTAACATGTACCAAGTTTCAACCCATGATGAGTACCTTATGGGCTGTATGATTCCTTCATCCCTCAATTTTTTCAATTCTTCTTGTATCTTTAAGGAAAGGAGTGGATTGATTGGCCTCTATTTCTACCTAAATGTCCTTGCAAAAATCTTTTAAGGGAATTTCATGTTGGAAAAGATCCTCTCTGTATGCTTTCAATTCAGAATAAGACCATGCTAAGTAGTCCTAGTCTTCAAAAATTAGACATATGACTACTTTTCATCCTTGCTCAGTTCGATTGCTACCCAACCGAGATCTTATGTGGTTTATCCTTTGTGCCCAAGTTGTTCTCTTCTACATCCTGTCAAGGCTGTCATGTGTCTATTGACAATGTAATCAAAATTATCAAAGTTTGATTCAAGTGCTACTAAACCTCTGGGAATAGTATTAGTCTTCAAATGAATTATGTTTTTGCCAAACAGAGTCTCCTTTCCATCATCTGCACAAATCATTGTCTCTCAATATATACATTGATCAGAAAATTATTCTTGGTTCTGTAAAAATCTTTACACCTAGGCGTCATCCTCGAACACTTTCCAATGTTTAACATTGTCAGGAACATATGGCCTAGTCAATACCTCAACATTATACTCACAATACGGGATATAGTATAATTTTCAAATCTGGACCCTAATACGGCCAATTTTTCTAATAGCGTATTGTTCTTCCTGTCGTGATGTATTATGTTGGAGTCAAACATCTCAATAAAATCCCAGACTGCATGCTTATACTGCTTCGTTCTCTGATTTTTTGTTGCATAAATTTTTTAACCTACTTGAGAATCGGTTCTAAATATCCTTTAATAATGATGTCTCTAATACTATACTTGCAAGAAATTCTTATACCCAAGAGAAGTGCTTTATATTTAGCAATATTGTTAGTGCACTCAAAGTTGATTTTAAAAGAGAAAACAAACGCTTCCTCGCATGGAGATATCAGAACAATACCAGAACCATTTCCAAATTTAGAGCAAGCCCCATCAAATAACAAAGTCCAAGGAGAACCTACTTGATTAAGAGACTTACATTGATCCATTTTGTGCTCTTTACCATCAAAAATTCTATAAAAGTTATCTACATCACTGTCATTGTATAACACTTCATAGGAAGCATTATTAGGATCCTCAATGAGATGTAGTATCTTCTTTTCACCATACAACTTTACAAGTATTCCCTCAATAGGTATAGTGGAAAATACATATCCATTTTCACACTACCACCCACACTTCTCGTAGGGAAATCAACAATAACAACATCTAGTTTTAAGTTCTTGTTTGGGTAAGGTGTAAGTTACACTATCGGACCCTTGACACATCCAACCACCGGAACCTCTCTGAATCCATGGTAGTGCACTTCCCATAAGTGGCCGTCACTTTGATCTCTAATTCATTCATGACCTCAAGAAGTAAAACATTACATGATGCACCAAAATCAAACATACAATAGTGTAACAACCTATCCTTAATAATCAGAGTGGTGAAAAATGGATTTGCATTCACCTGGGACTCAACTAAGGATGTTCCCAAATATACTTCAAATGGCTCATCTAGTTCTTCCAAAGCACTTGAGATTTTTTCAACTCTAAAATGGTAGGAGGAGTCTCAACACTATTTACATTTCTTCCTTAGGTAATATTTTCTTCTTTTAATCCCAAATACTCAAAGGCCATTTTCTTATGCTCAATAATCCTAAACAACTCAACAATTGGAATATAAATCTTTATCTAACTCAAGACTTGGGCAATGTCATAAGGAACGTATTTGGGCAAGGAAACATTTGGAGGAAGACGAGAAATTCATCCGACAACAAAGGATTTTTCATGGTCTCGAGCATGGGTAGGGATACCAATTCTTCTCGGGGACACAAAGATTTTCCTAGATGTATATTATTAGGAGTTTATTTTGAGAAATTGGTGAGAATTGGAGTTTTGGTTTGGCTCCGAGGCCCTACCCCTTTGACAATTTTACTCCTAGTGTTATATTCCTTTTCATGGCCAACTACAACATTCATTAACAAGTACCTATCCTCCTCGAAGGGATTCCTCCATCATAATTTTTAATCATTAGTTCCATTAAGTATGTAACACTCTGAACTATTGTTACTTCCTCCTAACCATTCAAGTGTTGATATATGATTTCTTCTATAAAAGGATGTGTTCCTTTGATTGTGAAGTCATACTTGATATGTACTGATATCTTCTTTGCAATTGAAGATCTTTGACTGAGTCGAAATATGATTGGACTCTTTTATTTATTTCATTTTGCACCTAAGTTTAATCTGATCTTGGAATGAATTGTGGATTTATCCATCTATAAGACCCAGCCTTCGATTAGTGGCATAGATCCAAGAGATGCTTTAAGTTTATTCGAGATGAACAAAAATTATAGACCTTACGCAGGTTGCAAGGTCTAAATGTGTTGAATAAGCTATTCCAGAGTCTAACTCAGGCTGATAATGTTAAACGAATTAGTTCCCGATATCGTAATATCATGAAGGTCTTGATCATGGGCCAGGTAATAAATTCAGATACATTTATTCAACTAGCTTATTGGCAGTGCTGGAGTGAATCCTTTTCGTGAATGTATATCTGTAGGTTCTTATTCTGAACATTCTAAATGTTAGACCTAAACTGGATTTATTAAGGTTAATAACCTAAACCTAAACTATAACCTATGGGTTAGATTAGTGTTAATCTAACCTAGGCCTAAGCTATAAGCTAAATGTTCTAAGTTAGCAACCTAGCGCTAAGGAGGTTAGACTAAGTATCATCTTAAATCCTAACCTATGCTTCTAACCTAACAAATGTTAGTGGAGGAAGGGGACCTATGAAGGGGTGCGAGCCATGGGCGGTAGTTTCTATGGCATTAAATGGGATGGATAAGTATGAAGGACAAGGAATTAGTGGAGGTTTCAATGGCTAGTGAAAGCCGACGTGGCAGAGTTGCCAAGTCTAGAAATGGTCTTTGATTTATTTTTTTCCATCGCCAACTATGGCGGTCGGTGGAAATGGAGATTGAGCGGGAATTTTGGAGTTAATAAAATTAATGAACTCGGTCTTCGAGCTCGTATTTCTCGGGAAGACATGCAAAATGGAAAACTGGTAGTTTGTTTGGTTTTTCATCTGCTCCGGTTTTCTCTCTGTTTGATCATTGGTTCTTCACACCAATCTACTTGGTGTTGCATGGCAAATATGAGAGTATCTAGCTCTTTTCTCTATTAAGGAAAGTTTATAAGGCATGGAAATAACAAATTATTTTTGTTGAATCTAACGTGGAAAAATAGAAGAAGGCTCGAGCTCTTTCAGTGGTCTTCTTCGGATTTTTAAGCAACATTACCAGGCATGTTAGGCCCTAACCTTTAAAAATATTGCTTTCTTTCAAATGATTTCATTAGAACAACTCTGTTCAGATGATTTTTGGGATCAGTTGGTTTTTATGGTAGCTTTGTGTGAATTAGTTGCTTTGTATCTTCTTACTGGCTCGATTTTTCAAGTGAACCCTTGATGGGTGTGCATTTTGTTTCGAACGGATGTATTATCTTGCTGTGTTTTGCATTCCGGATAGATTTTGTAGAAATGTTGCAAGGAAAATATATGAATTCGGCTCTGTAGGAGTCCATGAATTGTTTTCTTGTTTGATTCAGACTTCAGTCGATACCTTGTTGTTTCCACTTGTTGAAAATGATACTGTTGGATTTCTTGAATGTACAGTATATACGACTTCTTTAAAAGTTTTGTCGTGAGTAATATATGTTATGGTTGCTGAATCTTGTTGGATCTTGCTATAATATTTAAGTTACTTCTGATTGGATAACTTGTTGTGTTTATAGTATTTGAATGCGACTTTGTAGAAGTTTCCCCCTTGTGTTGCAATTATGGGATTTAATCCGTTGATAGTTTGCAATATATTTATATATATACAAAATGACTCTGTGGAGTCCTTGGAATGTTTCGTATATTTTGGACTTCTGTAGAAGTCATAAATGTGAATACTATTAGTTTGATTCAGTTGGAGTCCTTGAGGGTAACTGGTAATACGACTTCTGTTGACTTGTTATGAATACTTTTGCTTAGCAATGAATTTCGTTGGTACAGACTCAGTTGGAGTTCTTTTTATGTTTCGTCTTCTGCTTAAGCTTAGAGTGAATACTGTTGTTATGGATTCAGTTGAAGTCCTTGATATGAAACCAGTGTCTCTGCTTCTGTATAAGCCTGGTTGTGAATACTTATTATTATTGGCTCTGTTGGAATCCTTAATATATATATATATATATATCTTGTATTTTGGCTTCTGTAGAAGTTAGTCGTGAATGCCATACGTTCTACTTCTGAAGGAGTTCAGATGTGAATACGGTATGTTATTGTTTTGGTTGGAATTCTTGAATTTGATATGTATCTTGTATCTTTCTACTTCTGTAGAAGTTTATTTGAAGAATACCACATGGGTAAGACTCCTTTTTAATCTTGGAGGTGTATATTATGTTTTCTCTTCTGAATAATCTCAGTTGTGAATACTGTTGTTATGGAATCAATTGGAATCCTTGATTTGTTGTCATATGAATTCAACTTCAATTTAAACCTTTAATATAAGTAGTGGTTGAATTTGGCACTGTTGGAGCCCATGATATGTTGTGTGTTGGCTCGATTCTTGATTTTTGTCGTTCTTTGTGTTTTAGTAGGGATTAGATTGAACTATATGTTGATGAGTATTTCGACTCAGTGGGATTGTTCTTGTGTTTGAGCATGATTACGTCTTCTGTTAGCGTGAATATTTAGTCATGTGCTTGACTAAAGTAAAGAGCTATTAATTGTACCTTGACAAGTGATGGTGTTTGATATATTCTCATTTGTTGAATAATATGGAAGGTTATGTGGAGTCTATTTGATGGATTATTCATCACTGCCTTGTCACGAGAGCTATTGTGTTGTTTAGTAAGTTACAGGCAATTTTTATATATGTATTTGACGAACTGTAGTTCTTTCTGTGGTCTCGACTGGCTTAGTCGCGGGTGTATAATGTGATTGCATTACTTTTAAGTGGACGGTATAGTCATGAGCATGTTTGGAAGGGACATCTGAATGTCTCGGTTTCTTTCTCTTCTACTGTAAAGTATATGTTGATAAATTTATATTTAATTGTTCAATTTGTAAATCATACTGATGGATTCATGAATTGTTAGGATATTCATTTTGTTGAATATAATGGCCTGTTGGATGTTGCTGCCCTTGGGATTCAAATGGATAGTTGTTTTGGATACATTCGTTCTTCTTGGTCACTAATATTTATGATAAAATATCTGAAAAGTATCTAGGACTATTTAGTAACTATAATATGAGTTACGCATTTATAGTCATGTTTGTATTACAAGAGTATAGTCCTAAATATATTTACATGTTTGGTGAAATGATTTCATTTAAATAGGTTGTTTAATGAAAACAATTGGTGGATTGCATTTGTTTTAAGAGTTAGTGTTTATCATGCTCGGTTCATAGAACCGACCCGTGTTGACAATTTTTGCAGATGGTTGCCGTAAGTGATAAAAGCACGTAGATCCGATAGGATGTTCGATTGTTTAATTGGGTTTTATGATGAATTACAACTGATTCTCTGAATGTACTACTAGAAGAAAGATGTTCTTTTGTTGTTGAGTATTGTATCAAGTATGTTGAATGCATAAAATGTATTTGATTAGCTTGAAAGGAATGAAAAGAGATATTTGTTACTTATGTGTTTGTATTCGTATCTTGATGGTTTGACCTTCTTCGGTTTGAATGATCTTGAGAGTATTATTATTATTGTATAAAGTGGAGACTTTTGTGATTATCTAAGTAAGCTTGCAAGAATTTGTGACTGAATACTTATGATTGTTTAGTAGTTCTAGTATGTTCTATCTAAAGCTAAATTGGAATTTAGATCACTGTCTTTCTGGAAGCTAGGGTTAAAATAAACCTGAGCAGGAAGCTAAACGAGCTGAATAAATTATTACTTCCTAGTCTTGATCTAAATCAAGACAACGTTTAATTGGATTCTTAATCACTATATCTCGATACTAATAAGTAAGATATAAATTCAGTTATGAGAACTGATATAAACCTAAAAAGGGTTTGGTTAGCAATCTCATGTGAAGGTTGATGGTTATTGTCCAATTTTGTTGATTTAGAATTATGTATATTCTATGAACTCCTTGAAGGGACCTCAAGTCTTAATAACTTCTCTTGTGTAATGGGTTTTACTATGAAAGGTCATTCTAAGGTGAGGAACCTAGGGATTGGGAAAGAATAACCATAAAGGAGTGTCTTTTAGTATAAGTTTAACTCAACATGTGTAACACTTATTAATAAGTAGATCTTTTCAAGGTGGATTCAAAGGTTGATGGCACAAGTCAATCGAAGGGTTGTACCTTTGAGAAGATTAGGATCTTCTCAAAGATACAACAATGTAGGTAAATTATGACAACACCCTTTGCATTGATCGTTATGATTTACACCTTAAACTCGAACAAGTTACTTTGGGATTGATTAGGAATGTGGTCACATTATAAGGCTGCCCTAGGAGACTCGGGGTATCTTGACACACTGGATTAACTAGGGTTGACCCAGTATGTCAGTGTATCCCTAGTCCTCGGGAGCATCCCTATAACGTTGTCATCTTACTAATCCATTCCCGAGTGAATAACTTGGGACAGAGAGTCTCAGATGAAGTTAGTATAAGACATTCTACATAACATAGGAATGGGGTGAAGGACGTATTCCAGATTGACAAGTATGTCGTCAAGGAATACGAGACATAAGCGGTATGTTTCAAATCTTTGGCCAAAGTATCGCAAGATCTTGATTGCGTTGTCCTAAGTCACCTCGTCTAAGGGATGAGATGCTTTGATGAATAATGGTAACAATTATTCGAGATAGGTTCCTTAGACAGAGCATTCAATCCCAGTTAGGGAGGAGATCCGCAAGAGTGATGTGTTAAATAAAATGCCAACTCTTAATACTCATGAATATATTGGTAGATTATCGAGTCATGGAATGAATAGATCGGAGGTACTCCTAGTCATTATGGCTACATATGGTTATATGTTATGAGAATGGTTGTTTTTGATTTGTGAGTTCTAAATTATGTATTTAGAACTAGGAAGCATTTATCAAAAAAAAAAAAATTTACTTGTTCTAATATATAAAAATGAGGATGTTACATCTTGGTATCGTAGTGAAGGTTACGCTCTTGGACCTATTTGTCCATAATCTGATAAAAACCTGAATTTTCTTGTAACAGAAAATCTTTAGAACAAGGGGGAACGTTGTGAATAATGCTCCACCTGAAGGAGGGGTGGCAACAACCCAAAAACTTAATGAGATCCTTGCTGCCCTGTTGGACACAAGAGATCGTTTGGCTGTACTTGAACAGCAGGTGATGGGAAATGAGGAGGATGAAGAAGCTGGTAATAACAATCAACAACCTCCTGAGGACAACCCCGATTTGGGTGTTGATATTAATGTTGGAAATGCACCTGTCCAACCAGAAAACAAAAAGGCCAGGTTGGCAGTAGAACTCACTAATGATATAAAAAGGATAAGCCCACCTAAGTATGATGGCACCACATTAGGAGATGGAGCTGAGAACTGGCTTAGTGAAATGGAGAAGTACTTTGTAATAAGAAACTTCTCAGAGGAAATCAAAGCTATTTGGGGAGCCTATCAGCTTTCCCACGAAGCATCTTCATGGTGGGATAGCCGTAAAGCAGAGCTAAATATTGATGAGACCAATATTACTTGGGATCAATTTAAGGGATATTTTAGGCAACGATGGCTGCCACAACTTTTCTATGATCAGAAAATGACAGAATTCCAGAACTTAGCTCAAGGGAAGCTAATGGTAACTGAATACTGGGAGTGGTTTACAAAACTCCTCAAGTATGTACCGTAGTATCAAACTGATGAGAAGTTTAGAATACAGAAATTCATCATGGGATTGAATCCCATGATAGGGGGAGAGGTTGATGTTCACAGTCCAACCACTATGGAAGGAGTTGTTGAAAAGGCCATAAGACAAGAACAGAAATTAAAGGCTATTTCTGCTCATAAAGAGGAAGTGCGGAAGAAGATTGCAAACCCTTCTTCAACCTCTCTTGCACCTAAAAAGGGACCATGGAAAAAGTTTGGAAACAAAAGTAAGTTTCCAGGGGATAATAGTAAGAAAGCGAAGAGCAGAAATAAGCTCATTGAAATGTAAGGGATAATTTTGCCAAAAATTATAACAATGGGCGAAGCCCTATGGAGGACAACGTGATAATTACAAGACTGGAGGCAATTTTGAGCCTAAAAGGGACTGCGGAGAGGCTGCTACAAATTGTGGCAAAGACCACTACGTAAATTAGTGCCCTTTGAAGAAGGATGATCGTAATTAGCAGATAAGATACATGCTACAGATAGTGAGACAAGCAAGTTGAAAAGCAAGTGACACCTATAGAAGTTCCGGTAAGTTATTTGGCATACCTGTCACTATTCTTTTTGATACAGAGATACTGAATGTTTCATTTCTAATAAACTTGCTTCTAAACTTAAGAGAAAAGCTGGAAAAATGAATAAATCTTGGGTATGCAAAGTATGGTAATAACTCTATTCATACAAAGTGAGTATGTGTCTTTTTGGGGCGCCCCCTTGACTTACCTAACTTTTCCATGGAAGTTGACCTCTATGTTACACCTTTGGGGTCTTACGACATTGTCATTGGTGTCAATTGGTTAGCTGAACATAAAGCAAAAGTAGACTGCTATGAAAAGAATATAAGATGTTTAGATGATCAGCTGGAAACAACAGAGATTCAAGGGGTTAAACGGGAAATTTCAGTTAGAAAATTGTCAGCTATGCAGCTTAAAAAGGCTAAAAACAAAGGATGTACCCTTTATGCAGTAAAGATATCTAAATTTTCAGAAGAAGATGGTGATTCCATGAAATGATTTCCTCTACTACAAAGTTTCAGGGATGTTTTTCCTGAGGAATTACCAGGGTTACCACCCAAGAGGGAATTTGACTTCACCATCGAAATCAAACCAGGAACGGAACCTATTTCCAAAGCACCTTATCGATGACTACTACAGAGTTAGTCGAGCTTAAGGCACAATTGCAATAACTTTTGTCCAAAGGTTTGATTAAACCAAGTGTTTCACCTTGGGGAGCGCCTGTAATATTTGTGAAAAAGAAGGATGGAACACTTAGGCTATGTATTGATTATCGGATGTTGAATAAAGAAACAATCAAGAACAGATACCCACTTCCAAGGATCGACGATCTATTTGATTAGATGCGTGGGGCAGCGGTTTATTCTAAGATATATCTTTGATCTGGTTATCATTAGTTAAGGATTAGAGAAGAAGATATTCATAAAACAGCTTTCCGAACAAGGTACGACATTATGAATTCATGGTTCTACCCTTTGGATTAACTAATGCACCAGCTAATTTTTATGAACTTAATGAATAATATTTTTCAAGAATATTTGGACAAGTTTGTACTTGTATTCTTGGATGATATTCTCATTTATTCTAAAAATGTTGAGGAGCACAATGAGCATTTGAAGATAGTTTTGGGGATTTTGAGAAAAAAAAAGTTGTATGGTAAGTTATCCAAATGTTCTTTCTTTGATTCAAAAGTTCACTATTTGGGTCATGTCATTAGCAAGGAAGGAATTTTTGTAGATCCTTCAAAAATAGTGGCAATAATCGAATCGAGTGCCCCGCACCAAAGAATGTGCAATGAAGTAAGAAGATTCATGGGTCTTGCTGGTTACTATAGAAAATTTGTTAAGGATTTTTCTAAAGTGGTGCATCGATAACTTCATTGCGAAGAAGGATAAGAAATTTATTTGGAATGATAAGTGCGAAAAGCCAAAAGCTTGACTTTTGCACCTATATTAGTTGTACCGTAACCTAATGGGAGCTTTACTTTACTCATTGTAACGGATACTTCCTGGGAAGGCCTTGGAGGTGTTTTGTTACAAAATGATCAAGTCATAGCATATGAAAGTAGAAAACTTAAGTTACATGAGCTGAATTATGCTCCTCATGATTTGGAGCTTGCTGCCATTGTTCATGCGCTTCAAGTCTGGAGACACTATTTACTTGGGAAACCTTTTGAGTTGAAAACTGATCACTTAGGACTGAAATATATTTTCACTCAGCCTAATCTAAATGCCAGATAGAGAAGGTGGTTAGAATTTTTATCACAATATGATTTTGATATTAGCTACATCAAAGGGAAGGAGAATAGAGTAGCAGATGCTCTAAGTCATAGGAGGCACATTTCTGCTCTTATAACATTAAGAACTCAATTTAAGGATGAGGTAAAAAGTTCCTCGAATCGATATTTACTTTCAAAAGTAAAAGCGGTAACTTTGCTGCAGAACCTAATGATGAAAGGTATAAAGGTTTTCATTTTGATAATGAAGGAATCTTGCGTTATGAGAACAGGGTATATGTACCTATGCTGAATGATTTGAGAAAGAAGTTGTTAGTTGAATTTCATAATTCACCTTTCTCTGGACACCCGAGTATTACAAAAATGCTTGCTGATCTGAAACACCAATACTTTTGGAAAGGTATGAAAAAGGATTTCGTTGAATTTGTAACTCATTGTCTGGAATGTCGGTGGGTTAAGGCAAACATATGCACCTACTTTGGATCAAGTTATATCCTCATAGCATACCGCAAAGACAAATGGCAAGTAATAAGCATGGACTTTGTATAAGGGTTACCTATGTCCAAGAATAAACATGATGTTATCCTCGTAGTTGTAGATAAACTAACTAAGGTAGCTCATTTCATCACCGAAATCTAAAGGATGATTCACCAGTGTTGGCCAAAAGATTCGTACATGAAATTTTCAGATTACATGGTGTACCAGAATTGATTATATCTGATAGGGATCCTAGAATGACATCAAGGTTTTGGCAAACGCTTAATACAGCTCTTGGAACGAAACTAAACTTCAGTTCTGCATATCATCCGGAAACGGATGGACAAACTAAGAGAGTAAATCAGGTGTTGGAGGACATGTTGCAAATGTATTGTATGGATCAACAGTATAAATGGGAAGAGTATCTTCCATTAGTTGAATTCGCATACAACAACACTTATCACTCATCTCTTAAAATGGCACCATTTGAAGCACTTTATGGAAGGAAGTGCAGAACCCTTGTTAGCTGGGATAGTGTTGAGGATAGAGTGGTAATTGGACAAGAGATCCTCACCGAAATGGAACAAGCAAGTTAAGCTGATTCGTGAACGATTAAAGGAAGCAACGAATAGGAAGAAGAGCTATGCTGACCTTAAGCGGGTTGATCGAAGGTTTGAGCTTGGTAAGAAGGTTTTTCTTCGTGTTAAACCTAGAAAGAGTTCTATAACTTTTGGTAAGGCTACCAAGTTGTCACCTCGCTTCGTGGACCTTTCAAAATTGTTGAAATAATCAATCCTGTAGCTTATCGATTAGCATTACCACCTACTTTATCTCGCATGCATGATGATTTCCATATTTCTTTTCTTAAGAAATACGTTTCAGATCTGTCACATGTTTTAAATTGGAATTCCTTGCAGGTCCAAGACCCAGGAATAATCATGGTTAAACCCACACGAGTGCTGGAAACTCGCCAATTGCATTTGAGAAATCGTGAAATACAACAATGTAAGGTCCAGTGGGACCAGTTTAACGAAGAAAGTACAACTTGGGAAAATCTGGAAGAGATGAAAATTGCTTTTCCTTTTCTTTTTCAACAAAATGAAATCTGTTGACAAAACATTTCTTTTATGAACTTATCTTTTTCAAGTTTATATGAAAGCCAGATGGAGGCAAACATTATTCAGGCTGAATAAAATGTGTTGTGACATTGATTTCTGGAACTATTCAAGTTGGAAATAGTCGCATTGTTTTGTGAACTAATAAATTGGTTGACCTGAAGGTTAATCGAATATATAATCATCGGGATGATGAATCTTTTAGGAGGGAAGCATGTAACACTCTGAACTGTTGTTACTTCCTCCTGAGCATTCAAGTGTTGATATATGATTTCTTCTGTAAAAGGATGTGTTCCTTTGATTGTGAAGTCATGCTTGATATGTATTGTATCTTCTTTGCAATTGAAGATCTTTGACTGAGTCGGAATATGATTGGACTCTTTTATTTCTTTCATTTTGCACCTGAGTTTAATCTAATCTCGGAATGAATTGTGGATTTATCCATCTATAAGACATAGCCTTGGATCGCTGGCATTGATCCATGAGATGCTTTAAGTTTATTCGGGATGAACAAGAATTATAGACCTTACGCAGTCAGTGTCCGAATGCGTTGAATAAGCTATTCTGGAGTCTAACTCAGGTTGATCGTGTTAAATGAATTAGTTCCCGATATCGTAATATCAAGAAGGTCTTGATCGTGGGCCGTAATAAATTCGAGATACATTAATTGAACTAGCTTATCGGGCAGTCCCGGAGTGAATCCTTTTCATGAATGTATATCTGTAGGTTCTTATTATGAACATTCTAAATGTTAGACCTAAGCTAGATTTATCAAGGTTAATAACCTAAACCTAAACTATAACCTATGGGTTAGATTAGTGTTAATCTAACCTAGGCCTAAGCTATAAGCTAAATGTTCTAAGTTAGCAACCTAGCGCTAAGGAGGTTAGACTAAGTATCATCTTAAATCCTAACCTATGCTTCTAACCTAACAAATGTTAGTGGAGGAAGGGGACCTATGAAGGGGTGTGAGCCATGGGCGGTAGTTTCTATGGCATTAAATGGGATGGATAAGTATGAAGGACAAGGAATTAGCGGAGGTTTCAACGGCTAGTGAAAGCCGACGTGGCAGAGTCGCCAAGTCTAGAAATGGTCTTTGATTTGTTTTTATCCATCGCCAACTATGGCGGTCGGTGGCAATGGAGATTGAGCGGGAATTTTGGAGTTAATACAATTAATGAACTCGGTCTTCGAGCTCGATTTCTGAAGACATGCAAAATGGAAAACTAGTAGTTTGTTTGGTTTTTCATGCGCTCTGGTTCTTCGCACTCCGATCTACTTGGTGTTGCATGGAAAATATGAGAGTAACTAGCTCACTGGTTCTTTGCACCAGTCTACTTGGTGTTGCATGGAAAATATGAGAGTAACTAGCTCTTTTCTCTGTCAAGGAAAGTTTATAAGGCATGGAAATAACAAATTATTATTGTTGAATCTAACGTAGAAAAAGAGAAGAAGGCTCGAGCTCTTTGAGTGGTCTTCTTCGGATTTTTAAGCAACATTACCAGTGCATCTTAGGTCCTAACCTTTAAAAATATTGCTTTCTTTCAAATGATTTCATTAGAACAACTCTGTTCAGATGATTTTTGGGATCAGTTGGTTTTTATGGTAGCTTTGTGTGAATTAGTTGTTGTATCTTCTTACTGGCTTGATTTTTCAAGTGAACCCTTGATGGGTGTGCATTTTGTTTCGAACGGATGTATTATCTTGCTTTGTTTTTACATTCCGATAGATTTTGTAGAAATGTTGCAAGGAAAATATATGAATTCAGCTCTGTAGGAGTTCATGAATTGTTTTCTTGTTTGATTAAGACTTCAAATCGATACCTTGTTATTTCCACTTGTTGAAAATGATACCGTGGATTTTCTTGAATGTACAAAGATATACGACTTCTTTAAAAGTTTTATCGTGAGTATTATATGTTATGGTTGTTGAATCTTGTTGGATCTTGCTATAATATTTAAGTTACTTCTGATTGGATAACTTGCTGTGTTTATAGTATTTGAATGTGACTTTGTAGAAGTTTCCCCCCTTGTGTTGCAATTATGGGATTTAATCCGTTGATAGTTTGCAATATATTTATATATATACGAAATGACTCTGTGGAGTCCTTGGAATGTTTCGTATATTTTGGACTTCTGTAGAAGTCATAAATGTGAATACTATTAGTTTGATTCAGTTGGAGTCCTTGAGGGGTAACTGGTAATACGACTTCTGTTGCCTTGTTATGAATACTTTCGCTTAGCAATGAATTTCGTTGGTACAGACTCAGTTGGAGTTCTTTTTATGTTTCGTCTTCTGCTTAAGCTTAGAGTGAATACTGTTGTTATGGATTCAGTTGAAGTCCTTGATATGAAACCAGTGTCTCTGCTTCTGTATAAGCCTGGTTGTGAATACTTATTATTATTGGCTATGTTGGAATCCTTAATATATATATCTTGTATTTTGGCTTCTGTAGAAGTTAGTCGTGAATGCCATACGTTCTACTTCTGAAGGAGTTCAGATGTGAATATGGTATGTTATTGTTTTGGTTGGAATTCTTGAATTTGATATGTATCTTGTATCTTTCTACTTCTGTAGAAGTTTATTTGAAGAATACCACATGGGTAAGACTCCTTTTTAATCCTGGAGGCGTATATTATGTTTTCTCTTCTGAATAATCTCAGTTGTGAATACTGTTGTTATGGAATCAATTGGAATCCTTGATTTGTTGTCATATGAATTCAACTTCAATTTAAACCTTTAATATAAGTAGTGGTTGAATTTGGCACTGTTGGAGCCCATGATATGTTGTGTGTTGGCTCGATTCTTGATTTTTGTCCTTGCTGTGTTTTAGTAGGGATTAGATTGAACTGTATGTTGATGAGTATTTCGACTCAGTGGGATTGTTCTTGTGTTTGAGCATGATTACGTCTTCTGTTAGCGTGAATATTTAGTCGTGTGCTTGACTGAAGTAAAGAGCTATTAACTAGTACCTTGACAAGTGATGGCGTTGGATATATTCTCATTTGTTGAATAACATGGAAGGTTATGTGGAGTCTATTTGATTGATTATTCATCACTGCCTTGTCACGAGAGCTACTGTGTTGTTCAGTAAGTTACAGGTAATTTTTATATATGTATTTGACAAACTGTAGTTCTTCCTGTGGTCTCGACTAGCTTAGTCGCAGGTGTATAATGTGATTGCATTACTCTTAAGTGGACGGTACAGTCATGAGCATGTTTGGAAGGGACATCTGAATGTCTCGGTTTCTTTCTCTTCTGCTGTAAAGTATATGTTGATAAATTTATATTTAATTGTTGGATTTGTAAATCATACTGATGGATTCATGAATTGTTAGGATATTCATTTTGTTGAATATAATGGCCTGTTGGATGTTGTTGTCCTTGGGATTCAGATGGATAGTTGTTTTGGATACATTTTTTCTTCTTGGTCACTAATATTTATGATGAAATATCTGAAAAGTATCTAGGACTATTTAGTAACTATAATATGAGTTACGCGTTTATAGTCATGTTTGTATTACAAGAGTATAGTCTGAAATATGTTTACATGTTTGGTGAAATGATTTCATTTAAACAGGTTGTTTAATGAAAACAATTGGTGGATTGCATTTGTTTTAAGAGTTAGTGCTTATCATGCCGGCCATCGAATCCGACCCGTGTTGACAATTTTTACGAGATGGTTTCCGTAAGTGATAAAAGCACGCAGATCCGATAGGATGTTCGATTATTTAATTTGGTTTTATAATGAATTACAACTTGATTCTTTGAATGTACTACTAGAAGAAAGATGTTCTTTTCTTCATTGGGTATTGTATCAAGTATGCTGAATGCATAAAATGTATTTGATTAGCTTGAAAGGAATGAAAAGAGATATTTGTTACTTATGTGTTTGTATTTGTATCTTGATGGTTTGACCTTCTTCGGTTTGAATGATCTTGAGAGTATTATTATTATTGTATAAAGTGGAGACTTTTGTGATTATCTAAGTAAGCTTGCAAGAATTTGTGACTGAATACTTATGATTGTTTAGTAGTTCTAGTATGTTCTATCTAAAGCTAAATTGGAATTTAGATCACTATCTTTCTGGAAGCTAGGGTTAAAATAAACCTAAGCAGGAAGCTAAACGAGCTGAATAAATTATTACTTCCTAGTCTTGATCTAAATCAAGACAATGTTTAATTGGATTCTTAATCACTATATCTCGATACTAATAAGTAAGATATAAAATCAATTATGAGAACCGATATAAACCTAAAAAGGGTTTGGTTAGTAATCTCATGTGAAGGTTGATAGTTATTGTCCAATTTCGTTGATTTAGAATTATGTATATTATATGAACTCCTCAAGGGACCTCAAGTCTTAATAACTTCTCTTGTGTAACGGGTTTTACTATGAAAGGTCATTCTAAGGTGAGGAACCCAGGGATTGGGAAAGACTAACCTTAAGGGAGCATCTTTTAGTATAATTTTAACTCAACGTGTGTAACACTTATTAATAAGTAGATCTTTTCGAGGCGGATTTAAAGGTTGACGGCACAAGTCAACTGCAGGGTTGTACCTTCGAGAAGATTATGATCTTCTTGAAGATACAATAATGCTGGTAACTTATGACGACACCCTTTGCATTGATCGTTAAGATTTACACCTTAAACTCGAACAAATTACTCGGGACTGATTAGGAATGTGGTGACGTTATAAGGCTGCCCTAGTAGACTCGGGTATCTTGACACACCGGATTAACTAGGTTGACCTAGTATGTCAACAGTATCCCTAGTCTTCTGAGCATCCCTATAATGTTGTCATCTTACTAATCCGTTCCTAAACGAATAACTTGGGATAGGAGAGTCTCGACATGTAAGTCGAGTATAAGACATTCTACATAACATAGGAATGGGGTGAAGGACGTATTCCAGATTGATGAGTATGTCGTCAAGGAATATGAGACATAAGCAAAGATGTTTCAAATCTTTGGCCAAAGTATCGCAAGATGCTGATTGCGTTTTCCTAAGTCACCTAGTCTAAGGTATGAGATGTCGATGAATAATGGTAACAATTATTCAGATAGGTTCCTTAGACAGAGCATTCTGAATCCCAGATTAGGGAGGAGATCCGCAAGAGTGATGTGTTAAATAAAACGCCAACTCTTAATACTCATGAATAGATCGGTAGATTACCGAGTCATGGAATGAATAGATCGGAGGTACTCCGAGTCATTACAGCTGCATATGGTTATCTGTTATGAGAATGGTTGTTTTTTATTTGTGAGTTCTAAATTATGTATTTAGAACCAGGAAGCATTTGTCAAAAAAAAAAAATTTACGTGTTCTAATGTATAAAAATGAGGATGTTACAAAGTATTCAAAATAATTACTAGGAAATTCAAAATCTTGTACCATATCTATTTCAAAAGTATGAGAGGGAGGAAGGGGTAGTACCCAATGGATGTAATCCTAGAAATCTACATAGTTTTGACACTGATTAATTAAGTCGATGTTGCTCCTTGTTGTGAGCTTGTAGAACACCCCACCATGCACACATCATCATCAATGTCATCATCAGCTTCCTCAACTTATTTTTTTCATCACATGTAACATGTGGTAAGAAAAATCTATCACACCACTCAATTTCATTGGCTTCTTCCACAACAAAAACTCTAGTAATAAAAGAATCAAGCACATTTCTATTCTCATGGGATTAGGGTCTGTCTATTTCCGATCCGAAAAGTCCTTTTCCTCTGTCATCAGATCTATGATCACCTCTGGGATGATTGGAAAATATTTCTGGACCTTGTGGCTTGTGCTGACCCTGGTAACCTTGTCCAATCCCCTTCTCTACTCTAGTCAGTTTATAGGAGATTTCCTTTACATCTCTGGCCAAAGTTTTCACAACCTCCTCTAGATCTGCAACTTTACTTGATTTAGGATTCTCTAGATTCATCAAATTAATACCTTTCCTCTTAGGAGGCTTACCAAATGATTTGATATTGTTTTCAATCTGCAAAGCCATGGTGAATTCCTACCTCAATGTTGTTGAGTTCTTGTCTCTTATATAATAAGTAGCTTTCTTATCAAAAGCATAGAGTATTTTATTGAACAAGAAACATCACTTGGCATCAAGATCACAGTAGCCTATTTAGGGTCTTATTGAACCTTGTATTAAAGTCCTAAATGGACTCATTAGGATTCTTATTTATATTTTCAAATTTTGATAAGAGAAACCTAGGGTCTGCTTTTATCTCCATAATGCAATCTAAAAGCATTCTTCATCTCTATCCATGAATCAATGGAATTGTCTGGCAAATATTTATACCAGTCCCATGCATCCTCCTATAGGGTATGGATAAACAAATTTATGTACACATCCTCAAATTCAATCTCAAAGTATTCAATCATATTTACAAAAAGCTTTAAGTGTTGATCCCCAAGTAATGGCATTATTTCCTTGAAATTTATATAATCTATTTCTAACATCTTGGGGCACAACATTTGGATACCCATCCATACCTCTAAACTATATAGGACCAAAAGTATTCACAACAAATGAAGGTCTAGGTGGGGGCTAGGCCATATTGTTTTAGGGAGGTGATCTTATAGGAGAAATAAAATGATAAGGAGTGAGGGGTCTGTGGGGCACAGGAATACAATTATCAGAATGAATGTTCTCCAGAAACTCTGTTGCTTGGAAGATCCTGTCGCTTTGGGGAACTTAGGGACACAATGAGATGAAAATTTTTAAAATACAAAAGAAGGACCCTCTCTAGTTGGAGAATTTAGATTTATAAAGAGACTACCCGATTCAAATGCACTTGAGGAAGTATGGAAATATTCAATGACAGGTGATCGGCTTCCATAATTGATAATTCCTTTCTTGAGTTCTCGATCTCCAAAACTTTCCGATTCTTCTTCCTTCTGAATTCATCTTTCCTAGCTTTGGAAACAACTTTTTGGTAGGGTCTCTAGCAAATAAATATCTTCTTCCTTCCATATTTGCAAATATTAGTGATAAATTGTAATTGACAAAGGTTAAGACACAAAAATTTATCAAAAATTCATTCAATATGGAGTTACAACTAAGGATTTTCACTTTAGTTGTGAAAATGCACTAAAATTGTCTGTTAAATGTATTTCAACACTAAATTCATGCAAATTTTCATATATTTGACCTTCCGTTACCCATATTTAACTTTGATGATGTAAACTTAGTGCAAAAACCACAGAAACTTGAAATATTGCATGTAGAACTTGTAACTTTGTTTGATTCTTACAAATCTAGACACAGGATGACGTTTCAACAACGTATTTACACTTATATAATGTAAGAATCATTAACAGGGTCAATATGTGTACACCTTTGTTTAAATAGTCCCTGCAATGATGTAATTTTTGTGTTGGTATCCAAATTGATTCTCCCTTGGAAACAGAGCAGCATCATAGATTTAGTAGGACAATAAAAGATAGAAAGATCTTATTATGAGTCATTTTGTAACCGAGGAGGGGATTTGTCTGACTCTTTGTTAATCGGGCATCAGAGAAATGGATAGCACCTTCATTAAGGATTTGATCTATCCTCACTACTTTAGGTCATGCCTTTCAACGAGGGAGAGAGGAACCATTTTGTAACCTCTTTCGGTGAAGGAGAATGAAGATATCCTTATTTGAACAAATCGAAAGGGGACCATGAGAAAATATGATCAATGCACCATAATTTAACTCTCACGAGTTGTCACTTCTAAAGAATGGTGATATTTCCTAAATAGGGTTAAAGGTTACTAAAGGCATTATGGAATCCCGATTGCTTCGCATATTTTGGCAAAGAGAATTTATATATTTGTGGAAACAAAGGGCAAATAGGGATAGTTCAATATGCATTCATTGTTTAGGAATAATTTTAGTAGGAGATTAAGAAGGATAAAGTTAAATATAATAGATCTTTGAGAGACTTCACAACAATTGGAAAGCTAAATGATAGAAAGTTTTGAAATAACTAAAATATTCCTTCAACCAAAAGGTCTGCATCAATGGAGGCCCAAATTTGCATGATTTCATACAATCTCCAAGAATATAACATAAAGGATCGAGCTAAAGACTTAATTAAACATCAAAGACCCCTGGTTCCTCATGCCTAAGATACACTCGAGAGGCTTACTGAGACAATCTTTATAAAAAAGCTGACAATGAAGTGATTTTAAATTGTTTATCTCATTACAGGATGAAGGTTGTTCTTGAAATGAAATTGCAAATGCCACTAAACTTTCATAGGGATGAGATCCTATGTGATTCAGAGGGACTTTAACATAATATTGCAATAGGAATAAGAAAAACTACTTGCTGACATTATGAAATAAACAAGACAAAAATGACTCCATGATTGACACATATTCACTCGAAATTGATTAGATTCATTAGTAGGGGAAAGTTTATTTGAACAGTCTCAAAGCTTGTCAATGGTTGTACACTCACAACCAACTTGACGTGATTGAAATCTAAAACATAGGAAATTAACAGGTTTCTTGGATTGGTCTCTCAAGAAGATGGGATCTCTCAAATTTTCTCTTAATAATTCAACCCCCAACCATTTACAAGAGTATTCTTATTGCATTTATGTAATTTACTTGTTCACTCATCCAAAATATCCCCCCCAAAAAGAAGAATATTCGAGAGATATTTTCTTGTTACCAATTTGTCTTGAAAATTGACGTTTAACAAATTTGTAAAAAAAAGTTTCCAGTTGGAAAAATCATGAACTGATCACATCTCCCATACGCTTGACTAATGACTAGGATGTCATGCCATAACTTTTTCACAGTCCTTCTAATCATTCTCCTTATCCTTTCATGTGAGAGATCCCCGTTTTGATCATTTTCCGGAGCTTTGTATAGATGGATATGATAGGTAATCATTTTCTCCCTCGAGGAAACACCTTTTTCATCCTTTTCACCTACAACCTCCATCATTTCATCATTTTCCCTCTCTTTCCTTTGCAACTTTGTCCCGCATCAAACTTCTCTAGTAATTCATGTTTTTGCAAGTGCCCGAGCATTTCCAACTTCAAAATATCAACCTCAACAATCCTTGGAATAAAAATTAAGTTCTAAATCCATTCAATGGAACTTTACAGACAAAAATGAAAAGGAATTTCATCAAAAAATGATGAAAAATAGTGCATATTCACATCTCCAGGAGTCTTGGAGAAAAAATGGTGGAAAAACAGATGCAATGCAAAACAACTATTGATTCTACCCCTTCTCAACTTTATATTAGAGATGTCCATGGGTTTTCTTAGCATAAATGCAAAGGTGAGGTATAGAGGAAAGTTTCCAAACAAGCGTGGGCCTTCCACGTTCCCTAGGCCCAAGAAAAACACCTTTTGGCCTTTTAAAAAATATCAGTAAAAAAGGAGCCAATAGAAGCCTCCATGTGTCACCTTGGCACACCTTTGGTATGGTCCTCAAAAGTAGAGACCCCAAATAAGTGTAGGCTCACCACGTGTCTCAGTCTAGTAGATTTGTTGAAAAATTTGAAGGATCAGTGGAAGGCACCATGTGTCTAGGGTCTGAGATAGTTTTCCTTGGTCGTTGAAAATTCCAAGCAAGGGCAGAGTGAGCAGAAGCTTGCAAGTGTCCTCTTGGTGCTTCTTCAAAATAAAATTTAACGGTTAGTCCCCAAATAAATGGGGTCCCTCCACATTTCCAATGCATTTAGAAATTTTCTTGAAAATTTTAAGTATAAAGGAGAGATGGTGGAATCCTCCATGTGTCTCCCCGGCGCAACTTTGAGATGTTCCCCAAAAGTGGAGAAACTGAACAAGCATGGGCTCACCACATGTCCCCTTAGCACAACTATTAAGGTGGGACCTTAAGGTAGATCCTTAAATGAGTACCAACCCTCGATGTGTCCATGGTCTAATAGAGCTGCACCAACCGTATGAAAAAAATGCCTAAGTCTTGATAGGGAAGTGAATACCTCCACGTGTCTCCCCTGGAGTAACTCCAAGGTCAAACCAAAAGGTATATTTTCATATGAGTGCTGGCCCTCCACGTGGAATTTTTTTGAGTTGAATCGGGCCTTAAATTTTCAAAGTACCCCACCAAGCTGCATCCAACCAAAAAGGGCCACATTTCCACAGATGTTGAGATATAAATTTGACAGGGAAAACAAAACAATCAAACTGTAAAATGTAGGAAAATCACCATTTGTACCTGAAAATGAATCTTTCTTTAAGGATAGAGAATTTGGAAATGATATAAGGCCCAAATGTGATCTGTTGATCCGCATCTAATTGAAAAGAACCAATTTTCCACAGGTATTGGGACAAAAATTGACAGGGAAAACAAAACATCACTATGGAAAAATGGAAGGAAAGGAAAAAACCCGAGTTTACACCCAAGTTACAAATTCTTCCACATGGAAAAAGGAATGGAAAATAAATTATGGACTTAAAGTGATCCTCGACCAAAGGAAGGGACTGATCATGGCAACTAAATAGAGGACAGAGTTTTCATGCATCAATACAGGGAGATAGAAAAGACAACAGAGCCTGCAAACTAAAGAATTTCAAGGATAAACGGGGTGAGATAAAATTTAACACCAACAGAACTGAAATTCTCTGGAGGTCTGTCTTGAGTGCACAAGGTCCCACAACTTGGAGATAGTCCCATTGTTTCCTCTACGACTCAGTTTAACCTGATCTGAGATGGGTGTAATTATGAGCTTCAACTATTTTTAGCATGCCAAGTGGGACAAGTATTGAAATCTTAAATTTCGTCATTTCTATGTTATGGTGTGTGGCTTAGAAATTTATATCATTTTGGAGGGTCATTTCAACACATCTAGTGACTCCCAACACTTTTAGATCTACTATTTTAAGCATTCCTGAGAGCCTTACATGTGAAGAGTGCATACAAGACAAATAGCAATAAGTAAAGCATCATTTGAGTACCTCTAGTTATCTTTGAGGAGAACATGCAACAAAATACCCACACACACATCCCCATCTCTAGTGTGTCACGTATAATCCACTCCTCCTCGTAGAAGACCTATATAAGCTACTATGGCACTATATCCACCTCCTCCTCTAAAAAAATTTACAAACTTCACTATCGGAAGCCCTCTTGTTTTGAATGCGCAACATGATATTCCATTATCCATGATAAAAATTATTCCATAATTTACTGGTGAGAATAAATCCACTTGTATTGAGCACATCCAAGATGTAGCAAATGTGTGATCTATTTATCTAATCATGCACAATGATGTAGCAATCATGATGCCTTCAACATCATTCACAGGGAAAGTTCTTTAGTGTTATAAAGGTTTGAGACTTTCATCTATTTCCACCTAGGATAAGCTTGGAAAAAATCAATGCAATTACTTTGAAGACTAGTCGATCACCTATCACCGGTAGAGAAACCGACTACAACAACCAATGAAACAATGAACAATTTCAATATCATATTTTAGAAGACTTGGGGTAGAATCCCTTAACTAGTAAGGCCTACAACAAAACATAATTTCTTGTATTATCTAAGGGATTTGAATAGTGACATCTCACTCATGATCCAATTTGTAGGAGGTAGAACCTTACATGGTGTTTACAACATTGCAATAAGGGTGAAAAATACTCTCATTCAGGTAGAAAACTTAGCTCTTAGGCTACCCGCGCCCTTATTCCCAAAAATTCCTCATGTTCCCACCTTCTCATTACCCCCATCCCCGAGAAGAGTTATCAAACCACCCCATTCACCTCATATTCTCCCGTAAAAAAATGAGGATGAAGAAATGAAGGCCCTGATTAGAAACTTGTCAAATAAATCTATATCATTATAAAAGCCTTAGGTGCAAGCCTTTAGAAATAGTTCTAATCAAGGGCATAACCAGAGCCATCAACCCTTTAGAAATCAATATGCAAATAAGAGATATGGGAAGAACCAACAAAATGATATATGGCATATTATTATGCATCTTCCTTTCTAATTGATTCCTCTTGCGTAGCCTCTTCGTGCGCCAAATGTAGTCTAAGCACTTGTCCTAGTACATAACAATATGGTGCAAGAGTTAGAATGGTTCTTCCTTGCAATATTCTTCATTGTTAGAATGGTTATGCCAATGTTATATTCCTGCATGCTTACATGATTCATGTTGCTTCTAACTTTGAACCTTCCATAAGTGCAAGAGAGCCTAAGAATTAGAAATTTCCAAAAGCTCCTTTTGAGGAAAACCTTATTTTCTTTAGTGCCAAGACTTCTCAGTGCAATTATTAAAGTTGTAGATAACATAAACAAACCATGTGTCCAAGTTTATAATAACACAAGGTATAATAAAATAATTCTTGAGTTGAGAATGAAACCTTTAGTTCCAGGTAGTACAATCTGATCCTAAAAACAAAGAGAGGTGGCCAAGGCATCCAAAAATCATAACTCAAAAAATCATATATGCGATGTTCCATGAAGTTCCCCAATAAAAGTAGTGTGCACTCCTCCTTTGTTAAGTCAAGCCTATGTGCATTCTAAGGCCCTTGCCACTATGCCTGAAAAAATAAGAATGGATGTTGTTATGCCCCAAATACATAATTCAATGGTCCATCCATTCAATATTGTGGACCGATGAAAAAGAAAATTATAAATTTCACAATGTTTGAAACCCCGACCATCCCATCTCAGCGTGACCTATTGCATGAAGCTCTAGTGAAACTTCCACATGTTGATCTAGCTATGTCAAAACAATGTGCAACTATCAATATATATAATGCGAGAGGAGAAACAATTAAGTGATGTTGTTAAAACTCCTCCTTTTTCTATTTCCTTGATCATAGGTAAACATATTGTGTACAATTGTATGATTGACTAAAGCATTAGTACTTTTGTCATGCTTAAGAAAAGAAAATTATTGATGTCCAAGGCCTTAAATAAACCCCTTTTTCTAAAGTATCCTTGTCTGTGAAGAATCAACTATTACCACTTTGAGATTCATCGTGATATTAAGTTAACCCTCCATGCATGTCCATGCCTCACTATAACTCAAGATGTGTCAATCATTAACTTACCTCCTTTATTTTCTTTATGTCTATAAAAAAGCATTATCCAAAATGTGCCCTGCTCATTTTAGTGGCTAAATCCTTGTGTTCTTTCCTCTCTTGTGCCTCAGCCTCCATTTTTGGTTTTTAGGAACTCAAATCTTTCTCGGAAATGGCACCATTGGATAGAGCTCTCTCTCACTTTTCCCGTAAAGGTAAAGTTTTCCTCGTAACTCATATTTTTCAAGTTATGGCTCAATGGAGTTCTTGTGGGAAATTTTCCCCTTGGAATCCCGAAGCCAATAGGAAACTACCACATGTCCCAGAGGTGGTGTAGCATGGGGATTTTTTAAAAAAAATTCCAAATGCAAAAAAAAGGTAAAATTCAAATTTTTTCCCGCCAATCCGTTCTGGGCCTATTTTTTCCCTAAATCTTCAAACGGCCATAACTTTCGATCCAAAGCTAAATTTTCATGTTCTTTATATCAATGGAAAGATGGTAAAATTATCTACATGATTCCATGGTCAATTTTGAATTTTGGTTTAGGTTGAGGGATAAAATAAAAACACTTCTACCAGTGCGTGCCCATGGACAAATCGACGTTTCAACAACCAATTTTAATGCAAAATGGGTCACATTCTTCTCCAAAGATGGTCAAAATGTCGAGGATGGGACCGTCCCAGTCACCCATGCTATTTTTAATACATTTTGGTCAATTAGGAATGGTTCCCATGTTTTTCCACGTTTTCTCTCTCCTAGGTTTGACCCATGCACCTTTGAAAAGCCGATTTGGCTCATTTTTCAAAGTTGACACTTTTACACAAAGAAGCTTCTGCTTTTCATCTTCAGCAAGTGATTTTAGAAGTATCATACCTTTCAGGGATTGTAATAGGCCTTTTTGCCTCTTTGGTGTTGGAATGCAAGGATTTTGATGTTGAAAATCACAATGCAGGCTCTGTGAATGCTTTCAGTCCTTTGCATGTGTTGTTTGTTTCATTTCAAACCTTTGATTACAGCTTATCAACCTGTGCATGATGTTTTATGCTGCAATTTCTGATTTGTGTCTATTTGCATGAGCAAAAATGTTCACCACTCCTTTGGTGCATCACCATCATTAGTTTAGTTTCAATTTTTACATTTCTTATCCCTGTCTCCTTGCAATCTAGGATAAAATTAGGATCTGAACCTCTGTAGTTGTGCAAATAATAGATCTAATCAGAGGAGTTTGAGGAACCAACCTCTAATCTAGAGATTCCTCTCTCATCTTGCAAGTCCCACACTTGGAGAGAGGTTTCAATGTTATGCAATCACATTGGATGACCTAAACATCAACATAGAACCTTGATTTGCATCCGGGGTGTTGCTCATTTGCAACAACAGCTTTGGCATGCCAGTGGGACCTTAGAGGTCTCATTTTTATTGTAGCAAAGTTGACGTGCATCTTCTATAATTTTCTTGCTTCAAAAGAGCTATAAATTACACATCCGCGACTCCAAGGGGAAGAATCAGCTAGTTTTAGTAGTGTAGACCTGAAAACTCATGAGAATAATCACTACAAGGTCAAGAGCTAGAGAAGAAGAGGTGTTTTTGAATATCCGTAGTTATCTCCAAGAGTAAGGAAAAGTGGGAGGAGAATCCAAAGGTCTCTATCTCCACCAAATAGAACTCTCTCAACTCCTCTACCTGGTAGGCCTTTCATTCAATCAACAAGGGTTCTAAGGCCAATTAGAATGGAACAAAACAACACCTATGTAAATTTCACTAAAACAATGCCCACTTGCTCTCAATGCACAACATCCAATTCCAATTTCAGCCTTGAAGAACATTCCATACTTCACCGGAGAGAATCGACTACTCCAGTGATCATGTTAAAGACATTGCCAACCTTTGTGCAATTCATGAAATCAATGAGATGCAAGTGGCTATCAAATTGCTGGCATCTTCATTCAAGGGGAAAGCATTGCAATGGTTTAGAAGTCTTGCCTCAGGTTCTATTCAGAATTGGAACTAGCTATGTATAGCACTTCATGAGCAATTTGGAGAGAAGGAGACAACTTGTCTCTTTTGGAGCAGCTGACAACCATCAAGAGAGCTCCCAATGAGCAAATGGGACTGATTTCAACTTCATATTTCAAAGGACTTGGGAGAGAATTCCAGCAGATGCTGATCGAGCCAATAGTAGAAGGTACTTTTCTTTACTATCTCAAAGCTCTAAATTCTGATATTTCTATGTTAATTCAGTCCATGGGAGGCACAACTATCCCCATTGCTTATAGCATTGCCATTAGAGCTGAAAATTGTTTGATCCAAGTTAGAAAACTAGCCCCTAGACCTCCCATGCCATTGTTTCCAAGTTTAGAGAGCCCAAACACTAATCAAGCACCTAATTTGGCTCTTTCTCCCACTCCTAGAAATCGAGTTCAAATGAAGCTTCTACTACATCTCCAAGTGCCCCAAATGAGCTTTAAGAAGTCATGAAGCAATTGCAAAATTTAGGCAATGAGCTAGTTACTCTCAAGAGGCAACAAGCCCAAGGTTTTAGACCTTATTATCAGCCCCAAGCTCACCTAACAGAATCCATACCAACCACAAATACCTCCTATTCCAACTATAAATATAAATCAAGCAAGGCCTCCTGCCAACAGACCATTTCAGCCCTATAATCCAAATGCTATATCTGCCTCTAAGGCATTGGTGCCAACACAAAACAACGTTGCTCAGGAGTATGATTGGTGTTTTCCATGCAATGAACCTCACAACCAATCTATGTGTTTCAACGGTGCCTTGAATCAAGCATTAATGGTGACAACTACTGGTGTGGAGGGTGAGGGAAGTCAAGGAAACAACCAACAACAAGAAACATTCCAGCAACAATCAGCTCCAAATGACACCACACTTGTGAACTGACAGGAAAAGGATTTTTGTGGCATAAATCAAACAGTCTCTCAAGGTGTTGCAGCCAACACAAGGTCAAAAAGAAGGAATTTGGGTGAAGAACAGCCATTAGCTCCAACCAATCCACAACCTTTTATGGCTCCACAAATGGTTGGCAAACAAAATCCAGTTGTAAATGTACAAGGGCAGCCAAGAATAGCTCCTAGACCAACTCAAATACCAATTGTTGCTGCCCACATGCAAGGAGTGAATATGCAAACCAAGGGACAACAAAGAGATCCTTCATGATCATTCAGTATCATTGATCGGATGAAAAAGAAAAATGTAAATATATCAATGTGGAATCCCTACCTATCCTGTGCCAAAGAGATTTGCTACAAGCTGCCATAAAGGATGGCCAAATTTGAATCAGCAAGTTCAGATGCAAGAGAAAGTGCTCAAAAATGTTGCCTAGCCTGAAGGGAATCATGGAGGACAACAAGGTAAAATGTTAAAGCCCCCTCCTTTCTATGTTTCATTAATCATTGGAAATCAGTTAGTGCACAATTACATGATAGATTCCAGGGAAAGTAGCTCAGTGATGCCCAAGCAAATAGCTGATTAGCTAGGACTTCAATATGAAACCATATCTAAAGGGGTAGTGTAGCTGGATGGGACAGAAGTAACAACAGATTGGGGTGATTAGAAACTTGAGTCTTACCTTTCATGCATGTCCAAATGTTGTTGTTTTACAAGATGTATCGTTATAGACCTTCCACCACTCTTTGCCCTATGTTTGTCAAGAGATTTCATAGCCAAGATTGGAGGATATTTGTCTGCTGATTGGTCACACATGCTTTATTCAAAATGAGGTATGGAACCAAAGCTACAATCAAGTCTCGAACCTATTGCAAACTTCCACATTGAGCCCTACACTCCAAGTCAGATCAATGCCAATTGTTCAGCATTTGATCAAGAAGATCACCCAAGCACTGATGAAGCTGACACCAAGGTTGGAAGCATCCCGGATCTAACTCTTGATGAATGGGCAAACAAGGTACATGCTTTTGATCCTTATCAAGAAGTAGAAGAATCTGAGCTAGGGGTCTATTGCATACATGAAGAAGATCAGCCCATCCCTAGCATCACCAAGCCAAACTATAAGGATGACAATGAGGTATGACAACTATTTTTTGATGGATCAAGGAGTAGACAAGGTGCAGGAGGTGGAGCCGTGCTTGTTTCACCTCAAGGAGTAAAGTACTATTCAACTTTTAGATTTCAGTTTGCATGCTCCAATAACACTGTTGAATATGAAGCCTTGGTGCAAGGGATGCATTGGGCAATAAAGAGAGGAATAAAGAACTTGCAAGTCTTTGGTGACAGTGAGTTGATTGTAAATCAGGTCAAGGGACAACATGCTGCCAAGAATGATCTACTTAAGTGCTACAAGAACAGGGTGTGGGACCTCATGGAATATTTTGAGGGTTTTGGCATCAAATCCATTCCTAGGAAAGAAAACCAAGTTCTTGTGAGGTTTGCAGTATTGGGGCAGCCTTTGATATTGTGGAAAGCATTCAACAGGAAAAGATACACCAAACATACATGTGATTGTGAGGCCTTCAAAGGTGCTTGGATAATAATGTCAGTTGGCAAGTGTTTGAGAATGACCAGCAAATCATGCATTTCTTACAAGAATTTGAGTTCTCAGCTAAAAATCAAGAAAAATTAGAACAATAGTATGGTGACCAAGTGGTACACTAAGAACTAACAAGTTGCCCAAGGGACTTATCACTTTGGAGTCCATTTTCAATCCCAATGATCAGTTTAGGAAAGAGAAAGTAAACATTCGAGTCAAGAGAGAAGATTCAATATCCATCTTGGTGGAAGAGAACAAACCATTGCAAATTGGAAAGATGACAACTCGAACAAGAAAGGTACGAGTTCATATAGCATGTCAAGAGTTCCCTGATGTGTTTGCTTGGAGCTACGAAGATTTGAAAGGTTTCAATCCCAAATTATCTCAAAGACACCATTGAGTTAGACCCAAATACTAAGCCCATCAGGCGAAACAAAGGCCACCAATCCACACATGGAACCTCTCATGAGGAAGGAATTAAACAAGTTGATTGAGTCAAGAATCATATTCTCAATCAAGCATTCTAGTTGGGTTGCCAACTTAGTTCTAGTCAGAAAGAAGAGTGGAGAGATCAGATTGTGTGTTGACTTCAGAGACTTGAATAGAGCATCTCTCAAGGACCATTACCCACTCCCTTCTATGGAGAAAATTTTGCAAGTTGTGGCTGGCTCCGAGAGGTTTTCACTACTTGATGGCTACTTAGGCTACAATCAGATTATGGTGAAGGAAGAAGATCAGTTCAAGACAACCTTCACAACCAAATGGGGAACTTATGCATACAGGAAAATGCCATTTGGGTTGTCCAATGCTGGAGCTACCTTCCAAAGAGCAATGGACATGGTGTTCAAAGGTTTGATTAACAATGTGGTGTTGATATACCTTGATGATATCACTATTTTTTCAAAGAATGCAGCAGACCACCTCTCTCATTTGAGACAAGTCTTCCAAAGGTGCGGGAGATTTTGAGTGTCTTTGAATCCTAAGAAGTGTATGTTCCTAGCACATGAAGGAAAGCTCCTTTGCCATATTGTCTCCAAATAAGGATTAGCAATTGATCCAAAGAGGATTGAAGTCATAAGAGCACTACCATTACTAAGCCACAAGAAAGCCCTTCGAGTTTCTTGGGGAAGATAAACTTTTTCGGAGGTTTGTCCCAGATTTTGTAGCCCTTGTCAAACCTATCACCAAAATGTTAAAGAAAAGCATGGCTTTCAAGTGGACAACAGAAGGCAAGGAGAGTTTTGAAGCAATCAAAGAAGCCATCTCTCAAGCACCAACCCTCATCAACCCGGACTTCTCCAAGGATTTCATCCTCTATGCATTTGGAGGTAATGATACTATTTCTACCATTTTGGTACAGCAGAACAAGGACAATGATGAGCAGCCAATTACTTTCTTCAGCTAGAGCCTAGATGACTATGAGGTGAGGTATTCTTTTATTGAGAAGCATGTACTTGCAGTAATCAGAAGCTTGAAGAAATTCAAGCATTTAGTCTCAAACAACAAGGTCCAGTTGTTGGTCTCTCATGCTAGGGTTAAAGACTTCCTCCTCAACAAATATTTGAATGAGAAAAGTGTAGGTTGGATCACTCATGTCATGGATTATGACATTGAGATCAAGGTCACCAAGCTAGTAAGAGGAAAAGGATTGTGTGAGTAGCTGATTTTGGGGAAGAAAAAAGAAGAATGCAATGAAGAAGAGGCTGTTTTGACAGATTCAAGACAGCCATGAGCTAAGTGGCACTCAAGAAGAAAAAATGTTGTCCCTACTCCTTGCTAGACCCAAGGTATAATGCACTTCCTAAGCACAGGCCTATGCCCTCCAGAGATGAACAAGACCAAAAGAAGATACTTCAGATTGCAGGCTGTCCCATATGCCATTGTTGATGGAGTTTTGTTCAAGAAAGATGTGAATGGAGTGCTTTCTTGAGATGCATTAGCACAAATAAGATTCATAGGGTGTTTGAAGAGTTCCATGGTGAACCAACTAGTGGTCATTTTACACCGAGAATGACAGCTCTAAAAATTATGAAGGATGGTTATTATTGGCCCAAGATTTTCAAAGTGATTGCTTTGCATGGATCAAGAGGTGTAAGAATTGTGCATTCTTCACGGAAAAGAGAGACTTACTACCCTTCCATTGCATCCAATCTCGCTTGACCAGCCATTCATGCAATGGGGTTTGGACTTCATTGGAGTCATTAATCCTAATTCAAGCCAAGGGCACAAATGGATTTTGACAACCACATACTACTTCACCAAGTGGACTGAAGCAATAGCGCTCAAAGAGGCGAATGAGTCTAGCATTTTAGACTTCTACGAGGGCATAGTACCCAGATTTGGCATACCTGCTACAATAATATCAGATAATGCATTTGCATTCATTGGATACAAGGTGACTGAGTGGGCTGTCAAGAACAGGATCTACCTAAGTACTTCATCAAACTATTACCCTCAAGGTAATGGCGGGATGAGTCTACAAACAAGAACTTGTTGAGGATCATTAGGAGGACTCTTGATGAGAATCAGAGGTCTTGGCATACCAAACTGAAATCACCCTTATGGGCTGATAGGATAACTCCCAAGAGATCCATAGGTAACTCTCTATTCAGGCTTGTCTATGGAAGAAAAGCAATCTTGCCCATGTCACTCGAGTTACCAACATTGGAACTCATGAAGTAGTTAGAGTTGCTAGAGTTTGGGCCCATGGAGGTGAGATATGCGAGAGTTGATGGAGCTTCAAGAGATCGAGAGATCAAGCATCCCAAGCAATGGAGAAGGATATATATTTGATCAAGAAGACCTTTGACAGAAGGCCAAGAGTAGATCTTTCCGTGTTGGAGATCTAGTGTTAAAATGGGATGCGAGATAGAGAGCAAAACCGGAAGGCATTCAAAATTTGATGCCATTTGATTGGCCCATATATGGTCACAAAGTGCAAGAACAACAATGCTTTCCAATTGTCTTCATTGGATGGTGAAGAACTACAGATTCCAGTCAATGGAATATATCTCAAGCATTGCTTCTAAAGGGAAATTCTCCACCTTGTAAATATTAGCTTAGGTTTCCATTCCTTCAAGTGCTTGTGCACATTTTTTTGCTGTAGGTTAGTTTTTCTTTCGCTAAGTGCTTTGGCACAGCTTGCTGTCCCTGGAGATGTTTTGTAGTCCTTACTTCCATCAGGTGATATTTCATCTTCCTCCTTGTAACATTCTAAGTCAGTTGGGGTTCCAAATAGAAAATTTGATGACTCCATGCCCAATGGACTGCTTGTAACCTGGTAGTTTCATGTAGCGAGGCGGATGACCCTCTGAGTCGCCAAAATTGTTATCCAAAATGTGCCCCTGCTCATTTTTGTGGCTAACTCCTTGTGTTCTTGCCTCTCTTGTGCCTCAATCTCCATTTTTTGATTTTTAGGCACTCAAATCTTTCTAGAAATTACACCATTGGATAGATCTCTCTCTCAGCTTTCCAGAAAGGTAAAGTTTTCCTCCTAACTCCTCATATTTTTCAAGTTATGGCTAGGCGGAGTTCTTGTGGGAAAGTTTCCCCTTGGAATCTCAGAGCCAATAGGAAATTGCCACGTGTCCCAGGAGGTGGCGAAGCACGGGGATTTTTGAAAAAAATTTCCAAATGCAAAAAAGAGGTAAAATTTGAAATTTTTTCCCGCCGATCCGTTTGGGCTGTTTTTGCCCTAAATCTTCAAATGGCCATAACTTTCGATCCAGAGCTCATATTTTCACGTTCTTTATATCAATGGAAAGATGGTAAAATTATCTACATGATTCCATGGTCAATTTTGAATTTTGGTTTAGTTTGGAGGAGAAAATAAAAAAATTCTTTTGCACGCGCCATGGATAGAACTCGACGTTTTCAACAACCAATTTTAATGCAAAATGGGTCACATTCTTCTCTAACATGGTCAAAAATGTCAAGGGATGGGTCTGTCAGGTCACCCATGCTGTTTTTAATGCATTTTGGTCAATGAGGAATGGCTCCCATGTTTTTTCATGTTTTCTCTCTCCTGGGTTCGACCCATGCACTAAAAAAGCCAGATTTGACTCATTTTTCAAAGTTGAACACTTTTTGCACGTAAAGCTTCTGCTTTTCATCTTCAAAGTGATTTTAGAAGTATCGACCTTCCAGGATTGTAACAAGTCTTTTTCCTCTTTGGTGTTGGAATGCAAGGATTTTGATGTTGAAAATCACAATGCAGGCTCTGTGAATGCTTTCACTCCTTTACATGTGTTGTTTGTTTCATTTCAAACCTTTGATTACAACTTATCAACTTGTGCATGATGTTTTATGCTGCAATTTCTGATTTGTGTCTATTTTCATGAGAAAAAATGTTCACCACTCCTTTGGTGCATCGCCATCATTAGTTTAGTTTCAATTTTTACATTTCTTATCCCTGTCTCCTTGCAATCTAGGATAAAATTTGGATCGAACGTCTACGGTTGTGCAAATAATAGATCCAATCGGAGGAGTTTGAGGAACCAGCCTCTAATGGAGATTCCTCTCTCTCATCTTGCAAGTCCCACACTTGGAGAGAGGTTTCAATGTTGTGTAATCACACTTTGGATGCCCTAAACATCAACTTAGAAACTTGATTTACATCCGAGGGTCTTTGCTGATTTGCAACAACAAAAACTTTTACTTTTGCTAAAGTGGGTGGTTTCTTGTCTTATAATTGGTCTCATATGTCATTAAGAACAAGGTAGGTACACTGGTTTACCATACAAGCCGAGCCAATATTTTCCTATCATGTTGAGTCATATGATCCATCTCCTCTCCAAGCCAATTGCCTAATCCAAGAAGAACAAGCTTCAAATTTTGAAGAGTAACATGTTCCCCCTCCTACCTAATTTGTTGCTAGATGAGTACACGGAAAGGAATAAAAAAATTGATCCATATGCTAAAGAGCTTGAAAATTTTGAAACTGTGCTTGGCACTTACCGCATCCTTAAAGAAGAAGTTATGCTTCCATGCATGGTCAAGTAAAGTAAAAGAAAATCCTAGTTTGTGGAAGTGTTACTTTGACACTTCCGAAGCATAAATGGCACAATCGGAGGTGTTGTTCTCATTTATCCTAAATATGGGAAATTATTATTCACACACATGTTGTAGTTTGCATGCTTTGATAATATAGCATAATATAAAGCGTTGGTGCATGGTCTTGTCATTATAGAGAAAATAAAGATAAAGGCATTGTAGATCTTTGGGGAAAAATAATTGGTCATCCATCGTGTCAAAAACAAGTACGCTACAAAGAATAATCTTTTCAAAGTTATAAACATAGATTTTGGGATCTCCTTGAGAGATTTGATGATTTGTATCTATAGGTGGTACAAAGGAAGATGAACAAGGAAGCATATCGATGGCCATGCTTTGCTCACGCTTTTCTCCTACTAAGGATTTTATCAAAGGAAACATGTAAAAACGTTAAAATGTTGATCGGACCATCTATTCTGAAAAACAAAACCAACCGGAAAGTGTTTGATAGTGACACGTAGATTGTTGAATTTATTCGAGAATGAAACTAAGTTCTCTTCAAGTATGCACGCTAACTTGCATGATAGATATGGACACCAAGTGATCGAGCTAAAGAAAAACAAGTTACCTAAAGGGTTGGTTACCTTAGAGAAAATATTGAGCCTTGATTATGAGTTCAAGGGTTAAGATAAGTATATGCGCACGATGCAAGAAGACTTATCCCCAAACACTATTACACCCAGAAAAATTGTTGGTGAGTAAAGCTTGTGCACATGATGAAAATAAGGCCTTCATCTCTCTCTCATTATAAATACAGTGACATATTCTTATGGGAGTATGTGGACCTAAAAGTATTTGATCCATGTGTTTCTCAATACTCCATTTACCTTAATCATGTATTAATCCCATTAGATTAAAACAAAGGCTAGTCAATCTAAGGATAGACCCTCTCACGAAGAAATAATTGTCTAAACTCATTAAGGAAAATATTATTTTCCCCATCAACTACTCTACCTAGGTTTCCAATATTTTTCTAGTGCAAAAATAATGGTGAAATAAAACCTTGCATTGATTTTAGATATTTAAACAAGGCATACTTAAGGGATCACTATCCTTTTCCTTCTAACGAGTAGATTCTACGAGAATGTGGATAGCGTGTAAAAATTTCTATGTTGGATGGGTATTCCATCTTCAATACGATCCTCGTCAAAGAAGAGGATCAATTCAAAATAACATTTATAACCAAATAGTGAACATATAAATATCAGAAGATTCCCTTTAGTCTTTGTAAGGTAGGTAACACATTTCAGCGTGCCATGGACATTGCCTTCAAAGGATATATCAATGAGTTCATCTTGGTTTACCTAGATGACCAAGCTTTCTTCTCAAAGTAGAGCATAGATCACATGGTGCAATGGGAAAATATTTTTGAGAGATGAAGATAATTTGGGGTATCTCTTAACCCAAACAAGTGTAATTTTGGTGTGGCACAAGGAAATATTTTTTACTATGTGGTCTCCAAGGATAGCATCATAATTGATCTTGAGTGTGTTTTATCCATCTTGGCCCTCTTCTTTCTAACACATATGAAATCCTTACAGTCCTTGGAAAAATCAATTTTTTTAGGAGATTCATCCCTAACTTTGCAAGACCGATTTGGCCTATCACCCTCATGCTCAAGAAAGATACATCCTTCAAGTGGAAAGAATAAGTAAAATATATCTTCAAAAAAATCAAGCTAGAAATTACTTATATGCAAACACTCATCTACCTAGATTATTCCAATGATTTCATCCTCTATACTTATGGCACTAATGCAAGTGTTGTTTTTTTCCCGAAATAAGAAAATGAACTAGGACTTGAGTAACCTATGTCTTTATTTAGCCAAACACTTAATGATTATGAATTGAAATACAATCACATGGAAAATCAATTTCACACCATCATTCACACATTTAAGAAGTTCAAAAACATGCTCACCACAAACCACATCAAGGTGTTAGTTTCACACTCAGGTGTTAGAGACTTCAACATGGGAGAATAAATCGGTGAGAAGAGAGTGTGATTATTAACAAATATCATGGCATATGATGTGACTATATAAGCCACAAATCTGGTTATAAACAATTATCTCTACAAGTAGCTTGTTGAGGACATGCAGAATGATCAAGAGACTTCATTGTTTCTGGATGAAAAGCTCCCGCACATGGAACTTGAATATAATGAAGGATATAGCATGCACAGCTGGTTGGAAATGATGATCACTGTAGACACTAAAATTAGGTCACACTCCCCTTTGGTCCCTCGACAAATAAACACCCTTCATCACATTAACCTAGCCATGGCCCCCTTCACCCCAATAATATTAATTTATTTAAATTAATTCATTATCCTTGCCATATTTATTATTTAAATATCTTAATTTAGTTAATATCCACACATACACCTCACCTAGACACCTCATCTAGCTACCTCACCCTAAGACCTATTCTTAGTAAGTTACCATAACTAACTAAGAATTACCTAAAACCTAAAGATCAATGACTACATTCTCTCTAACCACATTCCCGCATGCTTACAAGAAGCTCCCAGTCTAATCCACGGGTTAATGACACGAGATCCAAGAAAATCAAGAGGATCTCCCTAGTTTAGTAAACCTAGGAAATCCCACCTTGACCAACACCAGTTAAGCGGGAACCGCCGTCAGTCACCTTTAAACCCCTAAAAAAACCTTATTTTGAAGGTTGGAAAAAGGTTGGAAAACATTATCACATCCCTGAGAGATATCACATCTTTTGAGAACAAATTCCAGTGAGAACACGCATGCAAGGAAGGAGATCAAGCATTTTCTCCTACACTCACCCCCAACAAGGATTTGATCCAACCAAGCAAAAAGGAATGTACATGAAGCCCATGCATAAGCTCTCCTATGATTGGTGATCATCTGCAGCCTTCAACCTCTTACCAGCACCTTCATCCCTCACTCACAGGCATCCAGGACCAAAATCCAAGTAAGTAAAACATTATACTCCTCTAGTTCATTTCATTTTGTCATTATATTGTCACTCTTTGTTCTCTCAGCCACCCATAGACCTCCATTAATACTCACCCCTCCATATACCTATTAAAACCTCATTGAATCCCACCCAAACCACCCAATACCTCATTCCAACCAACCAAAGTCCTTTGTGTAATCACAAAGGAGACCCAAAACTCATTTTGTGGCATTCCTAGTTTTCCACAATAACCGGTGCCGGTTACACCCGACCGCCGTCGGTCACCCTTAACTGGCATCAGTCTCTGTATTTTCCCATACAACTCAGAACCATGACTTATTCACCTAATTCTACATCACCCTCATTCACCTGTGATCTACCTGAGACCTTTGTCAGACCTGTAGAGATCCAAAACTAGTTATTTGCCCTTTGGATCCTATTCTAACCTAGCCTGTTAGATCAGATATTTCTTATTGTATTTTAAGTGAGATACCTAAATCATTTCAAATTACAATAGGATTTAATTTATTACCCACATTAAATTGTTTTAAACAGTGGACTAACAGTCATCTAGGAAGTATCACACTTCCTGATCTAGCACACACTAGGTAGTTCACTACACATATTGTTTAATTATTTCTGGTGGTCTTTCTTTCCATTACAGGTAGTTCCTCCTAGCCAAAAGGAAGCTCTCACATTTAGCTATGGATTCGAAGTCATACATGCACAACAACCCAACAACCAGCATTTCAATAGGTATTCCTCCTATGCCCGTTACCCTATCTCGCCGTCAATACTTCAAAGAAATGTTCTAAGAATCGGGTGAAACAATCACATTCCTTTCCTCAGTGTGCATATCCTCCTAGTTTGAATTAAAAAAAAGAAGACATTTGAGGCTGTAGTCTATTCCATATGTTCTGATTGATGGTCTTCTCTTCAAAATAATTATTGATGGCATGTTGTTGAGGTGTATTGACAACGTGTAAATTGAAAAAGTATTAGCAGAATCTCGGTATGGATTCTCTAGAGGAAACTTCTCTACCAAGACTATAGTGATGAAGATCATCATGGTAGGATTATTTTAGCCTACTCTATTATTAGATGCACACAAGTGGGTCATGAAGTGCAAAGAATGCACTTTCTTTATAGGAAATAATAAATTGGCAACACTTCCCATCTGAATAATCAAATATTATCAACCCTTTGCACAATGTGGTCTTGAAATCATATGCATGATCAATCCTCCTTCAAGTGCAGGACATAAATGAGTGTTGAAAGCTAAAAATTACTTCACCATATGGATAGAAGATATCACACTCTAGGAATCAGCTGAGATAGTCATCTTTGTCTTTCTTGAAGGTATTGTAGCAAGGTTTAGAATTGACACCATTATCTCTTATAATGTGAAGGCCTTCCTTGGTAATAATTTTTTGATTGGGCACTAAGATCCCGAATATATTTGAATACTTATTCTGATTATTTCCCTAATTGCTTGGTAGAGTCAAAAAACAAGAACCTAATCAGAATCATGAAGTAAAGAATGAATATCAACTAGAGACAAAGGTAAACTAAGGTCTCGTGCACGCTCTGGAAAGACAGAGTCATAGTGAAGAAGGAACTAGTTACTAGAGTTTAAGGACACAAATCAAAGAGAAATAAAAATGGAAGAGATGGTTGGACTTGAAGAATAAGGGAATTATTTCATGATCAAGCTAGAGTAGTATCATTAATCAAAAATGAAATGGTGTGATAGGAAGGCTAGGCATCAATTTTTCAAAGTTGGGAACTTTGTCTTAAAATGGGATACTTGACAGAGCAAAACCAGGGTGTCATTCAAAGTTTGATGCACTTTTGATTGGCCCATATATTATCAGGTTCATGTAAGGAGCATAACTCTATCAAGTTATCTCATCTTTATGGAGGTGTGCTATCAATCCAAGTCAATGGGATCTATTTAAAATGATTCCATTAAGCTTGATACATCATTTTGTATATATTGGAGTAGTTTAAATTCATCCAAGTGCATTGTGTGCACATTGTATTGTTTCTATATATTTCTTTCTTGTTGCATGGTTCTTGCACATGCTCTTTTGTTGCTTCCTAGATGGGAGTCATTTTCAGTCTTGCAAGATTCAAAAAAAGTTCAAAAAATGATTCAATTGACTCATGGGTAGTTCTTCAAATTTTCATATCTCGAGGTTCATATACACATTGATTCCATGCCTAATTGATGCTCTAGGATACGATATCCTTCATCTATTACGCAGATGGTCCCGAAATTCACCAATCCATTATCTAAAATAACTCCCCTAATTATTTGGACAACTTATATTTCCATTCTTTCTCTCATGTTATACATTACATGTTGAGTGTACTTTAATTTTTCTCTTGCACGTTTCCTTAGCACTTATTCCTCACGTGCCCTTATGTACGCTCCTTTCCTACACTTCCCAAATTTTCCTTCTCCCTCTTTCTATTCTCGTTTATTTTTCCTCATGCCAAATCTTGGCACATTTTCATTCCTCTCGGTAGTTCACGCACCCTTCGCATTCACCTTAGACATTTTCCTAAAATAAACTAAGTCCTTGGCATCCTTGTGCACCCCCTTCCTTTTTGCCACACATTATCTTGTAATGATTGCGCTCTTTAATTAATTCATCCTATATGTGTTCCTTCTTTTCCTCCCACGCACATCACTTTTAAACACCTCCTTCTACTTTCTTCTTCCATGCTTCTTTCCTTCGTGTATTGTCGTGCCTTCCTCTATGCCAGTTCCTATGCCACGTGGACTGTCATTCATTGAGTGAACCACATGTAACCTACCGAAGAGCGCTAAAAGGGTACAGAATCCTTAAAACCAACTAAGGTGTGACACATGGCATAATATCCCAAAATAGTTGATGACGTGGGTTATTCTCCGGATCACTCAAGTTTAAATTTCAGTGGGATTTTGTAGGTGAGAAGATGGAAAACATATCTCATGTCATTAATAAAAATCTGATTGCTCCAACCACTTGATTTGATTTATATCTCACCCCTTTCCTTCTCTCACATGCGAAACAGATGTGGGGAAGTGTATTTGACATATTTGTAAGTGGATTTTCAAGCATTCATTATTTTTAATTGGTAGTTGAGTTTATAAAATTAGATTTTCCCTCCTTCTCCTCCTCTTCTCTCATTCATTCATCTATAAATGTAAGAGCATTGCTCATTGATAAGGGTTGGACACTTTCATTTTGCATTGGTATTTCCTTGCATTTTGAGTTATAGGCCTTTAGTTCTGATCTATACATGTGGATATCGACCTCATACGCCACTGTAATGATTATGCATTTTTAAAATTAATAGAAGCGTTATTTTGTGGCTACATTCTACCTTAACTTGTTTTTATTCCTTTTTCTTGCCTTTCCTTAACATTTTGTGTATGTTTTAATTTTTAAAGTCCCTTAAATATCCTTTTCTTATTTTGCTTCATGAAAATGAAAATGTAAATGCGTTACGCAGACTATGATATGCATTTCTATCCTTTTTGTGCGTGTTTCTCTTCCCTTTTTCTTAAAGTTAATCATGTTCATCCCTCTTTCTTTCGTGCATTATCACCTCCCTTAGTTTTCCATTTTCATGTTCTCCTTCTCTCCCGGTCCTTTGGCATCTTTAGCTTAGATTTTAATTTTACCATTAGGAGTAGCAATAGTAGTATAAATAGCTAGAGGAACTGGCCTTATCTAGAGGTATTTATCAAGCATGCAAGGTCCCACAACTTGGAGACAGTCCCATTGTTGCATCAACAACTCATTTCAACTTGATTTGAGATGGGTGTAAGTTTGATCTCAAACAATTTTCTTTGGTCCATAAAGTTTAAAATCAAAATAAAATTATAGCCTAGTTCCCTATAAAATCTAAGGATATATTATTTTAATTCCTCCGTAGTAAAAAATCATTCTAATGGAGCTTACCCATTACTAATTTCATTCCTATCTATAATTTACACTCAAATTCTTGAGAAGAATAAAATTATGTTTTATTTTTTCCAGCTTAAAAGGTTACTAACACAAAAATATTGATGACCACAAGATATATTAGAAATTTCATGCCACGTGTCAACATTTTAGTGGATGAAATTTACAAATTAATATGGTAGATTTTTATAGGTTAAAATTATTTGTTAATTCTATCGCTAATTAAAAATTTCTTAATAAATGTGTCAATTATATAGCTATTTAATTAATTGGATCAAACTTACGTGGTGTCACATTTTATTGGATTTTAAAATATAATAATGCTCACTATATTTTAAAAATCGAATTCAAATATGATAAATAATAATAATAATAATAAATGTCCATATCTCACTCTCTTAAAATTTAAACCTTTTTTAGAAATGTTCACTTCTATTTTGTAATTTGTTTTTTATTATGCTTAAATTAATATTTTTCATTTTCCTAAGAGTTCACAAATAAACAATTTTTGTTGTCCCAATAAAATTAATAAATTTTATTTCCTTGTATCCCATGCTATCCTGAATTAAATGAAAATATTAATGAGGGGTAAATTCAAAGTTCGATATGTGAAATCCCCCACATTAAATGCAAATATTTGAAATTTCAAAATCCCACACTTTCACTTTATGAAGGGGAAATTTAAAATTTGAAATTTTCCTATCCCCCATTTTTTTGTTTTTGGAATTTATTTTATTGAATGTATTGGGAAAAAATAAATACCATGGAGAAATATATATTAGGGTTTATTTTTATTTTGAAATCGTAGAAAAACAACTCTTGAAATTAGAATACAACACATGCATCCACTAATTCAAAGGTCCGAGTGCTCGAATCCTAGCCATTTTTGGAACAAAAAGATGAGGTAGTGATTATAATCTCATCCAGGATACAAAAATGAGGAAATAAATATTGATTGTAGATAATGATGGAATCAAAAGAGGAAAGAAAAAGAGGTTACATATGTAATCTCACGATAGTTTATTTAGGAGAGAATATGGAGCTTTCATAGACATTATCAAGCACATAAAAATGTCGATACTTCTTTAATAGGTATTTATCAAAATCATCTATGTTATTATATGTCTACCTTATTTGATGCCATACACTTTTAGTCTCTCTCAGTATTCTCATAGTTCTTTTGTTTTGTACTACAATCTAGTCATGTCTTTCCCTCCACTACCTTTGTAGTTCCGTTTCATCTCCTTATCAAAACAAGTTGCTCTATTTGAAACAATATTTTTATCCTCGCCCTAATCAAGAAAATGTAATCCATTTTACAATATTTATTCTTTTGGAAAACCCATTTGTTACACTCTACCATAGCTCATGTATTTGTGCCTATTAAATGGGCTCCATTTTTAGCCCTTCTATATGTCTCTCTCTGGTTAACTTTTTGGGGATTTTTCATTCTCTTTACATTTGTTTACTTGTTCCCATAATTGGTGGCATCTATCCCCGCTTAAAAATTGTAATGGTTTGATTTAGTATAGTTTACGTATTCATTAAAAACTCCTTTAATAAATTTTTAATATGAAAGAAATAATCATGGCTAATTATTTCAATGTTCATTTTTTCCATGATTGCCACATTGATATATATATATATATATATATATATATATATATATATATATAATATCTAGTTTCCCATGTAGAAATAGTCAAATGTAATGTCTTTAGCAAGATTTTTATGTTTAGTAAAAGGTAAGAAATTTTGTGTACTCACAAATATTATTAAATATAAAATTTAATCATTCTATTTACAAACATATATTTCCTTTTGTGGACCTTATGTTATGCCATATATTTTTATTATGCTACATATTATTGGCTAATTTTAGAGAATTTTGAAATATTAATGTATCTTTTTGTAAAGTCAATCAAGAAAAATGTTGTGTATCCTAACTTCCACCGAGGTATAATTCTTCTTTTTGAAAACATTTGTGTAGAAAACAATTAATAACGACTTACGGGATAAATGATCCAACTTAAAGTAACAATTTTTAAATTCTCTAATACCATATTCCAAGGCTAGCGGCTGTTAAGATGGATGTTTATGACATTTCTTAGATATTACAAGACAGAAAGGAAACAAATATTCCAAGATAAGAAACATATTAAATATTTTCCTGAATACATTTATTCAAATGATAATGAAGATTAGCGGCCGCTAAGATATTGGTTGAATCACATACGATACAACTAGTAACGACTCGCCTAAAAACCAAGCTAAAGACCATTACTATAGTTAGATTCTCGTATTACAATATCAAAAGCCTAGCATGATATTCAAAGCCTAGTGATCTGGTAATTTCCAATATTATTAAATAAAATTAGTGCAACATAACAAGTAGTTTAGATTAGTAGCCAATAGGATAGTTATTGCCTTATATACATGATAATTAGTAAAGACCCAACTAAAAAACTAACTAAGCTCCATTATAATATTTGTATTTTAAAATACTACCTTCTAAGACTAATGATCACTAGGGTGGATCTTTAATTTATTTATTTGATGTTATAAGACAACAAATACTCCAAGACATGACAAATTTTAATGATTTTCCTAAATACACATATATCAAAACAAAAACTTTAGCCTAGCATCTCACAGAGTTCAATATGTTATTCAAATTCTATCACATGATATTTGAAGCCTAGATTTCGCTAAGGTTATAGATTATTCCACTTCAATGGATTAATATAAAAAGACTTGAGATTAGCGTACGCTAGGATAAGGGTTGTCTTGCATTCAAGATAATGAGTAGCAAATTGACTTAAAAGCCGACAACCGAAAATTGAACAATGCTCTAACACAAAAAAATTTATCCTATTGGCCTCGGAGTTCAACATGCTATTCAAATTTTATTACATAATCTTCCTAGCCTAACAAAATATTAAAAGCCTAATGGCTATTAAGGTTTAAGATAATTACATAGAACTGTGGAAAATAAAAAATACTTGAGGTTAGAGGCAGCTAAGATATTTGTTTTCTTGCATATAGAACATGTAGTAATGACTCGAATAGAAAACTAACTATTCTCAATTATTATATTTAATTTTTACAAGAATAGCTTGAGGTCACCGATCGCTAGGATATTTTTTGTCTTCCATACAAGAAAAATAATATGACTCAACTAAAAACTAACTATCCTCCATTATTATATTTAAATTTTACAAGACTATTTTCAAATACTAACGACCGATAGTGTGGATGCTTAATACATTTATTTGATGTTTCAAGAAAAGATAAGACAAGCGATATTCCAAGACAAGACAAATATTTACACCTTTCCTAAATACACGTAATTCAAAATGAAATATTAATCCTAGTAGCTTCTAAGTTTAATATGATATTCAAAGTCTATCACATGAGATTTAAAACCTAGTGGCTACTAAGTTCGATGATTATTAAGTAGCATTGTTGCAACATCACAAATACTTGAGGTTAGCATCCACTAGGATAGTTATAGAAAATTGTGTGAGAATTATAATATCATGTGACATGATTCGAATATCATGTTCTACCTAGTGGGTGGTAGGCTTGAGATTACGTGTTCAATTAAGTGTATTATGAAAAATACTTAATATTTGTCTTGTCTTCTCAAGTACTTTTTATCTTTTCTTATATTGGAATATCCATGAAATGATGTAAACATCCACCCTAACGGTTGTTAGTCTTGGAAAAACTGCATTATAAAATATAAATATAATAATGGAGTTTAGTTTAGTTTTCAATCGAAGTCAGTCGTTACTAATTATCATGTATCCAAGATAACAATTATCCTAGCAGAAATTGCTAACCTCAAGTATTTATGATGTTGCAGCAATGCTCCTTAATAATCTTTGACCTTAACAACATGTAGGTTTCAAATATCATGTGGTAGACTTCAAAGATCATATTGAACTCGATGGATCGCTACGCTTAAAATCACATTTTGAATTAGATTTATTAATGAAAATCATAAGGAAAATTCTTATTATAGTTCTCATAAGATATATTGTGTATATCACATAATTTAAATCAGCTATTATAAAAGAAAATTTCTAACAATTTAGGCTCAATCACTTATTTTAAGTAATGGTTTCCTAGTCTCAAGCCTCAATATCTTCTTTATTTCAAATCAGTAATCAAATAAAAAAATCATGGACTAACTTGACGTTTGATAGGATCCTAGTGACCGCTAACCTCAAGTCAATGTTTAACCATTATCACCAATATTGGATTACAGGTTTCCACTGTGATGTAGTGTAACTCAATTTTAGTTTTTACAATGAGGGGAAGATATCAACCACATTTTCATTAAATTTGGACTAATTTTAGTCCAAGATTTTTTAAAAATTTCATTATCGGTTTCTTCACATCTAAATTTTGGTTTTTGAAAATGCTATTATTATTTTTCAACATTTGAGTTATTGGTCTCCAATAATTATATTATTGGTTTCAGCTTTCTATTCAATTGAATTATGAGGTATAGTGAGGGGCCACCCATTCTCCCTATTAATTTTCACTCACATTGAGACAAAATCATTGCATTTAGACTAATTTTAGTCCAATATTTTTTCAAGAAATTCATTATCAGTTTCTTTACATCTAAATTTTTGTATTTAAATATTACTTTTTGGATTTCAAATATGTTATTATGGGTTTTCAACATATGAGTTTTGGTCTTTAATAATTACATTATTGGTTTCTAATTTCTAGTTAATTAAATTATGATGGAGAATGTGAGGCCACCCATTCTCACTATTAATTTTTACTCACATTGGAAAAATAAATAAGAAATTTATTGTCTTTATAGTTTTAATTAAAAGAATAGGAGGTAAATATATTACCTATTATACCCATATTAGAAAGATTCCCGTTGTTACAATTATTTTTACATTGCATGAGAATGAGAGGCCAAACATTCTACCTCTTTTTGGTTATTATATGTGAAATGGATAAAAGGATGTCATCTAGTTTAATAATTTAATTTTTCATAATATATTTGGTTTCCAATTATTGGTTGATATTTGAGAGAAAATTGAAGCAACCTATTCTACTTTTTAATTTTTATTTTGATTAATATAATAGGATTACATATACTTTCATTAAGGATTAGTTCATTTCAATGATTATTAGGAGGCCATCTAGTTCAACATGTATAATTTCAATATTAATTTTACTCATACAAACAAAATTGAGTGAAAACAATACTATTAAATCAATTGTTTCCATTTTGTTATTTGAATTCTATTTACCTTATTGTTATTCATAATATTTATGTCAACACTATTATTGTAAAAACAATAAAATCAACATATACATTTAATATATTTTACACAGTAAAAAAGAAGTTCACAATTTAAGTTTCACTTATAATTAATAATCATCAATACTTAGTTTGAAAGTTCTCAATGAATGCCTCAATTTTTTTATAGGCCCCACATGTTTAACCCAAGTACATAGATGGGTTTTTACAATTTTATCTTTCTCATAATATCCATCAAAATCCCAACTACGTGGGATCTTAAAGTAAATAGCATTTAGAAACTCTTCAAATATGTATTTCCCCTCATCAATGAATAATATGTTAGAATCAACATATCTCTCTCCATGCATAACAATAACATCCTTTTTACTTAAATTATCATATACATGCACCAAATTTCCACTCCCAGATCTCTAAAATGTATTTCATATTATACAATGTTCTCTTCCCAAGTGAACACAAATTTTTCATCTCATAACCAAGTAAACTATGCAAGAGAAGATTGTACTTCTTTACTATCTAAAAATGTAAACCATAAAGAAAGATAAAAATGTTTTGTTATAACCTCTAATAAACTAGGAAAATAAATCCTTTGGAAATATGTCTATGAAGTATATTTAAAATTAGTTCTAGAATATCCTAGAACTTTGAACAACAATTCTTCTACTCCTAATATCAACAATTTCCTTTGCAACTGAAATAAAATGTATGATATACATTATTATAGAGATTAAATTCATTATTTATCCAACAAATAACCACATCAATAATTGAACTCCATGCGATGTTATAGCATAAATAAAAATATGTATGCTAAGTTTAAAATAACTTCCACAAGTACATCCCTATTACTACAAATTTCAATGAATTCATTTTAATTGAATTTAAATCTATGACAAACATTATTAACATTTTAATAATTACAATATTAAAACAACAAATTAAAAATAAATTTACGTCGATACTATAAAATAAATCATAATAATAATACATTATATTAACTTTGGAATGGATTTAATTTTCTTACAATACAACATCCTATCTTCAAAATGATTTAAAAATTGTCTTACAATGAAACTAGCTATAAAATTTCATTGTAATATCATTTACAATTTTTAACTAATGATATTGCATCATTTACAAAATTCTCAAAAGTGTTGAGGATCTACCAAACATGAGCCATTAACCAATTATCAGCTTGCATATCTTCTAAGAAAGAAAAATTTGGTGCAATGAAACAATTTTCTTGAGGAACCCCTTCCATTTCAGAACTGATCAATATGGTATTTTTAGTGTCATATGATTTATTCTTTGACCATATTATATTCATATCTTTTACCAATTCACAATTTGTATTTATGCACATTTCAACACCATAATAAAATATATCTCTCTCTTTACCATCCCCATATTTCTTAAAAATCTTCTTCACTATATATTTAACATCTTGGTCACATAAACCTAACCAAAATGCTATCTCTAATTTAGTACATATGCATTTTTAAAATTGAGATAATTTTTTTCTTGGAACATAATGATATCCTTCGGTGCCTAGAAAGATACAAATATTTTAGAAGTCACTTTAAAAATTAACACACCTTCTAAATCTAGTATAAATAGAGGTTTTCTCGCTTAGATCTCCACAACTAAATTATTGAATAATATCCTCTAAAAACTACCAATTAAAGCATTTTAAAAAAATTAAAGTAACTAAATTTTCTCGATACTATGCCAAAACATTGTGGTATTTGGCCTTGAATTGTGTACTCTCCATTTATATTTTCATCATGAACTCGTAAATAAATGTTTCATAGAATTAATCATTTAAATTCACTAATTGCAACAAAAAATATTATATGAAATTTAAAAGTGAGTAGTTAATTACATGTTTTAGCTACGGTGCTATTTTTCAACCTTGCTCAACATCTTGATTCTCTATATTTTGTGGATACTTTACAACATTAGGTATGATAGATATTCTTCCTAAAGAACATTTTCCAAATTTTTGATTAGATATGCATTTACATTTCTTGAAACTATTATTGTTGTTGCATCCAAGTCAATACCATGTGAAACATCCCAAATAGTCAATACAAGTGGTTTTTGATATGTTTCGAGACACTCAATTCTTGGATTACCACACGTACAAACAAATATTCACTAATATTAGACCAATTATAAAAATAATTAAAATGGTAGTTAAAAAAATCTTAAAAGAGATAAAAATTATTACATCCTTAAGTATGTGACCAGCTTAGATATTAAAAACATTCATAAACTAAATAATAATTTTCAACAAAAAAATTATATTTAAAATATAAATATGTGAAATCTGAATTTTTGTTTAGTTCACATATGTGTAAAATTAAAAATAGACTCCAAAATTGAAATAATAAAAATACAAAGAATGAGTTCTCATATTCTCCCTCAATGTGATAAAATTATAAATGAGAAATCATGGCTTCGTATTATCTGTTAAGAGTAAAATAGGTGAAGATGAGTAATTATGTAACTTTTAAAATATTTTGAAGTGAAATTAACAACGAAAAGGGAGAATGATAGGCCTAAAATCTCTCTCAAAGTGGAAAAATAATTAAAGGAAGAATGGGAGGCCTCCCGTTATTCAATCAACTTGAAAATTTCATGGAGAATATGAATGACCTCACATTATCTCATAGAGTGAAGTAGAACAATCGAGGGAGAATTGTAGGCTAAATAAAAAAACATTATGGGGATAATGATAGGTATCACATACTTGTTCAATTCCTCAATGTGCAAAAATGTTATCTTATACAATATAAACATCAATTTAAGAGAATAAATTTTGATAGTATAATTATTTAAGTTTTCTCTTTCTAAAATTAAAAATTATAATCATAGAAAGGTTAAAAAATCACTAGGTACACATGAATCCTCAATGGTTGACATTTCCTTGTAAAATTTCTTCATAAATTACTCTTGGTCAACATTTTCAAAAATTGATACAAGAGAACGATTACATATTTTTTCAAATGTTGGAAGTAATGTTCACCCTATATAAATGTAGATAATTTTGCTCTCCTCTTGTGTGTGATTTTTATCAAATTGTTCCAAAACACTCCATTCGCCCAAATCGAATGGATGCCTTGACCCAATAATATTAAGATCATTAAAAGAAGGAATTTTCACTTCATATTCATTATGCTCTCAATCTATATCAACCTCAATTTTTTTCCTCTTCATCATGGTTATGGATGTCATAAACAACACGTAATACTGAAAACCCATCAAATCATGGGAAGTATACATTCTATAGAACCCATAATCAAGCTTTGAAACATTATCCTTAACATATTTGTAGTATATTGTCAAAGATTCTACCACAACTGCTAATTTCAAAATTGAACCACAAACACACAAACAAATCTACTAGAATTTGTTCCCTAAAATGTGAACATGTCAATAAGGTCCTTTATTATTACATCAGTAATAATATTAGACATATCCATAACAAGAAGATCACATACAAGCATATATAAACTAGAAATATTATCCACTTTGTAGTTTTAAGTCCAAATGGAAAACTACAACAAAAAGTAAAATTATCTCAGTATTTGGATGTATGGCTAGATTATTGTTATGAAAACATTGAATATACAAACCTAATATTTTTTTGTTCCTAAAGGTTATTTTGGTTCCTTAGCCTAATCTAGTTTTCTTTTTCCCTTTTTAGCAATTTATTTTCCTTTATGAATTTTTGATTTTCTCTTTTGAGAAGTTTGCTTTGACTAATAACAAAGTGTTTTTCTTTACCAATTCGTGACATAATTGAGCCAAATGGGTTCTATGAATTCCATATTTATTCACCACATTTTGTACATCACATTGTAGTCTTGTACAATTGTCACCATCCTTCATGCAAACATATTCAAATATATTTTCTTTTTTGTTTCTTTCTTTCTTAATTATTTTGCAATAATTGGAAATGGTCTCGAGATCTTTGACCAAGTTCAACTAATGTCCTCAACAAAACACATCCTTCATATATCTTATGAATAAGACAGTTTAATTAATTTTCATCAAGCTGCATATGCACTTAAAAATTATCACTAAATTGTTTTATTGAATTTGTTGTGAATTCTTCTTGGTTTTCTTTTTTTTGGGTGGACATGTTAATCCACCAAAAATATATAATGCAAAAATAAATTCCCACTTTTCCCAAATATAATCGGAAAGTAAAAAGATGTCAACTTATCATGCCAAATTTATTCTTTTGTTATTTTAAATAAATCTAAGCACATTTTAATGAACCCCTACATTTAAATTTATTATAAGCATGAGTGTTAATTTCTATTTAACTATAAATATAAATAGAAATGAAATATAAATATTTAATTTCTATTGATTGTTCATTTTTCTTTCATGTATGTTTGGATCTTCTGAAACTTATTCATAGCTCCCTTGCTTTTGATATATTATCAATAAACTGTGTCTTAACCCACACTCTATTTGCTTGATTTTTTTGCTTGCAAATAGTAGATATTGTACTCAAATGGAGCATTGTGTTCCATGATTCTAGAATTTCTCATTTTATAATGAGTATGCACATAAATATATTTAGGATTGAAAATTATTTTATTTTGGGCACTAATGGTCTTTTGCCCATCTAATATATAAATATTTATGTTCTCGTCCATGAGATCCTCTTATGTTATAATGTTAGCAAGTTGTTTTGTTATCTTATTGAAAAGGAAGAAGTATTGCATCTCGAGGAGTTATAATCATGTTTTGTATCATTGGGGAAACTATTTTTTAAACTTCATCTTCATCTAGCTTCTTAGAAAATATTATCCGTAATTTCACACCTTTCAACATCAATAGAAAACACTTTTCCATCAAAAAATAAATGTTTTATGTCTTCACAAAATTATGGAGATGATTTTAAAAATAGAGTCTCTACTTTATTTTCAACTTCTTTATTTGGATATTTTTTCATCTCCTTGAAAGAGGAAAGAGATATATCTACCTCTAATGAAGAAAAATACAAACGCCTATGATATATCATTTTTCTTACAAGTGCAAGATTAGTTTATAGGTGTGAAGACTTTTTATTAAGAAGATGAAGAATTGAATATGTTGTAGATTTTCCATACAACCTTTTAACACTATACAACATACCTCTATATATTTCTTTTGATGTAGCCACACCTTATTTATTTTTTCTATCAGCTTGGGAATGGAAAATTCCAACCAAAACTAACACAAGTATATTTAGCATTTTGTATTTACCTCTTCATTAAATTTGTATGATAATTGGCCACATAGAGATCCATTTCCAAAAGATAGAATTTTCTTGTGATGTTATCAATTATCTCCACTTGAACCTTGATCATGTCTTTATTTATTGGTTTTGCAGCTACAACAATATCAATTTCTATTACATCATTAACTATCATCTGAAACATCCATAAGTATTCATGAAATTTATTTTTCTTATATACTTTAACAAACCATTCTTCATCCGAAATTCCTCTTTCAAAATCTCTATCAAATTTTCATAGTAGTATTTCTACAAATGAAACTTGACTAAGTGTTGCCATATTATTCCTTAAAAGTAGAAATTTTAAAAAATCTATCTCAATATCAATAATAATGAAAATAAACTACCAAGTGTTTCCATTAAAGTTGTTCATACAAATGAGACATTTGAACAAAGTTATATCATTATCAACAAGTAATGAAAATAAACTCTAAATAATTCTTGACTACATCTAATTATCTTTTCAAGAAACGAATACCAATGATAATTTTTTTAGATTATCATCAATATTAACCATTAATAATGTCCAAGATGCTCCAACACATTCCCAAATTAATCTCGAGGACATGAATGAAAATTTAATGAAACCCTTCTCTATGGAGGAAATTCATAAAGCAATTTTCACAATGAAAGGTGACAAAGCCCCTGGCCCCGACGGATTTCCTACTACCTTTTTCCAAATCTTCTAGGAAATCATCAAGCAAGATCTTTACAAGGTGGTTAAGGAATTCTAGTCCAACAATACCTCCTGAAAGAGTGGAACACCACCTTCATAGCTCTTTCCCCCAAAGCTCTTGGATCCAAATTGGTTTCCAACTTCAGGCCAATTAGCCTCTGCAACACCTCCTACAAAATCATCACCAAAATGTTAGCAGCTCGGCTTAAGCCCCTGATGAATGACCTCATCACGGTGAATCAAAATGGTTTCATCAGTGGGCGCCTTATTCAAGGGGGTATCATCACCATTCATGAAGCCATCCACTCTTCCCATCACTTGAAGTCTGCAGGGATGATCCTCAAATTAGACATGCAAAAAGTGTTCGACAGAGTTAGCTAGAATTTTTTGATCCGAGTGCTAAAAAGTTACGGGTTTGACAAAAATGGTGTAACTAGATTTTTCTTACATTACAACCCCTTGCTTCTCGATTCTCATCAATGGCATCCTGGCAGGATTTTTCAAAAATAGCAAAGGCATTCATCAGGGGGACCCTCTGTCTCCATTCCTCTTCCTGTTAATGGTAGACTCCCTCAGTAGAGCTCTTGAGGTGGCCAAAAGTCACTCGGTCATTTCTGGCATCAAAATCACTTCCAGCTCCCCTACCACCACTCACAACCAATTTGTAGATGACAATCTGTTTTTGAGTACTACTTCAATGAATGAATTTCGTGCCCTGAAAGAAATTTTAGAAGACTATCAACATGCCTCTCAACAATTGATTAACTTCAACAAAAGCAATATCTCCTTCCTAAACATAGTGGCTCAAACTCAAAGAAGTATTGCTAACATATTTAGTTGTAAAATTGTGGAATTTTGCTCCACCTATCTTGGCATTCCACTTTTCAAAGGAAAAAAAACTAAGAATTTGTGGAATCCTGTCATTGAGAGATACCAAAAAAAATTGGCTACTTGGAAAGGTGTAATTCTTAGTCAGGTTGGAAAACTTCAATTGGTCAAAGCTACTCTATAGAGTCTACCTATCTACTTCATGTCTCTTCTCAAAATGCCTTCCTCAGTGATTTCTACTGTGGAGGGAATCCAAAATAAATTTCTCTGGTAAAGGGTGGAGGCCAAAAAATGGATTCACCTGGTCTCTTGGAATGAAGTATGTAAGCCGACCATTCAAGGCAGGCTTGGTATAAGACATATTGTTGATATGAATATTTCCCTACTGGAAAAAATTAGTTGGGAAGTTGCTCAAGGTAATTCACACTGGGCTCAACTACTGAGATCTAAATACTTGATGTAAGATGAAGAATTCCTTCTCTCATCCCCACCCCGCGGCTCGGCTATCTGGAACTCAGTTACTAGCTCTCTTCCTCTTCTTTGTACTGGGACCAAGTGGAGGTTGGGAAATGGTAGATCTATTGACTTCTGGTCGGACTGGTGGATTGGAGATAAACCTCTAAGTCTCAACCCTGTTTGGGAACCTATCAAAAGGAACCTCATCAATAGGTATGGCAGGAAAGTTTCTGGCTACTGGAGAATTTAGAATTCAATCCCCTCTTGGCATATACCAGTTTGGATGGGCATCAGTGAACTTCAGAGTCAACTTTTGATTCAGTTGAGATCTTCCCTTTCCTCCCTCTATATTCCATTCTCCTCCCCGCTGATGAACATATCTGGCCCCTCTCCCCCTCTAGTGCCTTCACTATTAAAGTTACCTATTACACTAAGCCCTAGACCATTGTTGGCCCTCCCCTCTTTAAAATTTGGCCCAAAGAGTCTATTCCCAAAATTGGCTTCTTTTCCTAGCTCTCCTTTAAGAATTCTTTCCTCTCGGGTGAGAATTTAAAGAGAAGAGGCTTCTCGCTTCCCACTCACTATGTTCTTTGTTAGAAATCCTTAGAATCATCCTCTCATCTTCTTCTTCACTGCCCTTTTCCCAAGTAGTCTTAAGTGGGATTTTTTCATGTTTTAGAGTTATCTAGACCTTCCCAAGTTCTATCCATGACACCCTCATACAATGGTATTCCCCCTTCACTCACCCGGCCCTTTCCCTAGCTTGGAAACTCATCCTCCCCCATGGGCTTTGGGGTATCTAGAAAGAGAGGAATAGGATAATATTTAAAGATCAATGTTGGGATCTGGAGAGGGTGGTTAGTCATATAGCTATTCTCTTCCAAGATAATCTCAATAGCTGCTTATGGAAGAAATATCAACAAAAAATTCAGCTATGTAATCACAAGGACTGGTGTCGTGCAGATGATGATCATTCCCACAGCTAAACCCTCTTCCTAGGCTCATTCAGATGTTAGGTGGCTCCCTCCTCCAATGGGTTGGTTGAAACTTAATATGGATGGTGCTTCTAAGGGTAACCCTGGAAAGTCGGGGGATCCTCTGAAATTCAGATGGTTCCCCTAAAGCTGCTATTGCAGCCAATTTTAACCTGGGTACCAATCACCGTGTTGAAGCCTTAGCTATCTTAAAAGGGCTGGAGATGAGTCTTAAACTTGGAAATGATCCCCTAATTGTGGAAAGTGACTCTCTCAATATTATAACTCTCCTCAACTTGGATGACCCAGGTCAATGGACTATTAAAAACATTATTGCTGACATCTGGATCCTCCAAATAAACTTTCAACAACTCAAGTTCCAACACACTCTTAGGGGAAGGAAACAAGGTGGTGGATTATCTCGGATAACATTATTGTCATCCATGATTCTTAGAAAATATGGTCGGTGAATTTCCTGCCAATCTCCTTCAAATTACCCATAATGATTGCTCACTGTCTAGCTAACGCGTGGAGTTGGGAGTCTGATTCTTATGTCAACAAACCCGGCAAAAGGCACTCCATTCTCACTTTTGACAGTGGTAATGATTTCCACATTAATGTGAAGTATTTATCTACGGGCGAGAGCACGGGATGAGTATCACCACACTCGCATGCGAATCCTAGTTTGGGATTCACCATTTCACATCATAATTACTCCCATCTTAGAAGGACGGATGACGTGGAAGGCTCCCATAGATATGGTGAACTTATTAAAGCCGAGTCACAGATTGTCACCTCAACTCACATCCACAATTATCTAAAAATGGGAGGGTAGCTCAAGCGCATTGAACCTACTTCATGCACTCGGTTATAGGAGGACCAAGATGTTTGGAGCATCCTTAGAGACAATGACATAATGATGTTCCTATAAAGGATGTTTAGATACTCATCACTAGTTTTGTATGGTGCCCCCGCACTGGTCACATGGTAGAGTATAGATTGGCAACACCCGCTTCACCATCTCCACAAATGCCATCGCCTCTGTCACTAGCCTTCCTACCTCGGGGTCGTTTACTTCAAGAAACCTCTACAGGTGGAGCTTCAAGATTTCATTGCCAAAGGGGAGAAGCCAACAAAGTATCTCTCTGGTTATATTTAGGAATCCCTCCTTCCTCCCTGGGATAGAGTCGCTGAGGTGATCATGAGGTACTTCACCATCGATGATGCTACAGTTAGTTTACAACCCAATTTCTTCATCCTCTTACACCTTTTCGGGAATAAAATTAAATTGGATGCTTTTCTTTTCCAATCACTGGAACACTCCATCAACCTAGCTCAAGAGGGTGAAGGCCCTATTCTTCATTAAGGCCGCCTCTACCTTCTGTTCAAATTTGTTACTTCCCTACCGAATTGAACCTTTTTCCTCCCAAACACATGCTGCCCCATCATATGCCCACATCTGCTCCCATTCCTTCCCCTACTTCCCATCCCTCCTCTAGCCATCACCACTCTTGCCGCTAGTTTCCTTTAACTCCAACTCTAATGTTGAAATCCTAGGGCCCTCCATAGTGGGTTTTGTTCCCCCTGCCTCCCTAATCGGCCACCCTCCCCGAGCCTCGACTAGTATCACCGATCCTGCGGATTTGGTGGCGATACTACTTATTCTCTTGCCTTTAGCTCGGAGCTCCACCTCTCAAACACCCTGTTTGGCCTTACAAAGACATATCCTTGTTCCCGATTTTGACCCGGTTGGACTGGAGGTGGAGCTCAAGGAGGAGGGACTTAACTTCTAGCTGGATGCCGATAATATCATCATGGAGGATCGTGACACCAACCCTCAGGATGTGCAGATGGATGTTGTCCCTAATTGGAAAGACTCATTGCTTGGCAACATTGAGAAGGCCAACACTAATTCTACTACTGACACCGAGAACTAGCTAGAAGACCGCCATGTGGAGTTGGTGACTTCCATCTTGGCCAAGCTGCAATGCTCTTTCTTAGTTCTCAAAGCCTAGGAGACCTTCATTGAAAATACCAAGGCAAGCCATTACCAATGATCAGCCTTCCGAAATGTTAATCTTTGCGGACTAGTTTGCTGATGATTAGGGTCTATCCATGCCAAGAATTCTATGATTGAGCTTAAGAAGCTCCTTTGATGTTGTTCTTTCTGCTTTGGGCTTTGCTCTTTTGCTGTTTTTTGGAAATTTTCACGGTTTTTTCTCTATGTAAGCTTCATAGTATAATCTAGCCATTGGGCTCCTTGTATAAGGTTGTGGGACCTTCTAAAACCCTCATTTTACCCTATTTCCAAAAAAAAAAAAAAAAACCATTAATAAAATATAAAGAGGCCTACCAATCTCTCTAAAATTATCCAACATTTTTCATGGTATGTGAGGCCTACCATTCTCTTCCACTAATATATTTCATGGAATGGGACGATTACCATTCTATTTTGAGAAAAATTCAACCTCAAAGTAAAAACATAATCAAGAGGGAGAATGGTAGGTCTCACATTCTCACGTATATTAAACATTAATTATGAAGTAGAAAAGGAGATCTTCCTTTTTCCTTAGATTTGAAAAAATATTTTATCTTCCTCAAAAAGTAATATTATAATCGGGAAGGTAATTAGGAAGCCTCGATTCTCTCTAATATTATAAATCAAAATTTCATGGTATATGAGGCCTATTGTTCTCTTCCAAAAATACCCTTCATTGTAGGAGAGACCTATTATTCTTAACCAATGATAGTTTTCATACTTTGAAGAAAAAATAAACAAGGTCGATTGGGATGTCTCCCATTCTCCTTCATATTGAAAAATAATTAAGAGGTAGAAAGGAGCTCTCCCTTTCTCCATTATGTGATTTTTTCCTCCCGAAAGTAAAATTACAATTAAAATAAATGGGAAGCCTCATAATCTCTCTAAAACTAGAAATCTATGTTTCATAGAATCGTAGGCCTACCAATCTCTTCCAATAATATTTTTCAACCTTATATTAAAAAAATATCAAGAGAGGAAATGAGATGTCTCCTAGTCTCCTTCATATTGAAAACTAATTAAGAATTAGAAAGGGAGCTCTACGTTTCTCCCTCAAAGTAAAATTACAATAAAAATAAATGGGAAACTTCCTACTATCTATAAAACTACAAATCAATGTTTTATAGAATCATTGGCCTACCATTATCTTCCAATAATAGTTTTCAATCTTAGATTTAAAAAATATCAAAAGGGATAATGGGAGGTCTCCCATTCTCTTTCATATTGAAAAATAGTTATAAGGTAAAAAGGAAGTGTCTCTTTTTCCTCGAAGTGTAAAGAATATTTTTTCTCCACAAAATAAAATTATATTAAAGCGTGAAAAAGGGATACCTCCCAATCTCCATAAAATAAAAACTTTTTTCATCTAATGGAAGGCCTACCATTCCTTACATAATATTTTATGTAGAATGAGAGGCTTACCGTTATCTTATAATTATATTTTTCAACATCATAATAAAATATTAATAGAGAAAGATAATGGAATTTATAAAATTCTCACTCATATTGAGAAATTATTCTATGGTATAAAGGAGGTGTCCCTTTCTACTTCAAAGCGGAAAAAACATATTTTTTCCCTGAATGTAAAATTATAAATAAATTTTCTTAGAATATATTTCATGGAATGTGAGGCCTAACCATTAGGTATTTCCATTTCGATAATAAAATTCAACCTCAAAGTAAAATAATAATCCAAAGGGAGAATTTTTATGTCTCACATTCTCCTCATATTGAAAAATAATTATGAGGTAGAAAGGAGACCTCCCTTTCTCCCTCAAAGTTGAAAATATGTATTTTCTATCTCAAATTAAAATTACAATCAAGAGGGTAAATGAGAGGCATATTAATCTCCCTAAGTTTGTAAATAAATTTTTCATGGTATATGAATACTACCATTATTTTATGATAATATATTTCATGTAAACTTCCAATAGTAGGTTTCAACCTTAGAGTAAAAAAATCAAGAGGTAGAACATGATGTCTCTAATTCTTACTAATATTGACAAATATTATGATGTAAAATGGAATGTCTACCTTCTCTCTCAAAATAATATTTCAATAAAGAGGGTAAAAGGGATGCCTTCCAATATCACTAAAAATATATACTATTTTTTCATAGAATGGAAAGCCTGCCATTTTGTTCAAAAAATAGTTTTCAACATGAGAGTAAATAAATTATAAAGAGGGAAAATGAGAGGTATCTCAATGTTACACATAATGAAAAAATATTATTATACCTAGGTAAAAATGGATAATCTCTCTTTCATCAAAGCTAAAAAGAAAATTACATTCAAGAGATAAAATGAGAGGAATCCTAATCTCTCTAAAATTTTTTATACCAAATTTTCATGTTTATCAAGGCCCACCATTTTCTTGTATAATATTTTATAAAATGAAAGGTTTAAGATTCTCTTCCAATAATACTTTTCAACAATGTAGGAAAAATATAATAAAGAGGGAGAATGTAATGTCACAAATTCTAACTCATATTGAAAAACGTATATCATTCTCTTCCAATAATAGTATTCAAGAGGGAAAAATGATCCTCCCAATCTCCCTAAAATTATAAACATTTTTTTTAATGGAATGGTAGGCTTACTGTTCTCTTCCAATAATATTTTTCAACCTCATAGTAAAAAAATAATAAAGAGGAGAATGGGAGGTCTCCCATTCTTAGTGATTTTGAAGAATTATAATGATGTAGAAAGGAGATATCCCTTCTATATCAACATGTAAATAATAATTTTTATCCCTCAAAATAAACTTACAATCAAAAGAGTAAATGGTAGGCCTCCCAATTTACGTAAAATTAAAAAAATAATTTTTCATTTTATGTGAGGCATACCATTCTCGTAATATGATAATGTCTTTCATGGAATGTTGGCGTGCCATTATTTTCCTATAATAGTGTTCAATATCAAACAAAAATAATCAAGAGATAGAATGGGAGGTCTCCCATTCTCACTCATATCTAAAAATAATCAAGATGGATATCGGGATAGAGGGATAATTGGGGGTATCCCATTCTCACACATATCAAAAAATAATCAAAAGGGAGAGTGGGATGTATCCATTTCTTAGAAAATGGGATGTATCCCTTTCTCTCTCAATGTTGAAAAATAATGTTTCTCTATCAATTTTGAAAAAAAAGTTTTTCCCTCAAAGTAAAGTTATAATAAAGAGCTAAAAAGAAAGACATGTCATTCTTCCTAATATTATAAATCAAATTTTCATAAAATGGAATCCTACCATTCTATTCTAATAATATGTTGCAAACCTCGTAGTAGAAAATAATGAAGAGGGAGAATGGTAGGTCTCCTAATCTCACTCATATTGAAAAAATTATGAGTTAGAAAGGGAGGTCTCCCTTTCTTCCTCAATATAAATAAAATGTTTCTCCGTCAATAAAAATAAGAGGAAAATGGGTGGCCTCCTAATCTCCTCAAATTATAAATCAATTAAAATGGATTAAAAGACCTCTCATTCTCACTCTGTTATTATATTTTTCCCTACAAAAAAATTGAATTAAGTTGAGAATAGAAGGCATCCAATTATACCTCATTGAAAAACAATTAAGATAGATAATGGGATCTCTCCCTTCCTCGCTCATACTTTTTTAAAATATAAAATTTAGAAAGGGAGGCCGATGATTTTACATCAATTTCAAGAAATCAAAGATAATGACAAGCCTCCTTTTCTATCTTACAAAGAATAAACATTTACAACATGGAATAGGAGGCCTGCCATTCTTCCCGAATGTGAAAATCAATCATTTTATTTATATAAAGTAGAATGAGAGGTCTTAATTATTTCTTTAAAATAATAACTTTGAGTGACAATCAACAACCTGCCATTATCACTCAAATAATTTAATTTGATGGAGGATTGAGGCCTCCCATTCTTCCTAAAGTGAAAAGGAAAATATAATGTCTCACACTCTCACCAAAGTAAAATAATGTTAAACTATAATGGAAGGCCTCTTATTCTCCTTACATTTTAAAACCTTTCTAATAGGGAGAAAGTGAGGTCTATCATTATCCCTCATAATTATGTATTTTTAGAATATTAAATAAAATAATAATGAATATTTCTAATATTTAACTTATCAACATTCACCTATCAAAAACATTATATTCTAATATTCAAATATTTAATTTATTTTCAACATCAATAAAGTTATATTGATTAAACATTGTTAACTTGTTAAATTAATTCAACATTTTTTTAATTATTGGAAAATAGTTTTTTTGAAAGGGACTATACCAGTACAAAAAGGCTCAAAACCAGATTTAAACATTTAAGGCCCACACG